>OY728157.1:785364137-786614137 GCA_963277665.1 Viscum album
CTATTTTTGATTCTCTACAATTGACTAAACCCAAGTCAAATTTTCTCCCATTATCTAAAATATAGATATACAACATTTTATATAAATAAAGTCTATAACTGGAATACCTATTTTCTATCTTATGGATTTAATTAATATCCTTAGAAAACTTTTGAATAACTACTAAAAATGCACATTGTGTTTCAATTTACGCAATATTGTTTATATCCTAACAAAATATTTACATCTAAGAAAATTTTCATATGATATAATGGATTTATATCATATTATAACTCATATGATATCCATTTTCATTATAGTTGACATATGGTTATGGAATAATGCCTTTATTTGAACAACATATCTCAAAAAATAATGGAAGTCACTATAATGAATATATGTCTCAATATTGATGCTCCTTTTACTTACATCATTAATCTAATGTGTATAAGGAAATGTGCATTTAGGAATTACTCCATGCTAAATTTTATTAATCAATGTTTACATGTACATCTCACCATTGATTGTCCTTTTACTAACATCATGGATTTAATGCATGATTGGTCAAGATATCCTTCGACATTCTGTCCCAAAGAAACTCATATCTTCTAACCATGCATATGTTGTACTTAATTCCTTAAAATAATTAAAGTAATCATATGAAGTATATTTACCACTAGTTATCCTTGGAAGAGTCCACACTCTCTAACTGAATTAACTCTAAAAGTTTTGTGTATTACCTTTATTTCTAATGTTTTATATGTCCAAAACTAAATATGTTTATAATACTTAAGTTATTTAATTCTAAAGAGCCTAAATAACATATTGGTTATATCCTTGAAGTCCAATTTTATTTTTTCTAGAAAAAGTATTTTCTTTCCACAACCGGGTATTAGAGTCTTACATTAAGTATTTCCAATAATTTAAGCATTACTAAACTATTATTTGAGTATAAAAACCACATAAAAAATTAATTCCAATAATTTAATAATGTATATTTGTGTCCAATATATATGTGAGATAAAATTTTTGGTTATAATCAATAAAATTTCAACTAGAATAATTATTCTTGGAAATTGGATGTCATGTACTTCTCACTGTTGACTTAAAAACCACACTTTCTCAGCCACTAGGAGAACACACCTTAATTATTTTAATGTTTCTATTCTTACTTGGTTACTATATTTAAATACACATATGTGGTAGGAATATCTTATTTAATACCCAAGAATCATAATTGAAATATTATATATAATTAATTAATATACCTAAAAAAGAAGTGACTACTTGATTCTTCAATTCCGTTCATTACATTTAAACTTTCAAAGACTTATTTAATGAAATGTGAAGTAAATAACCTCATGTTTAATGCCTACATTCATTGAATTACTTTGTGAAGGTGCCTTTTATGTCACACTTTCCATCTGACTTTTTTTCTTTCCTTTCAACTTGTCCACCATAATAATTAAATATCAAACCTTTTTTAATTTATTATTTTCTTGGAGAACATTACTGAAAAGGAAATGAAGTGTTTTATCTATAATTTTCATTCTATAATCTTAAATGAAATTGGATTAATGGGTGGTAAATATATAATAATGGTATGTATTGAAATATTGTGATCTATATTTCATATTTACACATCTTTAGTGTAATAATCACCCATCCATATCTTTCTTCTCTTTCTACTAGAAAACTTCTCAGAGATGAGACAAAATGTGATATCATCCCTGTCCTGATGTTGTATCCATAAATATCATTGGAAATTTTGGTAAAATTATGATATAAACATAAAATTCATCATACATGAGTCTCTTATAAGCATTTTTCACAACCTCACTTTTTAAGGTGGATCAACAGGTATTGGGGACTCCAACACCTTGAGTTTCCAATATCATAATATCATGTACAAGTTCCTATTCTACTGTTGGAAACTTATGATGGTGAGGACATTGAATTTTTCCATAATCAATAATAGTGTATTTGTGTTATTAATTTCCATTTTTTGTAAAAACAAAATCTAACAGATTAGTACTTGTATTTTTATTACTAATTAGATATTACCGATTAATCTAATTATCAAATGTCTCCCACTACTTTATCAAACTCTAGAATCCCTCACTATTAGACTTAGGATACTCCATATCTTGATTATTCTAGTGGAAAGTATCCTTGAAACCTCTCCTCATAGTATAAAATCTATTTTCCCTTCTTAGAGAGTTTCATGGTAAGTGTTTGACTATACAACCACATTAACTCATAGATCCTTAATATGTTTAGTGAAGTTTTAGCTTCTAAAATCATAAACTTGATTTACTCAACACTTTACTATAAAGATGAAAAAATCTATATATTTATAATTATTTGTTTCCATCATTAGTTAATTCAACCCACCACTCTCATAAAAACTCCACAGTAGTAGGTGGCACCCTCAACTAGGGACAACAAGCACCTCATACACCTGGTTGTGTTTAAATTCAAACTATGAAATATGTTTGCAACTTAATATTTATTTGATGGTTTTTAATATTTCCGGATTAATGTAATAATTTTCTATTAATCATATTCATACTCTGTTTTTGTGCTTACAACTGAACATACATTAATAAAATACATTCTTTGCGTATTTATGCAATTTTTTTATTTATTATTGTATATATTTTCCACAGACATGAAAATGTATAAAATAACAAACAATGTATAAAAGAAATAAATTACCTAACTGGTCTTTAGAATCTAATATTAGTTGATCCATTTAAACTCAATGGATCAACCATGACCAAGGGGAATAATACTCGAGTTAGGTCTTGACTCGCATTGCAGCTAGTCCTCAATCTAGTGTTGTCACTTATCATTTGTGATTTCTCTTTTTCTTAGTGTGGCGCAAATATTACATCATCATCATCAATAGTAAAAATGTACCTGCATGCAAGCAAGGGGGTATCAGGAAGTGCAATATACATACAGACAAGAATGGTTGTGCAGAACCTTATACATATTGAATAAAAAGTACGATGCACATACCATCAACAAATAAATAATTATTATTGATATGATACACAATTATAATAAATATTTAAATAAAAATAATATAGATAAACATAGGGTTGGTCTCTTCTCAAGAGTAGTTAGAGAGAAAAATAAGTGCGATAAAATTAAAATGTATTAAATTTAAGTTCATGGGTATTTTAATAAATTAAATGAATTATTTTAAATTAAAATAATTTAATTTCATTGGATCATATAAATAATTTAATTTTTTATTTTAAAAATAAAATTAATCAATTAATTAAAATTCATACCAAAATTATTATTTTTCAAAATAATAAAATTATTATTATATTTTAAATAAAAAATTAATAAATTAATTTTGATTATATTAAGATTTTCTCATGGCCTAGAACCCTACGTAAGCCCATTATGGGTTGGTTTGAACCCACACAGACCCGTTTTGGGCCGGCCATAACCTGTCTATGGCTGCCGCAGGTTGTTCAAGCCTGTATAGGGAAGTTATGGGTTGTATAGACCCACCCAGTTCTATTTTAGGGTGGTTCAGGCCAAACAAGACCTCTTGAGTCAGATAAGAACTTGATCTGGGTGATCATACGTGATAGGGGAAACCTGAGGGGTTGTGTATAGCTGGTCACCTACACTAGTGGGAACTGGTTAGAGGCGACCAAATTTAGCCGAGATTCCATGTGAAAAGTTGTCAAACTAGGTGACACCATTGGAGTTCAATCCAATGGGGGGGGGGTTCACATCATGGCATAGTGGCGTTGCGAGTGAAAAGGGTGGCCACTGACTGGGAGGTGGCGACAATGTGTTGGAATTGACGATTGGTGGGGTAGGTCGACCCCACAAATGGGGGGGGGGGTCACAACATGGAATAGTGGTGCTGTAGGTGAAAAGGGGGGCCATTGACTAGGAGGTGAGGACAATGCGTTAGACTAGACGATTGGTGGGGCAAGGCGACCCCAAAGATTCCAGCGAAGGGCATGTGGTCGGTGAGTCTAGTTGGTCAAGATTTGTTTGACTGAGGGGGGTACACTTGCAAAATAACCTGATAGGAGGAAGAGTCCATGATAGTGGAAAGATCCAAGCTAGGAAGCAGCGACATGACCAAGTGGTATTGGAACCTGCTAGTTTGGGTAGAAGAATAGTGGTGGCAGTGCCTGTAGAAGGAGGAGGTGGAATGGATGAATATCTAGGGAAGGAAGGGCCGAAGCTCAAAGATTCCTCAAGAAGTTTGATTGATTAATTATTTTTTACTAAAAAGTCTTTAACACATCAGTTTTTGTTGGTTAGAAATGATTTCAAAAGCCTATTTATTTAGTATTTTTTTATAAACAACCTTTTTTTAAAATTTTCAACTCTGGAATACACCACTTTCCACCCCAAAATTTTTTAAATGGACCACTGCCTATTATTTGGCCATACGTTTTTTTTAACATCACTAATTACTAGGTTTTTTTTTCAAAAATATATTATATATATTTTTTGAAAAATTCCAAAATGAAATGGAATTATTGATCATTTTCCAAAAAAACAATTCTGGTGACTGGTTTTCAGTCATAACCTAGATTAAATTTCAGGATGACCAATATTTTCACTAGAGATTAAACTCAGGATATTAAAGTTTTCATTTTTAAAAATTTATACCCATAAAATAAACCAATTTTAATCTGTAAAACTCGCTTACAATCCATATAATACTTTTTGGATAGCCTTATCTTGTCCATAAAAGATTGGTTCAAATAACGTTATGATCCATTGAGATCGAAACGATGACCTCTACTTAATTTAAGGAAAATTAATTTTTCTTGGATCAGAAAATTCACATGGTCACTCTGATACCAATTGTTGGTATTGGGTCACACAATTAAAGTTAGTGGGTCGAGGATTTAAAAATTTTCATCACCAGAGAAACAAAACTTCATCATATCTAGTAATATAAGCCCCGATAGAGGTTAAAAGATCTCACATGAATTTAATAATTAAAAAAATTAAAATAATGAATACCACATTTGAATTGGAAACAAATTCCTCTGTCATTTGATGCCAGTGAGTGTTGCTTGAAGGATTAGAACTTGAACCGCTCTATACCATACATACAAACTTCAAGAATCTAGGTGTATTCTGATCATAAAATTTTAGTTACTATCACATAGTTCCAATGATTCCTTTGACATTAGGATGATCAACTTGATCCTATTCCTTCAATCCATGAAGGAGTTTTTGACTTAATCACTTGGATAGAACCTCTATCTCAATTGGATATGGGAGGAGATAAAAGATCTCAGTTCTCATTGAATAAATAGTCATTGTAAAAGAGCTTGTCCTCTAGGATATGTGAGGGTAGAGAAGCTCTCAATTCCAAATGAATCAATATTTTTTGAAAAATTGATTCTCCTATGCTTATAATTGGAGTTAAAAATACCAGAAAAGGGTTCCCCGACCACCATATATCCAATGCCCACTATATAATCTATAAATGACTTATTATGATGAACTAAATACATCATAAACAAAATTTAATTTTTTATAAAAAACTTATTATATATGATGAATTTATTACGTGATAAAACCAAGTCATTATCTCAACTTGTTATTCTCGCAATATTCAATGAACCTTAAAAATTAAAATAATATTCTATCATATAATATATATTTTTTGAATTATTAACTAAATACCTTGTGAATAATTTTTATAAATAAATCCAACCCAATTATTTTATACTTAAATAATAATGAATTTATTTATTATTTATTGATAATTAATACTTGTACAACTCTTAGACCCCATAGTGGGGCCCACAATATCCTATACACTTATTCACCAGAATTGGGCAGAACCTTGAATACGCTATTGTGTGTGACCCTCTAGGACCCTTTATCGATAGTAGTGAATACTATTAACTAAGCAATTATAGAGTCTAACAACCCATCAAGGACCCTAAGAAGATAAGTTAAAGTCTTAGAAACAAAAATATTTCATAAAAACATGAACTGTGTAATATAATCTATTTGTCTCATGATATATCATGAATTCGGACTCATACTTGTGTTATCATCCTTTATTTGCTTTATTATTCATTGAACTTACTATACAGACTTACCTTCCTCTACCATGGCCATGGATCTAGTGAAGATACTACCATCCTAATCAACTAGTCCTGATATCCTCAACTCAGAAGTGAAAAATTCTATCTTGAAAATTCAACCAATGCCATACCACCAAATATGCACCCAACATAAGCTACCTCACCATGACTTCAATGTCATAGTTTTCTATTTGTATCAAAATGTGTGATCAAATGGTACACATTGAAAATGATCTCAAGTCAAGAGACCAATACACATGTTTTTATATAAGAACAACCAATGACACCTGAAACATGTGGAGTTCTTATTGGTGGTTCTGTCCTCATGATCACATCTACTAGGTATCACTAAGTGTTAACTTCATAAGAAAAAATTTCCGTGCTTATGATTCCCCAACACTTGATTGTCATGCCTCAATAGTGTCCAATTAGTATGATGTATATAGACTATAAGAAATATGTTTAAGATTAATGTCACAATATCTCTAGGTTCTAAATATATCATAGTCACTTATATTACCTTTTTATATAACAAATAATATATGGACATTACCATGTAATTAATGGTCACTGAAATATCTACACTATTATAGTAAGAGTACATTAGGGTTAACTCACTATATGCATGATATAATAATCTAAAATCACTATTCAAGTTGGGTATAGGGAACCCACTATTATAACATAATCTACCCCCAAGAACTTAAGAAACTCCTCTCAAGATTTTAGAAGCACCTTCTCAGAGTAAGGGATCCTCTCATTCTTCTCTTTATTCAAGCAACTTTATTATATTATGCCTTATTTTTCCAGTTATTCATGTTGGAAAATATTTTTACACATCCCTCTTACTATCCTTATGATATAAAAGTGATGATATATCCCTTTCAATCTCATTTAACCATTCCATTAATTTTTATATACCCCTATTATGCTGTCAGAACTGTAAAAACCTCGACCCCAGTAGCCCAAAGCCAGTGCCTTACTTTATTACATTAACATAATAAAAAAGGAAATTGCATCTCGAATTACCTAATAGTTTAATATCTTTGAAAAAATATATAAAAACATAAGAATTACATTTCAACTTTAAATGAAATACAATACAGTAACTCCATTGGAGACACCCCTATTCTCATAGATTATCCATGTATGTTAATCATAGTATACATGTAACTCCCCCAAATGATAAAGGGTTAAATGACTAAATGATATGACTCATGTCAACAAGGTGCACCTTCCTTTTCGGGAGTCTGTCGGATTAGAACTCAACAGTTAAGCGTGCTTGTCCTGGAGTAGTGATTAGGATGGGTGACCTTCTGGGAAGTTTCCCAGAGTGTGTGTGAGTGAGGAAAAAACATACTGGAAATGATATGTGTTGTCCTGTGGGGACTATCATTAGTCAGATGACCCGTTCAGGCACGTGAGTGGACCCTGGGGTGGGCCCCACGTTTCTACATGGAAACTAGTGGGCCCTAGTGGGCCAGGACCCGATGGCCATGTTAAGGCGGGGTGACTGTGGTGTCATCGGGACCCGGTTGTCACATTTGGTATCAGAGGAGGAACCCAGCCTTACGTGCGGTGCACTACCTGGGTTGTGATGTAGGGCCCACAACGAGGATGTTGTGCTCTAAAGGGGGGGGGGGGAGGTGATTGTAACACCCCCAAATGATAAAGGGTTAAATTACTAAATGACATGACTCATGTCAACAAGGTGCACCTTCCTTTTCGGGAGCCTGTCTGATTAGAACTCTACAGTTAAACGTGCTTGGCCTGAAGTAGTGATCAGGATGGGTGACCTTTTGGGATGTTTCACATAGTGTGTGTGAGTGAGGACAAACATGTGTTGGCCTATGGGGACTATCATTAGTTAAATGACTTGTTCAAGCATGTGGGTGGACCCTGGGGTGGTCCCCACGTGTCTGTGTGGAAACTGGTGGGTCAGGACCCAACGACCGTGTTAAGGCGGGGTGGCTATGGTATCACTGGGACCCGATTGTCACAGTACATCTTGGAATATTGGGAGAAAAAATTAAACATAAGAAAGGGGTGATCCCAGATACTCAATACGGGTAAGAATAAATGGGAATATATCATAAATTATCATAAACAATAAGGAATGGTAAATAACTAAAAATAAATTCCATTAAAACATAATCTTGAGCATAATATGGTGGTAATAAAAGCTGATCAAATAACACCATATAAATAATCAGAAAAAAATGATACTTACCCATGGATATACTAGTAGTAGAATAATCACATGGATTATCAATAACTAATATCATAATGAGGTAATTCATCATGTGGGACATCATAAACATACCATCAAGGCCTCAACCAAGAAGTCTAAATTAATAGGTAAGGCCTCAGCCAAAACCTGGTCAAGTTTGTCTCATGGGACCTAATGATGCATCAAGGGGCTATAGTGGGCCCCTATTAACACTTAATAAGTCTAATTAATTCCTCATATTAAAGAAGATAAATATAATCCACACATACAATAATATTGAAACTATCATATAAAATGTAAATAATTTCCCCAATCTGTAAACAAAATCATAAACTATCCAAAGTAATATGGAGAATGGTATTAAGATAGTACATCCATAGTCAAAATGATCATAAACCATTCAATAAAATATGGTATATGATATCATAATATATCAATCTAAATTAATCATAATATCCAACAAAGGTTTTTGACATAGATGAAAATACTCTAACAAAATAATTGAAAATTTCTTGATAGAAATACCCATTTTTTACTTTGGAATCATTTATTTAAAAAGATGAAAAATTATAAAAGAAAAATTTTTTATTTGTAAATATCCTTGTAAACTTTTAAATGATTCTTGAAAACATTAAGGCATTATAAAATCATGAAAATACACTCATTTTGTATAAGTTAAAAAACATTTCTTTTAAATTTTGAAAAAAGAAACATTTAAAAGAGTATTTTTAAAAGAAAGTGTGAGCGTTAACCAAATGAATCAATTATGTGTATTAGATGTAAATAAACATAAAAAATGTAAACAAAACTTAAGATAATCAAAATTCATTTGGCACATAATCATATCATGACATAATCATTGTAGTATAAGATTAACCCAAAGAATGAAAATTAGGTTAAGAATTCCCTTACTACTATGAAAATAGTTGAATCGTATGACCCATAAAATTAATTATTTTCAAATGAAGCATTGAATACAATGAATAAAAAAAGATTCATGACATGATATATCAAAGGGAATTATTCATACACCACAGAAAATAAATAACTGATGAATAAGGCATATCTCATAGAAATAAAAGTGAGATGAGAAAACCCTTACCTTATGTCCAAAAGTGTTCTTCACTTGCACTTAATGTTCTGGATAATCAAATTAGATTTGTTAATTAATTATTTAATAACATATTAAACATATATTTTATTTATTATAAAATTATTAAGTTAATTTATGGGAATTTTGATGAGTTATAATGTTTAATTTAATTGTTCTAGGAGTGTTCGTTTTATAGTTTTATAGTCGGTTCCCTTGAGTATAATTATGTGAGTTCTTGAAAAATAGAAGAAAAAATACAGAATTGGAATGGAATGATATTAATATGATTACATTATTTTAAATGGTCCTAATATATTATTTAGTTATATGGTATGTTGATGATTCATTAGATAAAACATTAATGAAAAATGATTCGTTTATTTTGGTAATTTTTACAACCATCACGAACTAGTATCATTTTATTTAATATTATGTATATATACAAGTTAAAAAACATTAAATAATTTTTAATACATATATTATAAACTATTTTAACCATAAAAATGGTTTTATGACCAGACTTGAAGGTGGTAATGAAAAACCAAAACTCGTTGTCCATGAAGGTGGCGAATCGACACCTCACGAACAATGTTTTCATTTTTAGAATAAAAGGAGAAGAAAATAGACTTGATGATGTATATTCCATTAACATAATAAAATTATATTATATTTATTATACTGTAGTTACCATGCCACTTTGGATATGGGAGGTTAGGTAAGGATAAGAAAAGAAAATAAATTAAAAGAGAAAGAGGGAAGGTTTTACCTCTTGAGTATTGCCTCCTTGAGAACCTCCTTAAGACACTTGGAAATGGTCTTTGGGTGAGGAAAAAAAGACCATAACTTGGGTAAGAGGTTTGGGATAGAAATTTTTCATAATATAAGTAATAAAAAAATCTTATAAGGTGTGATAATAAGGCTTTGTCATGGGTGGTATTTATAGTGGAGGAGAGGGCTATTTTTTATTATTTTATTCGTTAGTTTATTATTTTGGATCATGACTATCAATATTATTGATTATTGTAACTAAATAAAGTAAATATATAATGTTAGTTCAAGATAATGGCCACTTAAATTATCCATAACTCAACCATGATTCAAAAATTTATTTCTATACTTATAATTTTAAATACCGTAAATTACCGTATTTCACTATTCACCAAAAATTCAACTATTTTAGAAAAATACCAAAAAATCACCCTAACCATTTTTCAATGTTTAGATTTTAAAAATACAATTTATTTTATGAAAATAATTTTATAAATATGATAAATCTAATTTTTAATAAAATGATAATTTATTTTCGAAATATTTATTTTAATATGATAACCAATTCTATGACACTTTGAAAATTTAATTATGGTATCATAAAATTAAATTATAATTGTAGTGGAAAAAAGTTAATTTATGAATCTATTTTATGAAAATAAAGTTTCTTTTAAATTATTATATTAATTATAAAATTGTAAATAAACATTCACATTTCACAAAAATACCAATACTTAATTTATCACATTTAAAAGTTTTATTTACTTATTTTATGATATAAATATATCATATTTTCATTTATGAGATACCTAAATTTTATTATTAATTTTATAGGGGATTTTTTATTCAAATTTCAACATTAATATTCATAACGATTATATTACTATTCCAATGGTCATGTTAATATTTAATAGTATAACACGGTTCATTTATGAAACATAAACTATAAAATGAATTGAATTTATTTAAGAAGACACATGTTGTAAAATCTTGGGGTGTTACACTCTCCCCTCCATAAAAAATTTCATCTTGGAAATTTCCAGAATGTCACCTCATAAAAAGATTTGTGAAGTTCTTCATCATAATTTCCTCTAGTCCCCATGTCTCCCTTCAATTTTATGATTTTTCTAAAGTACCTTTTCCAGCTAAGTCATCCAATTCATCAACAACTATTCTCTAGTGTCCAGAATTCGGATAGGATCTTCATAGTAAGATAAATAAGGTTCTAATTATATTTCTTTATAAGTGATAACAAGTGTTGGATCTGGAATGTACTTCCTTAACAAAGAGACGTGGAATATATTATGAATATTAGAGAGACTTGGTGGAATTTCTAATTGGTAATATATAGATCCAATTATTTATATAATTTCAAAATGACCAATGTACTTGGGGATTAGTTTCCCTTTATTTCTAAATATTATAACACCCTTCCATGAACATACCTTCAAGTAGACATGATATGCCACTTGAAACTCCAAATATTTCCTTCGGTTATTGGTATAACTCTTTTTCCTACTCTGAGATACTTTGATATGAACCTGAATAGTTTTTATATTTTTCATTGTCTATTTAATAAGTTATGGGTATATAAGCTTCTTTCACCAACTTCACCCCAACAAGTTGGTGTATGATATCTCTTTACGTATAATGCTTCATACGTTTCCATTCAAATACATGAATAGAAAATATTGTTATAGGAAGATTATACCAAATGTAATTATAGATCCCACATAGCTTAAAAGTTAAGTGATAATGATATCAACATGTCTTTTAATGTTTGAGTAATACTTTCACAATATCTTTCAGTTTGAGGGTGATAAGCAGTACTCAAATGAAGCTCGGTATCCAAATCCTTCTGAATAATTTTCTATAAATTTGATGTAAAATGGGGATATAAATTAGACACAGTCGATATATGTGAACCATGATGTCTTATAACTTCATTAATATAGATCCGTGTAAGGAAATCCAGTGGAAAATCCTACCTTACCTTAAAATTAAACTTTTTATTAAAAAGAAAAATACAAGATGGGAGCAGGTCAAGGTGTCCTAAAATGATGAAGCCCAAGGGAATCAAATCTAAAAATGGAAGTACAACTAGGTGGAAGAGAGACATGGGTAGGGAAACAGATTTAGGAAATGTACATATTTGTCAAGTCGATCAACAATTACCCATATTGCATCATTCTTTCCTAGATTCTTTGGTAATCCAAGGAAATAATCAATATCAATGTCATCCCATTTCTATATAGGAATATGTAGAGGTTTTATGACTCCTCTAGGATTTTTTATTTTATCCTTCACCTATTAAAAAACTAAACATCTTGATACATAATCATCAATTTATCACTTCATATTATCCCACCAAAAAATATTCCTTTGAATCTCTATACATATTAGTGCTACTAGGGTGTATAGAGAAATTTGATCTATGAGAATCATCCAGTAATTAACTTTTTAGCTTGGTTATAGAGATAACACAAATAATCTTCCCAAATTTCAAAATGTCATATTCATATACGAATTCTACCAATTTACCATCATTCACAGCGTTAATTTTCTTTTGAAAATTCTCATCATCAGGCTAATAACTTTTTAGCTTTTCCAATAAAGATGGTTTGGGAACCATTTTAAAAAGTAGTGAAGTTTCAACTTAATTTATAATTACCATATCCATATTTACTAGATCTATGTATACATAATCCCTATCAATCCTCATTTTGTTTAGAACTCCATGATCCTTCCTACCCAATGCATATGCTACCTTATTTTCTTTCCTCGGGTGGTAGTGTATTGAATAATCATAATCATTGAGGAGCTCGATCCATCTCCTTTTCCTCATGTTGAGTTCTTTATGTTATAAAATATATTTCAAACTCTTGTGATCCATATATATCTCACATATTTCACCATAGAGATAGTGTCTTCATATATTTATAGAAAATATTACATCTACTAACTCAAGATCATGATTTTTATAGTTTTGTTCCTAAATTTTTAACTTCCTTGATTCATATGTAATAACTCTATCATTTTTCATAAATAAAAAACTAAGTCCTTTCTTCTATGCATCACTATAAATCACAAATACACCATTTCCTGATAGTAGGGACAATATTGGAGTATTCACTAATCTCCTCTTCAATTCTTTAAATAATTCTTCACATTCCTTTCTCAAAATAAACCTAACCCATTTACGAGTAATCCTGGTTAACGAGTTAGCTAATCAGGAAAAATTCTGAATGAAATGATGATTGTAACCTTCTAAACTAATGAATCTATGTACCTAGATTATGTTCGTTAGTGTAGGCAATTCTTGTACTTCATTTATCTTCATAAGATCAACTGAGATTCCATCCTTATAGATAATATAGTCAATAAAAGAAACTGTTTGAATCCAAAGTTCACACTTACTAAACTTACCATATAACTATTTTATTCTAAGAGTCTCCAGAATAATGAAAAATTGGTTATAATGTTCCTTATATCTTTTTGAGTCACCAAGATATCATCAATAAATTCCATAAAAAAATTATCAAGATATTACTTGAATACTTTGTTCATTAGATCCATAAAAATAGAGGGTGAATTAATCAGTCTAAATAAAATTACTGTAAAATCATAATGTCCATACCTTGTTCAAAATGTTGTCATTGGAATATCTTTATTATTCACATGAAATTGATAATATATAGAACTATGATCAATCTTTGAAAAATAATGATCTCTGTGAAGTTGGTCAAATAAGTCATAAATATGAGACAATAGATACTTGTTCTTTATCATAATATCATTGATCTACCTATAGTCAATGCACAACCTTATATATCTATATTTATTCTCAATGAAAAGAATAGGATCTCACCAATGTGAAACACTAGAGTGTGTATATCCCTTACCACTTAATTCCTTTAGTTATTTCTTTAACTCTATTAACTCCACTATGACCATTCTATAGGGAGTCTTTGATATAGTTCTTTCATCAGGGATTAAATCAATATAAAACTTAACTTTCTACTCTGGAGTATGTCCAGGTAATTCCTATATAAAAACATCAATTTATTCTTATAAAATCAGAAAATCCTAAATTTTAAGATCACATTTTTCATCAGTAGGTTTTACCTGCTCTTCTTCTCTAGGAATATCATTTAGAATAGCTACTGGTGGTGGATCTAGATATGAATCAGATGATTAAGTCTCCCCATCTAAAGATAAGAAATTCCATATCTTTATCATGAATCATAATTTACTTCTTTTTGAAATAAATTTTTATATTATATTTTTAAATCCAGTCCATACTAAGGATTATATAAAAATAAACCATATGTATGACAATAAAATCAGAAATTAGATCATGTTTATTTGTTATAATAGTAACTGCTCAACACAAATTTTTTTTAATAAGGTTCCACTAGGATTTTTGAATGAAAACTCCCTTGTTAATATGAATTGTAATGATCTAATTTTTATATAAAATGGGGAAGATATAAAGGAATGTGATGATATAGTATCAAATAAAGATTTAAAAAATTTTGAGGAGATAATTAAAGTATCTCTAACCACATCATTAGGAACTTCAAACTCAACTATTGTTACTGAATTAGCATGGCCTTGTTCCCTTGAAATTTTCTGGGGAATGTTCCCTTGACATATAGGAAATTCATGTGCACATGTCCCATCTTCTTATAGCTGAAGTATTGTACATTTCAAAATTCTTTCTTACCCTTGCAATCACGGGCCTGGTGGCCTTTCTCTTCACACGTGTAACAAAATACCGTTCTAAATAGGTATGTTCCATGATGTTTATTTTAAAATTTATTACAATTTGGAAATTATATTCTTCCCTTATTCCCTTTTTCCTTATTTTCTTTTCTAAAGTACTCAACATACCACTTCTTATATTGCTTCCCTTCGAAGCAATATATCTTGGAAAATTATTTCTCCATCTTGAAGACACATGATACTATATCCTTATATGATGAGAAAGTTTGGAAGACTAGTTCCCTTCATTGAATTGGGTTAAGACTATCAAATAAATGGTCAATATTTCTCCTTGTATTACATATATAGTCCACAACATGCCTTAACAACCTTGTAAAGTTGGATTCATACTTAGAAATGTTTTCATCCTATTTCTGTCTCAGACTCAATAATTGCCTCTCCATATCCACTTGTTGTTTGTGAGGAAAATATTTTCTAAGAAAATTTCCTTAAAATCTTTCCATTCCATATTTTAATTTCTTTATCCTCCTTTTTGTTTTGAATTCATAACCACCATTGATCCACATCTCTCAAGAGATGATAAATTTCTATAATAACCTCATCTCTTTCATTACTTCCCAAAGTGAGAAATATCTTCTAAAAGGAACTTACCCATTTATCAACCAGAAATGGGCTTATAGTCCCATTGAATTATAGAGGTTGTTATCGCATAATGAGTTCTAACATCATTACATCATGTTTTGGATTAGGATGCTCTATGAAATTAAGGTTATTTCTCATAACCTGAGCTAGTTGTCCCAATATAGTTATAATTTTTTACCTACAGGTACAGATCTTGCTCCAAAATCATTATCTTTCATAGGAGGAAAATCCCAAAATGGAATACGTGCATTGATAAAGTTTCCATTCCTTACACTAGGTGACATTTCTAAAAAAATGTCATACACTATATTAGATTATAACATTAAGAAACATAATGTATAATATTATAATTAGTGAATAATATAATCATAAATTTAAAATTTTGGTATAAATAATCTTTAAATCATAATCTTGGTTTCTTTGGGAATATTTAAAAATTTTAGAATAGGGGTTTGTTCTTTAATATATGTTTTCATAAATCTAGTTCCCAAAATTTCTACTAAACTTCCTCTAATACCAAATGTAAAAACCCTAACCCCAATAACTTGAAGCTAGTTTCTTACTCTATTACATTAGCATAATAAAAAAGAGAATCACATCACACAAGACCAAATAGTTTTGTATCTTTTGGAAAATTAGATACAGACATATTCATTACATTACAACTTGAAATGAAATACAACATAGTAACTCCATTGGAGACACAACTATTCTCCTATATTAACCCTGCATGTCAAACATAATATACATCTTAGAATCTTGGGAGAAAAAATAAAACATAAGAAAGGGTTGAGATCAGATGCTCAGTGAGGGTAAGTTTACAAAAGAATCCATCATAAATTATCATAAACAATAAGGAACAATGAATAACTAAAAATAAATTCTATTAAAATATAATCTTGAGAATAATATGGCAGGAAAAAAAGATGATCAAATAATACCACATAAATAATCACATGAAAATGATACTTCCCCATGGATATTATACTAGTTGAATAATCACATGGATTATCAATAACTAATCTTATGATGAGGGAATTCATAATGTAGGACAAAATAAACATACCATCAATGCCTTGACTAATAAGTATACATAAGTGGGTAAGGTCTCGACCAAAACCTGATCTATTTTGTCTAATGAGACCTACCGATGCATCGAGGGGATATAGTGGGACCCACCCAACACTTACTAAGTCCAATTCATCCCTAATATGAAAGGGGAGAAAAAAAATCAACATATATATTCATATTGAACCTATCATATGAAATGTAAATAATTTCCCCAATCAGTAAACATAATCATAAATTATCTGGAGTAATTTAAAGAATGGTATCAAGATAGTACATCCCCAATTAAAATGATCATAAACCATTAAATAAAATATGAAATATGGAATCATAAGATATCAACCACAATTAAGTGTAAGAATCAATAGACAGTGTTGAAATAGGTGAAAATAGTCTAACAAAATCATTGAAAAATTCTTGATAGAAATACCCATTTTACTTTGGAATCATTTATTTAAAAAGATGCAGAATTATAAAATATTTTTTTTATTTTGAAATAACCTTTTAAACTTGAAAAGGATTTATAAAAAAATCAAGGTTTAATAAAGTGGTAAAATACACTCATTCCATATAAGTTAAAAAAAATTTCTTTTAAATTTTGAAAAAAATAAACATTTAAAAGAGTATTTTTTAAAA
This sequence comes from Viscum album, assembly GCA_963277665.1. Classification (NCBI taxonomy): domain Eukaryota; kingdom Viridiplantae; phylum Streptophyta; class Magnoliopsida; order Santalales; family Viscaceae; genus Viscum; species Viscum album. The sequence continues at coordinate 785,381,380 of OY728157.1, forward strand.
TAAAGTGTGAGTGTTAACTAAATTAATCAATTATTTATATTAGATGTAAATACACATAAAAAATGTAAATAAAACTTAATATAATCAAAATTCATTTGAAACATAATCATAGCATGACATAATCATTGAAGTATAAGGTTAACCCAAAGAATGGAAATTGGTTTAAGAATTACTTTACCACTATTCAAATAGTTGAACTATATGCTCCATAAAATTAATTATTGTCAAATGAAACATTGAATATCCCGAATATAAATAGATTAACTATATGATATACCAATGGTATGTATAAACAAACCACACATAATAAATAAATGGTGAATTGGGAATAACTCACAGAAATAGAAGTGAGATGACAAAACGCTTACCTTATGTTCGGAAGCATTCTACACTTGCACTTAATGTTATGGGTAATCAAATGAGACTCATAAATTAAATATTTAATAGTATATTTAACATATATTTTATTTATTATAATTTTATTAAGTTCATTTATGTCAATTTCTATGAGTTATACTGTTTAATTTCATTGTTTTTGGAGCATTCGTATAATGGCTTTATGGTCGGTTCCCTTGGATATAATTATGGGAGTTCTTGTTAAATGGAAGAAAAACTCCAAAAGTGGAATGGAATGATATTAATATTCTCACATTATTTAAATTTTTTTTTCATATATCATTTGGTTATATGGTATGATGATGATTCATTGGATAAAATGTTAATGAAAAATGATTAGTTTATTTTTGGTGGTTTTTACAACAATCACTAACTAGTTTCATTTTATTTAATATTATGTTTATATACTAGTTAAAAAATATTAAATAAGTTTAAATAAAAATAATATAGAATTTTTTAATCATGAAAAGACTTCATGACCAGACTTTAAGGCAGTAATGAAAAATAAAAGCTCATCATCTACGAAGGCGGTGAATCGACACCTCACAAATGATGTTTTCATTTTTAGAATAAAAGGAGAAGAGAAGAGAATTGATAATGAATATTCCATTTACATAATAAAATAAAATTAAATTTATTATAATATAGTTACCATGAAAATTTTTATTCGGTATGTGAGGGAAGGATAAGATAATAAAAGAAATTAAAAGAGAAAGGGGAAGGGTTTTACCTCTTGAGCGCTGTCTCCTTGAGAACCACCTTAAGGCACTTAGAAATGGACTTTTAGTGAAACCAGGAAGACCATAATGTGTAAAAGAGGTTTGGGATAGGAATTGGGAATAATATAAGAAATATTAAAATCTTATAAGGTGTGAGGATAAGGGGTGGTTAGGGGTGGTATTTATAGTGGCGGAGAGGGGTGTTTTTTGATTATTTTATTCATTAGTTTATTATTTTGGATCAAGACTATCAGTAGTATTGATTATTGTGAATAAATACAGTAACTAGAGAATATTAGTTCTATCTAATGTCTACTTACATCATCCATTATGGAACCATGACTCAAAAATTAATTCATTTAGTTATAATGTTAAATACTGTAAATTATCATATTTTACTATTCACAAAAAATTCAACTATTTCTGAAAAATACCAAAAATTCATCCTAATCGTTTTTTGATATGTATACTTAAAAAAATACACTATTTTATGAAAATAATTTTATAAATATGAGAAATTTAATTTTAAAATAAAATCATCATTAATTAAAAAAACACCAATTTTAATATTATAACTGATTTTATGACACTTTGAAAAATTAATTATGGTCTCATAAAATTGTATTATAATTATAGTGAAACAAGATATTAATTTATAAATCTATTTTATAAAAATAAAATTTCTTTTAATTTATTATATTATATATAAAATTTTAAATAATCATTCATGTTTTACAAAAATACCAACACTTAATTTATCATTTTTAAAACATTTATTTACTTATTCTATGATATAAATATATCATGTTTTCATTTATGAGATACATAAATTTTATTTATAATTTTGTAGGTGAGTTTATTATTCTAATGTCCACATTACTATTCCTAATGATTACATTACTATTCCAAAGACTATGTTGATATTTAATAGTATAACATGGTTTTTTTGTGCAATGTAAACTATAAAATGCATTTAATTTATTTAAGAAGATACATATTGTAAAATATTGGGGTGTTACTGAAATTATCCTATGATTTTCCATTCCAAATATTTTTATGGTGAATTCCCATCCTCATTTCCACTCAAGGGTATTCACCTAGATGTACCTATACTTCATTGATTGGGGACTTCCATGTATATAACCCACACTCTTTAATCAGGGGATTAAAAATTATTAAATGTATCCTTATGTTGTATGATCTATGTGACACACTTAAGAATTTACTTGTTATGGATGTTATGTAAGGGCCTGCAATTATATAGTCTTCCAATTCATTAGGAAATATTTTTTTTCTCATGAGATGTTATTTATGGGATTAGGGAGTGAAACTAATCTATGACATGGCTTTATCCAACATGTGATATTCTATTAATAGTTGTACTTGAATTATACTCATGTCATGTTTTATGTTGTTGTCACATTCCCTTATTGTCTTCATGTTATCATCTTAATCATGTTTTGATGTTCAATTTTTTGATTCTCACCACTCTTATGTAACCATGATATGCCTATTGACTCACATATATTAAGTTATTTATGTTATTCTTTGATTATTTCATTACCCAACTTTATAGCCGTAACATCCCAACCCATATTCCACTAAATAGATGATTCTATTTGGTTAATTATGAGGCCTCAAGCATGCCTCCCCATATGCCAGAGGTTTTTGACTAGTAGCAAGGTTCTAGGGTGTGACATTGGAGAGACTATTCCCTCATATCAGAGTAAGAAAACAATAGAAATAACGAAGTATCATATATAACAGGGAATAAATAGAGGGAAAAAGTAATAAATAAATGAAAATAGAACATGCTATAATAATAAATGAAAATTCTATAAAATCCTAAACAACTATGCCATACATACAACACTGGTCACCTACATGGCTGACCATACAAATATAGGAGTAAACAAAAGAAATTGAAATAAAAGTACAGGGATCTACTGCTAACTTCAAGCCAGACCGCATACCCAATCTTTAGACTATGTCAAACTATAATAGCCTCATCAGAAGAACCCACATGAGCGTATCCACATGATCATGAAACTATAGTCCTCAGACCTATCCACCATGCAATCTATGATCAACCTAAAAAGAATACATAAGGTCTGTATACACACTGAATTTCACATATAGAGGTGAGAATGTAATCTTAGTGGGCCATCCCAACATGAACCTATAAATCTATTTTCACAAGTGCACACAAAGGTAATATGCTCATCCTAGATTAGACTCAAATGAAAAGATAAGTAAATCCAAAAAATGTGAAACCATAGTCGAACCATGGGTCCATAATACCGGTCAACTTGGCAAGTGCCTCCATGGATGCCCATATTTATATGCATATACATGTGTATTCACATATCTATATATATATGTATGTATATATATATATAAATATGAATATTTATGAATAAAGTGAATGAAATAACATAAAACCAATAAGTAGTCGATCCCTGTGTTCATAATCCCGATCACCTGGACATCCCGTTCAAGGGAATTGAGCTAGATGTTTTACCACTTAAGATGTGTATCATTAAGTTGATCTATGGGTCCATAATCCCAATCAACATATACATGCTTTTTCCAATGATGAAAATGTCTCTGAGAAATCTATGTCACCACACGGGGATACTCATCCTAACCCTGGGTTTTCTCGTACTCACCACCACTCACTGTAAATAATTATTCTAGAGAATTATGTCTAGAAATCCTATAAATGGTCCTTGAGAGAGTTTCCATACTGCTCATGCTATGTAAAACCATTCCAATGTCTGAGCCTTAGGCCCTAATACATAGGTGGTCATGACATTCAAAACTCGGATAAACCCTAAGGGTATGGCCCTTAGGATATTTGTAAGGAGTGGTCACTAGTGAGATTACATTCCCACCCCTAGAGGTCTTAATATGGGATATCCTAATCATCCATACAATCCAGAAGAGAATAATTATTCTGGGTATCCAATGATGTGAAATTCCAAGTCCAACACCATGGTAAAATAACCAATTTGGGAGAGCGTAATCATCCCTATCATGTAGGAGAGCATAATAATACAAGAGTATAATCAGATCGATGAGAGCATAATCATCCTCATCACATATAAACCAGATCATAGAGGAATCATCCTCATCACATATAAACCAAAGGAGAGAGTAATCATCCTCATCAATCGAGAGAGAGTAATCATCAATGAGTATCATTACTAGGGATGACATTCCCATATGTCATAGTCATAGGATCAATAGTTGAATACCAGGAAGCACCTATAGAAATTCCAATAATATAATAATCAAATATAAAATATCAATAGCCAGATCCTAGGTAGTACCTCTAGGTATATAAAAAAACATATAAAAATAACATGGATCAGAAGCTAGATCCTAGGAAGAGCATGTAGGAATCCAAAAGATAATGAAAGATGCCTTGCATTAGGCTCAACATCCACCAACCGAGAATCACCTCTGGTAATCATCACTGCATCAGCAATAAACAAGTGAAAGTATAAATAAAATATTGAGGGTTTATAAATGCCTAAAACCAACAATACATCCCTAGATCCATGTGATTAAAGTTGTAGAATAGTTTATAAGGTGACTTCCGTTACTATCTCTACCCAAACCCAACCTACGAGCTCAGGTTCGGTCAAACATCAGGGCACCTATTGGCCCCCTCAAGTCATAAAAATGAGATGAATCCTACTTGGGATCCTCAAAATAAAATAAAAAAGGATTAATCCTACACAGGATCCTCAAGGTACATGCATAATCGAAGGAATCCTACTCGGGATCCTCAGTTGAAAGGTAAATAAGGAATCCTACATGGGATCATCGAATGACAAGTAGATAGAGGCATCCTACAAGGGATCCTCGGAATAGAATACAGGTATAGGGATCCCACAAGGGATTCCCTAGGACAAAATTCAAGAAAAGGAATCACATATGGGAACCTTGGTATAGGAAGAAGATATAGGAATCCTACATGGGATCCTCTAGGTTGAAATATAAGTAGAGGAATCCTAAAAAAAACTGGTATGGTCTCATGGACTCTTAGGCCAGAAAGGCACATATAAAAATGGAGATGTCCTCAAAGGAAAGATACAAAAGAATAGGTCATAAGAGATGGATAATAGAACATCTCAAATCAAGGTCTTGGACTAGGTTGGTCCGAACACCCAACCTATTATTCCCATTCATGACTCCCTTAGGAGACGACTGAATTTTATTACTAGAGGAAGAACCTCTCTATTAAGGATATGTTAAAAATGCTACCAAGGAGTCCTCAAAACACCTCATGTGTCTTACCATAATGATCTATGTGGAATAATACTCAGAAAAAACTACTCATGGTTCCAATTACGACTCATGGGAAAAATATACGAAAAAACCTCAAAAGGGTGGAAAGGGAAGAGTACATGATATGTAACCTCAAAACTCCACTTGGGAGTTTACCTCTACCTGATCTTGGAATGAAAAAACCCAAGTACATAAAATTTTGGCCATGTACATGTCATATACCCTGCACGGGGTACCTACCCATGTAGCTCACAAGGCCTGGCCATTTATAACACATGGATGTGTATATCTACATGGTGTGCAACCCATACGAGGTATATCTGTGTACTCCACATGACATGTTATCCTTACACGGGCAGCTAGTCCAGGTACTCAGTTACATGGACGAGTCCCAGTACATGGAGTGTAATTACCGTACTTGAAATGTACTTTGAAAAATTCATATCCCCCAAACATGAATAATACATGACATGTGTTACCTGAACCACATATAGTATAGACGAGTTTTCCTGAACAAAAAACCCCCAAATCATCCCAAAACCCCTATTTCTAACAAAAAACAATAGATCGAATCACAAGGGGTCCTAAGAAATAATAATAAGGATTTAAGACTATAAAAAATAAAACATACAAGTATATATAGTGAATATTCAAAAGGGACTACCTTTGTGTGGAATGTACCGAAGCTTTACCCATTTTCGCAGTCCACGGTTGCTGCACGATGATTTGACATGTCCTGAGCTCCGTGGTGGCACCCTTCTGATCTCTCTATATCTCTCTCGCTCCCTCTTTTCTCTATATCTAATGAAGGATGAAGCCAAAGGGGGGAATCTATGAGAATCTAGGAGGAGGAAATAAATAAAATAAAAGAAAAATAAGAAAAATAAAAGAAAAAAAGAAAAAGAAAAGAAAAAAAATGAAAATAAAGAAAAGAAAAAGGGGACTCGTCACCCAACTCGAGTTTATGAAAAAACTAGGAAAAACCTCATTATGGAATAAATAATAGAGAATAAATATTACCATGATGCTCTATTCATAAGATATTTCCAAATGAACCTGCGCGAATAAATTAATATTTAATTTATTAAATGTTAAATATTAATTATTCTGCTAAAATATGAACAGATCATATTTCCCCCAAAATCTTTTCCTAGGGTAATAAAACTATTCTAGGACCAAAGGAGTGTCCAGATAAATTATCTGATATTATCTACTAGGAGAAAAAGACTATTTTACCTCTCATAAGCATCTAAAACCCAAAATTCAAATTTCTGCTCAAAATTCTTGTCTGAAAAAACACAAGACCTTACAATATCCCCACCATAAACCTTATTTTCCTCAAGAATATTGGTAGTAATACTATAAGACATTATCTCACCCTGAGTATCTTCACCAACAAGCTATCTTGACTGTCCAACGACTTGTATCATAGCATCAAAAAATTTCCCATGAAGGAAGATGTTTAACTACAACCGATATGATACTTCCTAACATAGGAATACACCTATTATTGTCTCAAAACCAAAATTTGAGAACCAAAGCCCATTGAAAATTATGGATTTTAAATTTAAATGAGGGTCACCACCCTCATATGGCCAATGGTGTAATCCCCACCAAATGGATTATCTTATACCACTCCTCAAGCGCAACCTCAACAAGTTTCACTAACCAACCAGGAAGAAAATTTGAAAAGAAAAGTAGTTACATATATGACTGATGCTATCTTAGCATACTCAAGAAAATGTCAAGATAGAGCATGATCATCTCTAACTATAAGTACATTAAGATTATATAATTTTTTTTGTATATATCTCTCGATCCATGCTCACAAAAAACATGATAACTTGACTTTACCCAACTCCTGACACCATGTATCCCGAAAATGCATGTCCAAGTTCAGCCACAGGTCAACCAAATTATGGTACCTGATCATTTTCAATGTATCCTCTACCATAGAGGTACATTTTTTATTTAACTAAAACTTTCGAGAACCATTCCCACAACAAGACTTGAAACATCAATACTCAGTTCACACCTGATCACTAATTGATTTATGATTTAAATGGTACCACATGCAAACAGCTTGTACCTTTATCACCTAACTCATATCCCAGCGAGTCTTCCATTAAAATTATAAGATGACCGTGCAACATGAAATTTCAGTTTTAACTATCCAGAAGTTCCCTTGGAACTCCTCTTAAAAATCAGGTACCTTACATGTGCCATAATTTATTACATGTCCTCCCTTCACCTAGTATTGTTCTAGTCACGAATGTCAATCCATGCTCTGACTGCTTAGTAACCATAGAAACACTGGTCGATTAGGCTAGTTAATCAAATAGTCCTAACAGTCAATGCTAGTCTGTATACCAAATCACCCTTGGTTCTTATTAAAAGTTAAAGGAATCAATATACCTATAATAAAAAAACTCAAACACCTATCATGCCTTGATCTCAAAAAAAATCATAAAAATAATCTCACTACCTAAAAAGGAATTTGAAAACACAGTCAAACCTCTCTAACACATTTTGACCTAAAAAGAATGAATGTCAACCTACAAGGGTCTGAGTCCAAAGTATGGGCCTCTAGGTCTCCCACCTAGCCCTACAGATCAATTCTCACAACTTGGTCACAAGGTCTAACCACCTATCCCAAAAGATCAAACCTCTTTAAAGAAGGTAAATATCATAATGACCTATGAGGGAAAAAATTGAAAAAATTACCTATAAGGGCCTGATACTAACCAATCATCCTCATAAGTAATATTCCATAGAGGATACAATACAATATAGAAGAGAGATCAAATTAACACTCACAAAGCATCCATATACAAAATTACCCCTAAAGGTTCAGTTCACAAGAAAGGTCCTAGTATCCATCGACATCATACTCAGTGATCTAACTAGATTAACATGACCTAAGAAACAAAAACCACCAAGGGGAACAACATAAAGTCATCACGTTCCATATATACCTATAAGGGTCACTGCACCTCCCATTCGTGAGGAATAAGTCATCATCCTCACAAAAAATGCCTCAACATAGATCCAAATAACCCTCCATCAGAATGAATTATATATATATATATATATATATGAGTAGGCCCAAATTTAATAGTCCTCATTCATCACTAAAATCACACACTAGTAGGCCTATATGATGTGAATACTACACGTGAAATATGAATTAATGAGACACCTCTTACCTTTTTCGGCCAAGAGTCAAATTCCATCCCTGGCCTCTTTTCAATAGACCATGATCTAGAAATCCATAATAATTCATAATATCCAAAAAAATATGTGTGTTGATCAAGGTGAAAATTATATACAATCATAACATTAAATATTAGAACAACAATCACATACCCCAAGCAACCATGACTTCTTACCAGAAAAAGTGTTCTCAATGCACCGATCTAATATCCATCACAGGTTTTGACCCATCCCTAATAATCATTTCTACCATATCCAAAATAGTAAATACCAATATAAGAATAGCCTCTAATATTACTTTGTAACATATTGACCTGGATGCCACTAAACTGGTGCTCTGAGACAGTTTGTTATGATGCCTCAAGTGCACCTCCCCATATACCAGAGGCTGCCGACTAGAAGTGAGGTCCTAGGGTGTGACACAAGGAAGACTATTCCCTAATAATATAGTAACAAAATAGTAGAAATAGCTAAGAATGACACACATCAGTGAATAAATATAGTTAAAAAGAAATAAATAAACTAAAATAAAATATTCTATAATAATAAATGAAAATACTATAAAATCCCAAACAACTATGCCATACATACAAAACTGGTCACCCAATGGGCCAACCATACAAATATAGGATTAAAAAAATAAAACTGAAATAAAATTACAGGGTTCTATTACTAGATCTGATCCAGAAGACATACCCAGTCTCCAAACTCTATTGAACTACACCAGCCGGATCAGAAGAACCCACACGAGTAGCTCCATTAGATTATGCAACTCTGGGAATAATCCCTATTCATCGTGTAATCTGTGATAAACTTAAAAAGTTAATATAAGGTATATATGCACACTGAGGTTAATTTACTGGGGTGAGAATATAATCTCAGTAGGCCACCCCAATGTGAACTTATAAATCTTCTATCACAAGTGCATGCAAATGTAACATGCTCAACCTAGTAAAGAATCAACTAAAAAGATAAGTAAATCCAATAAACATGAAACCACAGTCAAACCTCAGGTCCAAAATCTTGATAAACTAGGAAAGGGCCGCCATGGATGTTTATATTTATATGTATATGCATGTATAATCCCGTACCTATACATATATATGTAAATATGATTATTCATGAGTAAAGTGAATAAAATAACATAAAACCAATTAGTAGTCAATCCATGGGTCCTTAATCCCGATTTCCTAGACATCCTAAGAAAAGGAATTAATATGGATGGTGTACCACTAAAGTCGTGTATCATTAATTCAATCTCTGTGTTCATAATCACAATCGATGTATACATACTTTTACCAATGTTATAAATGTCTATGATCAAGATATTTCACCACAAGGGGATACTCTTCCTAACCTTGGGTTCACTCATACTCACCTCCAATCATTTTAAATAAGTATTATAGGGAAGTACATCTGGACATACAATAAATGTTCACTGATCTAGTCACTATAATGATAATTCAATATAAATCTAGTACAATGTCTGATCCCTAGGTCCTGATCCATAGGAGTTTATGACATTCGGAACTCGGATGAACCCTAAGGGTTTGAACCTAAGGCGATCTATAAGGAGATCTCACCAGTGACATTCCATGACCACCCATAGAGTCTCTAAAAATAGAGAGCATAATCATCCCTGCTATCTGGAAGAGCACAATCATTCTAGGTATCCAATGATGTGAAATGCCATGTCCGACACCGTGTTCAAGTAACCAATTAGGGAAAGTGAAATCATCTCTATCACCTAGGATAGCATAATCTTCCACGAGTATAATCAGATCGAGGATAACATAATCATTCTCATCATATATAAACCAAAGGAGAGAAGAATCATCCTCATCACATATAAACTATAGGAGAGAATCATCCTCATCACTTGGGAGAGAGTAATCATCCAAAAGTATCATTAATACAGAATCTATTCCCATATATCATAGTCATAGGCTCAATATATAGATACCAAGAAGAACCTATTGAAATCCCAAAAATATAATAATAAAATATATAGGCTCAATAATCAGATCCCATGTATTACCTTTAGGTATACAAATAAACATATGAAAATAACAAGGCTTAGAATTTGGACCCTAGAAAGAACATCTAGGAATTACAATGAGAAAAAAATATGCCTTGCATCAGGAACAATAACCACCAACTAGAAATCACCTCTGGTAATCATCACTATATTAGTAGTAAACAAGTGAAAGTATAAAAATAATAATGAGTGTGGTCGAACTCCTAAACCCAACACTACTAACACAACCACATGTGATTACAGGTTCAACCCAAGTTCTAAGGTGACACCCACTACCATATCTACCCAAACCCAATGTACTAGCTCAGGGTTGGTCAAACATAGAGGTGCTTATTGGGTCCCTAAATTCCTACACAAGAGAGGAATCTTACTTGAGATCCTTAATAGAAAAGGTAAATAGAGGAATGATACACGAGTTCCTGAAGGTCCATGCATAAGTAAAGGAAACCTACTTGAGATCATTAACTGAAAGGTAAAGGAGGAATCATATATGGGATTCTAAAATGGAAAGTCAAAATAAGAATCATACAAGGGATCCTCATAATGGTATATAGGTATAGGGATTGCACAAGGGATTCCCTAGGTCAGCTTGTAAGAAAATTCACACCATTGGGGATCCTTGGTATAAGACGAAGATAGAGGCATCCTATATAGGATCCTCTAGGTCGAAATGAAAGAAGAGGTATCTTATATGGGATCATAAAAAATAACCAGTTTCACAACCTCTTAGGCCAGAAGGGCACATCTCACAAGGGAGATGTCCTCAAAGGAAGGTTGTAAAAGCATTGGTCATAGGAGATGGATCACGGCCCATCTTAGATCAAGGAATTATAATAGGCCGATTAAAACACCCAACCTATCATTTCCATTCAAGTATCCCTCAGGAGATGGCTGGATTCGATTACTTGAGGAATAATGACTCCATTAAGGAGATTCCCAAAACACCACCAATGAATGCTCAAAACACCTAAAAAGTATTACCATCGTGATCTATGAATATATATACTCATAATGGAATTATCATGGGTCAAATTCCAACTCTTGGGTGAAAAGATACCAAAAAACCTCAAAATGGTAGCAAGGGAGGAGTACACGATGTGTGTACCCTAATACATAGTGTGTACCCTTGAAACTCTACCTAGGCGTGTAGCTTTTCCTGTACCTAGAATGAAAAATCCCAAGTACATGACATGTTGGCCTTGTACATGGTGTGTACCCTATATGGGGTACCTACCTATGTACTTCACATGGACTATCCATGTATAATTCTTGGCCGCATACATCTACATGGCATGCAGCCCACACCGTGTTTGGCTGTGTACTCCACACAACATGTACCCCTTACATGGGAAACCTGGATGGGTATTTGGACACACGTCTGATTCCTAGTACATGTAATTAAATTAAAAAAATTAATCTTCCATGAACATTAAGAACACATGACATGTTTTCCTTGAACCACACACTGTGTAGATGGGTTTTCTTGAACAAAAAATCCCCAAATGGCCCCAAAACCTTAGTTTTTGACAAAAAAAAACAGATCGACCCAAAGGGGTCCTAAAAAAACATAATAGGACTTAAAAACTAGAAAAAAACCAATATATAGGGATATATAGTTAAAATTCAAAAATACCTACCATTGGGAGGAATTCTCTGAAGCTTCTCCCATTTCTGCACTCCATAGTTACCGCACGACGATCCTGTGCATCCTGAGATCCACGATAATAACCCTTTTTCCTTTCTCTCTTTATCTCTATAAATATCTCTCCATATTCCTTTTTTATCTCTATTTTGTAAATTAGGAACCAAAAAGGGTGAATTTTGGAGAATCTAGGAGGAGGAAATAAAGTAAATAAAAGAAAAAGAAGAAAAACAAAAGAAAAAAAAAGAAAAAAAAAGAAAACAAAAAAGGGGCCCTGACCTATCCTGATACCCAATTCAAGTTTATACCCAACCTAGGTAAAAATTACCATTATTAAATCAATATAAGGGATGTAATCTCACTCAAATGCTCCATTCGAAAGATATTTCCAAATTAACATGTGTGAATAAATTAATATTTAATTTATTAAAGATTAAATATTAATTATTCTTCTAAAATTAGTATGGATTGAATTTCCACCAAACTTCTATACTAGGGTAAAAATCCTATTCTAAGACCAATAGAGAGTCTAGCAAAGTTATCTGAGATCATTCTATAGGGAAAAAATACCATTATACCCCTCATAAACATCTAAAAGAAAAAATTCAAATTTTTGCTCAAAAATCTCATCCGAAAAAACACGAGACCTTACAATAGATGAAACCTTTTTTATGCACTTTACCAGGTTATCCTATGCAGTTTTAGAAGATAAATGGATTTTTAAGAGCATGTTAAAGGAGTTTTAAATAATTATGTTGTATCCTCACTCATGTTATTTTGTCATGTACCTAATTTCCCAAAGACACTAGGCCTCATGATCTTTTGGGATTGTATTATGTGTACCTTTATTTAATAGATCACAAATTAATGTGTATTGAAGATATAGTTTTCCATAGTAGAGGTACTAGATTAGCAGTACCCCCAAGGGAATCAGGGTCCACTCCCACCATAGTAGGCTTTGGGAACTCCTATATAAGACCATAGGTGCTCCCTCACTGTTAGACTATACCCATGTGAATATGCATGAGATAATCCATCTACTGGGGATATCCTAAGAGACTATGCATAATAGAGGATTAAAAACCCCCTAAGTAATTCATAAATTGGGAAATGTAAAAAACACTATTTAGGTTTTCATAATGGCCTATAAACATGGCATGAAAGTAGGATGCAATGAAGTAAGGGAGGTCAGGGTAGCCATGCTGGAAGATACATGTGAGGAACTCCATATCCCTCCTATAGACAATGAAACTTACTCTTTAAATTAAAACAAGATAAAGATGAATTAGATATGAATGAGGTGGAGGGGATGAGATATGATCATAGTGCTATCCTATGAAGTGGAAGTATACTAGACATCAGATCCAGTATGCTCCCACCTCACAATGAAGAGGTCATATCTGTCAGGTTGGGTAAGGGTGGAAACATGGGGTGGGTGGATGGATGTAGGTAAAAGATGCACCATCATAAGTGTAAACATCCCTTGAATAATTATATTGGGGTCATGGTGTAACTTTTCTTCTCCCGATATTCTGACCCATCAAACTCGAATATAGAAACAAACTCCAAAAATATATCTCCATAGGTGGAAGTGATGACCTATAAAATGGAAATCAGATGTGTATGTACTAGTATCTTCTATAACTCATATATAAGTTATAACCACTCTGTAATGGTAATTTTAAAAACTTAATGTTAAACTAAACCATATGTTTAGAAAAGAGACATAGACACTCACTGGTGGGGATCTGCTCATAAAAAACGAGTCACGGGTGAGGCTAAGGGGATGAAGTCACGAGAATTAGTCATGGTCATTCCCTATCTTTTGAAGTGGATGGATATGATGGAATGATATCTGGAGGAGTTAGAAGTGGTGATAGTGATACTGCATTGGATGGCGCATCAAAATATGAGGTAAATGTAGCGAATGATGATACTGGTGTAGGAGGAAGCACTCCTGCCAGTGCTGACAATTGGGAGGTCGAAAGCCATATTGAAGGATGATCCTATGGTTCCTCCAGGCAGTTTATGTGTATAGTGGGATAATCCTCAGATGATGCGGTGGGGTGCTTTCTATGTGATGAATAATAATCCCCATCTACCATAATACTCAATCAAGGAATGAAATGGAAGAGATTTGAGTAAAAAAACTCCATGGATGAGCAGATTGAAGGAGTCTCGATGATGGATTCCTTAGGAAAAAATGAGAAGGGGGGAGGGAGACATCATGAATTTTGGATTATTGGAAGATTTATGAGCTCTTAAATCTTAGTTACATGACATTTATAGCATAAACCTTTAATGTACTTATTTATTTTGGTTTTTTAATTTTTAATTTTTAATTTATATTTAGTATTTATTTATTTATTATATATAAATATAATTTTATATATACCTATACACCTAGTGTATGTTTAGATACCTGATGTGTGTTCTGAAAAATGAAAAGATGAGGAACAAGCTTCACCCCAGTGCTCAAGCCAGGGTTTGAACCGATGACCTGTTTGATCCCATTGATTATCCTCAACCACTAGAGAGATTTTTTTATAATGTTTTATTATATTTTTGGTATTTTATTATCTATAAAAACATAACATGGATAAATAAACTATAAACAACATATGATTTTATTTTTTAAAAGAGGGATGAAGTTGTGGTGATTGGAAGGACTCAAACCCAAGTCTTTTCGACTCTAGTAAGAGATACTTCCGATCATCCTAATGCCATATTTGGTTGAAAATTTATTCTCTTATTATTTTATATTTTATTAAAATATCACACACACATGATACATTATGTATATAGATATACAAAACAAGTAGTTTTGTTTTAAAGAAGATGGATTGAAATAGATCATATGATATGACTCGAACCCAAGTCTTTTGGGACTCAGATAGAGAATTTGTCAACTGGACCATCCCCATCACTTGTTTTTTATTATATATAAAAATACCACACACTATTTAATATAATAAAATGGGTAAAAATAATGACCCCAGTTTTGATTGAGGGTATAAAGGGATTCAAAACAACTGTGGATTGAATACCCTCAAGTGATCATTCCATCAATAGAGGATTCATTCCAATTTATTTACTTAATACTTATTTAATTATACTAATTATTATATTTATCGCACATATAAAATTATAAACACACACTGTGTAATATGTACACATGGTGTGTACTCATATAATACTCAAATATATATAGTAAATTAATGAAATAGATGAGGTACATGGTGTTCATATCTCAGTGAATGCCATGTAGTTATAAAAAACTAGAAACATAAAGAGGGTAAATAGATTATATAGGTTTCCCTCTATTTAGTGACTCTATTTAAGGTCATTAGATTAACCTGAGAGAGAGAAACCAACCCATAATCCAAAGGTGGGTATGAATTTTGATTAGAAAACTACCACTGGTTTCTAGTTCCTTCTACTTTTAAGAAAATTCTATTTTGTTCAAGAGGGTGAGGATGTGGCTTAAAATATCATTGATCCATGGCTATAAGATATTAGTAGTTTACCCATATTTTTATTAGTTGTTTCATTTCCTTTACTTACCCGGGTTTCTAATCCACAATGTCGAATACCTAAAATAGTTATAAAAATATTCTGGAGTAGGTAAAGTAACAAAAGTGTTATCATAATTAAAAAGATATTTAATTTCAATTTTTTAATGGTATGATGCATCTTTGTTTTAAAATTCAGTACATGAAAAATTATTTTTATAAAAAATGGTTTCAAATAGTTAATATTTTTATTATAAAAATTTTCCTCAATTGAGACCAGGCCATGGAACTTAGGATAATTAACC
The DNA here is from genome assembly GCA_963277665.1 of Viscum album. NCBI lineage: Eukaryota > Viridiplantae > Streptophyta > Magnoliopsida > Santalales > Viscaceae > Viscum > Viscum album. The sequence continues at coordinate 785,397,501 of OY728157.1, forward strand.
AAATCATACATGTTGTTTATTATCATAGAATGTTTTTCCACTAAAATTATAAGACTTAATAACCCATCAGTTTGGTATAACTAGAGTTTGGTGAAAATTCCATCATCGATAAAAATTTATTATTTAAATTCATGTTCGGAGGAGAATCCAAAACAGAAGGTGAATTTAAGGATGTACACAGGTATTCCTTGTATTGAAACTCATAATCTTTGTATGGATGATACTCTACTGAATAAGAGTAGGAGGTCACTGAATCATATGGATAAAAATACTCTCCAGACAAGGAATACCAATATATGGTGGAATAAAAATACATTTATAAGTGAACTCTAGGTACCTGAGAAAAGTAGAAAAAAAGAAAAAGGGGGAAAGAAAGATGCTTGAATTAACGAAATTTACTCAAGACTCATGTTGCTTCCCAATTTCCTTGAAATAATGCCAAAAATTGGCATGCACCCATTTCAAGACATGGTACACATTAGTTGTTCCCTAAACCAACAAACTGGGTAGTGAGTGGATGTTAGGGTCAATACCATAAAGAATTGAGTTACAATAGTTATAAACCAATGATCTTTGTATGGTTATCCAGGGGATGAATAGATGCAAGAACAAGAAATGAAAAGAACACATTGAAAGTAAATGAAAAGGAAACAAAGATAAAATAAAAGGAAACAAATAAAAAAGGGGAAAAACAATATAAAGAATGTGATAGGTTTGCAATTTTAGTCAGAGTTTTTCAATAAAATGATTCCCAAGTGTATCACTTATTAATGAAATATATTCACCATAGGGATTCGATTTTATAGTTATTTCTTGGTCTATAAATAAACAGTTGCATTCATTAATATTTAAACCCTTCATATAATGGTTAAATTATTTAAAAATTTGTTTAAAAAAAACATAAGTAGTGACAATGGGTTCACCCAATGGCCATGGGATCACATATTGTAACACCTTTGGTTTTAACCATTGGTATCGTTCTTGGTCCAATAAGACACATGTTGGGAAAAAATCCCTCAAGGTGTCCTATCAGTATGTTTTGGGTGTGATTGTGTTTGTTGAAAAGGACAGATGACCACAAATGAGTATGAATGGTGTTTTCCAAAACACGTGTTTTTGGTGGCACAATTTCCTAGTGTTTTCCAAATTTTTGGGCCTCAAAATCAAGAGTTTGGTGGTTGAAAAAGGATGGTTTTCACATAGGGGTACACAATACATGGATCATGAATCCCGATTAATGGATTTAAAAGGTGCTAGATGGAAAGTTAAAGGAAATTGGGAAAGGAAGGGAATAGTGAAATGTGAGACCCAAACCACGTATGGGAAAGATTCACGGTGTATGGCATGTGGTTTGCAGGATTCTTGCAGTATGCATGATGGATTGTCATTTTCAGAAATGAGGAAGTTATTTGAGAAGCAGTGAAAGGTGTTGTTCATGAAAATGTGGCAGTGATTTGGGCCGTCGTGAAGGAGGAACGATAGTATGCATACTACAAAGGGAAGAATGATTAACGAGAGAAGCAGTATGCGGTGAAGGCGGTACCACATTGAAGATTTGGTAAATCTTGTATTAGTGGATTTTGTGGATCTATTTTACTATATAAGGATATTTAATCCCATCATTAAGTAAGAGAAATTTTCATAAGAAAATATATTTTTAATTAGAATTCGGTGAAGTATGAAAGAGGTTTGCAAGGGATAATTCCATGAAGGGTGAAGTGGTTTGCACAAAAGAAACTCTGCTGAAGGTTTTTGTAGGGAAATATAGCCCACAAAGGATGTAGTAAACATATTAATAAGACATGCTACACAGAGGAGGAAGACCCGATACACAGACGAGAGATGGTCTGCAGAAGCGGTGGTAGTCCACGAATGAGAGACATTCTACAGAAGCAGAGGTAGACTACATACGAGAGAAAATTCGCAGAAGCAGAGATTGTCCATGAATTAGGGATAGTGCATGGAGGAGAGATAGTCCCCAGAGGAGAGTTGATCTGTGAACCATACCCACTACCCAGTATGCAGAGGAATCAAGGTGGTACATGGAAGAAGTTAGGTGGTTCGTAGAGGACTCAAGGAAGCTTGAAAAAGATAAAAAATAGTTCATGAACACAATTTACTCTAACCTAATAGTACTTAAAAAAGTGGATTTTGTAACACCCCAAGATTTCATAGTATTTTATCTCTTTAAAGTAATTTAATTGCTTATATTGCACACAACACTGATTTGGCTTGCATTATACGTAAGATTGAGTTTCTGCAAAAAAACATATTAGTATTATAATTATTTAAATTAAATATTTATTTATCAATTAAATATTGTGATATGAATAGTAAAAAATAAAATTTAAATGGTATTTATAGTTTTTATAATGAAATGTATTAGTTTTGTTAAAATAGTTATATATTTTGTAAAACTATTTTTTTAAAATAACTACTTTTTATATTATTTTGTGAACAATAATAAAATTAATTTTAGACACTCATAAGAATTTAATTTGGTAAAATATACTTTATTTTTGAATTCAGAATATCAAAATTATCTTAGGCTGAATTTTGTGTATTTTTCTGAAAACATTCAATTTTTGATGATTAGTGAAAAATACTACATAGTATATAAAAACCGATTTTTTATTTAAATAATTATTTTTAATTTAAATTTATTTTAAAGTAAAAATAGATACATAATACCTATATTATTCCAATTTAATCCATTAGAGTCATTTTATAATAAGATTATATATATAAATTTTTATTGAACTTCTTAACGTCTTTTACCCACCTTCTAGGAAAATTTGCAAATTTGCATAAAATGTAATTTTACCATTTCTGTGAATTGAATTTAAAAAATATGAGAGACACAGTTGAAATTAGTAAGTAAAATGTGGTTCAATAGGATGAAAATAATTTTTGGTAAATTGCAACTTTTGAATTTTATTTACCGTGGTTAAAAGTAAATTGGGTAATTAAAGGTAAAAATAATACTATAATAATATAAAATTACCCCAAAACATGTCATAATTATATTGGATAAGTGTTTTTAGACCAAAATTAACCTTATTAATAAAATGTGATCTTTTCTTATTCACTTGGTTTATATTAAGATATTTATTATATTTTATTTAAAGAAGAGTTAAAATTGTTAAAATAAAATTTTAATAACTAAATAATTTTAAATATTGGGTTATACATAAAATAAATTCAAATATAAATATTAATTAGAAATATATAAAGATTTAATACATCATGGTATTTTATTTATAATTTTTATACATTAAATTATTAAATTTATTTATGACACAATGATGATGCAGTAATTATTTTATTAATGAAAGATTAAAATAATTGATATTATAAATATTAAAATAAATATAAATTGAAACTTACGATGCCATCCATGAATTTTATAGTTTAATATGACATGTTAGGGTTGATTCAATGTATTTTTTTGAATTAATTAAGTTGTTATGACTTTTACAAAAACCAAATACTAAATAGTGTCAAAATTGACATAAATGAGTTTTTAAAACAAATACTATTTTATTAAATGATATAATATTCCTAAAAATCTAAAATTAAGAAAAATAAATTGAATAATGTTATATATTTTATTAATGAACCACTTTAGGTTCTCTAGGTATTTTATAGTAAGTTTATTAACCATATAGTGTAAGAATACAAGAAGACATGGTAAGAGTTAAACTATTCAACTAAGGGTTAAATTTAAAAGATAAGGTTAATATAGTGACCTAAACTTGTGTAAAACATATTTTTTGAGAATGTTTCTACCCATAAAAACATTATAATATAAATAAATCCATTTTATTCCATGATAAACCGAAAATTATTTTATAATAAAATAATATTTCAAGCTCTTCCTAAAGTCCCCCTCACCTCTTTTATAAAAGGGGACTTCTCCTTATCTAAAATTTACTCATCCAAAACAATTTGGATCGTCCAAAACCTGCTCAAATATCTTCTCAACTACCCTAGATTTAACCTATAGGACTTAATGTGATAAAAAATCCAACCCAAGGAGCCATTTTGTTCAAATCAAAAGGAAGCACCCAAAGAAGAGGTAATTATTTTATCACCTCTTTCAAAGTTCTTTTCTTCTTATATTTCATCTTTCTTTGTTATTTACATAATAAAATAATAATTCCAATACCTTATACATATATAGATGTTATTATAAATATGTTACAACCATATTCATTATTCTATCCATCCTATGAATGAAAAATTCACCATACATGCGTACGTACAACTTACCGTCTCCACGTCGTGGTGTAGTTTCTTATTCAACACTTCATTATTTGTATGGGTATAATAATGAGTATAATTGATTTAAATAATAAATATAACATGTTTATTATTATATATATATATATAATATAACATCCAATTAAATACAATTTTCCATCAATATAATGATATTGTCTCTCGTGCGTACGTATGACTTACCGTCTCCACGACGCAGTGAGATTCATCTTCAACGATCACCCTTCAAGATTTTTTTTAAAAAAATATGTTGATTAATTATGAGGTATATGAAATAATATTTCTAATGGAATAATATATATTTATGTATATAAATATATGATTATTACTTACTTCCATACTATACGATAAGAAAATAGAAACAACGTTCATGCGTATGTACAGACTACCGTCTCCATGAACGATGTTTCCATTTCATATATCTATCTATTATAAAAATTTATATTCTGAATATATATGATATATAAATCATGATTTAAATTATTTAATTATTTAAATCATGATCTAAGTGATATAATTGAGAATAAAATGTTAAAACACGTACGATAAAGAAAGTGATTATTATCCAAAATGTTACTTTAACGTGGAAATTATTATTAAATGGGTTGTATAAAGTAATAAATGAATCATATATGATATAATAAATATTAATATGGTTATTTTATAATTTAATAACATACTATGGTCATTATAAAAGAGTTTAAACGTACCCTCGACTAAAGGAAAGTACAAGGTAAGGGTTAATTCCTAAATCTCATTATTATCTGAGATTGTTTATGTATAAGTATTTATTGGGACATATTTATCATCCATGTCCATGTTTCATAAAAATTTTTTCAAAAGGAATATTTTAAGGTTTTATTTAAGGGTATCTTTAACTATATCATCATTTTAAATTTTCTAAAGATTCATTTTTTAAATATATTTAATTAATGTCCACACTTTCAAAATGATTTTAAGGATTTATTTATATGGACATGATTGTTTCAAAATGTTAATTACTTTCAAAAGTTTCAAAGTGGAATGGGAGAATTTGATTCAAAAATATCTTTTAAATGAATTCCTTTATAAATGTGTGCTTTTTAAATCATTTCACAAAAGGGATATTTCTCTTATAGAGTTTTACTGATAATTTTTAACTATGTCGAAATCCTTTACTGGATATTATTCTTGATTGAGGTTGATTTATTATAATACAATATTCCATATTGTATCGAATGAGATATGATATGTTTGACTATGGATGTGCTATTTTTATACCATTCATGTTTTATGGTTAAATTATTGACATTTCTTATGATAGTTTTAATACAAATGTTTATGTTATGTTTCAACATTTTCACATGAGGAATGCATTGGACTTAGTAAGTGACGGGCGGGGCCTGCTATAGCCCCTCGACACATCAGTAGGTCTCATGAGAAAAAATATTTTATTAGAACAAGGCCTTTACAAAATTTATATTTAGGATCTTGGCACGAGGCCTTGAATTTGTGGTTAAGATGTCTGACAATATGCATTATATCATTATGAGATTAGTTATTAATGTTAAATGTGATTATTCGACTAGTAGAATATCCATGTGAATAAGTAAATGTAATTATTTTATTTATCTTTTCTATATTATACTGAAGTTTATGTTTAAAGGTCTTTTATTTCAATTTTATTCCTTTCCATAAAATTTTATGATTATTTATGATAGCTTCCGCTATATTGTTTATCCTTACTAAGCATTTGAGATCACCCCTTTCTTATGTTTTATTTTTCCTAGGATGCTAAGAAGTGTATTATGATTCATATGAAGGTTTAAACTATGAGAATAATGGAGTTCTCAAAGGATTATCTATGTTGTATTTTATGTTATAAATTGTAATATAAAGTTCATGTATGTTATCAATTTTCCAAGATCACTAAACAGATCGGTCCTCCAGGACTTGATTCCTTGTAATCATGCCAATTTATTAAAATAATGTACCAAATCTAGTATAACTGGGGTCGGGGCATTACAATTGGTATCAGAGGAAGTTTAACAACAACCTTGGAAATAGATTTTGATAAACTCTGATTAGAAAAACATTACCCTAAGATAGACTTTGAGGATTAGTATAGAAGAACATCCAATTTTTTTGATAATGTAGATGTTATGTGGGTTTTACAAGAAATACATCCCTGTATGAATACTATAAGTGGATGTGGTTCTGACATAGATGTACCTAGGAGTGAAAACTCTGATAAGGAGTTTCGGACTTGACCTGGGGTCTCCTGGTACACAAAAATGGGCCTTACTGCGCACCTGGTTTGACACTCCCGGTGGATATGCTTAGGATAATTCACACTTTCTTTATAAACCATTATGAAGGATTTATGAGTAAATATGTCAGAAAAGGAACCATTTTTATGATTATGATACTAGATATGTGAAAATATTCAATTAATTTTGAGGATTTTTCTAGTTTTTAGACTATAAATTATGATATGATCTAACCTAGTGCATCTCGTCATTTAGAAATGGTGCCCAATAGAAGGAATGAGAACTCTATAAATATGAATGATTCAAAGAGTAAGAAGGATCATATTTTTCATGGTCTTAAGTCAACATTTAGAAGGGAAATTGTCTCCCACGTATTCTCATCATAAGAAGAAATAATATCATGTGTTAATAAGATAAGTAATGAATTCTATGAGTCCTATGGATTTGAAGGGAATATAGAGAAGAAGAGGATGGAAGAGAAAAATATGAATAAAGGGAAGAATGGAAAGAAGGATTTTCCCACATGTGATAACCATGGAAAGAATCACCAAGGTAAATGCTTAAAGGGAATGAGATTTTATTATAAATGTAGACAAAAAGGGACACGAAGTATGTGATTTTAAGGGTAAGGAAAAGGTTTCAAATGTATAATGCTTCATCTGCAAGTAGATGGGACACTATATGAATAAATGTCCAAATCATCAGAGTATACCCCAAATGATGCTATTTGATAATTATCGAGTTATGATACTATCGCAGATGGAGAGGAATGATTAGTGTTCTTATGTTGTTATTAAAGAATTGTGTCATTTGAGTATTGTATTAATTATATACAAGTTATAAGAATTATAGAGTGTATAAGGATTGTACGATAGTACTATTTCATTAAGGATTTGATATTGTGTAGTACTATGAAATGTGACTCAATAGCAGGTTAATTTTTTTTGGAAAATATATGATTGAGAGAAATATAAACCTTAAAATAGTCCTAAAGCTAAGGTAATGATTTTGGAATAAGAGATAATTTAGTTGGATAATGTATATTGAATATTATTGACTACCATGGAACTAATTAATGGTTTTTTTATTCCATCATTGTTGGAGATTACAAAATTTTTGGGATTTAAGGAGTATATCTAGTATTATATGTTTTAGAAAAGGAATAAGGAAGTAAATACCTATTCAAATAAAGTTTTATGGTAATTTAGGTTGTTACCATATTTTAATAGAATACATGATGAAGGTATTCACATGTTGTTATGTGATAAAAGAGATATTCATTATGTTATATTGACCTTCTTTATAAATTTCTGGACTGTAAGTTTAGACACAAGTATTTTGGATAAGTATAAAGGTTAGAATGGATTTAGTAGGACATTGGATACTATTGTTTATGGATAAAACATTTCTTAAGATTATTTTTGGATTGTTATAAAAAGGAAAACCCGAAGGTTGAGAGACAACCCGTCGTGTCCGACAAGGCTGTGAGACTTGAACCCACAACTGAAGGGAGACAAGGGTGCATCACCTACCACTGGAATAAATGATGTCCTGGTTTGTATAATGTAGTTTTTTAAAAATGGTCTGACAGATGAATTATAAATTCATTTTTTGGAAACTGGTACAATTATGTTAAATAGAATATTTTTGAGTTCTATTATCTTTTGAAGTGAAAGATGAGTTTGTGGTAGAAATTAGTTAAAGGATGTAACTCTACTTGTAAAATATTATTTTTTTCTTATTATATAAAGAAATTAATTATTAAACTTTAGGGAAAGGGTATTAAAACAAAAAATGTGCTATCCTAATATCTTATGTTTTTTTTGAACCGATGATATTTTAAATCACCATAGATTTATGGATTTGGGGCCCTCAATTTCCCATTTATTGTTCACTTGTTTGTGATTGATGAAATCAATCACTCTTTGTAAATATTTACATTTTCCCTCTAATTATGTCTCTATGATTTCCACCAATGTTCTCCTATTCAAAATCCTAACTTGGTGGTGACTTTTTCATTTAAATTTCCCTCTTATTAAGACTAAGTTTTATTAACCCTATTTTTGATGTGAGTTTTCCAAAAAGGTATTTTCTATCTTCAACCTTTTATTTCTGAAGAACAATTTCAAATTGATAGGGAGAAATTTATTAAAGGAGGAGAGAATGTAACACCCCAATATTTCATATTACATTATCTCTTTAAAGTAATTTAATAGCTTATATTTCATGCAACAGAGACTTGGCTTGCGTTATACGCAAGATTGAGTTTCTGCGAAACAACACATTAGTATTATAATTATTTAAACGATATATTTATTTATAAATTAAATATTGTGATATGAGTAATAAAAAATAAATTTAAAATTTTATTTATAGTTTTTATAATGAAATGTATAAGTTTTATTAAAATAGTTATATATTTTGAAAAGCTATTTTCTTAAAATAACTACTTTTTATGTCCTTTTGTGAACAATAATAAATTTAATTTTAGAAACTCCTAAGAATTTAATTTGATAAAATAGACTTAATTTTTGAATTCATAATATCAAAATTAGCTTAGGATGAATTTTTGGTATTTTTCTGAAAACATTCAATTTTTGATGAATAGTAAAAAATACTGCATAGTACCTAAAACCCGTTTTTTTTATTTAAATAATCATTTTTAATTTAAATTTATTTTAAAGTAAAAATATATAAATAATACCGATATTAGTCCAATGTAATTCATTGAAGTCATTTTATAATAAGATTAGATATATAAATTTTTATTGAACTTTTTAACGTCTTTTACCCACCTTCTAGGTAAATTTCCAAATTGACATAAAAGGTAGTTTTACTACTTCTGGGAATTAAATTTAAAAAATCCGGGAGACATGGTTGACATTTTTAATTAAAATGTGGTTCAATAGAATGAAAATAATATTTTGGTGAATAGTAACTTTTGAATTTAATTTACCACTTTTAAAGGTAAATAACGTAATTAAAGGTAATAATAATATTATAGTAATATAAAATTACCCCAACATATGTACTAATTCTATTGGATAAGTTTTTATATCGAAATAAACCTTATGAGAAAAATGTGATCCTTTTTGATTCACTTGGGTTAGATTAGTACATTTATTATATTTTATTTAAAGAAGAGTTAAAAGTGTTAAATTCAAATTTTAATTACTAAATAATTTTTAATATAGGGTTATACATGAGATAAATTAAAATATGAATATTCAGTAGAAATTTAAAAATATTTCCTACATCATAGTATTTTATTTATAATTTTTTGTCATTAAATAATTAAATTTATTTATGACATAATGATGATGTAGAAATAACCTTATTAATGAAAGATTAAAATAATTGATATTATAAATATTAAAATAAATGTAAATTGAAACTTATAATTCCATAAAATAATTTTATAGTTGAATATGACATGTTAGGGTTCATTTAATGTATTTTTTTCCGAAGTAATCGAGTTTTTATGACTTTCACAAAAAACCAAATACGAAATAGTGTCAAGATTTACATAAATGAGTTTTAAAAAAAATACTATTTTATTAAATGATATAATTTTCATAAAAATCTAAAATTCTTCCAAAGGACTTAAATAATGTTATATATGTCATTAATTAACCACTTGAGGTTCTCTTGGCATTTTATAATAAGTTTATTATCCATATAGTGTAATAATACAAGAAGACATGGAAAGAGTTAAACTATTTAATTAAGGGTTAAATCTAAAAGATAAGGTTAATATGGTGACCTAAACTTGTCTAAAACCTATTGGTTGAGAAGATTTATACCCATACCCAACTTATATTCTAAATAAATCCATTTTTAGCCATGAAAAACCGAATGTTAGTTTATAATAAAATAATATTTCAAACTCTTCTTAAAGTGCCCCTTACCTCTCTTAAAAAAGGGTACTTCCCCTTCTCTAAAATTAACACCTCCAAAGAAATTTGTCTCAGACAAAACCTGGTAAAATATCCTCCCAACTTCCCTCAATTAAACCTAGATGTCTTACATTTATCATAAAACCAACCTAAGGATCCCTTTTGTTCAAATCAATAGGAAGCACCCGAAGAAGATGTAATTATTTTATCACCTCTTCCAAAGTTCTTTTCTTCTTCTACGTCCTCTTTATTTGTTATTTACATAATAAAATAATAAATACAGTACCTTATACATAATTAGATGTTATTATAAATATATTACAACCATATTCATTATTATATCCATCCTGTGAATGACAAAGTCACCATACGTGCATACGTATGACTTACCATCTCCACATCGTGGTGTAGTTTGTTATTCAACACTTAATTATTTAAATGGGTATAGTAATGAGTATAATTGATTTAAATATTAAATATAACATGTTAATTATTTTATATATATAATATAACATCCAATTAAACACCGTTTCACCATCAATAGAATGATATTGTCGCTCGTGCGTACGTAAAGCTTACCGTCTCTACTACGTGATGAGATTCATCTTCAATGATCACCCTTCAAGAACTTTTATCAAAATATATATATTGATTAATTATTAGGTATATGAAATAATATTTCTAATTGAATAATATATATTTATTTAGATAAATATATTCTTATTACTTACTTCATACTATACAATAAGAAAACAGAAACAACATTCATGCGTACATACGGACTACCGTCTCCATGAACAGTGTTTCCATTTCATATATCTATATGTTATAAATATTTATATTTTGAATATATATGATATATAAATCATGTTTTTAATTATCTAAGTATTTAAATCATGATCTAAGTGATATGATCAAGAATAACAAGTTAAAACACGTATGATAAAGAAAATAATTATTACCTGAAATGTTACTTTAACATTAAAATTATTATTAAATGGGTAGTATAAAGTAATAAATGAATCATATATGATATAATAAATATTAATATGGTTTTTTTATAATTTAATAATATACTATTTTCATTATATTGGAGGTTAAATGTACCCTCGACTAAAGGAAAGTACAAGGTAAGGGTTAATTCCCCAATCTCATTATTATCCGAGATTGTTTATGTGTAACTATTTATTGGGAAATATTTATCATCCATGTCCATGTTTCATAATTTTTTTTTCAAAAGTAATATTTTAAGGTTTTATAAAAGGATATCTTTAACTAGATCATCATTGTAAATTTTTTAAAGATTCATTTTTCTAAATCTATTTAATTAATGTCCATATTTTCAAAATGATTTTAAGGATTTATTTATATGGACATTATTATTTCAAAATGTTAATTCCTTTCAAAAGTTTCAAATTTCTATAGGAAAATTTGATTCTAAAATCTATTTTAAATGACTTCCTTTATAAATGTGTGACTTTTAAATGATTTCACAAAAAGGGATATTTCTTTGAAAGCTTTTTACTGATCATTTTCAACTATTTTGACATCCTTTACTGAATATTATTCTTGATTGAGGTTGATTTATTATAATACAATATTCTATATTGTATTTAATGAGCTATGATATGTTTCATTGTGGATGTGATATTTTTATACCATTCATGTTTTATGGTTAAAGTATTTACATTTCGTATTCTATTTTTAATACGAATGTTCATGTTATGTTTCAAAATTTTCATATGAGTAATGAATTTGACTTAGTAAGTGATCGGAGGACCCTGATATAACCCCTTGATGCATCGGTAGGTCTCATGAGACAAACTAGTGTCTTGGCACAAGGCCTTGAAAAAATTTATGTTTAGGGTCTTGGCACGATTCCTTGACTTTGTGGTTAAGATGTCCAATATTATGCATTCCATCATTATGAGATTAGTTATTAATGTTATATGTGATTATTAGACTAGTAGAATATCAATGTGAATAAGTAAATGAAATTATTTGATTTATCTTTTCCATATTATGATTAAGTTTATGTTTAAAGGTCTTGTAATTCAATTTTATACCTTGCCATAAGAGTTTATGATTATTTATGATAGCTTCCGCTATATTATTTATCCTTACTGAGCATTTGAGCTCACCCCTTTCTTATGTTTTATTTTCCCAAGATGCCAAGAAGTGTATTATTATTTATATGTATATTTAATAAAGGATAATAATTGATTTCTCAAAGGATAATCTATGTTGTATTTTATGTTAGAAATTGTAATGTAAAGTTCACCTATGTAATATATTTTTCTAAGACTGATAAACTGATCAATATTTCAGGATTTTATTCCTCATAATCATGCCAATGTATTAAAATAATGAACTGGATCTAGGATAACTAGGGTCGGGGAGTTACATATTTCATCTATGGGTGAAAAAGAAACTTCAACAAATCATCTACCTATAGTTGAGGATGCATGATTTTATGGAAATGAAGGGAACTACAAGTACATAAACTGTTAGTGGATCATTTCCAAGAGAAATTATTGAAGGAAGAGAAACATAGGGATATTTCCCACTAGTAGTGAGCCAGAAGAAGAGACATAGGGAGTGAGCCCTTGGGAATGCAGTGAGCATACCCTAAATCTTGTAAAGGTAGTGAGCATGGGCATAAAAGATCTAGCCCAAAATTGTAATTTGGAAGCGAGATTTAGTGGATTTGGTACATGAACACACCCCAGGTGTATGATTCTTGGACATAGTCTAGTGTGGGTGAACAAAGTAAATTCACTGTGTCATGTGCCTGATTTCATTTATGTTCATATATTTCTATGGGAGAAAGAGAGAAGTGTGTTCTGTTTAACGAAGAAACAAGATCCTAAGGGGTATTAATTTTAATATATCATACCATGATTGACCCCCCTCTCAGGGTATTTGACTTAGTAGACCTAAGAACACCACTGATAAATTTAGGAATTAATTCATCAAAGGATTATAAAAATAAAATCAAAATAAATAGAAGCAAATTAGATTTCATAATAAAACATATCCATAACCTTATTAGAACCCCAACATGAATCCTCTACCCTATCATGACCATTGGAATGGTGAAAGATTTGAGTATAAACCTGAACTTTCATATAGATAGAAGAGGAAAAAGGATGAATAAGAGAAAGTAAATAAAACACATGAAAAAAAGTAAAAACACCTACTAGTTTGCGGGATGATTAAGTCAATAGAGTTAAATAAACTATTTCCTAGAGAAGTAATAAAAATTTAGAGTCCAGAATATGATTTTATAAAAATTTAAATTACATGACATGTAGAAAAGTATATGCCATGTACTTGGGTCAACTGGACTTTTCCTGGTTTTCTCTACGGATATGTCCTCTGTCATACCGCCCATTGAATTTCCACATGTTAGCTGTTAGTAGGTCAAATATAAATGATATATAACATCAACATACATGGAGTGTAGTCTTGAAGCCTGCACTAACTACATCTATAATGGTATATATTTCATGTCCAAAGGTTACAAAAAATGTTCTTCATGAATGGGAACTTGGGAGTGTACTCTGGCTGGTTGAGTCCTACATCATACAAAAGTAAAAAACGTGTTCTTCTTACTTACATGACTTCTAGTTGTCAATTTTTATCCAAAAATTCATTAATCCATGAATTAAAATAAAAAAAATAAAAAATCATCTAAATATACCTAAATTAATAATTTAGACTATATTGAAACTTATATCTGGTAAAATTACTCTTTTACTCTATAAAAACACCAAAATACTATGCGTGAATCAGGTATATTAGACTCAGGGTAATTCTCCTGAGAGAATCTAAATTATTTCTAACTATTTTCTATTTCATTTTCATTTTCATATTTATTTTATACTTGAATCCCATTCACAAGCTCCTAATTTTACATTTTTTTCATAAAATATAAAAACAACAAAAAATATAATAAAATGGTAGGAATAGTGGGTGATCCCAAACATGATCCTTGAGATATGAACCTTTCTAGCCACTATGTTGCTCTAGGAGAAATATAAATTATATTTTTTACCACCATAAAATAGGTATTGTAATGATATAATGCTTAAGTAACTAATATGTGAGAGTAATTACATAATATATTTATTTATTAGTAAAATATGGATCTTATACCACTAATGGATATGATGGATTTTAAAATGGATCATCATTTTAGTGGGAGCATATTTAATAAAATTCCTTATTAAATTTTTATAAAATATGATACTTATTTGATAAAAGTTTATAATATATTTGAATAACGTCATCATCATAAAATATTACTTTGATATCAATTGTTTAAAATATAAATCTTAATATAATAAAATTCTTGGTCTAGTATAAACTTATGAAAAATTCATAAGTATGGAATTTTTATGTGTTAGATTAATACCCTCCTAAGTAACCAATAGTTGAAGTTGTTAAACACTTGAATATAGATTCTTATAAGAAGAATATAATGGTTCAATTATGGATTCAATGTAATTAGATGAAAAATTACCTAATGAAATTTATTCTCCACTTATATACACAATGTTATTGAGTATAACAATGACTTTTTGAGAATAAAGGTTTCCTATAAGGCCTATTTTAGTTACGGGATTCATTATATTTTTATTAATAGAAATTTTCTAAAAATATAAATTTATTAAAGAAATATTTGACATATTTTATAAAATTATTGAGAATAGACGAATTAGTTTATGTGATTTCCAGGTTCAATATAGTAAATTTACACTACAGAGGTAGTCTTTTTAATTGGGGGTGGTTCAAAACACCACCAATTGTTTTCTTGGATATTTTATAAAACCATTGTTAAATGTGATGTTGATAAATATTTAATGATGTTTTTTGTATTATTAGGTAGTTTTCTTCAACTTTCATGAAATGTTTTCAACGGTGGTTTAAACTCCCACTACATATTGAAATTCAAAAGAAGTCATAAATGCAACTGTTGTTGTAAAAGAAAAACCAAAATAATAACACAAAAATAGATCCAAAACTAAAAAACACAATAAAATTTACATCCAAAGTTATTTTATATTAATAACAGAATCCATTTCTATAAGGAAAAAATATACATGATTAGACTACATAATGGGGGTCATACATATAGAAGGCAATGGATAATCATGCAATGCCATTGAAGTCTACCTCGCAGGGAAAAAATTATATGAAAATTTAATGCTATTAATGAATCTTTTTTTTCATAATTTCTATAATTTAAACAAGTAAAACATATTAAATATATATATATATATTTAAATATGTATAATTTTTTTCACAATTAAATAATTCATGCATTAAAATAAATTTTAAAATAATAATAGATGCACAATACTAAAACTAAAAAACATAATACATAATTAAGTTGATGGATGAATATGAATACAAACAAATATAATATTAAATTTTTCAAAATTAAACAATTAATGTATAAAAATAAATTTAAATATGATAATATATCCACAATATTGAAAATAAATAACATAATACATTGATAGTTGATAAGTTAATGGATGATTCTATAGATAATAATTTTCTCCTTCAAATATATCATTATCCTTATCCAAAATTACTTCTTCTAATTCATCCATATTTGCAAGAAAAATATTCTCAATATCATGATGGAGAAATAATTCAATTTATTTCCATTGATGGGATTCAATGTTAGCAGTTAAATCTTCCACTTCATCACCCAAATCATACAAGTCTCTTTGTTTCATGCAAAAAACTACACTTCGTCCTTCATCTACTGTATATTCTAAAAAATATATCATTTTTCATGTGATTCAAATATATAAGGACCATTTATTTCATGGACATCAACATTAATCATGAAATAGAATTTCACATAAGTAAATTGTAAGGAATCTATTTTAATACCCTTGGTAATATTGACCCACTTGAATTTGAATAAAACAACTGAAAAATGACCATGATAGTTTAATTAGATAACATCAGTCAATTTTATATAGTAGCATAGTTTATAAACTATAAATATACCACTATTATGTGTTTTTAATCTTTATTCCTAAATAGATGTTTGAAATTTGAAGCAACTCAAATTTTAAGCGTCGAACTTCCTAGTTTGGTTTTGTAGACCCCGAGCCAAAAAATTAAAATATTCTGAAAATTCATCTCAAGTATCAGTATTCATGATATAAATATATAATAGAAATTATTAGGTTAATAGAATATAAATTTTGACCTAATAACCATACTGATTACAGTATTTATGAATTTACACAAGGCATAAACCATTCTACCACCTCTTTATTAGATTTTTTTATATCTATCTCATTTCATGTTTGAATTATCATGCGTCTATTTGTTTTTATCCTAATATATTCAATTAATAGATCTAAAATTTCAATATTTAATAGAACATATGTATGTTCTTGTAATAATTTGAATTGTGTCAGTGTAATATTTGAGCTCCTCCCAAATAGTCGACTAATAGTAGGCAATATTATTGATTTCTTTGTATAGTTTATATTGAGTTGAGATGTCTTTAACACATCCAAATCAATTGAATATTGTATCAATATCATCAAAGTATCAAGAAAAAAAGGTAAGTAACTCCTCTACAAGGTAACCTTTAGAAACAAATCCTTTTGGTTGGTCTTTGTTTTTCACATATGATGTCAAGTGACCATAGTATATTTAAAAAAATGATTTAACCATAGATACATATTTAATGAAATGTCCATAATGGTATAACAAAGAATAAAAAAATATAAATAAAGTACCTATCAATTGGATACATCCATCGATAATGTGTAGGACCTCTTAATTTAGTTTCCTTAACCAAATTTATAGTTTAATTCACCATAATAGTAATAGATAATGGAGGAAAGATCGTATCCATTATACAGATTTTCAGGGAAAATCATTCTTGATGCTTTTCAAGATAAACTGGTTATGAAGTTTTCTCACATAATTGTTTGAAGAATGTGCATAACTCAAGTACAACTACATTTATGTTTTCAGGTAACAGTGTACACAATTTTAATGGTAGTAACTATTGTATATAAATATATGAATCTTGAATTTTTAATCCATGTTACCTTTGATTCTTTAAGTCAACACACCTTAAGATGTTACTTGAATACCCATCAAGTATTTTCACATGTTTTAAAATTAAAATTAATATATATTTGTCCTTATTTTTAATTGTAAAAACTACTACAAAATACTTTCTATTGTCATATGGCCATAGATCATGCTATATATTCATTTCTTTTAAATTCATTCCAAGTATGGAGATGGTCTTTCTATTTTACGTGATCATTAAGTAAGATGAAGATAAAATTGTCAATTTTTTTTATCAATATGAATAACATCATGATTATAATGTAAAAAATTATATTCTTAATATGGAAGTTTGAAAAATATATTTTTTTCTTCCACTGTTGTGCTCTATTTTAAACCGATGATGTACTTTAAAATAATTTCCCACTATCATTCAATTAATGGACCTTCCTAAATTCTCTATCAACATTTAATAGTTATGTCAATATTTTAGAACCTATCAGTAACTTCATAGGTGGTCTACAATCAATGAATCCATTTACTTTTTTACTTGTTCAACTGAAATCTATAAGATGTATCAAGAAATCAACATTGAAAAAATAAAAACCATTTTTTACTATAAGGTAGTATTTTAATATCAAAATAAAATTTAAAATAGAAAAATCCAAACCTTTGTGAGTGTTTTAACTAGTTAAGTTCCCAAATACAGGGAAGCTTATAATTTTCCACATGAGAGTAACATGCATTTTGAACATTTTTGTAGTAGCTTCATCATCTTTCTCAAAACTATTGATTCAAAACTCCTAAAATTATTCAATTAGAGGATTCAATTATACATCAATATCATTCTTAAGAATTCGTTTTATAGGAATAATAATTTAAAGGATAAATGATTTTTTTGTATACACATCCATAAAGGTAGATTGTAAGGAATCATAATAACTTACCAAATGCTATAACTGGTATTCAAAATCCCAAATGGGTTACATCCATCGGTAGACAATCCTAATATCACATTATTAGGATAGTATGAAAAATCTAGATATAATGAATCAAATGTATTACATGATTTTGAATATCTTGGATATCGCATTAACCAATCATTGTTATTATCTATAACATGACAATTCATGTACTCATTGATTTTTGATGGCATGAATTATCTCTTCAATTGAGGTTTTAAAGGAAAGTAATGAAAAATATTCATAGGAGTTTTATTTTTCTACTTCTTTATAGTATTATGTTGATTCAAACTTCAAAAATTAGTCATTAACTTCCACCTAGAACACAAACATTTTTTTTTCACTCCCATCTAATTGAATCCACTTCCCAATAAAGAATACAATCATTGGAACAAGCATGTATTTTCGTAAAATTGAGGCCAAAACTATTAACAACTTTCTTCATTCTATAAAATAATTTGGGTTTTTTCTTCAGGAAATGAATCATGCGACAATTAAAATATCATGGACATTTATTTATTTTTAATTCCATATCGTAATTTGATATGGTATAACTTCAATATAAAACAATGTTTTGGGTAATTTACCCATCCTCTATAAAGATCTTGTTTTTCCATTCTCAACTAAATCATGAAACAAATTTGTCTTCTAAATAAAGTTCTAAATTTTATTAGTCCTCACAATAGCAAGAAGATGATCCAATGATATGCTATAATCTTGATCTAGTTGTCCCTAGGTCCCAGAAACATCATTTGGAAAGTTAATTTTTGTAGTAGCCTCAAATAGTTGTATCGAAATATTTTAATGTTTATTAGGTTTCCCTAGAGTGCTAAAACATCATTTATAAGGTTCATAATTTCATTATCCATAGTTGAGGAAGTAGTTTCCTCATTCAGTCAACTACCATTAATGCTAAAAATTTATTTAACATTCGATTCTCCATGACAAATCCAATAAACATATTAATTATGGAATTGATTCAATATCAAGAACTCAAAAAATTTATGTCTTTTAAACCATATCTTAAATTTACATTTATGATATGGAAATCTTATTCTTCTATTAACTAATTGATTGGAAATTGGAAAATCTAGAAACTCCTTCAAACCCTGAGTGTATTGAGGTTCTTTCCTAGGTATTACAATCTATCTTTTATCCACATATCACATATTCCCTACACATTGTCAAAGAAAATTAAATTTCAACACTAGCGTAACTTTAAAATATGAAAAAAATCATTAAAAATATTCTTAATTGTAATTTATATAGATATAATATGTACTATTTATTTTATTTGAAATATTTAACAATAATATATTCAGACTCATAAATGTAGTTATTAAAAAGCATAAATTCTAAAAAAATCTGAAATTTATTAGTATTTATTTTTAAATCCCTAGATAACATTAATCTAATAAATATTTTTGACACTTTTGAATCATTATTGCATCTTAATAAATTTTTTCATTTTTTAAAGTGAAACTACCATCCAATAAAAGACAACATCATTTGTTTAATATAATAAGTAATATATATTTTTTTATTCCATTATAAAAAAATCAACTTGATTTATATTTTATTAAAAAAATTATCCTTTTAAATAATGGTTTTAAATGCACCTTAAAGATTTAATTTTTCATTTGTAAATGATCTTACTTAAAAACAAAAATGAAAAAACAAATAAATATTTAGAAATAAATTACACAAGGAAAACATAATTTGTTTTTGTATATATATTAAAAAGCATATAAAATATTAAAATATAAATTTAACCTAAAATATAAAATAAATAATATAAAAAATTAAACAAATTTACCTCCCTGGTTAGTGAATGGGTGATGATGAGGGGAGAGATTTGATTCATGTGAATTCGAGGAATGAATCACTAAAAAAGGATGATTTCTAGGGGGATAGTGGATCCGGGGCAACCAATCTGAGTATGATATTTTAGGGGTGATATATGAGAGGGTAAAAATGAGGGTTAGGGCTCAGGGGTGACAACTTGGAGGGAACCTTATTATAGGGTACCAACTCAGACGATGATGGCTCAGAGGGCACCGTATCATGGGGGAGATAGTGAGGGAGAAGGGGTGACAGTGAGGGCAATGCCAGATCATGGGGGTGATATGAGGGAAAGGTCTTGGGGGTGATGGGTGGGGGGTGAGGGGATCAAAGTGGGGGTGTGGGGGTGGGGTAGGGGGAAGAAAACCTAATAATTTTATAGGATTTGGTACTATATTGATAGTAAAAGTGAGTAAAAAATCAACCTAAAAGAAAGAAAAGTTAGTTGGAAATTCCAAAAATGTTTCTTCTAGTATCCTACAATGGTTATTAAAACCTATAGTTATCAAAATTGTGGATTAATTATTCCATATGATGGATTTTTTAGAATATCTTGATGATTTTAAGAAACTTTATGGAATGATGATGGAATACATGTAACGAGTCCTCATTAAAAATAATTTTTAATACTATTAATGTTTTATAGTGACTAAATAGGGTCATATCTCAAGGAGTGGGGTGTGAGAGCTTTAATATCCTATCAATTTTTTTTTTATTTTATTAATTTTGAAATCTACATAAAGATATATTATTGGAATTTTTATTTATAAATTGAAAAAGGAAAGAAACAAACACAAAAAAGTTTGAATGAAAGAGGTTAGATCTAGGTTTGATCACCCATGTTCTTTATTATACATCTTTATTATCATCCAAAAATCAAATCAGTATCATTAATTGATTTTTTAGTTATATCTAATTTTATATTTTTAATATAAAAAAAAGAAATATATCCCTGTAAATCCAATTCAACATCCTCTAAAATGAAGAGGTAATGAACACACTCAATCGAGGCATTCACTATCTCTACACCATGCTCCATCATATGCTATTTATCCCCCAGTACTCATAGTTCCATTATTATACTGTGTAGACTTAGAAAAGGGAATAATAATAGATTTGATAATTTTGATAATTTAGTAACTCATTGGAAAGAGTAGATGACTATCATCTATCTGCTTCTACCAATTTCATTGTTCCACCAAGTTTGAGAATAAGAAATTATAGAATTGAAAACAGGGATTTACAGTTCCCCTAAAATTTCCCCTAGGGACTTATCCCTAAGATTAATTCTCTATGATTATAGACTTATAGATATCATTTAAATGACACAAATTTTTAGAGAAACATGAATAATATAGTGGAGAAAATAATGACACAACATAATGAACAAAACAAAATTGGAATTGACCTTAAAAATTCAGAAATTAAATGTGTTCCTACGTTGTAATCTGTAGTATTTGAATACTTGAAAACTGGGAGAGTGGAGAATATTTATAATAATCAATCTATCTCCTTCCTCATTTTTCAATATTTTCAGTTTCATGTAGTAATGTACTTCTTTATTAGATTGTCTCCAGGTTTCATGGTTGAGGGCCATGATTGATTCAATTTAGAGCATCTTCCTCCCATGATTGAGGCCATACATCTTCAAGAATAATCAGAGGCTAAATGCTCTTCTACTTCAGGGATCATACTTTTCTCATCATGATTAGGTGAGGATGAGTCTTGGGCCAAGAATTCATGAAATGAGCTTCCATACAGGGCCATGTGTGTGACACCCCCTATGTGATAGTGTTTTTTTTCACGTTTCTTTGAGAAGTGGAGGTCTGAGTTACATTTACATGGAGGTATGGTTCAGAGCTTGGAAAATTTGGAGGTTTTCCTATTTTACATGGTTAAGATGAATGGTTATAGGGAAAATATGTGGTATCTCTTCAATAGGAGCCTTTCCAATTCATTTTGAACTATGAACAGTTTTTCAGCATGAGATGTGCATAGTTAAGTCCAAACCATGAAACCTAGAGGAGAAAATGTTTGGGGTCCTTAGTGTGTTTGTGGTGTGGAACAATACTTTCACATGGTTTTTCAAACCATGATACAAGAATGCAGTTGGAACTATGATTTTGATAGATCCATTTTCACAGCTTATTCATAGTTTTTCAAACCATGCCGGGCACCCCCATGAGGCCATGTGAGGCATGGGTGGTCTTGGAGTGAGGAACATAGTTTTTTACTCGTGTGGCCTATCAGGAGTAACCGTGAAACATAAGGTTTTTTGGAGGTAGTTTCACACACACAATTTTCCAAACTGTACAGCCAAACCCTGTGAGTTTCCCAGGTGTCTAAAAATTTGGGTTTTCCCATTTTATCCCTATCTATTTTAAGGGGTTTTTGCCCCTCTTCCCACCTCATGCATCGTCCAACCCTATTGGAGCCAAATAAGAGTTAAAACCTCCTCCACCTTGGATTCTTAGATTCCTTTGGTGTGTTTAAGTTGATTTTAGGTGAAATCTTCCTCCTTTCCCTTCTTCTCACTTCTCCCTCTCTTCTTTCTTGGTTTAGTTTTCCTAATTAACCCTAGGGATCATGTAGCTTGATTTTAGGGTTCTAGGTGGTTCTAATGATGGGTATTTTTTTATCTAGGGGTTTTAGAAACTATTTCTAGTCCCTTGGGTGTGGTAACCATTGAAGGTGACATATTTTAGGATGTTTCATCTTGGTTACTGCTTATTTGGTTTAAATATGAATTCAGTTGGTGGAATTTTTAATGAAACTATTTTCATTTAGAGAAAATAGGTGTGAGTTTTTTGGAGAAATGTTAATGGTGTGTGTGGTTTTGAAATGGATTATATCGATGATTTTTTTTTTCAAAACATGTGGTTTAGGGTTTGGGAAAAAATGGAAAATGCTTTTGAAATGGTTTATGGAATTTTTTTGATTTCCATGCATCATATATTTATTTAGAGCTTACTTTATAGATTTATTTTCAAACTATCATTAGTGAATTTCATTATGAAATGAATTTCATATTTTTAGTAGGTTTTGGTGAATTACTGAGATTTTTATCTTACACCTATATATTTTAGGTTCCAGGTTCTTAGATGGATCCTTCTTGTTCATCATGGCTGACGTGGGGTGAGTTGGGCCGTGGTGGGAAACTAGAGGTTGCATAGAGTTGGATTTAGGATCAACTCAAGTTGGTTGGTTTTTAGTAGTTTTATTTTCAGTTAATTTTGTTCCTGATATTTCCTACCTACCTATATTCTTTTTTTTTATGAATTCTGTTGATGTATATGAAAATGGGTCGGATCAAGGTGGTTGATTATGACTTTTTAGCATGGTGTTTATTTATTCTGGTTCTGATATTTATTTATTACACTATTATATATTTTTTGGGAAAAACCATTCCTAGAGGAGTTATCTGACGACCAATATCTTATTTCTATCCTGTAGAGATCAAGAATTCTTTTTAGGCCTTGTGGTGAATCAGTTTAGGTTCCATGTTAGATGGACGACTGGTCTGGTTTGTTAAGAAAAGGCATCTGAGGTTGGATTTTTCTTTAGTAGGATCCTAAGACTTTTTTCTCTTGTTACTTGTGGATGTTTAGGTAGAAAGGAGGTTATGGTTTTTAGGGCTTGGGATAAAAGGGTGGGAGGAGTCTAGATATATCTTTCTTATCCCAAGCCTCAAGTTACCAAGGGGAGTTGAGTCTAAAATTTTGAATTTGAGCTTTTTTTGGTTGTGCTTAATGGGTTTTGACATTTTTAACATTATTGAGTCCCATTTTACCATTTAGTGATATTGGGGGACCACTATTTGGTTTCAGGGTGGAAATAGAGGAGGAATTTAGTTTCATGGTTGGCACAAATTGTTTGTGAAACCATGTGGTAACCGTTCAGTCATGTCTACCTCCACCGTAGAGTGTTTTTCCTGGATGGTGCTTTGTTTCCAAACTGATGTGGCTAAAACATGCATGAAACTATTTCTCCCCTGGTTATCCTTTTGGGATCCTCTTGAATCTTAATTCTATATAAGTGTTTTCTATGTGTTGGAGGTGGATTTAAGAGTGTTTTTTTACATTTTGGGATGTGGTTTATGATATTTTCTTGTTTTTTATGTAGTTCTTCTGTGAACATGGTTTGAAATACTTTTTTTGGAAAATAAAGGTGTTTTATAAAAACATTTATTTTCAAACTTAGTATTTTGAATAATAGGAAGATTGAATTCCCCTAGTTTTAAGGAATATTTTATAAAAATTGTCATTTTAATTGTTGTATTTGTAAAATGAGTGGATTAAAAATGGATTTTTTGTTTTTGAAACAAGTTTGGAAAGTGTTTCAAAAACTGGAAATGAGTTTAGAAGGTAATTTTTAGATGATTTTTTTTAAATTGGAATTGTATTTTGAAAGGAATTTTGTAGCTTGATTTTTTTGGACAATCGGTGTGTTCCACCAAAGTGGTTTTGTATTAAAGTTTGTGTTGTAAAGGTTGGGGGTATGTGTTTTTAAAATTCATTGGGGTTTTTAAAAAGGTTGAGGGTCAATCCCCCTTTATTAACCAAAAAAATAGAGGACCAATTTTAAACTTGGAGAAGAGGAAACCCATTACTAGTAGAGGAAAATACCATAAAAAAACAAGACCAAAAAATATTAATGATCCTAACTGTCTAATTTGAAGAAAATTTCAAAGGAAGCAGAAGAAAAAATCTCATTCCCCTCAAACATACAATGAAATAGTGAAATAAATCCAAGTGATGCATCACCCCTACCAATAAGTTGCACCATGATGAACCAAAAAAAGTGTAAGTGCACTCCCCACATCTACACGAACAAGTGGAAGGAGGACCAGATGATAGGTGTCAATGCACATATCCCTCTTTTTATCCACCCACCCAAAAATTATTATGAATAACACACTACACTGTGATCCAAATTACATAAAAAACCAGAAGTAATGAATTGTTTAGAGTTAAATTTTGGGTTCCCATCTACCCAACAAGAGAAGAAAGATGGAGGGATAATGAGTATCAATATACCCATCCCTCTATCAAGGGAATCGACTCAACAATATCTACAAAATGTTGCACTGCAACCAAATGCAATGAGATAAATCCAGTATTCACAAATACATCCATGACCAACCAAACAAAAAGTATCAAGAACCAGCATAGATAAAGCTAACTCACATCATTGAAAAATAAAGAAATGATTCACCCAAAACCATGAAATGATCAATTAACCAAGATAATCCACCATATCTATCCCATATTAACCATCCACGAAATCTTCCAAAACCATCCCTAAAACTCACACAACCACAAACCATCATCCAAATGAAGAATCACCACCTGAAAACTGAGAAACACCACCAAAGGGAAGAGATACATTGCACATCACTACCTAGGAGAGAAATCAGAATAACTGGTGTTCCTGTCCTACATCTTATGGCCACCCACATCCACAAGACTTGCACTGTAAAAACAACACAAGCACCTAGATATGGGAAAAATACAGATCTTGAGCACCAATGTTGGTCATGGATAAGAAAATTTATGGTGCACCACCACCATCATCACAAGAATTAGAGAATTTAAAAGAGGACACACAATAAGGGAATATGGTAGCCTAAAGATGGTGATGATCAAAATTAGGCAGAAGTGGGAGTAAGATAAGTCTTTAGGGAATATTTCTACATGGATATTCCACTAGATTTTTTAGCAAGATCTATAGCACAAATCCACCAACAATCATTCTTCAAGAATCCAAATTAAGGAGGAAGGTCTAAACAATAGAAGAGTTTAGAAAACCCTAGGAGAGTGAATCTTTTCTTTAGAAGAGTGAGGATCCATATTTAAAATTCCTTGATGAAATGATGGTTTTCATAAGAAAAATTTATTTTTGATGTGGTGTTTGTGTGCCTCATTTGAGGGTTGTTTTTGTCCCCCATAATGGTAAAACAATTTTCTTTAGTTCTAGTACCTACCTAGACTCCAAATGAAGTTAGGGACATAGAACCTTCATTGATATTTGAGAAAATAGGTGGTTGGAAGAGATTTAAGTGACCCTTAATTCTCTTGGGACACCTAAATTTGCTCAGGTTAGAGCTGTTTATAGATTTTTGATCGGTTATATTCGAGGTAGTGTGAGTTTTTGGTTCCTACTCTATTTCATGAGTGAAGTTTTGTAATATTGGTTTTGGGAATAGGTCTCAATTTTGATCATTTTTAGGATGGTTTGGTTGTTTTTGGAATTTTCCTTTTGAGGTTTTGACCTTGGTTTCATGATATTTGGTTGTGGTTGCATTTTTTGGATGTTCCCCCCATTTTGGGATGTTTTCTGTGGATGATTATATTTGGGATTTTTTTATGGATGGGTTGAATTCTATTTTATGGAATGTTTTGTTTTGGTTGAGGAATGTTTCCCTCTCTCCCACCTTTTTGGGTGTTTAGGGGTTAGATTGTAAGTTTCGTTTTGTTAAGACTCATTATTTGGGAAACCCTTCTTGGTTATAGTAGGTTATGCCCATTCTTTTGGTCCAGCCTAGTGGTTCTCATTAATTAGACTTGGGGAGACCTTTGGGTGCAATATTGGGTAACTAGGGTGTGCGATACACTAGTTGAGTGTGGTATACTAACTAGTGTTTGGATATGGGAATTTTGTGGGATGCACCATATGAGGGTGGTCTAGTGTTTGACCCTAGGTTATCCCTATGTGTGGTGAACCAAGGCGAGTTATCTTGTCACAATTTTGAGGCTCCTGTAGTGGTTATTCCTTCTATTGGGTTTGGAAGTGTTCAAATTTGAGGGTGTATTCTTTTTGTGGCTATCTATTGTTTGAGGATGAGTTTCCTGGTAGTTTTTCTTTTGTGTCACCATGTTAGATGAACCTTAAATAGTGGGGAGACCATGTTAGGTCTCTTGTACTTCACAAAGATTCTTATTATAGGTTCTTATTTGGATATACTTATAGATTTTTTGTTTTATTATGGTTTATTAGTTTGTTTATTTTTGAGGGTTTTAAATTTTGGCCTCGAGGTTAAGATATGTTGAGTGGTTCTTTTGGTTAGATCATATTGGGATCTTACTCAATTTCTTTTTTTTTCTTTTCAATAAGACTTTATAGGGGAGGAAAGTGGAATTTTGGGGAGTTTGTGACACTCCCCATGTCACAATGTTTTTCTTTTCATGTTATTTTGATAAGTGGAGGTCCATGTTATATTTCCATGGAGTTCTGATATAGAACTTGGAAAATTTCGAGGTTTTCCTTTTATGAATGGATAATATAAACAATTTGAGGGAAACCATGAGACCTAACTTTGTGAGAATCATTACCAATTCATTTTTAATTGTGCATGGTTTTTCAGCACAAGATGCACATGGTTAAGTCCAAATCATGAGGCCCTAAGAGAAAAAATTCACGGTCCTTGGTGTGTATGATGTATGGGACATGAATTGCACATGGGTTTTCAAACTGTTCAAAATGTGTGTGGTTGACTTTGTGATTTTGATATAACCATTTTCATGACTTATACATAGTTTTTCAAAGCATTTGGGGAAACCCCAGGAGGCCATGTGAGGCCTGGGTAGTACTAGAGTGAGGTGAATGGTTTGTTTAACCACATTAAATCTCACGAGTAACTGTACAACTTATGGTTTTTGGGAGGTAGTCTCACCCACATGATTGGAAAACAATTTTCATAACCGTACAACGAAACTGTGTGAGTTTCCCAGGTGTTTAAAAATTTTGTTTTTACCATTTTAATCTTCACCTTTTAAAGGGGTTTTCACCCCTCTTCTCATCTCATGCATTAAATTACCCTCTTGGATCCAAAGAGGATTTATAACCTCCTCCATCTTGGATTATTATTTTCCTTTACTATTTTTTCAAGAAGATTTTAGGTGAGATCTTCCTCATTTTCCCTCCTCCTTCCTCTTACCTCTCTTCTATCTTGGTTTAGTTTACTACATGAACTCTAGGGATCATCTGGGTTGATTTTAGGGTTCTAGGTAGTTTTAATAATGGATATTTTGGTGTCTAGGGGTTATAAACACTGTTGTTAGTCCTATGGGTGTGGTCTCCATTGAAGGTGACATGTTTTAGGACTTTATAGATTTGTTCCCATTTATTTGAGGTAGAGGTTACAATAAATTATTTCATTTTAGAATTATAATAATTCTTGAACTTTCTAAATTGACTTTTTATAAAATCATAATTATATATGTTATCCTTGTGAATATTTAGAACCATTTCATTGAGTTTCATGATTGGTATAATTGGTTTTATATGTGAATTCCATGTTTTATTATTTTAAATGGAATGTTTTATTATGATAATATTCTTGTGAAATTACTTATGGATTTTTGAAATGGTTTTTATGAGGAGAAATGGGGTTTAACCTAGTTTTGGTTTTCATTGTGTGAAAATAGTAGTTTTAAAGTGAATTTGGTTTTGAATTGATTTGTGGACCTCAAAATTATATGTAAAGGTGTGTTTAATGTATTTCAAATGGTGATTTGAAAGGTGTGTGTAGTTTACCCCTTTTTGAAATTCCCTAAAAGATTTTTTAAATGATTTCATGCCAAATGGTTAAAAATTTGTTCTTGTTTTGGTTTCCAAAGAGGAAGAACCTTGTTGAAGGGTAGCTTTAAAATGTTTAAAAAAGGAAATGGGTAATTTGTTTGGACCACTTAAAATTTTTAAGTGGTGTTTTATGAAAAGTTTGATGGAAATATTGGATTTGAACATGTTTTATATTTTCAAAGAAGAGAACCCTTGTCTAGGGGTGAATTAAAATTGTTTTAAATGTTTGATTGAATTCCATTATTTTCCATATGGTGTTTGTAATGTGTTTTATGAAATTTGAAAAGAGTTCTTGGAATTATGAGCAATATTTTAGTGTTAAAGGCACGATTTGAAATTTGGTTTTAAAATAGTTGTTTTGAGAGACACCCCTTTATTTTCCATTTCTTGTGTACCCCTTGTGTAGGTTTGTGATCACCATGTTATTCTTGTTTATTCCCCTTATGTAAGAATTCAATTTTTATTCCTTTTTCTCACTTTATAGACAGGGTATTTCGATCATTGTGTGTTAGGGGTGAGGGTAGTTTTAGTTATTCCTTGTGGTTAGACTCAGATCCTTTTCACTATGCATCACTTCCTCTATTATTCATAGTAGACCTTAAGAAATGGGGTAGGTGGATGATGTGTTTGAATACCTAACCTAGATTAGTGATTAGGATCATTTCCCCTAGGAATGAGAGAGATTATTATGGGAATGTTCCCCCATGAGATAAAGTGTGCTCATGGGTGGGTTGGGGCCGAGAGCACCTCAGTAGAAATTTGAGAGCCTAGGGAAGACCGTGTGAACCTCCACCTATTTTTAGTTATGTTATTTTCTATAGTTTATCCTAGGGTCATTATTAGTCATTATAGTTCTCATTTAGATCCCATTGTCTAATACCATAAAATTAGGATCCTTTGGATCATTTTAGGGGATTTACCTTATGCTTCGATTATATCCCCTACACATAAAATCACTTAGAGAATATAATAAAAACTTTATACATAAATAATTAATAAGAAGTATTTATAGAAAATAAGGAACCTAAACTAATGGAATAGTAACTTGACCTTTGAAATAGTAATATAACCATTATAAATAGTAAACCAGCCAATAGAATAGTAAAATCACCCATGAAGGTATAAATAAAATTTAGACTTATTATAAATGGTAATATGATATAATTATATCATAGTATAAGTAAATAAATGGTTTAGAAATTATTAATTAAGTGTTGATATTTTTTATAAAACATAAATGTTTATTTTCAAGTTTATAATTAATATAAAGATTTTAAACAAATATTTTCATAAAATGTATTAATAAATCAATATTTTGTTTTCTTATGATTATAAGAAAATTTTATGAGACCTTAATTAATTTTTCAATGTGTTATAGAATTTGTTATAATTTTAAAATTGGTATTTTTAAGGTAAATAATTATCTTTTCTTGAGGAAAAATAATAAACTAATGAATAAAAAAATAAGAAAACACCCCCCTCCTGCACGGTAAATACCATACTCACCACCTATTTTTATCACACCTTTCATGATTGGAGACCTTTTCAAATTCTACACAATAATCTTCCCAATCATTTCCCCTACATCTAAGAGACTTTTTTATCAATAAAATACCCTAATCAAGTGCCTCAAGGAGTTTCTCAAGGAGAAGAATTCAAGAGGTAAAAACCTCTTTCCTTTTCTTTTAATTTCTTTCCAATTTATTTTATTTTATTATTCTCTCCTCACCTCCCCTTATCCAAGTAGCACGATAACTCCAATATATCGCATATACTATAATCTTATTATGTTAATGTAATAATTGATTATCATTTCTTTCTCCTTCCCTTATTTTTCTAAAAATTAAAACATTGCCCGTGATGTGTTAATTTATCATATTCAAGGACGATGAGTTTTAAATTTCTTTTACCACATTCGTGTATGTTTAAAAAATCAGTTTTATGGTTAAAAAATATTATAATATATTTATTACATCCTATTTAATGTTCTATAACTGTTATATACACAAGGAATTAATTAATAAAACAAAACTAGTCTGTGGTGATTGAGAAACCACCAAATTAATCGAAATGATTATCCCTAACATCTTATCTAATGATTCATCCTCACCCCAAAAAATAACTTATATAACCATTTAATATTATTTATGTTCATTAATAACATATAAATTTAATTCTGTACAACCATTCTCATTTTACATGATTTTTTGTACACGTATACAGGTAAACCGATCATGAAAACCAAGGAAACCAACAGTCTCGAATAATGAAATTGAATCTCATAACCCATAAAAAGGACATAATTTAACTTAATAAAATTATAATAAATCAAATAAATGTATAAAAGTTTCTTAATTAATTAATTAATAGATTTAATATGATTATTCATGACACTAAGATCAAGTGCAGAACAATTTCAGACATAATGTAGGAGATTATCTATGAAACCTCATTTTTTCCTTCAAGTTATGCTCTCTATTCATTTAACCTAATGTTATTATTCTTTATTTTTATATAATTCTTCTACATTATGTGTATATGTTTGATATCATTTATCTAGATCATTTTATTATTCTTTGTTGGGGAAATAAATGTTTTAAAAAGGTTCCCTTCTCAATTCCTAACAATAAGTAAATCCGAGAAAAAGGAACTTACCAATTTCTTACCCATTTTCAAGTTCACTCCATAATATATTTTAAGACACCATTATTTTTATAAAATCAAACATTTTAATATGAAAATTTACCTTTGTTCATTTATTGTTATATACAAACAATTATGCCTTTTACATTTTAAAGAATCTTTAATATTTTCATTAAACTACACTAAAATATGTTATTTCTAAAGTTTCTTAAACACTATTTTTACATGTTTTCATTTTAGTTTGAAATAAATTATAATGATCTAATCTATTTTACCTTATGAATTTCCATGTATGATTTAAATCCATTATTTCATGGACACCATTATTATATTCCCTTTTTGATATGCCTTCTAACATGATTATGAGACCCAATTCTTTCCACGGGTAACCCTTATGTTTATGTTTGATTTCTTATGTATAATTATTTATGTGGAACACATATTCATGAAAATGTTATTATGGGTGTGACCAGATAGTTTTATAATGCATTGGGTAATGTTTAGTCTCATGAGACGTCATGTGTAATGGTTTTGGTGGTTAGCCTTAACTTGTGCTCCATGTAAAATGGTCTTGGTGGTTAGCCTTGACTTGTGATCGTACATGTGAAATTAACCTTAAATAATTCTTATGTCATGTTTTATGTTGCTTCTAAATTACTATGATTCCATTATTACATGATCCCATGTTCCGTATATTATTCTTCCACATGTTTTACCTTTTTATGTCATCATGTTATTCCTTCTAACCCATGTGCTATGCTTTATTCTTATGTTTATTCCCTTACTAGGTTTTTTAGATCATCCCCTTGTTCATGTATTCCCTAGGTTATTATATTTATATTTAAGTGATGAAAGGATGTTAGGAGATAATTATGAAGATTAAATATTTTTTTTTGTTTTGGTTTAATATTTTCTAATTATGAATCTAATCTTTAAAAGACATTATAATTTAGAATCCTTGGATTTTAATTGATGGTTAATTATGTTAAAAACCATGTAATAATATGTTTAAAAGGATAGAGATGTTATATTATTTTTTGTATCCTTCGATGCTTGTGTGAATTTTCTTATTCCTTATTATATATGTGCGGTGTCTTCTTGTAATTCTTGAATCATGTGGGTTCTTAGTTGTTTCCTTTGATTTTTTTAAATATGTTTTGAAAAAACATATTTTCAAATTAAAGGATCTTGTGTGTGAGTTATTTAATTTGGATTTCAAAATGGGGTTTGGTTTAAATATGGATTTGGATTGTGGAATTTTTAAAGAAACTATTTTCATTTAGATAAAATATATATGAATTTTTTTTTGAGAAATTTCAACGATGTGTGTGGTTTTGAAACTGCCAGGCCAATGGATTCATTTTTAAAACACATTGGTTCAGTTTTGAGAGACAATGGAAAAATGTTTTGGAAAATATTTATGGATTTTTTTTGATTTCAATGCATCATAAATTTATTTAGATCTTACTTTATAGCTTTATTTTCAAACTAGAATTTGTGAATTTCTTTATGAAATGAATTTCATAGCTTGGTAAGGGTATCATGACCTACTTGGATTTTTAGATCATGCCTATATATTTTTATTTTCAGGTTATTAGTTGGATTCTTCAAGTTTTTTGTGGCTAATGTGGGGTGATTTTGGTGGTTGTGGTAAACTAGAGGTTGTGTGGAGTTGTATTTTGGATCAGCTTGATTTGGTTGGATTGTAGTATTTTTCTTCTCAATTAGTTTTTTCCCTACTTTTTACTTCCTCCCTGTATTCCTTTTTTATGGATTCTATTGATTTATTTAAAAAATGTTTGGATTAGAGTTATTGGTTATGACATGTTAGTATGCTGTTTATTTATTTTGGTTCTGGTTTTTATTTATTCCACTATTGTGTCTATGTTTTGGAAAAACCATTCTTAGAGGAGTTCATGTGATTCCTAGGTGCTTTTCACTAGACCATGGGTATTAGGAACACCCTTCAAGCCTTGTGGTTAATTGGGTCTAGTGTTAGGTCAGCTGTTATCTTGGGATGATTCGTTATAGTGCACTTAGTTTGGTCTTGAAGTAGGCTTCAACTAATAAGGAATTGGATGTTGGGCATAGAAATAATTTAATTTGGGTATACATCAACACTTGTGTGGTTTATTCTATCTTTTTTGATTCTAGTAAGGCTAATATTGGTGTCTTTTGTGAAAAAAAGTACTTGCATGGCTTGGAATTGACCCAAAATTGGATGTATCTTTAGTTGAGGCTATGTGGAGGTTCTGTATTGTTCTGGTACATGGATGCGTCAACTAGGGTGCGGGATTACTGCCATAATGATGAAGATCTTCTTTGATTAATTTTGGTGAACATATAGCGTATATCATTCAAAAACCTTTCAATTATTACATTAGGTTCATTTGAGAAACCCTTCACCTATACAGGGAATGATAAATAGTTATATAACAAAATTCTTCAGTATTAGATGCCATACACAACTCGATCCGCATTAATGTCTTATTTATAAATAATTTTTGTCATGCTCATTCATGGTGGAGTTCGAGCTCATATGGGTAAAGTATTCTTTAATGCGTTGAAACCTATAACAAAATGGATCAGGCTTCCACCATACTCGACACCTAATCGATTATCTAAAAGGACTGAAGGGCATTCCCGATCCTCATAGGTTGGAAACAAGTGCTTGTGAATCATAAGAATCCCTTTGGAAATGATTTATCCTATAATATAAATAAATATAGTGGAATAAATAAATACGATATCCAAAATAAATAAACATGAAAACATTTTATAACCTTCTAAAATGATGCAACCCATTTTAATATACATAACAAATTCCAAAAATAAAAGGAAACAACAAGGTAACAAATACAACACTAGCCAAAAGTAAAATAACCACATACCAACTTGAGACAATCCTGAACCACTACTATGCAACCTCTGGTTTCTCACCAGCACCCAACTCAACCCACATCAACCACAATAATCAAAACACAATACGGGTCCCATTGAGGACCTTGAACATGAAATACATAGGAATGAGATAAAATACAAATAGGTTGCCAAAAAACATTGAGACTATGCAATATGTTTCATAATTAAATTCATCAATTCTATTTTGAAAATAAATTATAAAGTATGATTTACATTTATACCATGTATGGAAATAAAAACAATTACATAATACACTTTCAAAAAACTTATCTTTATTTTCCAAAATCTAACACATAATTTTTTTGAAACAAAGATATTGTCCTAACCCATTTCAAAAATCCACACACACACCTTTCATATCTCACAAAAAACTCACATGTTTTATTTAAACGAAACTACCTCCAAAAAATCATTTCTCAAGAAGAAGAAACCATTTAAACTAAAAAACCCATTTTTAAATCAACATTAAGGAACCCACACAAGATTCTTTAAATTAAAAATGGGGTTTCCAACATATTTAAAAAATAATTTTCTAAAGGAAATGACCCAACACACTCACACATGTCAAAAACAACAAGTAGGAACCACATATGACAAGGTATATACCAATACAAACAAATAAGATTCTATAAAATGAAAGTAGGGTTAATGATAAAACTTTAAGTAAACAAAGATACCCTCAATAAACAAACTAAGTAAGCAACAAAATGTATCATGGAATATACCATGGGTTCCCTAACATGAATATATCCTAGACTCTCTTAAATGAACCAACATGGTAGCATACATTGTTTCCTTACAAAAAACCATCCAATTAGTTTTCAACAGAATCATCAGAATGACACACCCTATCTAGAAATTTTTCATTCTAGAGGGTCCACAAGTAGTGTGTGGATCCCTAGTGTAGTAGAGATCAAAACACCCACTAAGTATTTAAGTTACCATAACGAACAAAGAATAAGTGACGTATAAGATCAAATGAGCCAACTCTAACTCACAAGGCACAACCACCAATACCCTCACCCCTTACTCCCAATAATGAATAAACCCATAATAAAATGCACCCATGAAATAACAAGAACATTCCAATAAAAGGGTAGTACCAAAATCCCATAGTGATAACTAGACCACATAAGGGGAAAACAATATTGGGGAAATCAAGGGTGTCTTTCTCATTTCCCACTTTAAAGAAAAAGTGGTAACAATGACTTAAAATTAAAACATGGATCAAGATAATAATCCCTTTCACATTTTACAACACACTAATTCAAACACCATTTGTAAAATGATGAAAATAACCCACACATTTCAAATCATTTCAAAGATACCCATGATAAGGGTCTTTCTCTTTGAAAACTAAAATAAGGAAAAAGTAAATCCATTCCCATCAAACCATTTTAAATAATCCAACAAGGTATTTTCACAATGGGTAAATCAGTCACACATTCCAAATCACTATTTGAAATTCACCAAAGAACCCCTTTCATAAATAACTTAGAGGTCAACACTTCATTTTAGAACCAAATTACCTTCAAAACATAGTTTCCACTAATGGAAAACCAAAATTGGGTGAAAAAACATTTTCCAACATGAAAAACATTTAAAAAATCCATAAATTCATTTAAAAAAATATTATCACCTTTAAACGTTCTATTTTAAACACGAAAACATGGAATTTCCAAGAGAAACCATTTATACCAAGATTAAAACACAATGAAATGGTTTTAAAAGACTATAAGGCTATCACATATATTCATAATTTCAATAAAATGGACTTTAGAAATCATAATCATACTTTAAATTCCAAAATGAAACAATTTCATAGCAATACCTACCTCAAAGAGATAATAAACAATATGAAATGATTTAGAACATGTCAACTTCAATGGAGACCACATCCACGAGAATGGAAACAGTGTCTATGAAACCTAAACACCCTAAAATCCATCATTATATCCATTTGGAACCCTAAAATTTAACCACAAGAATTATAGGTTTCATAGGGGAATCCAAATCCAAGAGAAGAGAGGGAGAGAAGGAAGAAATGAGGAAGGGGAGGAATATTTACCTCAAAATATCCTAGAAATCACCAAAGAAAGACCAATATTTATGGGAGGACGTAGGTGGAACTCCAATAAGAGCTCCCAAGGGTTAGATGAAACAGAGAGGAAAAAATAGGGGTAAAACACCTATTAATTCAAGAGGAAAATTTGGGAATTACCCAAAATTTTAAACACCTGGTCAAGCCACACAGTTTGGCTGTAAGATTTTCCAAACTATGTTCCAACCACGTACTAGACACTGCCTAATGTGGGAACCCTTTTACAAAATTACTCCTTGGGTTCTAAATTTTTTGGAGAAACTATTTTCCTCACCCCATACATACCCAAGATCCCACATAAACTTGGGGGAGCTTTGCACAATTTTTCAAACTGTGTGGAAGCTGTTAAAACCACTTTGTCAAAATGGAAAAACCACCCACAAAGGCGCCACACAGTTTGTACTAAGCATGTAGTCCAAATAATCCTATAAAAAAGGCCTTCAAAACATGATTTTTTTATCCCACCACCATTTTTAACTCAACTACACCCAATAAAAATATTCAAAAATTCAAAATAAGAAACAACATTACATGTGGGGTGTCACAAACTCCCCACCATGTCACTTTTTACTTTAGAAATTCCATGGTAAAAAATAAAGGCAAGATAGAATGAAAGATCCAAGGAAGATATAACACAAAATAACTAATAAAGACTGCTAAACCTCAATGCCAACAACCAAAATCCTCAAAAACAACCAAACAAATTAACCATAAGGCTAAAAAATGTCTCCAAGCACAACCAAAAAAGAACCCCCTAACAAGAAGTCCTATGATGCATGGGAGAGCTAACATGGCCTCCCAAACATTTATAGTTCCCCTAATGTGGTGACATAAAAGGAAAAACTACAAAGATATAAATCCTCAAACAAACTAATAAACACGAGGTAAACACACTCTCGACCACAAGCACTTACAAACCTAATAAAGGAAGAACAACTATGAGTAGCCTCAAGAGAATGAAACAAGTGCTCACCTTTGGTCATGACACTTGTGGATAAACTAGGGTCAAAACTAGATCACCCTTACATGTTGAATCCTATATTTCCATATCCAAACACCAGTTAGTATACCAAATTCAATTGGTATATCATGAACCCTAACTATCCAGTTGTGAACCCAAATACTTTCTTATTTCTAAGAAATGAGAACCTCAATGGATCAACAAAAATATGGGCACAACCTAAACTATTAAGTTAGGTTATTCCAATCAATGAAGAACAACAAATGTAACACATGAAAAACCAAAAATAATAAGGAAAACAAGAAAAACCTCAAAATCTAGCCACACCAGGGAGGAAACATTCCATGATTATAAAAAAGTATGAAATAAACCATCATTCAAACCATCCATCAAAACATTCAAAAAAGGCATCTAAAAGATCCCAAAAACATAGTCAAATATTACAAAACTAAGATTAAAGCCATTAGAGGAAAGGTCCCAAAACAACACATCCATAGGGATTACATATGATACCTCTTCTAATAAATCCACACACAAAACTTTTGAAGATGACCCAAATGGGCACAACAGAGGAAAAAACAAGGAGAATTAATACAATAGGGATTAACATCCCCTGGATCCCTACACTAGAGTACACCAGACATCTTCTCTTTCTAGGAGGAAGAACCTTTTCTCCATTACCTAGATCATCCTGCTTGTACCCCTAACTGACCAAGTCAGGCACAATGCAAGCTCAGAAGATCAAGAACTCCTCTACCCTCAGAAACTTAGGAAGGAAACACTAGAAAAATTCCAAATCAAAAAGAACCCAAAAAATAATCTAAAAACTAAAAATAAAACACTCAAGGCCCATACTTATAAAGCTTCATGTGTTTCAAGAGAATAAATGATCAACTCAATCTCTTCTAACAACCTCACTACTTACACTAACACTTTATCTATATCAAACAAAGGTATATGCTAATTCAAGAATCGCAATATGGGGTCTGAGCACATGGAAGGTTCCACATACACCACTCTATTTAGATTCTAGGTAGTTACCAAAACTAAAGAAACTCTTTTTATCATTCTGGGGGAGAACTACAAAAAATACCTAAACCACATCAATTCATGCATCAAAACACAATATAGATATTCCACCAATCTAGGAATTAAGATAAACAATAATTCCTAAAATGAGGCACAAAACATTCACCAAGGAATTTTAAAAAACACCCACCACCAAGGAATATTCTTAAAATCAAGCCAAACCACTTTCAAAATAGAACAAACTTGGTGGAACACACACCAATCAACAAGGAATTTCACAAAACACATCTCAAAATGTTATTTTAATTTTTAATTTAATTATCTAAATAATTCTCATTAAAATTCATTTTCTCTTTGAAATAAAATTTAACTCTAAAAATTTTACAAACACTAAAGAGGTAAACAACCATTTTACAAAACAATTTCATAAAACCAAGTTTAAAAATAGGCATTTACCAAAATCCCTTCATTTTCCAAAACAAGGTTTTAAAAACCATTCACAAGAAATAACTTCCCAAGCATATAAATTTGGTTCACATGAACCACATCTATAAAAGCATACACACACTCCTCAATCCACCTCCAACAAGTGGAAACCACTTTTGGTGAATCTAGATTCAAGATGAGTCCTAAACAGGCTAACTAGGGAAGAATAATGCTATGAACAAACTGGCTACATGGTCGGGAGACCATGTGCCAATCATGAATCACACACAATAAAAGAGGCATACTTAACCACATGGGTGCCATGTGGTTTCTTAGACTGTGAAAGCAAACTATAATGCTTGAGTTATCATCCCTTATTCCTAGAAACTAATAAGAGACCCCAATATCACATACATACTCAAAGGATATGAAAGAAACATCGAGCACATCAAAATCCTTGATAGAAACCAAAAACAAACTCAAATACATGGTTCAAAAACCAACTTCCCATGTAATATTGGGGCTTGGGAAAAGTAAGATCTAGCTAGACTCTCACTACCCTTACCTCACATGGTCTGAAAAATTTAACCTCATTTCTTCTAGGATATCCTCAAATAACAAGGTATGAAAAAAATATTTGGATTCTATTGAAGGAAACCCCAAAATTTCTATAATACCATTTTTTAATGAACTGGAACAGGCTTCCACCGAACCTAACACTCGACTTGATTAACCATAAGTCCTGAAGGGAATTACTATTTACCATGGGCTGGAAACAAGTGACTAGACATCATAGGAGTCCCTTTGGGAATTATTTCACCCAAAACAAAATTAATAAAAAAGAATAAATAAATATAAAATCCAATATAAATGAACATTCCAATAGATCATAATTGATTACAATGATCCAACCCATTTTCATATGCAAAACAACTTCCATAAACAAAAGGAAACAAAAAGACATCAGATACAACACATACCAAAACTAAAAAACCACTGACCAACTTGAGCCAATACCAAACCCCCACCATGTAACCTCCAGTTTCTCACCACCACCCAACTCACCTGATGTCATCCATGATGATCAAAATATTAGACGAGTCCCTATAAAAACCTGGAATCTAAAATATATATATGTGAGCTAAAATCCTAGTAGTTCACCATAAACTTCCAAAACTATGAAATATGTTTCATAAAGAACTTCATCAATTCTAGTTTTAAAATAAACTAGAATGTAATATTTACATTTATACCATGAGTGGAAATAAAAAAATTCCATAATCCACTTTCAAAACATTTCTCTATGTTTTTAAAAATTGAACACATACATTTTAGAAACAAATCTACCAACCTAATCCATTTCCAAAATCCATGCACATGTGTTTCATTTCTAAAAAAATCACATGTTTTATTTAAATGAAACAACACACTTAAAAAAATTTCTCAAGTTGAATCCACCATTTAAACCAAAATATAAATTTTAAAATATACTTTAAGGAACCCACATAAGATTCATTAAATTCAAAATGATATTTCCACAATCAAACTCATTTCTAAAGAAAATTACTTAACACATTCACTCAGGTCAAGAAAAACAAATAGGCACTACATATCAAATGGAATATACAAATACAAATAATGAAGGAGATATAACAATGAAATTAGTGGAATGATATAACATTAACTAAACCAAAATCCCATCAATAAATAACTAATCAAGAAACTGAATGCATCTTGGGATCAAACATGTGATCCCTTACGTGTAAACAACCTAGACCTGCTCAAATAGAAAAACCTACTAGCATATATTACGTTCTAACAAAAACCCATCCGAGTATATTGAAATGATCTTTTCATAATGAAACACCCCATCTAGAACTTTTTCATTCTAGATAGTGTGAAAATTCCTAGTGTATAATAAGTGTAACGACCCGAAATTTTAAATAAATATTGTTTCCTAATTTTATGTGTTATTTTATTTTATTTTTATACTCAACAAAAATGTTTCATTTGATAACATGAGTATAACTAAAATGAGACTGTTGGGTTTTGACTGTTATTTAACCATTGGTCAATATGACCGCTGGAAACTAAACGTTTTGACTATTGTCTCTAAATACAAGCAATCTTGGTTAATTAATATAGAAAGAAGATTCGATGGCCTCACCCAGTAGTCATGGACCGATCGAAGCCCATATAACAGAACTTGGGAAGGAGGTAGCACCACTGGGCTTTGCTCTGGACCAAACCCAAGCTGAACTTCATCGTATAAAGCTAGAACGGGATCGCCTTTTCGAGAAGTTCAAACTGATAGAAATTACTACTCGTGCGATGTTGGCTGAGCCTCCCTCAGATTCTCTCACCTTAGCACACCTTACACTTAGGTCCTATGCTGGTGTGATAAGGGGCTATGTAAGGAGACCGTAACTGTCTTGTGTAATCCTTTGTTTTAAATAAAAATTTCAATTTCTTTTATGAATTTTCAAATGACCGGATAAATATAGTATGCATATTTTTGATGAATTTTAGAAAAAGGATATTTTAAATATGTTTATGTAAACCCTAAATAATTAAAAATGTGTAATGATTTTCAAAAAATGGTCTTCTACAATTATGTTCAGTACGAAATTTAGAGTCTAATAAGATCAACTTGATTTTTGATGAATAGTAAATTATGAATAGTGATTTTATGATTAGGATTAATAATGTGTCCAAATGGATTAGTAATCTCACTTAAAGAAAGTATTAAAATAATCTAGGCACTTTGATTAGGTAATGTGATTCAATAAAATGGTTAAATAACGGTTTCATAAATTATTATTCAAGTATTAGTTTTTTTCGAATGAATAGTGTTTTTAATGAAAATTTTAATTAAAAATATTTAGAAAATTATTTTTATAAAATGGACTTCATTTTTGAACTCAGAGCATCGATATTATGTTAAGGTAATTTTTGGGGATTTTTCTGAAAAAAATAAATTTTCGATGAATAGTGTTTTTAATTAAAAATTTAATTAAAAATATTTAGAAAATTATTTTTATAAAATGGATTTCATTTTTGAAATCAGAGCATTGATATTTGGTTAAGGTGAAATTTTGGGACTATTCTGAGAAAGTTGAATTTTCGATGAATAGTGAAAATACAGTTTTTAAGTTACGGGTGTTTAATGACATCATTAAATGATGTATTAAGTATGTAATCAATATGGTCGACTTATGAATAGTAAGATAAGGTATGAGGTGTCCCAAGTGGCCAATACCATGGGCAAATACCATGGGCAATCCCATGGTTTTGCCAAAACCACTAATGAGGTGTCCCTTGGCCATTAATGCCTTGTCCCCTCACTTTCCCTATAAATACCAAGCCATCCTCTCATCCATTCGACTCCCCACTCTCCTCCAACGAAGTTCTGGTCTCCTTACCTCCCAAGAAGTCCTCCCAATGTGCCCCCAAGCCCTAAAGGTCCAATCCATTGAGTTTTAAGAGTTACGTTTTAAGGTAAGGGATCCGACCTCTCTCTTTAA
Source organism: Viscum album (assembly GCA_963277665.1). Taxonomy (NCBI): domain Eukaryota; kingdom Viridiplantae; phylum Streptophyta; class Magnoliopsida; order Santalales; family Viscaceae; genus Viscum; species Viscum album. Next base: position 785,439,976 of record OY728157.1, read on the forward strand.
TTTCAAGTAATCTCTTTTATGTCATTCCTTTTATGATCCATGTTCTTATGTTGGAGGATGTTCTTTTATACTCCTCTTACTGTCATTTTTATGTTCATATAATGAGAGATCCCCTCTTACTCTCATTATTTCGTTTTATGAAGTTTTAAGTGGCGCCATTAGGCTGCCGAAATTTTTGTAACGGATTCTTTCTCCCTTCTCATTTTTCAAGATCTGTTTTCATGTAAAGTCTTTCAAGTTCCTTTTTATTATGTTGGGGTATGATCTCTAAATTTATCATACTGATCTCTTATGATCATATGATGAGAGACCCCATTTTATCTCTTCAATTCAGTATTTTGAAGTTTTAAGTGGCGCCGTTAGGCTGCCAAATTTTTAAGTGGTTCTTCACCCTTCTCGTTTTGAAGTTCTACTTTCATGTCAATTCTTTCAAGTTCATTTTTGTTATGTTGGGGTATGATCTCTATATCTATCATACTATACTCTTATGTTCATATGATGAGAGACCCCATTTTATCTCTTCAATTCAGTATTTTGAAATTTTAAGTGGCGCCGTTAGGCTGCCGAATTTTTTTAGGGGATTCTTTCACCCTTCTCATTCTTTTCAAAGTTCTACTTTCATGTCAAGTATTTCAAGTTACTTTTTAATTATGTTGGGGAATTATATCTATATCTATCATACTGAACTCTTATTTTCACATGATGAGAGACCCTATTTGATCTTTTCAAATCATTTTTGTTGAAGTTTAAGTAACGCTGTTAGGCTGCCGAACTTTCATAAGAGAAATCTAATTTTTGTCTTCCTTCCATGTTTTTCATTTCAAATGGTATGTCCTTGAAATTTCAGTAACATGATCATGTATCCTTATTATTCTATCCATATACTGTTTTATCGGTCATTTATGAATGTTTGACCCATTTCCCTCTCTTTTTAATGTCTTCTAAAACCTCGTAACATAGCCGTTATGCTGCAGAATTTCCGTCTCAAAATGTCTCTCTCTTTTTCTAAAGTTCTTTTATATTATCAATTGAATACTCAAAGCTCTTTATTCTAAAGGGTTATTCACATATATACCAAATGTTCTATTTTAAATTCTGGGATTTACATACATGAGACCCACCTTCCTTTTCTGTGGGTTTTAAAGTGACGTAAAGATCATGTCTTTAAAGCAGTTTTTAAAACGTTGTGATTATGAAATGAAACCCATTTATTTTATGCTATATAGGTTATTTATGAAATTTTTGATGATGATATATGTGTCTCACATGATAATAAAGGCAAATTTAAGGGTTCACCCTGATAGCGCTCCATTGCATTGGGTAATGATGTAACCACTAGAGATTACAATTTTCACGGTACCTTGGTGAATAACCTTGGTAATTTTCAAATGACACCTTGGGGATGGACCTTGGTGATATGTTCATGATTGTCAATGTTAAATGATGTAGCCACATCTTCATGTTATGAAAAAGTTTTATTTTTATTATGATATGCCTCATGATTTCATTTTCATGCCTTAAAGTTCTTTTCATGACTTTATTGATGTATCTCAAGTTCATATGTAAAATGTTTCACTTGTTTCCCTTGCTGGGCCTTCTGCTCACCCTTTCTTTTGATGTATGTCCCCAGGTTATGAGATGCAGTAATGAGCCTAGGGTGAACATGAGGAGAATCCTTTCAAGTGTTTGAGAAGAATGTTTTTTTTGTTTCATGTTTTATGTTCCTTGTTTCCAAGACACTAAACCTTAAAGATCCTCAGTTCCGTGTAATGGAATGAAAGTTATGTTATAAAAAGACGAGATGCTATAGTTGGTATCAAAGGATGGTTTAGTTATTTGTGGAAATTAGGATATGAAAACTCTAGGAAGAACCCTATTGAAAAGTTTAAATATAGGAAATATTCCTGGTATTTTGGTGAGTATTGAGTAAGGGGTTGCCAAGAAAATACATCCCTGTCTGGATACGAGCAGGTAGAGGTGGATCTGGCACAGATGTACATAGGGGTAAAACCTGAAAACACCGCTTTGAGCTAGACTCGAACGGGAACTGGTACACGACAACGGGCCTTACTGCACTCATGGTTACGACACTCCCGGGGGATATGCTTTGGTAAATTCATAAGCTTGGTATGAACCATTGTTAAAGGAACAAAGATAAAATAAAATAAAGATTCACATAAGAATATATGATAATGGATAACCTAGATGGGAACCTAGGGGATCACAAGTTAGGTTATACTTTTCTTCTACAAGTTATCCTTATATGGTTTAAGTTCCTTTTCATGATTATTGGTTAAGTATTTAAGCCTCTAATTATAGTTTCTCTTCTTAGTTAATGGTGGGAAATGAAATAACGTGTCCCAACAACCAATGTGATAGGAAATGCAACAATTTACGTATTAATATGACAGAGATGATTAGGGGATTAAAAGATGATTATTATTTTGGAAGACGTTCACTATTTTGGGGACCCTATATGATCGAGGTAAATAGATTACTATAGTATTTTCATTGAGGAGTAAGGTTGAATTATATTTTGAAGAATTAATGAATTTAAGGTGGACTTATAGTAATTTAGGTTACTTATGGGAATGATTAACCTATCTTGGGTAAAATATGTTTAGGTTAGCTACTTTTGTTATAAGATGTTAGGAGTGGTTGATGTTGTCTGGAGATGAACAATGAAGTTGTTTTGGAAGACTATGTTATCAAATCCTTCTTGTATTTGTGTTTCAATCTTAGTTTGGTTTATTTTGAGGAATTTTAAGGACCGTTATTTATGGAATGGTCTATGATGAACTTTGGGTAGTACCATGGAACTTTGGAGATTTAAAAGTAGTTTCCATTCCTATGGGATTCTTTCTTTTTGAAGAGTTGTTTTACCTTAACCTTTCTATTTTTGGTATAATGTTTAAAGATAGAAGAAATAGATAGTTAATCTTTTGTAGATTATGTGATTCTCTAGAAGATGATTCTTGTGCTTTTATGAGACCAAGTGTTTTTGAAGTCTCATCATTTGGAGAAAAGATTAGTGTTGGTAGGGACTTATTAAAGGATGAAACTCTACTTGAAGGTAGGTATATTTTCTTATGTTTTTGTTCTATGTAGTAAATGAATTTCTCAAAATTATGAAAAGAAACGTAAAACAAAAATGTTGTTGGTTTACATTTCCTACTAGGTAATCAAAGACCGTTTACACACATCATAAGTTTGAGATTTTCTTATGGTTAACTTTCTCCTAATCATGTTCTCTATCACTCTACCTCAAAACTTGACCCTTGGTTTTCTCCTTCATGTCCATGTTTTCCTACATGGAATCCTGGTGTGGGTTAACTCGGGTGACCTTTGTATTTCCCTTTCTTTCTTTTAAAGTAATAGTTTTACTGACTCCTTTTCTGATGTGGGACTTTCAATGAAATTTAAAAACCCAATTTTAAAAAATTGCGAGGACGCAATTTCTTAAGGGGGGAAGATTGTAACGACCTGAAATTTTAAATAAATATTGTTTCCTAATTTTATGTGTTATTTTATTTTATTTTTATACTCAACAAAAATGTTTCATTTGATAACATGAGTATAATTAAAATGAGACTGTTGGGTTTTGACTGTTATTTGACCATTGGTCAATATGACCGCTGGAAACTAAACATTTTGACTATTGTCTCTAAATACAAGCAATCTTGGTTTATTAATATAGAAAGAAGATTCGATGGCCTCACCCAGTAGTCTTGGACCGATCGAAGGCCATCTAACAGAACTTGGGAAGGAGTTAGCACAACTGGGCTTTTCTCTGGACTAAACCCAAGCTGAACTTCATCGTATAAAGCTAGAACGAGATCACCTTCGCGAGAAGTTCAAACTGATAGAAATTACTACTCGTGCGATGTTAGTCGAGCCTCCCTCAGATTCTCTCACCTTAGCACACCTTACACTTAGGTCCTATGCTGGTGTGATAAGGGGCTATGTAAGGAGACCGTAACTGTCTTGTGTAATCCTTTGTTTTAAATAAAAATTTCGATTTCTTTTATGAATTTTTAAATGACCGGATAAATATAGTATGCATATTTTTGATGAATTTTAGAAAAAGGATATTTTAAATATGTTTATGTAAACCCTAAATAATTAAAAATGTGTAATGATTTTCAAAAAATGGTCTTCTGCAATTATGTTCAGTACGAAATTTAGAGTCTAATAAGATCAACATGATTTTTGATGAATAGTAAATTATGAATAGTGATTTTATGATTAGAATTAATAATGTGTCCAAATGGATTAGTAATCTCACTTAAAGAAAGTATTAAAATAATCTAGGCACTTTGATTAAGTAATGCGATTCAATAAAATGGTTAAATAACGGTTTCATAAATTATTATTCAAGTATTAGTTTTTTCGGATGAATAGTGTTTTTAATGAAAATTTTAGTTAAAAATATTTAGAAAATTATTTTTATAAAATGGACTTCATTTTTGAACTCAGAGCATCGATATTATGTTAAGGTAATTTTTGGGGATTTTTCTGAAAAAAATAAATTTTTGATGAATAGTGTTTTTAATTAAAAATTTAATTAAAAATATTTAGAAAATTATTTTTATAAAATGGATTTCATTTCTGAAATCAGAGTATTGATATTTTGTTAAGGTGAAATTTTGGGACTATTCTGAGAAAGTTGAATTTTCGATGAATAGTGAAAATACAGTTTTTAAGTTACGGGTGTTTAATGACATCATTAAATGATGTATTAAGTATGTAATCAATATGTTCGACTTATGAATAGTAAGATAATGTATGAAGTGTCCCAAGTGGCCAATACCATGGGCAAATACCATGGGCAAGCCCATGGTTTTGCCAAAACCACTAATGAGGTGTCCCTTGGCCATTAATGCCTTGTCCCCTCACTTTCCCTATAAATACCAAGCCATCCTCTCATCCATTCGACTCCCCACTCTCCCCCAATGAAGTTCTGGTCTCCTTACCTCCCAAGGAGTCCTCCCAAGGTTCCCCCAAGACCTCAAGGTCCAAACCTTTGAGTTTTAAGAGTTACGTTTTAAGGTAAGGGATCCGACCTCTCTCTTTAATTTCAAGTAATCTCTTTTATGTCATTCCTTTTATGCTCCATGTTCTTATGTTGGAGGATATACTTTTATACTCCTCTTAATGCCATTTTCATGTTCATATAATGAGAGATCCCCTCTTACTCTCATTATTTCGTTTTATGAAGTTTTAAGTGGCGCCGTTAGGCTGCCAAAATTTTTGTAACAGATTCTTTCTCCCTTCTCATTTTTCAAGATCTATTTTCATGTAAAGTCTTTCAAGTTCCTTTTTATTATGTTGGGGTATTATATCTAAATTTATCATACTGATCTTTTATGATCATATGATGAGAGACCCCATTTGATCTCTTCAATTCAGTATTTTGAAGTTTTAAGTGGCGCCGTTAGGCTGCCGATTTTTTAAGTGGTTCTTCACCCTTCTCGTTTTGAAGTTCTACTTTCATGTCAATTCATTCAAGTTCATTTTTGTTATGTTAGGGTATGATCTCTATATCTATCATACTGTACTCTTATGTTCATATGATGAGAGACCCCATTTGATCTCTTCAATTCAGTATTTTGAAGTTTTAAGTGGCACCGTTAGGCTGCCGAATTTTTTTAGGGGATTCTTTCACCCTTCTCATTCTTTTCAAAGTTCTACTTTCATGTCAAGTCTTTCAAGTTCCTTTTTAATTATGTTGGGGAATTATCTCTATATCTATCATACTGAACTCTTATATTCACATGATGAGAGACCCTATTTGATCTTTTCAAATCATTTTTGTTGATGTTTAAGTAACATCGTTAGGCTGCCGAACTTTCATAAGAGAAATCTAATTTTTGTCTTCCTTCCATGTTTTTCATTTCAAATGGTATGTCCTTGAAATTTCATTAACATGATCATGTATCCTTCTTATTCTGTCCATATACTGTTTTATGGGTCATTTATGAATGTTTGACCCATTTTCCCTCTCTTTTTAATGTCTTCTAAAACCTCGTAACATAGCCGTTATGCTGCAGAATTTCCGTCTCAAAATGTCTCTCTCTTTTTCTAAAGTTCTTTTATATTATCAAGTGAATACTCAAAGCTCTTTCTTCTAAAGGGTTAGTCACATATATACCAAATGTTCTATTTTAAATTCTGGGATTTACATACATGAGACCCACCATCCTTTTATGTGGGTTTTAAAGTGACTTAAAGATCATGTCTTTAAAGTAGTTTTTAAAACGTTGTGATTATGAAATGAAACCCATTTATTTTATGCTATATAGGTTATTTATGAAATTTTTGATGATGATATAAGGGGCTCACATGATAATAAAGGCAAATTTAAGGGTGCGCCCTGATAGCGCTCCAATGCATTGGGTAATGATGTAACCACTAGAGATTACAATTTTCACGATACCTTGGTGAATAACCTTGGTAATTTTCAAATGACACCTTGGGGATGGACCTTGGTGATATGTTCATGATTGTCAATGTTAAATTATGTAGCCACATCTTCATGTTATGAAAAAGTTTTATTTTTATTATGATATGCCTCATGATTTCATTTTCATGCCTTAAAGTTCTTTTCATGACTTTATTGATGTATCTCAAGTTCATATGTAAAATGTTTCACTTGTTTCCCTTTCTGGGTCTTCTTCTCACCCTTTCTTTTGATATATGTCCCCAGGTAATGAGATGTAGTAATGAGCCTAGGGTGAACATGAGGAGAAGCCTTTCAAGTGTTTAAGAAGAATGTTTTTTTGTTTCATGTTTTATGTTCCTTGTTTCCAAGACACTAAACCTTAAAGATCCTCAGTTCTGTGTAATGGAATGAAAGTTATGTTATAAAAATACGGGATGCTATAATAATTTTATAATCCCACTTAGTATTGAGGTTCCCATGAAAAACAAAGAGGAAGTGAGGTGTCAGATCTAACAAGCCAAGTATAAACCACAAGGAAAAACAACCACTACACTCACCCCTAACACCCAATGATGAATAAACCCATAATAAAAATTCTCCCATGTAATAAGAAGAATATTCCCACACAAGGATATCCCCAACATCAAATAGTGATAACTAGCCCACACAAGGGGAAAACAAACTAAGGGTAATCAAGTTTTTATTTCTCATTTCCCACTTTAAAATCAAAGTTCCAACTAGTATTTAACACAAAAACATGGATCGAGATACCAATACCTTTCAAATTTCATAAAACACTATTCAAAACACCATTAGTAAAATGATGGAAATCACCCACACACATCAAATCATTTTGAAGCTACCATTCACGGGGGAATTTCTCTCAGAAATCCAAAATAAGGGAAAATGCCATAAATTTCTATGAAACCCTTTTAAATAAGACAATAAAGATTTTTCACAATGTTTAAATTATGCACACTTTCAAAATCTCTATTTGAAATTCACCCAAGAACCCCTTTCATAACTCACTTTGAGGTAAACACCTCATTTCAGAACCAAATTTCCATAAAAACATAGTTTCTACTAATTGAAAACAAAACTGGGTCAAAAACCATGACACAACATGAAAACCATTTCAAAAATTTATATGGGCATTTTAAAAAAGATCATCAACTTTAGAAATTCTATTTCAAACATAAAAACATGGAATTTCCAGGAGAAACAATTTATGCCAAGCTTAAAAAACAAAAAATGGTTTCAAAAAACTAGAAGGATATCATATATATTCATACTTTCAATAAAATGGAATTTAGAGAGAATAATAATAGTTTTAATTCCAAAATAAAACAATTTCATAGTAACACCTACCCGAAAGAGAATAGAAACAAGCCGAAACTCTCCGAAACATGTCACCTTCAATGACAACTACACCCATGGGAATGGAAACTGTGACTATGAACCCTATATACCCAGAAAACCATAATTATATCTACTCATAACCCTAAAATAAAACCACAAGAGACCTAGGGTTCATGGGGGAATCCAAATCCAATAGAAGAGAGGGAGAGAAGGAAGAAAGAGGGAAGAAGGGGAATATTTACCTCAAAATCACCTAGAAATATCTAAATTAGGACCATGATTCAAGGTATGTGGGAGGTGAAACTTCTCCAAGGTCTATAAAGGTCTAACTAATTCATAAGGAAAAAATGAGGGTGAAACTCCTCTTAATTTGAGAGGTCAATTTTGGAATCACCCAAAATTTTAAATACTTGGATAATCCACGTGGTTTTGAAAACCATGTACAAACCATGTATTATCCACTACCTAGTCCAGGAAACCTTTCACATTGTTACTCCTTAGGTTCCACATGGGTTTGTAAAAACTATTTTCTTCAACCTAGACACACCCAAGACTCCGTAAAATCTCTAGAGAGCTATGAAAAACCTTGCAGAAGCCTTGAAAAACCACACTGTAAAAATAATCCACCCACATGGGCACCACAAAGTTAGTACTAACAGTACAAGACAACCATGATCCTCCCAAAAGGGAATCCAAAACTTGAATTTTTGGTTTTCCACTAATTGAAACTCAATTACACTCAAGTAAGGACAAAATAATACAAAATAAGAAACACTATGACAAGTGGGATGTAACAAACCCCTATTTTGACTATTGAAATTACAACATTGATTTCCCAAGGTTTCGAGTGGCTTAAATTTTCTTCCACCAGTGAACTTGGACTCACTTCAAGATCGATCCAGGTTACTTAGTTATGATTTCATCTCAACCTACTGAGAAATATTGAGCACATATGATCTTTTTAGATATCAACTTGTCTCATTCTTCAGTAAAAGAGCTCGACTTCCCCAATTTCATTTTATTTTCAATTAGTTTACCAAATCGATCAGTTTGGATTTTTGAGCTCATCCATAATGGAACTCTCAATATCAGATTCCTATGATCATTTAACCATTACTAAGATTCATTACTCTATAGACTTTATTCATAATTATTCTTCATCATCTGATTTTTTTTCTCTTAATCTATCTTGACATTTCTTTACACAGTGGCTCAAATTTAGTCTCCATGATATTAATGTTTCTTTTTAATATAGTGTCTCCCTTCTTATATGGTAGAAATGAGAATAGTTGGTGGCCATACTCAGTGAGTTATGGTGAAGCTTCGGCCTTGACTTGGTTTCCTTATGCTGAGTTCATATTCTTCCTAGGATAAGAATATTTGAACCGAATATGATTAGTAGAGATATTTTATAGATCTAGAACTCCATGCATTATTTTTATGGTTCTTCATAATACATAGTGTTCAAAAATTATTTAACCCAAATCTCATCTTAGTATCAAGATCTAATTCATGTAAATTTAAAATGGATGTGTAATTTCCTTATTATAGACCATAATTCCTTATGTGATCAATTTTGTTTGGTGGTTGAAATGAGGCAATCATGTGGTCGATAATGTTTCACCACATGGTTCATTTCCATTTTTGAATACATTGGTAGTTTCATGTGTAGTCAGGGAAATGGCTTCATGTGGTCGATTGAAAATTGGCCTTGTATTGGCTTCGGGTCTTTGCTAAATTTGCAGTGCGGTCATCCATGGAGATTCCTTGTGGTGAGTTGCAAGAACTGACCATAGAGACGTAAAGGCGTGCAATCAATTTCCTTTTCCACATTATTAGGGGTGAATAGATTATTGAAGATACCTCATTGTCAATTTAATATTTTTCCATATTTTTAATGCATGAAAGCATAAAATTTTTTAACTTTCAATTACTCTTCGACTGTACAAATACTGGCTTCACATGGCGAATTTGTTTTTTTTTCATATTTCAGTATTGTCCACAATTCAAAAATTTTCTTTTAAATTATAGGATTTTTCTTAATTAATTCTAAAAATAATAATAAAAATTTAAAGAATTTTAAAATTATACTGAAACAAAATTAATTCAATTCCAAATTAATGTCCAATTTTAATTAAAAAAATCAATAAATTAATCCAAATTCATGATTTTCTAATTAAAAATTGATTCAAATAAAAATTTAAATTCCAACCATTTAAAATTCAAATTTTAATGAAATTTATCATTTAAAATTACAATTTGAGTTTACTTCTAGTTAAAGTATGGATTTTTGAAGATTCTAAAGAATGAATAAAAGTAGTTAAACTTATAAATTAAATAATTTTTAAAATTATTTTCAGATTTTATTTTGATAATGAAATTCTAAATTTATAAAAAATAATTTTATGGATTTTAATTAATTAAAAATGATTAAAATAATTAAAAATATAGTCTTGAGCTATTTAAAAATTTAATCTTGAAAATTGAATAAAAAAATTATGTTTTAAAATTCATGTATAGATTGATTAACTTAATCAAAAAATATTAAGAGCCACTAAAACTCAAAGTTTAAGCCAATTTTTTAATGAAGTCCATAATTCACAAGGTAACCAAGAAATTTATTAATTAATGGGGTTTTGAATTAATATTTGGGTTAATTATTAATGAAATTCAACTATTTATTTGGAATTTTTAATTCTCATCACTTTCCCACACTTTAACTATTTCAATCATGTGAAATACCATGAATTTCATTATTCAAAAGTAATTTTATTACCTAATATTAATACCTAAAAAAGAGAAAAATAAAATAAAAAATTTATTCATTATTTTAATTATCTTACCTCCTTCATGAATTCAATTCACTACCTCATTTCAATTCACACCCAAGTTCTAGTTTCTGGTTGTAAATGGAATAGACCCTAGTGAAGTCATTATTTTAATGAGTGGGAACTTCCTAAGCCTTTCTGAATAAATATCCTTTTTAAGGTTAATTTTTCACTTGCTTGATACTTACTAAATTACATTTATATATACCATCAACCCCTCCTTTATCTTTGTTCAAAATTCCCCTAACTTATCCACCCCCTTTATCAATTATCACTTATTTATTTTTCTGATCCATATTTGTGGAAAGAACTTTCCAAAGGCACTTAATGAATGATTTCAGCTAAAATTAGAACTAAACCATACAAAGATAATAGTTTTACCCCAAGAATAATTTTAATAGACAAGTCATAGATGAAATTATTGGTGTTCCGCCTCTTTGACCTTTGTAACTCTTATTTGATGATACACACACACACACACACTTATGCTTATGTTAACTTAGGAAGATTTATAAATCATATCCCATATTCTTATTTTACTCTAATTTATATGAGCTAATTGATTGTATTTTATAATAATTCCTGAGGTGATACTGATTAACCATGGTCTTCTTACTATGGATTTATTTCATCAATCTAGTTACCTCAAGCTATGATTTCGGTTCAACTAAGTTATTTTTCATTTACAAATATTTTCCCAATTCAAAAGAAAAAACTTCCATGAATTCAGTGATAAATTCACTCAATGGTCATCTAAATCTATAAATTTCAGAACCAATAAATTCCCTCTACTCTAGAATGTTATTTAAACTAATAAGGTCACTATTCATATCAAAAAAATCATAAAAACTTAAAAAATACACAAGAGATCTATATATATTATTTATAAATAGAAACTTTTTTTTTTCATTTTTTCAAAAAACAATATTTACTAAAATTAGTTCCTCAGAATAATAGTATTTTTATTTATTTATTTATAAATTATATAAAAGTTCCAAAAAAGGTTTAATCCATTTCCCCACATTTTTCATCACTTCACATTTAAGTTCCAATAGACACAAAAAATAAAGTTATAAATAGTTTAAAAGGATAAAAACCCCTTGATCTTTATTTTTCCAAGAGGTTGAGTTAATATTTCCATTGTTGTGTTATGGATAGATTTATCTAGTCTCCTAGGTACATTACACTTTGTAAAAACCTATATAAAATAGCATAACTGTTAAGTTTTTTATTAAAAATTAAGAAAATGAAAAAAGAAAGAGAATAGAATAGAGTTTGAGATTATTCCCTACTATGGGGGATGAATTTAGATTGTCCACAACTAGAGAGTCTTGATAATATCCCCAATATGTTGGAGGATAAGTTTTGTGTGATAAAAATAACCACATCTTCTTTCTTACATTATTTCTCAGTTTCTATTTAATTTGGATGTCCCCTTAAGTATAATTCTTTATTTCAACCCCTCATCATTATGATGTGTTCTATTAAGTAATGGTGTAAATATAATGTATGGGGTCTCCATGAACTATTCCATAGCTATTGTGGCATCATCCTCTAGTGGATTATCTATTAATTATATTTGGACATGTTAAAACAAGGGCGAGTCATTAAATAATTCAAATTGAATAAAATTAATTCTTGTTGAGTTCAATTCAAAGTCCCCCTTATATGTCACATTTTTTTATTATATTTCTTCACGGTAGGCCACTAGTAACTTCTATTATATTATGACTCCCTCTATTTGATATTCATGGTGATGTTTAGGGGATAGTTGATTCACTATATACCCTAGAGATTCATCCTCTTTATCCATTTCATGGGTGTCATCCTCTTTAAATTCTGTAAGAATAGATTACAATAGGTCATGAATGTAGTCCCCATAAAGATATTCTTCATTATCCTAGACAACATCTTGTTCAATTTCTTGCTTCAGTTTCCCTTCTAGGGTGGATACCTTAGGTTCCTCTTAATCATAATCTAAGGTGGTAATTAGTTGATATGAGTCTATAAAATTGAAACTAGAGAGGTTAATAGATAATTCAGTTTGAAAAAATTTAGAATGAAATGAGTTGAAATTATAGGTATCACCCTCTTTTGTCTTAGATTTTAATTCAACTTCTAGGTTAAATTAATCTTTGAAGTTTTCTTGTGTGGATTAGGGTATTAATGGGCATTCTACTTTCCAATATAATCCCAGAATATTATCTTCTTCATCCTCTAAACCATACTTCATAAGTATTGACTCTACATTATAAAAATAAAGAGGGTGATAACTCAAATAGATTTATAAAACAGTAAATTCAAGGGAGTTTAGAGTTTCTTCATCCACCTTAAATGGTTCAGCTGGTATCTCTTGTTTTTATATGAGTTCCTCAGGTGGAATCTTAGAAATGTACGGGAGAGAAGTATCATCATGAAATTAAAAATCTAGGATATCTTCTCTACATGTTGGAAGTTTAATTTTTGGTTCATCTTCTTTAATCATCTTCTAATCTTCTTCTTATTATTGAATTTGAAATGAATATTTAACTTCATCAAGAAGTTTCTTCAGTTTTCCATGCTAAGGAGTTATTCATCCCTTTCTTCCTTTACTAGGGAATCCTTGTTAGTCTAAGATAGTTTTCAATTATATCTAACATATAAAATTTAATGATTTCTTCTTCTTGGTTCCCCCTCCATCCAAAGTAGTTTTTCACTGGTTACTACAACAATTACTCCTCCTAGGGATCCTATGGGAATTTGAACTGGGGATAAAATTGATGATCCATTAAATAATGGGCACTCTATGTTGTTTATCATAGTTGGATAAAATAATAGAATATGATAATAGAAATAAATATAAATATGAAAAGGAAAGAAGGAAGTAAACTAATTATAGTGGTTATTAGAAAGTTAAAACTCAACCATAATCCCTAGAAACAACAAAAAGTTAATAAAAAACCTATCATAGGGCTTTATCAAATATAATTTTTAATACTTCTAATACATTTTAGTGGCTGACTAGGGTCATCTATCAAGGAGTAGGGTTTGGGTGAATCATTATCCTGTCACTTATGTATTTTTTTGTGTTTTATTATATTTAAAAGCAATATAGAGATATTTTTTTAAATTTTGATTTATAAATTGAAAAAGTGAAAGTTTAGGACATAACAAAGTTAGAATGAAATGGGTTAGATCCGGTTTTGATTACATAGGATCTTCATTATCTGCCATTTTTCTCATATAATAGTCAAATCAATATCATTCATAAATTTCTTCATTCTACCTAATTTTTGTTTCTAAATATATATAAGATAAATCTCTCCTTATATATCTAGTTCCACTTCCTCTATAGTGAAGAGGAAATGAACACACTCAATCGAGGAATACAATATCTCTGCACCCAACTCCATTATATTATGTTCTTCCCCTAGGCCATATAGATCCATTATTATACTGTGTAGACTAAGAGAAGAGACGTAAAATTGGTTTGATAAATTGAATAATGAAATTGATCATTTGAAAGAGCATATGACTACCATATATTTTTTATGTCCATTTCATTGTTGTATCAAGGATGAGTATAAGAAATTATAGAATTGAAATTAGGGATTTAGAGATCTCGTGAAATCTCCCACAAGGACCTATCCCTCATATTAGTTCTATATGATTAAGGAGTAATAGAGATCAATGAAATAACACATATGTTTAGAGAAACATAGATAATATCGGGAAGAAAATAACAACACAAAAAAATGAAGAAAACATAATTATAATTATCATTTAAAATAAATAAATTATAAGGTTTCCTACACTAAAATTGGCTAGATCCAAATAATTAAAAAATGGGGGAGAGGAAAATATTCATAAGAATTAGTGTAACTCCTTTATTATTCTTCCATATTTTTAGCACCGAGAAGTGAGAAACATCATCATTGGATTATCTACACATGTCACAATAATTTTCCATGATTGATGTGGTTAAGAGCATTCTACTCCCATGATTGATCCTGTATGTATTCGAGAATAACCAAAGGATAAATTCTCCATTGATTCATGGCTCATATTTTTCTCATTGAGATCAAGTGAGGATGGGGTTTGGATATAAAATTCATGACATGGTATTCCAAATAGGGTTGGGTTATTCATTGGGTCTTGAAGTGGGGTTATATTGAGTAGGTATTAGATATTGGGATTGAATTTCATTTTATTTAGTCCCGCACCTTCACTTGGGTTAGGAATTCCGTCTATTTTGATCTTGAGAAGCCCATGTTTGGTGTCTGAGGTGCAACAGATTACATGAAAGGCTTAGAATCATCCTAAAATTAGTTGGAGCTTTAGTTAGAGTTGTGAGGTGGTATTTTCCTATTTTGGTATAGGGATGATTTCTCAAGGGAATGAGATTTCAGCTTCTACAGTGGAGATATTATTTGAAAATTTTAGGTGAAAATATGGTGTTCATCCTTCAACTCCCTTGAAATCAATGCATTGGGCTCATTTAAGGCCCCCTTTATCTTAGAAAACCTATATAAGGAATGACCAACAAGTATAGAACACAATTATTCAGTCTTGGATTCTACACACAACTTAGTTCACATCAGTGTATTCATCATCAAGACTTCTGGACATGTTCATTCATGGCAGATCTCGATCTTGTTTAGGTTTAGTATTATTAAATATATCAAAAACCTCATTCAATTTCTGAAATTAAAGCATTGGTTTCCCATGGTTTCAGGTGGCCTCAAAATTCCTCGTGTAGTGATCTCTGCCACACTTTAAACTCGATATAGGGTCCTCCCTTATGAATTCATCTTGACCTTATGAACTATATAGATCATATACAATCTTCATCAATCTCAAATTGTTTGGTTCTTTAGTGATAGATCTTGACTTCCCTAATTTTATTTTATATTCAATTGATTTACTAGCTCATTCAGTTTGGATTATTATGCTCATCTATTATGGATATCTTAATATCATATTCCAATATCCACATCACTACTCCTAAGATTCTGTATTCTATAGCCATTCATCAGATTGATTTTTCTCCATCTGATTTTTCTTTCTCCTAATAGAGCTTGGTATTTATTCACATGGAAGCATAACTTCCATCTTGACATTTTCAATGTGTATTTTTTTATCTGGTATAGACCTTCTTAAAATGTTTAAGTTATAATAGTTGGTGACCATCCTTGGTTAATATGGGTGATACTTCTTCCCTGACTCAGTTTCCCTAATCCAAGTTTATCTTATTCTCAGGATTATTGGTTTTGATCCAAATACGATCTCCAAATATATTCTGTACTTCCCAAACTCCTCACATTATTTGTATGGTTATTCATAATCCACTGTGCTCAATCAATTATTTAACCCAAATCTCTGCTTGCCATCAATATCAGATTCATGGGAATGTCAATTGGATGTGGGAATTTCTCATGGTAGACTACAATTCCTCATACAGTCGATTGTGCTTGGTGTTCAAAAGGTAGAGATCTTGAGGATGACTACATCTCACCACATGGTATCTTCTCCTTTGTGAGTATAATGGTTTATGCAAGTGCAGTTGGGGAAATGGATTCATATTGTTTATTGAAAATTGTCCATATGGTGTCTTCAGGGCTTCGTAAAATTTACAGTGCGGTCGACCGTGGATATACCTTGTGGTAAGTTACAAGAACTGACCATGAAAAGGTGCAGGCATATTGTCACTTTCCTTTCCCACATGATGATTAATGCATAGATGATTGAAGATGACACTTATTAGACTGAGGATTCCTCTATATTTTTAAAGCACGAAATCCAGGAATTCTAAACTTGTGGTCGCTTTTCGACCTCACGACCTCTTTTGTCCGTCTCCATATTTCTTCCTGCACTACAATTATTTTTTTTAAAGTGTTGTATATTTCTTAATTTAATAAAAAAAATTAAAGGAATTTTAAAATTATCCCATAAAAAATGAATTCAATTTCAAATTAATGTTCAATTGTATATAAAAAAAGAATAAAACAATACAAATTTATGATTGTCCAATTTCCAATTGATTTAATCACAAATTAAAATTCCTATTATTTAAAATACATTTATAAATGAAATTTATCATTCAAAATCACAATTTAAGTTTACTTCCATTTAAGATATAGATTTCTGTTTATTCTGAAGAATGAATAAAACCATTAAAATTAAAAATTAATATAATTTCGGATTTTATTTAGATAATAAAATTCTAAATTTATATGAAAAAAATAATTTATGGTTTTAAATTAATTAAAAAAGAATAAAATAATGAAAAATCCATATTCAATTCATTTAATAATTTAATATTAAAAAATGAATAATATAATTATTTCTTAATTTTCAGAATTCATGTATTAGTTGATTAATTAAATCCAAAAATATTATGAACCAATAAAACAAAAAGTTTAAGCCAATTTTTTAATGATGTTTAGAATTCACAAGGAAACAAAGAAATTCCTTAATTACCCAATTTTTGAATTAACATTTAGGTTAATTATTAATTAAATTCAATTATTTTTTTATAAATTTCAGCTATAATCAAATTTATATTACAGATAACGTTGTTATAGAAATTAATTATTTGAGTTTGAAGTGTTTGTGATACCAAATGTATACTTTAAAAATATTGTGAATAAACATGAGTTTAAAATCAAGGGAATAATTGATAAATCTTAGATTTTTCTTTCAAGTGATGAAGAAAATTATTTCTAAATCAAATATTTGAATTCAAAGGAACATATCAATATTAGATGGATTTAACTAAAGGATGTGTGTATTCATATCATTTTTCTTATATGATAAGAGAAATTATTTATTAAAAAAGAGTTGTTATGAAAAATATGAGATAATGGATTCAATAATATTGGATTATGATTCATTGTATTCTGTAACTAGTTTTGAGAAGAATATATGGGTAAAAATATTTTATCTTTGATAAAAGTGTTCATATTGATGTTTTTTAATATATAAGTAATTGAGATTCCACCAACATCAATGAAATATTTTAAATAATGATATTTTTTTCAATAAAATGATATAAACACATATAATTCCATATACGATATGGGAGAAATAGATTATTTATTAAGTAGTATTACTAAAATAAAATAAGAGTTATTTTTGGCATAAAATAATGTTTGGTATCTTATCATGATATTCCGAGAAGAATATGATGTATAAAAGGCTAGTGAGACTATTATTGAACCAATAAATGTTCAAATTTAACTATTAAAATATTATGTTAGTAAAAATTAAAAGTTAATTTCACTAAATATCCTAAAATATTTTATGGTAGGGAAGTAAATTGAATCTTAAAGGGCTACATTTAGTTATCATAACAATGTTAATGTAACTTTATCCTAAAGAAGTTTAGGATATGTTGATAAGTGATAATGTAAATAGTTACCTCAGTTACCAAAATTATTTCAAAGGAAATTTTAATTGAAATAGTTCAAATAATGATGATAATTTACTTGGAAACATATCTAAGTATATGATAGAAGTTATTTACATCATAAAATTTATTTTGTGAATTCCAAGAGTTTGAATATGTTCAAGGAATTGAAAATTGAGAATATGATTCCTAGGTCTCATCATTATTCACACTAGATTTCTTCATAGATGATACTTACTATAGTTTTAGTGGGAGGGTTTTATCATATGGTTATACAGAGATGTAATAATAATTACATAGAGACGTAATGAGTTTAATAAAACCTCTGAAAGTGCAGCAACCAGAAGACTGATATAGTAATCTATCATATATGATTTTTAGATAGGTTCTTTTGTATGGTTTTAATTATTATTATAGTATTTCAACAATATATAATGTATCAGGTTTGTAACACCACCAATTTTAGGTAATTTATCATTTTGTTATGTATTTTGAAGATATAAAACATGGGTTGAGTTTTAGAAGTTTATGGATGGATTTGGCATGTTTTTAAAGGGTTTTTAATGGTCCAAGGTTTGATCATGATTAGGAGAACCTATTAAACTTCTCCCAAAAAATGTGCAATTGTTTCTAGGAGTCATTGGGCCCGTGCATGGTTGGCGCACTGTTTATCCAAACTTTGTGGGTGCTTGGTGAAACCATGCAATTGGAGACAGAGGGAAAAAGAATGGATGGAACATGGTTTTTCAAACATCACAATCAAAACAAGTGATGGGGTGGTTTGGATATAGTATGATTCACACTATTCCAATTCATATATCCTAACTTCACACCATGTATTTATGGTTCTGATAATTTTATTTTAACTCATTTTTCCCCAAATCCATCATTATTCTTATCCTTTCTCAGGATATTGAACTCATATCCTTAGAAAATCATTCTTGGCAGTTACTTTTGACCTAAAATATGGTTTTTATGGATCTAAGTGCATTGGATCTCCAAAATCAATTGAAAGTATTTGTTTTCCCTCTTTTTCTTTAGATCTCCCTATCTTATCTCACCCGGAATGTTAGATCCAATTTGTTAAAGATAAATCTATGATCCATGATGTGTTTTGAGGAGATATTTATTATATCTATTGAATTAAATATGTTTTAACCCCTAATCTAGTTGTTTTATTGCACTTTTTTTGTTTTCTTCACTCGTTGATAGGTCGTTGGATTCTTTCCCACTCTACTATTCTGGAACTTTATGGAATGGATTTTCAAAAATCATTCTTGTGTTCTAATTAGAAATTCTTTAAAAAAAGTAAAATCCATATTATTGAATTATTTCAAAATGATAGATTTAAAATAAAGAAACAAAGTTATATAACAAAAATACTTTATGGAAATATAGTTTCAAGGAATAATTTAATTGGCATCTTGACATAATTAGGTTGGTGTGTGTTAATTTTGATGGAGTATAGTCATGAAGTACCACTTTCAATGTGAGAAAAATTATGATCATGAAGTATGACTACCAACGTAGGTCACTAAATTTCTTAGTGATAGGATGACTCACCACTCTCAAGTGTAGGGTGGTCCATGACATATATATGAGTGTGCATGTGTGAACATGGTATGGTTTTCCAAGTGTCAAGGAATGGTAATATTATTTGATTAATGTTTTCTTTTATGGAACATATTTTTTTTTGTTTTTATAAAAATATTTTTATACTTCTCACATGTTTTATATAAAATGTTATAACTCATTCCTATGTTAGTGTAATGTGTTGGGAAGTATCTATGTTCTACCTACCAAGTGTTATACTCACACCCTTCTTAAGAACTTTGTTGAATTTTAAAATGTGTGTCACTTACCACATGGAATCTACTTTACCCTACCATATAGGGTTTTATTCCACCACCCCCATAACCCAATCTCAAGACCTCTAGCATAATAGGACACTGAGGAGCATTATGAGTACCACTGACCTATTAGTCCAGTGTTACTCCTAAGTTTTATATAACGATCATCGGTATTCCATATTCCAAATTACAATCGACTATGTCAACCAGCCAAGTGGAGGCCAAATGCCTCTCTATAAAGTCATGTTGTCCATTGATTTTTATTGGTTGATGTATCTTTTGTTTAATTTCTACTCTAATTGCAATTTTTTTAGTTTTATGTTAAAATAGTTTTCTTATCATGAATAATATAACTTTTGTATATATTTTTAATTTTTTATATCTGATTGTGTTTAAAAAATGCGGTAAATAATCCCCTAATATTTAGGTAAGACAATTTCATTTATTGATATCCTTTGGTGTCTTGTAGAAGTTACTTAAGTTTAGTAGCATCTCTAACCCAACCCAAGCTAATGGGTTGAGTGGGGATGTTACCAATGGTATTAGTCTTGGCCGGTATGTTATATTGGGATGGTGGCAAGGAGATAGGTCATGTCAAAACTTGAAATGTATAGTATAAATAGACGTATCTGACCACTCTACGATGAAATTCATGCTACTAGGTTGGTTTGGGTATAAAAGGTCTTTTAGAAACTTATAGGTGTGTTTTCATCTCTTTTTTGTGGGTTTAGCCAATGAGTTTAGCGTATCATGCATGAGTACCGAGATTTGCCACCGGGACTACATTACTCATATTATGTTTGATTATTTTTGGAAAGTGGATAGAATATTGTTGATTTTGATGAATTGAAATATTCTAAGCCTTTAGTTTCTAATGAGTTATGACTAAGTTATGTTTTTTTAGTTGTAGGAAAATAAAACCAGTTAGATGTTGTAAAACCCCATAAAAAGTGGCTAAATAAAACATGGTTTCACCTGAACCACAGGTGAACTGACAGATTGTTCAAAACATTGTTTAATATTTTCAAGATGTTGATAATATAAATAAAAATGATAAACTAATACAAGTGAATCATTCTATGTAATTTTAAAAATATAATTCACCAATATTTCTAGGGGATTCAAAACATGAAAAAGAAGAGGTTTGTCTTAACAAAATGAACTAGATCTTCAATTTACTAGAGAAAATGGATAATCTAAAAGTAAATTTTGAAGTTTACATGGTAAATGATCTTTCACACCAACTGTGGAATTTAAAAATCCAAGATAAATTCACTCAAGGACTTACATGGGAGGTATTTGAAGAAATTTTCAACAAAAATTCTATCCTCACACCTTTGAGATATCCAGAATGAGATATTTCTTTAGCCTAATGCAAGAGAATATACCAGCAAAAAAATTTGTATCTAAGTTTATAAACTTAGTTTATTTTTTTTCCATAAGTGTCTACTAGTGAATCCATGAAGACACACATCTTTGAGTATAGATAATGAATAGAGATTAATTATAATATATCTATCCTCTATATTACTAATTATATGGAGATGGTTAATAGATCGATAATTTTGGATATATATATAATAGGAAATATAGATAAAATAAGTTTTTATCTATGGGAATAGGTGGGAATTATAATTCTAGGAAAAAATGGAAGAGGCACACCTAATTCCTAGGTAGTGGAGCATATTATAACCAGATCAGAAAATCCATTATATTTCCTCCATGACTCAAAATAAATATTAGATGTTTCCAATGTGGTTTAATCAAGAATATTAAGTAAGCTTGTATGAAACCAGAAAGAGTATGTCATAAATTTAATTAGATGGGACATATTAAGTGTTATTGTTGTAGTAAAATGAATTTAGTTACTGGAAATACATCTCATGTATCTTAGAAATATCATGATTAAATGAGAGTATCATATAAGAATATTTCTTATACTAATAATAGAGATGATTCTACACATTATGAGTATCCATAAACCTATAAGACAATGAGATTGCATGGGATTTAAATGTATGTATTGTTATATAACAATCTATATAGTTCAATTTTATTGGGGATTTTTTAGACAAGGATTTCTTTGAATTTATCATGGGAATGGACTGGTTAGTTTCTTTCAAGGTCCATATCGATTTTTATGCATGATGGGTAATGTTTACATCTTCAATGGGTTATTATATAACTTTAAAGGTGGCCATGATATGAATGTTTTAAAATAAATAACTTTATCACTAATTTTTGGAACTATTTCTTATTAGTTATTATGATTTACTTTGGGGACTAATGGAATAATTGATACTATACATTTTTCTACCATTATGGATCGATATATAGACATGTCTCCCAAAAAATTTCACTTGTTTTAAACTTAGAAGGGAAGTATAATTTTTAGTTGATCTCATTCTAGGGAGAAATTATATTTTACTTACATCATATATAATGTAACCAATTAAATTAAAGGAGTTAAAGATCTAATTGGAAGAATTTGAAAGTAAAGGTTTCATAAGGCTAAGTGTGTCATCTTGGGCTATTCTGGTACTTTTTTTTCAAGAATATAGATGGGTTGTTACATCTCTATATTTGTTATCATAAACTAAATTAGGTTAGGATAAAAAATATATATCTACTACCTTAAATTTATGACCTTTTTCATAAATTTATGGGATCACAATGGTTCTCCAAAATTGATATTTTCTTAGGGAATCACCAAATTCAGTTTAGGAAAGAAGATATTCCAAAATTAGTTTTTAGAAGTCTTTACAGTCATTATGAATATATATGAATTCACTTTGGCCTTAAAAATTCACTTTCTATTTGTATATAATTGATTAATTATGTATTTAGTTGGTACATAGACTTTTTATTTGTGGTGTTCGAGG
Organism: Viscum album; assembly: GCA_963277665.1. Taxonomy (NCBI): domain Eukaryota; kingdom Viridiplantae; phylum Streptophyta; class Magnoliopsida; order Santalales; family Viscaceae; genus Viscum; species Viscum album. The sequence continues at coordinate 785,462,724 of OY728157.1, forward strand.
ATTAAAATTTGTTGTTTTCTCAAACATAGAAAGAACATGAAGAATATTTAGAAATTTTATTGAGTATTTTTTTGATAGAATTAGTTATATTTAAAATTATCTAAATGATATTTATGGATACTAGAAGTTAGTTTCCTTGTTCATTTAATTTCTAAGAAAGTATTATTCATAGAACCTATAAATATAAAAGATTTTATCTCTTGGAAATATCTAAATAAATACTTTGATATAAAAAACTTTCTTGGATTAGAAGGTTATGATTTTTTATTTGTTCATGACTTCTTGAAAGTAAAATATATAATGAAATATCTCATGAGAAAGGGTACTCCATTACAATATAGTAAAGATTGTCAATGATCCTTTCTGAAGCACAAATAAAACAAGACTTTTTCAATGATTCTTATTTTTTCAGAACCTGAGAAGGGTTATATGGTTTTTTATGATGTATATGTATATCAACTGTATTGTGTTCTCATGAAAGGATATCATGTGTTAGATTATGGATCACAATAGATATAAATTCATGAAAATAATTATCTATCCCATGATTTTGAATTAGTTGTGGTAATGCATTCTTTGAAAATGTGGTGTCATTATCTTTTTGGTGAGAAGTTCACTATGTTCACAAATCATAAGAGTTTGAAACACATATTTTAAAAAATGGATTTAAACCTATGAAATAGCAGATAGGTGGAATATATCCATATTTTAGACATTGAATAGTTTTATACCGTAGGAAAAATAAATTCCATGGAAGATAATTTGAGTCAGAATTCATATAATCAATTATCCAAAGAATATTGTGATTAGTTGAAATTAATCGCTATGATAATAGTTATTCACTTAGATTGCAATGAGAAAGACGAAGTTTCAATTTTATATATAGTAAATTTTATTCTTGTATTGGTTAAACAACTTAAGGATGCTCAAAGATCGGATCTAGAGTTCCCTACCATTACTTCAAAACTCAATAGTGGGGAGGCCATTGATTGATGGAAACAATATGGGAACTCTATGTTGATTTTCTTGATAAAATGGTCATTTACCTATCTTACTAAGAGAAAAATATTTCTATGTACCGTCACTCAAAATGAAATGTACATCCTAGAATTTGGAAGATGTATATGGTGTTGAGAACCTATTTCTGGTGGGTTGTAATGAAAGGAAAGTGGAATTGTACATCTTGATATGCCTCACTTTTTTGCAAGTAAAGGTTGAGAACCAAAGACTGGATGGTATATTGAAATATTTACCTAAACCTAAATGAAAATTGGAGAAAATAATAATGGATTTTGTCAAAAGACTATCAAGAATGGTTCTAGAACCTGATTTTTTATGGGTGAATGTGGATCAACTCACAAAGTCAACTCACTCTATCCATATTTTTGAATCCAATACAGTGTAACACTTTGAAAAAATCTATATTCAAGAAGTCATAATGTTTAGTAGAATACCAGTTTTGATCATCTCTAATTAAGATCCTCATTTTACCTCTAAAATTTGGAGATATTTATAGTAATCTTTCAGTACCCAGTTAATCATGATAATGGCTTATCAACCTCAAATGGATGGACAATCATAATATATGATTAAAATATTAGAATATATGTTCCAAGATTATGTTGTGGATTTTGGAGGCTCATGGGAAGATTATTTATTATTAGTGGATTTCTTATACAGTAAAAACTTTCAGGACTCAAAACATATATATCCTTTTAAATAATTTTATGGATATAATTCTCATTCTCCACTTTGTTGGGTGGAGACTAAATAATCTTCATTGTTGGGACCTATACTTTTTCAGGATGTGAATTATAAAATTAAGATTATTAAAAAAAGTATGGAGATGGATCAAAGTTTTCAAAAATCTTATGTAGATCATCTTCATTGGCCGTTATCATTTTGTGTGGGAGATCATGTGTTCTTGAAAGTTTATTCAAGGATAGGGAATAAAAATTCATCGAAATTTGGTAAATCAAGGTAAATTTTCTCCTCAGTACATAAAACCTTTTGAAATACTAAAAAAGATCAGTGGCATGGATTATCAGTTTTCTTTACCACCATGATTTAGATTCATAAAAAATATATTTCATGTATCGTAATTGAATATGTATCATCCTTATCTTAATCATGTGATTCGATGGGACCATTTGAAATTTCACTGAATGCTACTTTGTTACATGTAATGATACTTATTACGGATAGACTCAATAAAGTGTTATGTAGAAATAGTATATGTTTGGTGAATGTTTAATGGAATCATATTTAGATTTAGGAAGGAAAATGAGAATGAGAAGACTTTATTATGGACTAATGCCCGAAATTTTCCAAATCACTAGAAATATCCATGTTTCTGAGGATGGAAAGCCTAATGGGGGGATAATTTAACACCCCCAGTTTTAGGTACGTTACCATTTTATTATGTATTTTGAAGTTATATAATACTTGGGTTGAGTTTTTGGAGTTTTTGGATGGTTTGGTGTTTCAGATAAAGGGTTTTAATGGTGAAAAATTTGAGAATGGTTAGGGAAAACCATGAAAAATCTCGAGGAAACTATGAAAGAGTTTTTGGTATTCACTAGGAAGGTGCATGTTTAGAACATGGTTCATCCAAACTGCATGAGTTATAGGTGAAACCTTGCGAGTGGATACAGAGAAAAAAATCTTGGTTGGTGTTTGATTTTTCAAACCATGATATCCAACCATGAAAGGGGTAGTTTTGAGATAGTATCATACACATGGTTGTCACATATTTTCCCAAACTATTTATCCTAACTGTGCACAACAAATTTATTGTTTTTAAAATTAGAGTTTAACTCAGTTTTTATCCCCATAAACTCTTATTTTTTATTTTCCTCTATTAGGATCTATAACTCCTATCATTCATTAAGCATTATTGGTGGTTACCTTTGAAATAAAATCTATTTTTGATTAATATAATGTGTTGGATCTCTAGAATCAATGATAAGTTTTTATTTTCTCTCTTTATCTTTAGATCTCGTCATCTTCTCTAACCTAAAATATTAGATCTAATTTTTTATGGATATATATATATGATCCATGATGTGTTTAATTTTATATTGATATGATTCATTAGAGGTTTAAGGTTTAGAGACTAGATTTATAGGTTACTCTATGATTTCAATTGTTTTCATCACTCATTGAGAGGTAGGTGGATTATATCTCAATTTTCTATTTTAGAAGTCCATGTATTTAATTTTACAAAATAATTATTGTTATATTATTTTAAATTACTTGAAAAATATATAATTAAAATCCCTTTTGTTGAATGATTTCAAAATGATAGATTTTAAATAAGGAAACAAAGTTGTTTCAAAAAATCCTTGATGAAAATGTGGTTTGAATAAATGATTTAATTAGTATATATTAATAATTAGATTGGTGTGAATTAATTTGAATAGATCAAGGTCATGAATTTCCACCATCAATGTGGTATGGAGAATGGAAATGAAATACCACCATTAATGTGGGTCACCAAGATAGGACTTGGTAAAAGTATGAGTCACCACTTGTGAGTATAGAGAGGTTAATGGAATGTGTGTGTGTGTGTGAAAATGGGATGATTATTCTAAGTGTTAAATAATGGTAATATGATTTTATTAATGTTTTATTTCATGGAACTTTTTTATAAATTTGTTTAATGTCTATCATTATATCACCTTTTTTATATTAAATGTGCTAACTTATTATTGTCTTAGTGATGTGTGTTGGGAAGTCTATGGTGTCTACCTACTGTGTGTTATAATCACCGCTTTCTAGGGAAATTTGGTATGTTTGTAGATGTTATTTAACAGGACATAGGTAATGGAATTGTTTTATAATTTTCTAGAAATTCATCTTGATATATTTGGAAAGTCATGTGAAGTTGGAACTTGGAACTAGATTGGGTGATTATTGGGATGATTCCACTTTGGTGTCATAGAGTAATACTATCTTTTTTTCTTTTTTGGTTGATGTATTTTTTTTATTTCTAATATGATGTTGGTTTTATTTTGAGTTTTTCTAAAAAACGTTTCTTATAATTCATCATATAAAATTTTCTATCTTTTTTATGTGTTGTAGTGATTTAAAAAAATGGAAAACTTTCCCTCAATGTTCAGGGAAGAATTTGAAATTTATTTATATCCTTTGGTGTCTTGGATATGTCACCCAAGGTTAGTAGAACCTCAAACCCAGCCCAAGATAATGGGTTGTGTGGGGATGTTGCAATTTTGTATAAAATAAAATATCCACTTTATCATTCTTTCATATTTACTATATATATTGATATGATTTGTTGAAGTGAAATGATAATTAACCTCTAAAATTATGACATTGAGCTATCCATAACTACTTTTTATCATGTATAATTATCGGTTGGGAAGAAATATTAAGTTTAACATGCATAAAAGTCATGTATCGAGATAAAAAATATGACCATGAAGCACAGAATGGGTTTAGTGTACAAACTGAACCACAAAGTATGCAACATAGAGTGTTATAAACTATGAATTTGGTATAATAATGGTTCATGAATCATATTTAAAGTCCCCATGACCTAAGGTTTGTGAGATACCGATCATGAGAACCATCATATTCTGATACCATTCTTATATAAGACTTGATCCATAACTAATCACAAGGTTAGGAATTTTAATAATCACGTGGTCCATTGGAGATCTACCATGATTATATTTATCATCTCATATGATAAGTATGAAATAAGTTCCCTATATTGAGATAAAATTTGGAATCATACTATCATAAATAGAAAATTTATATGATTTTCTGATCTATTCAAATGAGGGGAATGTGATGTGCTCATCCCTAAAGGTGAATAACATGTGATGTATTGATTGAACATGTTAGTCTATTCTCAGAAAATCAAGAATAGAAAACTATATGAAATTCATATACTCTATGTTTCATAGAAACTTAATGTATTGGATAAAATGATCATATGATAACGCATGATTTCATATGATGGACCTAGTTGACACAAGTAAAAAGATACATTCATTTGATAGAGATCAAACTAGATCTGTTTATAGCTATAGTAACATTGATACTTTTCAAGAGGCTTCTATTGGTTGACATTTACTGATCTAGTGACTCATATTTATTTTTCACCCTACAAAGTACCATGGGGTCACACTTTGATATTGTCTAAATGAGGATTGAGTTTGAATTAGTTATATACTCTAAAAGTTTTTTATATTTAATATAAAATAGTTTTGGATGGTTATTCACAAGGTATTTTATATAATGTGATATAAGGTTAAGTAGATGATAAATTTCCAAACATTTTTGGAAGATATTGAAAAGGAGTATTGGATATGGTTTCACAAGTTATGGTATATAAAAAAATATAATGTGAAATAGGAAAAATTCTATGAGGCATCAGTATAAGTAGTATATTCCTAGAGTTATTCCCAAAAACTATATATATGATATGTATATTCCAATTAAATAGTGTGTTATATTGACATATTTTATGGTATAATATATAGAAACTAAATCATTTTAGAATTAATTGGTTTTTGGAATATCATCCTAAAAAATGTAGATAATTCATAGTACTAACCATACATGGAATGGTATGAAATATCATGTCACTTACTACTAAAAGTTAAATGTTAAAATTTATATTATCTCACACTATGCATCATTAAATGTTAATTATTTCATAATATGCAAAGTACAGGGTTGGCTTCGATGAAGGTTGAATTAGATATAACTACACGCATTAAATCATACTATATTATTTAATGCTTGTTGACTAGAGGATAATCCTTGAGGGACCTATATAAAGGGACAATATCCATTCTATGGGTGTATTATATTCATGAATAAAGTTAGATGAAACTCCCTAGATCCCATATTTACCTTCCTTTTTGTCCTTTTACTTCATGAGGTAGTAGAATTCCATGAGTAACTAGAGGATCCTTCCGAAGCATCAAGTGATTCAATATAACACTTGTAGACCTCTAGAGGAGGTATGCCTTTCAGTTTCCCGTCATATGATCTTTATCAAAAATAAAAAATAAAGATATAAGTAGTGTCCATCTTTGGTGAAAGCTATACACCTCTCTATTTTACAGTATCATGATTTCATTTATTTATAATTTTGTTCCAATATTTGAGTTTCTTACTTTATTTTAGTTTCTTTTATAAGTTTTAGATAAACCTATAAAACCTAAAAATGGGGTTTTATTTTTATGTAGTTATTGTGATTCAAAAATTGTTTTTTCTATAGTGGTATTTACATGATATTTTGATTATGTTGTATGTCATTCATGAATTATATATTTTTAATATATTCAGTGATTATGGACTTTTTATTGACAATTATTGTATGATTTTAATTACTTTTATAGTGTGCATCTGTGTTATATAGTGTGAAAGACCTCCCATTTGTGATATTTAAATGTTAGACATTAGTTTCCAACCCATTTACTATTGGAGGTGGGATTTGAAGACCAAACCAGGTTTCATCACTAACCTTCAATTCTAGTGGAATAAAGTTAAGAAATAATGGTAAAACAATTCAATACTAAATAATTTTATGATCATTTAACTTAAAATAAAAGACAGTAAAACACATGTATAATATGATATAAGCTAAAAAATTATATGGAATAAATTATTATGTTTTAATTGTTTTATAACAAAATATAACATTGAAAAATACATTTTCATACATGAACAAAGTCCCAAAGTTAAGTGGGTGAATCATAATACCTTTTCAGTGTTGATAAGGATGGTATAATGAAATTTAATCAATTATCGATTAATGTTATAACAATTTTATAGTTCATCACCTATGCTTCTGTAGTGAAAATTGTTTAGGTGAACACTAATTTGAAATCTGTTAGTATATTATCTTGGTTATTTGATCTAAACTCTATTTTAATAGTAATTATTATGAAATAATATATGTTTTCTGGTTTCAAAATTTTTAGATAACCAGCTCTATTAATGGATCCACCTATTGGTGTTTTTATATGCTTTTTATATCTTTATTATTTGACTACATTATTTAGTTCTATAAGGCTGTTTTAGAATAAACAACCTAAATAATAGTACATATTAAATAGATCATTTGTATGATTAAAAATATATTTTGGTTATAGATGATTTTTCAAGATGGTAAATTTCTACATGTAATGAACTATTTGACATAGAATGGTGACAATTTCAGGGTTTATCACAACGCTAATGTTAAACCACATGCTCTCTAGAAATTAAATGATAAATTCATTGAAATTGGTGAGAAAATAACATTTATAAAATTAAGAACTATTAAATAAATATAAGGATAATATGGAAGAGGTTTTTAGTATCCAATAAATAACGGATTAGAGAGATAGAATATTCATATGAAATCTAATTGGAAAACGCTAAAGAACAATTTGATTTATTGAATTACAAAAATTATGTTTATATTAATGGATTTAATGTAGGTATACTTTTTTTGGTGGTGGTAATAATTTTTTTTATATGTAATGGATTTCTTATCATAGTTTAATTTAAATATAACCATGATATTAGAGACACTAATACCTTTATGATGGTTATGCGAGATCCAATGTTAAATAATTTGACTCAATTTTGGAGTGAGGTTTCTAAGGTTATTTAAGTGATATAGATTAATGAGAAAAATTATTATGTAGGTATATTAGAGATATATTGTCTTAAAAGTTTTATTTTCAATAAGGTTATGTTTTTATAGGTCCTTTAAATTTGATATCTTTATTTCTCACCTTTTATTTTTATATTTTTCTCCTTTGAATATGTTTAATTATTTGGGATATTTTTTTGAGAAGATAACTATTTGATGTTTTTTCCTTCACTATTGATGTAAATGGGGTTTTAATTAACCTTAAATTTTAGTAAAAATGAAATTTCTCTATACCAAATTGAATAAAATAGTGACGGGGGTTTATTTTTTAAATGTATTTATATAGGAACCACTTAACTATGATATCATAAAATGATATGGCTTATATAATATTTCTATTTATAGTTATCTAATTACTCCCTCTATATTATTCTTTAAAAATATTTTGAATATCTATTTATTAATTTATTGAAAAGGTGGAAATTTTATTATTTAGTGTTATGACCAATAAAACATGTCATAATCAATGGTCGCAATTAGTATCTATTAGATTTAATAAAAAATGTAACAAATATATTACTTATTAATGTTTTGTTTTAATATACATTTTGATATAACTTGTTCTCATTTTTAATTGATGATAAAAATTAAGTTTGGAATAGGGTGGATGGAAGTAAACTTAAGTTTGGGTGTTTATATGAGAATAATATTTTAAACGATTTTTGAACTGATAATAATAAAATAAATACTTTATATATTATGTATATTAAATAAAAATGAATAATTTATTAAAAACTAAATTTCATCCATTTAAATACTTAAATCACTTCAATATTTATCCTCCAATTTTCTTTATGTTGTTCAACCATGCATCACCCAATACTTGGTCTAAAAAAATAATCGACATAGTCAAATCAAATCTAACATAAATGATCAATATGTTTCAATAATTTGAAATATATTTAATTATATAGATTATGTAGATATATTTTAATCTATGGTGTAACAAACTTTACAAATATGTGTTTTTTAAATCAACGTATTAACTCTAAAAATCATGTTAATAAAATATTTTTGTAATGAACCGATCTATATTTATCCCATAATTTAATTTTAAAATACGAATTTATTTTCTTACATTTTTGAAGATACTTTTATGTTGAATGTTTTATAATTTTTTTTCATAACTCTTAAGTAAAAAAATCATACATTAAAATTTGGAAAATTCCACTTAGTGTCCATTTTTTCAAAATAAAATAATTTTAAAGTTAAACATGTTTTTTTTCATGGAAAATCATCATGATTTTTAACTTAACTTCAACATTGTTCATAATAATCCTTAAAACCTATGAAAAACATTTGAAAACATGGGATGAACACAAAAATATTAATAAATTATATATGAAATGAAATAAAGAAACCTGTTAGTCCATTTCAAAACCATATAAGAGAGTTTTAATTTAACATACTATATTTTGAGATCAAATATGAATTTATTTACACATGATATCAGATTTACTAGAAGATATTTTTATAAAAATATTTATATTAAAACATAAAAGAAAAATCACAATCATGAGGGTTTCTTAGAACATATGAGAACCCATGAAAATAAATTTTAAAAACATACCTTTTCACCTTAAAAGGTTGTAGCCATTAATTTAAATAAAAGATCAATATGTTACATTATGGAATAAAATTATATCCATGAAAACTCATTATAAATTATATAAAATTTATGTAGGTTACTTAGGAAATCATCTTTATAGAAACCTTACAAGAACTCTTACAAATGGAATAACCTACTTGATTAATTCCAACATAATTCCTCAAAGAACACAATCATTACCCAATGCATTGGAGAGCTATATCGGGATCGACCATCATCATAAAAAATTTCCAAGGTCCATTATATAAATGAAAAACATATAATATTTCATTTCCATAATCGAACAATTAAATACTTACTTTTTAACCCATTTGTAAACCATTTTCGGATATTGATATACCCTTTTCCTTTAAAACTTCATTTTAAATATTAAAATACCCATAAAAAGGGAAGAAGAATTTTTATTCAAAGAAAATATTGAATATTATAAAGGAATAAAAAATATAAAATAATGGTTTTAGTGTTAGTAAAACCTATTGATGCCATATAAGTTAAAATACAACATTACTTTTTTTCCTTTTGTAATTAAAGTCAAAATGTTTTGTATAAAATATATAAAATGATTCCTTTTGAAAAAAGTCGAAATAAATTCAAAAGTGACATAAAATTCCTTTTAAAATTTATTTAATACAATATAAATACACAAATAAAATGATTATAAGAATATTTATATGGAAGAAAAATATTATTAAATAAATCTTTAAATATTAAAAATGAGGTTTTAATGTAAATTGTTCCTTTTCTCAAGTCCAATGTGTCAAATTCGTTATTTATAATACTGAATAATATACTTATTCTAAATTTTTACATGATTAATAAAATTTTTAAGTTTATTATTCCTTTTATTTCACTTATATGCATGTTATACATAATTACTTAAATCAATTAATTTCACATCAGATGTTTTGAGAACAATTGGCTTATATGTCCAAAATGACTTTGGTAGGTCGAATATGGTAAAATGGATCATGATTATATAATTTAAATAATATTAATAATGTTATAATTATAATTTTTATATATTAATTATAATTTATAACTAACCATGTAAGGTGGTTATGGAAAATGAATTACGTTATATCATTGGGATGATAGACTGTACGTACACATGAGTAACTTTTCCATTTTTCAAAAAATATGAGGTAAATAAGGTAAGTATAATTTTATCTTAAAATAATGATTATTATATCATATATATAATATTATTTCTTTAAATACACCTATATATACAAGCCAAGTGTGGAGGTGGTGAAAAATAAAAAATATCTGTTCATAAGGTGATAGTCTACATGTACACATGAGCAATGTTTTTATAGTTTATTTGATGGTAAAGAATGAAATAGAATATTTATTTACTATTATAGAATTAAATTTTCCTTATATACATATATATAATATTATTTAATTTTTATCTAATTTTATGACCAAACAAAATATTGGTGATGAAAAATGTTATACATTGTCTCATGAGGTGGTTGTACGCCCTTAACCATGAGATTTTATTTATTTTTCATTAGACTATTAAGTAGATTAAAATGGGTTATAAAATAAACATAATAACATTAATGTTTACTTAATACAATAATTTTATTATTTCTTCATGGTTTAAAGAGATTTGACTGAGGTAGAAGAAGAAATAAAATGAAAACAATTGGTTGAGAACTATACATCTTCTTCAGACAACCACCTTATGTATATACCTAAAGCCTTAATAGGATGATATTATGATAGAACCAGGACCTCAATGAAATGTATAATGATATTATGAATATATTTGGTTTGTTATTAACTGATATAAGAGACTCATTAACTGTGAAGAAGAGAGGATATGGGGTTTCCTTTTATAAGTGAGGGAGAGGATACACTTTGAAATTTTCAAAATATTTAAATATTATTGAGTCATTTTCATGGAAAAGCGTCCAATAAACAAAAAAATATAGAGAATAAGATTAAAAGTGTAAAGACCCGTAAAATTCAAGGGAAATTTTTTCTTAATTTTCTTTGGAATTTTACAAGAGCGCGGTTTCTGACGGCACCTGATTCCGAGGCCCGAAGTGCCCGGAATCAATTTCCGAAGTTTGGCTCGGGTACGTTCAGTGAACGAACGAGCGGGAATTTCTAACTTTTGATCCGGTGCTCGGAATTGAAATCCGAGGGCACCGATGAACTCGCAGCGCCGATATTCGCTTAAGGGGAGCTTTTCCGAAGTTGCGTTTGCCTAGGAAGAGATGTTTAATTTTCTGGATGAAATGAAGAGTAAAATAAATTTGTTATACAATATTTATTTTATATCTTAAAAGTGGTTATAATCTTTTGTTGGAAGTTGGGTGGTTTAACTACCTAAGAGAGGATTAAGGTGAGGAGGGGCCCACACGAGCCCCACCTTTTCAAATTCCCTAACTCCCCTCTCTCCCTCTTAAAGGCTTGTCAACTTAACATTTATTTAATTATACAACTCATGTATAATAAATAAGTGAGTTTAATTTTTGAGTTTTTGAAATTCAAACTATTGAATTTCAAAGGTTGGGTTGTGTTAATAAATTAAGAGTAAGCTTAATTTATTTTTGGGTTAGTTCCTTTGTTACTTGAGAGGATTGGGAGAATTGTTGAGAGACTTGAAGATCTTCTTCGTCTTCGACGAAGAACGTGAAGAACGGTTCTTCTCCGACAAAGAACATCAATCCCACGACCTTCGAGACTCGGCGTCCCGGGTTCTTCCGTCTTCATCTTCCTCCTCGACAAGGGAGAAGTCGCCGACCGTGGTAATCATCGCCAACGACAACGTACCTCCCTTCTTCGTCATAGAGACAAGTGAAGAGACATCGTTTCCACCTCGGACGCACCCCGACGTCCACAGAATCTACGTCCGACGCCGCGACACCTTTCTCCGCGATAACCGACGTGCGACGTCAATCTTTCAAGGTAGGGGTTGTTGATTTTTGTTTAATTATTTTATTCTTGCTCGTGGTTCTAGCATGACTAACGTGAGGATATTGAATATTTAAGTTGTGTTTTAATGTGAGGGGGCCGGACAGCATGAACACGGTCGAACCCCCTCCTTCGTTCTTGGTGTTTTATTTTGCGGATGAATCAAGGTGGCGTGGTGCCGTCGCACCACGCGGATATTCGCCCAAATATTTTTTACGCGACGCCGTCGCGCGGCGCCATGGAAGAATCATCAAGAACGCGACGCCGTCGCGCCGCGTTGAAAGGAAATCAAAGGCGCGGCGGAGGGGCGCGGTGCCGTCGCACCGCGCCGGACGACGAACACCGCGGTCGGTTCCGGGCCGCGGCGGAACGAGAAGACCGGCGGCCGGCGTCGGAAGCCGAAAAGGGGACCGAATTTTTCCGGTCCCGTTGGAGAAAACCGGCCGGCAGTTGGCCGGCCGGAAGGTCAAAGCCGGGGGAATTTAATTCCCCCGGCCAGCTCAAAAACCCCCCTCATTTAAGAGAGGGGGGCGGTTTCCTTGAGGGGGGCAGGCGGCCCCCCGGTTGCCTTCAAAGTAGGCCCCCACGAGGGGGGGGGGGGGGGCGGTCTCCAAAAAGGCGCGGCTCTTAAGCCGCGCCGCCTTGCTGGAAGCGGGGGCTTAGCCCCCGCGCGTGACCCTAGCGGTGCCAGGCCGCGCCGCCGCGCCAGACCGCGCCGGCCCGCGCCGCCGCGCTGGTCTGTCGCCGGCCCGCGCCGGCCCGCGCCGCCGCGCCGGTCCGTCGCCGGTCGGGCCGGGTCGGACCCGGGTCGGGTCGACCTGGTTCGGGCCGACCCAGGGGGGGTCGGCCCGGACCCGGAACCCCCCGTTTTCGAGACGAGTTCGGTCTTTTGGCCATAACTTGAGCCACGGACCTCCGATCGACGAACCGTCTGCGGCAACGCGATCCTTGGATCGAGACGGTCGTTTCGGTATACTATACTCAAGGCGCACCTTCTTTTTCGGGAGCCTACGTGGTTAAAACTCCGTAGTTAAGCGTGCTTGGCTTAGAGTAGTGATCAGGATGGGTGACCTCCTGGGATGTTTCCCAGGGAGGGTGTGAGACAGAAAGGCTGATATCTTTCAGACTGGACGTCTGATTGACGAACCGTTAGCGGCGATGCGATCCTTGGATCGAGACGGTCGTTTCGGTATATCGCACTCAAGGTTTCGGATTACTTTGAGTTCGGCCGGGTTGGTTCGTACACGAAACCAACCGGACCTTCGGAGCGGAAACCCTCATATCTTGAGCTACGGACGTCCGATTGACGTGCCGTCAGCTTTGTTGTATTCCTCTTAGTGAGACGGATCTTTTGGCATACTCCGCCCGAGGTTTGGACGCAGGTGGAGTACGTTCGGGTTGGTTTTGCCTTAAAAACCAACCGGGCCCTGGGGACGAAAATGCCAATAACTCTCAGACCGGGCGTCCGATCGACGCGCCGTCTGATGCGTTGAGTTCCTGTTGACGATACGGAACTTTTGGATACATCAACTCTGGACTTTGTGACAGTTGATGTATCAGCCTCTCGGCTCGTGGAGCGGATCCTCCAAACGAGCTTGCTGTGTACGGGAACCCTAGTGCTGGCTGCGACTGTTACTGTGACTGCTACTGCTACTGCTACTGTGACTGCGACGAAAACAGTACAGAGATCCTGTGTGGATTCGATGGCGACGACTACTGCACTCAGCGATCCTACGTGGATCAGTGCTACAGGTCCTGCGTGGGCCCATAACCCATGAAGGATCGATAGGTACTAACCCCCGCAGTGACCTACACAGGATCGGACCCACACAGGATCGGGCCCACGCAGGACCTGTAGCACTGATCCACGTAGGATCGCTGAGTGCAGTAGTCGTCGCCATCGAATCCACACAGGATCTCTATACTGTTTTCGTCGCAGTCACAGTAGTAGTAGCAGTAGCAGTCACAGTAACAGTCGCAGCCAGCACTAGGGTTCCCGCACACAGCAAGCTCGTTCGGAGGATCCGCTCCACGGAGCGCCCGGTATTTGGCGGCAGACCCACGGCGGACGGAGCGCCTAGTAGTTGGCAGCAGACCCGCGGTACTCGACTGGAGGAGTACCTCTGTAGGCTATTTGGGTGAGCGCCCGGTATTTGGCAGCAGACCCTCAGCGGACGGAGCGCCCGGTAGTTGGCGGCAGACCCGCGGTACTCGACAGGAGGAGTACCTCAGCAGTCTTAGGTTAGTGAGCAGTATCTCAGAGTCGTGACAGGACACTGTACACTTCAGAGATGGGGCTCTTCAGTAGTTACGTTTTTGATAATGAAAATCATGTGTGAGCTGAAACCTATTGCTTTCCTGTGTGGATTGTGTTGTGCAATCCTGTGTGGATTACGTTTTGCTTTCCTGTGTGGAATACGTTTACTTTCCTGTGTGGACTGAGTTGTACTTGAGCTCGGAGGTTGGAGCATATTTGAAATTGGTGACTTAGGTATATGTATGGGCATATACCTAAGCAGTGTCGGTTGTTACTTCGTGATTGTACCTTTCTTTATGGTTTATCCTTTGTGGATTTTGGGAGACCTTCAGGGGTCTCGGGGTCCCTACTGAGTAGCTTATACTCACCCCTGCACGGGCTTTGCCTGCACTACGTTGTGTTGGTTGCAGACGACGGACAGCGTTGATCTTAGCTGAGGCTTGCAGAGCAGGACGTTACCTGGAGGAGGATCACTAGGCGAGACGTGCTCGGAGCGGACGGCGGGACCCGTGGAGAAGTGGAGCTATCTGTACCCACCCTTCAGGTGGGATTTCCAGTGGACAGCTCGGTGTAGCGGCTTTTACTTTTCAGTTGCTGTTTTCCCTTTCGAGTTGTACTTTACTTTCAGTTTGGGTTTGTATACCGGCCCATTTACTTTTCCGCACTTTCAGTTGTACTCTGCTTTTGCTTAGTGTTTACTTTCCGCTTGCTTACTCTGTGGTGTTTGTTTTCTTTACAAAGGCAATGCCTTCCCTTTTTACCGGGATTTACGCCTTGGTGCTAGTCGCCAGCCCCTGGCCTATGGAAGGCGAGCTTGGGGTAGTCACGGCACGGACCCCGAGGGCGGGTCGTGACAAATTGGTATCAGAGGAGTTCGGTTCTACCGCGAACTCTGATCTTTTCTATGTGAAGCAATAATGTTTAGCGTATTGAGTGTGGTTATCAATCCAGGGAGTCCAGTGTTGGTGCGGCGACCGACGTATCTGTACACCCGGACACTGACTTCTGATTTCCGACTTAATGCACGAAAACATTGATTGCGTATGTGTTTCAAAGTTTTCTTTGTGATTACTTTATATCAGCTCACCAGGTATACTGTTTGACCGTGGCGCACCTGTTTCCTATTCAGGATGGCCCCACGACGGCAGCCAGCTAGGGTTCCGAGAGTCGAATGTGATGACAGCCCACCGAGTGACGAGGCCTCGGTGCAGGGCCCTTTGTCAGCAGTGGCACCGACAGTAGCACTACCCGCCGAGCCCCCGATACTTCCAGCACCAGCCGCTGACGATGCACGTCGCCTCAGCGCACTGCATGAGTTTCAGCGCCAGCGACCACCCAGGTTTCGCGGGGAGACGGATCCCCAGGCAGCAGAGGACTGGCTGAAGGCAGTGGTACGAGTGTTTAGGCTAGTGAGGACACCAGCAGACCTCATGGTGATCCTCGCTGCGAGCCTACTACACGCAGCAGCAGGACGATGGTGGAGCTTGATGCTCCAGGTGCACGATGAGGCATCTCTACTTTGGAAGGACTTTGAGAGCCTTTTTCGCTCGGAGTTCGTCCTATCCACCCTTCGTGCGGTGCGTATCCAGGAGCTTCTTCAGCTGCGGCAGGGCAGCATGACGGTCGCTCAGTACTCGGCGAGATTTACCGATCTCTCACGCTACTCGACCGACATGGTACAGGACCCATTCTTCCGGGCCCGGACCTTCGAGAAGGGTTTGAGACACGAGATCAGGGCATCGCTGATCTCCCTCAGCATACCGACTCAGACAGGAGTACTGGAGCGAGCCCTGCTGATCGAGAGTTTCCTGGCTGAGTCCATAGAGAGACCTACCGCAGGGCGGCAGATAGCGGAGTCTTCGGCAACAGGTAGCCGACGGATGACTCAGGGTTCCAGGCAGACCAGACCTACCGGTGGCCGACTGCACGACTCAGGCTCAGTTGTACGGGGAAGCCGGGGTGGAGTCAGAGCCAGGCGTGCCAAGAGTGGGCAGTGTTACTCCTGTGGCGGGATTGGTCACATGGCTCGTGACTGTCCGACCCGCCATGTTGATGATAAGCAGTTAAGTGAAGAACCTCCCAGGCAGAGGCAGAGGTTCGACCGTGGCAGTCCGCAGGGAGGAGGCGGACGAGGCAGAGGAGATAGACGAGCAGCCGGTGGTGGGCGACGCTTTGAGGCTCTTCCACCACCACCACCAGGAGGTCCACCACGACCACAGGGAGTAGGTTAACATGCGAGAGCTCAACTTCAGGCAACCGAGGCCTTCGATCATGGAGCTCTAGGAGCCGATGGACAGGAGCAGAACTAGTGGATACATCCTTTGTACTTCTGGTTCCTTGTTGCATTTGTGTAGCGTCTTGTATTATGAGCTGCAATAATAAAAGACGCATACCTTTGTGATATTTTCGTTCCTGTCCTCTTTCGTGATGTTACTAAGAGGTTCCAGTTTTGGCTGTTGACTTGACCCTCACTTGTGAGACATCTACTGGAGGAGACCCAGTTACCACACACTGATGCCGACAGTGTGACTCAACCCTTGGAGGTGAGAGTAACGGTTGAATCTCTTAGTAGTAGCGTCGAGGCCTTACGACGTCATCCTTGGTATGGATTAGTATCATCCATGTTTGGATTGACTGTTTTAGGCAAAGAATGTGGTTCATCCAGGGGATGGGACCAGATTTCTCTTATCGGCAAAGAAGAAATCTTGCAGCTCTGGTGGGACCGGAGATGGTCCAGGCCACGACAGAGAAGGTCCAGGTCATCCAGGAGCGGATGAGTACAGCTCAGAGCCGGCAGAAGCCTTACGCTGACAGGAGGCGGAGGCCACTAGAGTTCGAGGATGGCGACCACGTCTTCTTGCGGGTCTCACCTCGACGTGGTATTCAGAGATTTGGCCGAGGCAACAAGTTATCTCCGCCCTTCATCGGACCCTTTCAGGTCCTCAACAGGGTTGGCGAGGTGGCTTATCGCCTGGCTCTGCCACCTCAGTTGCACCGGGTGCACGACGTCTTCCACGTATCTCAGCTGAGGAGATATGTGCACGACCCGACGCACATCATTGACCATGGGGAGCTTGACGTTGACGATGGGGCGACTTTTACGGAGGTCCCGGTGGAGAGAGAGGATCGACAAGAGCAGGTCCTGCGTGGGCGATCGATTCCTCTTGTGCGCATCAGATGGCAGCACGGGAATCTCCAGGAGAGCACATGGGAGCGGGAGGCTCAGATGCGTGCTCAGTACCCTCATTTGTTTCCCTAGTTTTTGATGTATCTTTACGGGGACGTAAAGCCCTGAGGTGGGAGTAATGTAAAGACCCGTAAAATTCAAGGGAAATTTTTTCTTAATTTTCTTTGGAATTTTACAAGTGCGCGGTTTCTGACGGCACCTGATTCCGAGGCCCGAAGTGCCCGGAATCAATTTCCGAAGTTTGGCTCGGGTATGTTCAGTGAACGAACGAGCGGGAATTTCTAACTTTTGATCTGGTGCTCGGAATTGAAATCCGAGGGCACCGATGAACTCGCAGCGCCGATATTCGCTTATGGGGAGCTTTTCCGAAGTTGCGTTTGCCTAGGAAGATATGTTTAATTTTCTGGATGAAATGAAGAGTAAAATAAATTTGTTATACAATATTTATTTTATATCTTAAAAGTGGTTATAATCTTTTGTTGGAAGTTGGGTGGTTTAACTACCTAAGAGAGGATTAAGGTGAGGAGGGGCCCACACGAGCCCCACCTTTTCAAATTCCCTAACTCCCCTCTCTCCCTCTTAAAGGCTTGTCAACTTAACATTTATTTAATTATACAACTCATGTATAATAAATAAGTGAGTTTAATTTTTGAGTTTTTGAAATTCAAACTCTTGAATTTCAAAGGTTGGGTTGTGTTAATAAATTAAGAGTAAGCTTAATTTATTTTTGGGTTAGTTCCTTTGTTACTTGAGAGGATTGGGAGAATTGTTGAGAGACTTGAAGATCTTCTTCGTCTTCGACGAAGAATGTGAAGAACGGTTCTTCTCCGACAAAGAACATCAATCCCACGACCTTCGAGACTCGGCGTCCCGGGTTCTTCCGTCTTCATCTTCCTCCTCGACAAGGGAGAAGTCGCCGACCGTGGTAATCATCGCCAACGACAACGTACCTCCCTTCTTCGTCATAGCGACAAGTGAAGAGACGTCGTTTCCTCCTCGGACGCACCCCGACGTCCACAGAATCTACGTCCGACGCCGCGACGCCTTTCTCCGCGATAACCGACGTGCGACGTCAATCTTTCAAGGTAGGGGTTGTTGATTTTTGTTTAATTATTTTATTCTTGCTCGTGGTTCTAGCATGACTAACGTGAGGATATTGAATATTTAAGTTGTGTTTTAACGTGAGGGGGCTGGACAGAATGAACACGGTCGAACCCCCTCCTTCGTTCTTGGTGTTTTATTTTGCGGATGAATCAAGGTGGCGTGGTGCCGTCGCACCACGCGGATATTCGCCCAAATATTTTTTACGCGACGCCGTCGCGCCGCGCCATGGAAGAATCATCAAGAACGCGACGCCGTCGCGCCGCGTTGAAAGGAAATCAAAGGCGCGGCGGAGGGGCGTGGTGCCGTCGCACCGCGCCGGACGACGAACACCACGGTCGGTTCCGGGCCGCGGCGGAATGAGAAGACCGGCGGCCGAGCCGCCGGCGTCGGAAGCCGAAAAGGGGACCGGATTTTTCCGGTCCCGTTGGAGAAAACCGGCCGGCAGTTGGCCGGCCGGAAGGTCAAAGCCGGGGGAATTTAATTCCCCCGGCCAGCTCAAAAACCCCCCTCATTTAAGAGAGGGGGGCGGTTTCCTTGAGGGGGGCAGGCGGCCCCCCGGTTGCCTTCAAAGTAGGCCCCCACGAGGGGGGGGGGTCTCCAAAAAGGCGCGGCTCTTAAGCCGCGCCGCCTTGCTGGAAGCGGGGGCTTAGCCCCCGCGCGTGACCCTAGCGGCGCCAGGCCGCGCCGCCGCCGGCTGGGCCGCGCCGCCGCGCCCGTCCGTCGCCGGTCGGGCCGGGTCGGACCCGGAACCCCCCGTTTTCGAGACGAGTTCGGTCTTTTGGCCATAACTTGAGCCACGGACCTCCGATCGACGAACCGTCTGCGGCAACGCGATCCTTGGATCGAGACGGTCGTTTCGGTATACTATATTCAAGGCGCACCTTCTTTTTTGGGAGCCTACGTGGTTAAAACTCCGTAGTTAAGCGTGCTTGGCTTAGAGTAGTGATCAGGATGGGTGACCTTCTGGGATGTTTCCCAGGGAGGGTGTGAGACAGAAAGACTGATATCTTTCAGACTGGACGTCCGATTGACGAACCGTTAGCGGCGATGCGATCCTTGGATCGAGACGGTCGTTTCGGTATATCGCACTCAAGGTTTCAGATTACTTTTAGTTCGGCCGGGCTGGTTCGTACACGAAACCAACCGGACCTTCGGAGCGGAAACGCTCATATCTTGAGCTACGGACGTCCGATTGACGTGCCGTCAGCTTTGTTGTATTCCTCTTAGTGAGACGGATATTTTGGCATAATCCTCCCGAGGTTTGGACGCAGGTGGAGTACGGTCGGGTTGGTTTTTCCTTAAAAACCAACCGGGCCCCGGGGACGAAAATGCCAATAACTCTCAGACCGGGCGTCCGATCGACGCGCCGTCTGATGCGTTGAGTTCCTGTTGACGATACGGAACTTTTGGATACATCAACTCTGGACTTTGTGACAGTTGATGTATCAGCCTCTCGGCTCGTGGAGCGGATCCTCCGAACGAGCTTGCTGTGTGCGGGAACCCTAGTGCTGGCTGCGACTGTTACTGTGACTGCTACTGCTACTGCTACTGTGACTGCGACGAAAACAGTACAGAGATCCTGTGTGGATTCGACGGCGACGACTACTGCACTCAGCGATCCTACGTGGATCAGTGCTACAGGTCCTGCGTGGGCCCGATCCTGTGTGGGTCCGATCCTGTGTAGGTCACTGCGGGGGTTAGTACCTATCGATCCTTCGTGGGTCCGACGACTTAGATGGTTCTTTGATCATCTTTAACGTCATCCGAAGAAGTATACCTATGTGAGTTGAATCTTCTGTTTTACTCGATAGAGGTGGTGCGCTTGGTTGTAGCGGCAGACCCGCGATACTGGAGATGAGCGTACGGAGTACGGAGATCGTGTAGCCGGCTGAGACCTGAAGACTGCTCGACCGACTCGACTTGGAGTGAGTCGACTAGCCCAGTGGACGGAGCGCCCGGTATTTGGCGGCAGACCCACGGCGGACGGAGCGCCTGGTAGTTGGCAGCAGACCTGCGGTACTCGACTGGAGGAGTACCTCTGTAGGCTATTTGGGTGAGCGCCCGGTATTTGGCAGCAGACCCTCAGCGGACGGAGCGCCCGGTAGTTGGCGGCAGACCCACGGTACTCGATAGGAGGAGTACCTCAGCAGTCTTAGGTTAGTGAGCAGTATCTCAGAGTCGTGACAGGACACTGTACACTTCAGAGATGGGGCTCTTCAGTAGTTACGTTTTTGATAATGAAAATCATGTGTGAGCTGAAACCTATTGCTTTCCTGTGTGGATTGTGTTGTGCAATCTTGTGTGGATTACGTTTTGCTTTCCTGTGTGGAATACGTTTACTTTCCTGTGTGGACTGAGTTTTACTTGGGCTCGGAGGTTGGAGCATATTTGAAATTGGTGACTTAGGTATATGTATGGGCATATACCTAAGCAGTGTCGGTTGTTACTTCGTGATTGTACCTTTCTTTATGGTTTATCCTTTGTGGATTTTGGGAGACCTTCAGGGGTCTCGGGGTCCCTACTGAGTAGCTTATACTCACCCCTGCACGGGCTTTGCCTGCACTACGTTGTGTTGGTTGCAGACGACGGACATCGTTGATCTTAGCTGAGGCTTGCAGAGCAGGACGTTACCTGGAGGAGGATCACTGGGCGAGACGTGCTTGGAGCGGACGGCGGGACCCGTGGAGTAGTGGAGCTATCTGTACCCACCCTTCAGGTGGGATTTCCAGTGGACAGCTCGGTGTAGCGGCTTTTACTTTTCAGTTGCTGTTTTACCTTTCGAGTTGTACTTTACTTTCAGTTTGGGTTTGTATACCGGCCCATTTACTTTTCCGCACTTTCAGTTGTACTCTGCTTTTGCTTAGTATTTACTTTCCGCTTTCTTACTCTGTGGTGTTTGTTTTCTTTACAAAGGCAATGCCTTCCCTTTTTACCGGGATTTACGCCTTGGTGCTAGTCGCCAGCCCCTGGCCTATGGAAGGCGGGCTTGGGGTAGTCACGGCACGGACCCCGAGGGCGGGTCGTGACAAAAAGGGTCCAAATAAATCCATTAAATATGAATTAATAAGAAATGTTATGGCCTTTTCACTTAGTTTTAACCTTGGTTAACCCAATTCACCCTTTTACCACCATGACACATTTTTTTACTAAAATTACTATTCATAATGACCAAAAATAAAATACACATAATTAATAAATTTTTTCATATAGATTAAAAACATGGAATATATTTTATAAAATTTAATTTCTTTATGTGGAATAAATTAATTTTAAATAAGCGCACAAAACATAATGAAAACCCTTTTTTAGAAAAATTTCTTTTAAGCATAAAACTGAATTTACTTTCATTACTTAGCTATTAAAAAACATAAAATGAATGTTAAAATATATGTTTGAATATTTAATCTAAATAATTAATAAAAATTTAATCAATATATATTAATAGAATTCATTAAAAAAACACACTGCATTCATAATAACAGTTTAAAAAAATGTATTTTTAAGAAAAAAAATGAACTTATACCAAAAGAAAGTATAATGAATATTAATATATAATTAACTAGGTTATTTATAATTAAATTATATTTATGTTACTTTAATATTAAATTCAAAACCTAATGTGACTTTTTAATAACTAGATTTAATGAAAAGAAATGGGAGTTTTTCAAAAATCTGCATTTTTTCACTATTTACTAAAAAATAAATCCTTTCTGAAAAATACAATAAATTCACACTAATATAATATAGAAATGATGATTTGAAAAATATATTAATTTACTAAAATAAAAATTATAACATTATAGGAATTAATTATAATTTCCTTACACAAAATTAAATAAAAACATTTTTGAAGATTAAAATGAATTTAATGAAAATTGTATACTTATTTATTATGCATAAATCAATAAATTTTAAGTATAGAAATAATTTATACATATATTTTTAAAAAAATTAATTACTAGGTTATAACATTCATATAATAATATTTTTATATTATATTTCAAATCACTTAAAGCTTAGTGTTTCTTATACCACACGCTACTAAATATATTACTTATAGAAAATAAATACTAAAATCAAGGGGTGTTACATTACACCCACTTAAGTAAATTTAATCCTCAAAATTTTATCTCATTCCTAATAAAAATGTTTTATAAAAATACAAGGAGTTTAATATACAACATATGATTTTTAAAGGAAAAAACTTTTTAATATTTAAAAATACCTTTATTGAAAACTCACATCATAAATAGTGTTAAAAAACTTTGTTTTGAAAATAGGGAAAGGGAGATATGAAGGTCATATAAAATAATACATAACAAGTTTTTCACTTAAGGATAAAATTTATGGGAAGTGAAAACATGGACTAAGAAGGAAGATCTATTTAAGCTATAAAAATATATATATATATTTTGAGAAGATAAGAGACCATAAATTCACTAAAAATGATACTAAAAGTATAAAATTATTATTTAAAGATCCTTTTCCTTGAGTTTAGGTACAGTTTTACCATCAAGACTAGGAATAAAAGAATATACACTTATTTTTTTCCATTTCATAAATTCTTTTTCATAATTTGGTTGTTCTACAATCAATTTACACTTATCTCATATCTCATAATCTAAGAATTGAATATCTATGATGGATTTTTCATGCCTGAAGAAATTAAATAAACTTCTAACAGATCACATGTTCCATAAAATAAAATCAAGTTATTCGTCCAGTCTTATACATAAACAAAATACAAAAATGGTTGAAAGATGGTAAGATAATATTCAATATAAATAAATACATCATTAATATAAAAATCAATAACAATAACACCCAAATTTAAACTTTAAACATTTCATAAACAACTAACCTTAAAAATATTTTAAATATTCCTAACCAAGTTCAAAACCCAAAAAATCGAGGGAATTGATCTCATATTCTTCCAAGATAAATTTAAATTTATCTAAAAACAATATTAGTCACTCATAAAGTCATATACCAAAAACAATATATGTATTAATCATATAATCTTTATTATATACTAATATATTTCATAAATGAACTAAATCACCATAAATCCAAAATAAACTAATATATTCTACCAAAAGATAACTCAACCTTTATTACTCAAATAAAATCCCATCTTAGAAAAAATGTATTTTCATGTACCTTAATCATATAATGTTCCCAAAATAGTGACTTCTTAAAAAATAACATTAATCTATTGGTCACCAAATCACTTTTTAATATGTTGGTTATCTATATGATAAAACATATTTTCCAAAAATGTAATAATCCTTTATCCCAATTAACTATAATTAACTCAAAATCAAATATCATATTAAACATCAAGTTCATCAATACCATTCAACTTATATCCAAAAAATATATGCAAATTCTTCCTCAAGAAACATTTTGTTAAAACAAAAGTTAAAATTAAGGGTTACATATAACTCAAACATATATTAAAACTCAATTAATGTCTCTAAGGTACTCCCATCACATAAAAATACAAATTATTGTTAATGTATTTAAACTCAGGATTGTCCTTAATTTATCACTACCTCATTACTCTTGATCCCTATATGTGGACATATTAATTATTCCACATTATTCATAATCCATTAACCATGATTTGAAATATTATCCCTTAATACTTTCTACCTAAAATAAAAAATATGCGTCATTTCTATAGATTAATCAATATAAAAACATAAGAAAAAATATAATCCATACTTTTATACGTCATTTTCAGTTTCCTCATCCTCAATTATAATGGAATTATATATTGATAAACCTTTATTTGTATGATATTTTTGATCCCCTTATTTATATTTTCTAATAGGAAATTGATTTATATAATTCCAATACTCCCCAAATTTAAATCATTCAATTCACACCTTCATAAGAACTTTATTCTCCTTC
This sequence comes from Viscum album, assembly GCA_963277665.1. Classification (NCBI taxonomy): domain Eukaryota; kingdom Viridiplantae; phylum Streptophyta; class Magnoliopsida; order Santalales; family Viscaceae; genus Viscum; species Viscum album. The sequence goes on from OY728157.1 coordinate 785,487,406, forward strand.
ACGGTGTTAACCGAGCTCCTTTTTCCTTGGAAGTTTATTGCTCCATTTCTTCCTTTACCACATATAACAAATATTCCTTTTCCTTTAAGAAATTTCCATTAATGCTTCCTCCCACATTCTTGACACATAGGATAATGAATATTTCTATATTTATGATATTTATTAGCTTAACTTCAATGGAACTATATTTTTCTCTTATTTGGTGTGTTTATAAACTCACATAGGTACAAGTTATTAACCATAACATGGGATATATGGTTAAGAATAACCATAAGAGTTTTATCTATAGCTCCCATTCCATTGGGTTTCTTTTTTCAGACAATTATCACATTTTCCTTCACATCCATGGTAAATTTGTTTCAAGATGGTTCTGTCCATTTATTAAAACAAATATAGTTAGTGTGATTATATCAAATAAAATCATAATAAATCATATTATGAGAAGGATAATCAATAATATATACTTATACATGTCATATTATATTAAACTATTTCATTTCATAAAAAATAACCATAGTTATCTATAATATTCTAACCTTTGAGGTTATAGGGTACTTTAAACTTATGTTCAAATAACATCATAATATATAAAGTAATATAAACCCCTTATCTGATACCAACTATATGGACTCAATCATTATCCAACCCATGATTTGTTTTTAAAAAAGAATTCATTTTCTTTCATTCTCGAAGATCTTTTCAGGTTTATATTTTTAAATAATTTGGTCATAAATTTCACATAACAAACCCACAAATTTCAAGATGGAAACCTCCAATCAATATCCATTTTTTTCACAATACCATAATTTTAAAATGAAACACATTTTATTTTCTTGAAAAATCTTCATGATTTCCAACTTGAATTCATAATTGTTCTTAATCATCCTTAAAAACTATGAAAAACATTTGAAAATGTGGTATGATCACAAAAAAACCAGTAAGGTACATATAATAATGATGAAATAAACCCATTAGTCCACTTCAAAACCACAAGATCATATAATAGAGTTTTCCTTTATAATTATAAACTTTGAGCTCAAATAATCATTTACTTGCACATGAATCGATTTTACTACCCAATTTTTTTCTAAAACACTTATAATATTACATAAAGGTAAAATATTAATCATGAGGATTTCTTAGAAAACATGATAACCCATGAAAAAAATATTCTTAAAAATATACCTTTTCCCCTATAAACGGAATAAATAATTTTTTAAACAAAAAATCATTATATTTCATGTAAAATAAAATGATTTCATTGAAAACTCATTTTCATGTATATAAAAGTTATATAGGTTCCTTATAACCTCATCTTTATTGAAACCTTACAATTACCCTTAAAAATGGAATAACTTACTTGATTAATTAAAATATAATTATCTAGATAAAATAATCATTGTTACACCCTTCGAGCCACTAGTATGATTATTTTTCAGTTTTATTTATCATTTATCTTGTTTTTGGAGTTATCAGGTACCGGAGATCGAAAGTGGGGTTTTTTTGGGAGGAAAATCATAACGCATGGTTCACACACAGTTTGTCTAATAGTGCAACTAACTGTGTGAGAGGGTTTCATGTTGTGAAAGTGGGTTTTTTCATGGTTTGAGAATGGTATACCAAACCGTGTGACACCCCAGCGTAATCATGTGTCTATATCTAGTTGTATAGTGTAAACTTCATGGTTGGTTAATTGTTTTTCTAACTATGTGGACACATAGTGTGACCCTATCCATCTCACTTAAAAAGTATATTTTTACCTTTTTTCCCATATCAGGTTTTTATATTTTGGGGGCTCATTTTCCTCCCTCATCATGCGAAACACTTATACCATGGTGGTGGAACTCCCCCTCTCCTTACTTTGTGGTTTTCTCTTGTATTAAATGTATTTTTCCTTGAAGTAAGGTGATTTCATTGAGTTTTATTCTCCTCCCCCTTCTTACCCTTATGTCCATTTTCCTGGAGATGTGGACACTAGGGGTGGTTTTGGATTAATCTAGGGTATGTGATGGGGGTTTTTAGTTTTTTTTCCTTAGATGTGTAAATCCTTTTTACCTCTTAAAGGCGGTTTTCATTAGAGGAGAAAATATTTGGACTGAATTTGAGGTAGGTGTATCTATTTAAAAGTATTTTTCATGTCTTACCTTTAAAATATGAATCAAATTTGGTTTTTTTTTTGTTTAATTTAAAAATAAATGATTTGTGGTTGATTTTTATCTAATATTTTATTTTCTTGATGGATTTTTTTTGGTAATTTGGTTTTTAAGGGGGGGGGGGGGTTCTAAATGGGTTTGGCTTGTGTGCACACCAAGTGTTTTATAAAATGGATCAAAGAGGTTTTCATAGTTTTAAAAGGATTTGTAAAAATGTTTATAAATGGTTTACCTTGAGAAATATGTTTTCATAAAATGTGAGTGTTTTTATATGAAATGGTTTGTGATATAGTGTGTTTTATATGGGATGTTGTTTGTGACTGTGGGTGTGAAATGGAACATAGGTTAACGAGGGTGTGAGAAAGGGGTTGGTTTGAGGGACTGTGTGAGCATTTAGAGGGAAGATTAAGCAAGCATCCAATTTAGTTTTTCTGAGAGACCATATAGACCATCAGAGGGAGGACTGTGAAATCCCCCAATTTGGTTTCCCAAGGACCATGTGGTCCTTTCGGTTGAAAGACCATATGAACATCCATATTGGTTTCTAAAATACAATGAGAGCTCCTAAAGTGGACTCTAGGAAGATCGAAAGAGCATCAATTTTTCTTATATATCTAGAATAATTGTTTAATAACTCCAGATAAGACTAATGGTTAGATTCATAGGTTCAAATAAATCATTATAAATTGGTAATATGCTTTATGCATTTGATTCTATTTCATTGGGATGAGTTGTATTATTCCCATTTCTAATCATATGGTTATTTGATGTTGATACTATGCTCATTTTGATTATGAATTGTTGGATATGTTAATCATGTTGATCCCTGAGTATTTGTATTTATTTTATCCATGTTGTAAAGTGTTTTGGAAAACTGTTTTTAAATAGAAAACCAAATGGATTTCAAAGGTTTATTAGAAACTATTATGTTTTCAAAGTGGTTTTATTTTATTTTTTTAAATATATTTTATTTGTTTTCATGGGTAAAATCCTTAAATAGATTAATGGTGGTATACTACTAGGATTCGTGACTCATACCCTTCTTGGGCCTTTGGGAATTTGCAGATTTCATTTTACACAACATAGGTAAGGGAAAGGGAACCATGTACTAGAGTAGATCTTCATGATTACTTCCATATAATGTTTTGAGGATGAGATGTGGATTGGATCATTTGGATTCATTTTCAGTATTTTTTATCCATTTAGATTTATTTTTGGGACTCATTTGGAATTTTCCCCTTTCTTTTGAGGTTGGGGTTTGTTTTGTGATACCATGCATGTATATGTTCAGTTATGACATGTTTTTATGTGATGTATGTTTTGGTTTATGGTATCTACTTATCTTATGTTATTAAATATTATGATATTTGTTTTTTCATATTGTTTATGGATGGGTAATGATAGTTTACTAGTGGAGAAACCATTCCCAAGTGATATTTGGTTATTCTCGGTGCATGTTGCTAGCCTGTGGAAATTAGGAACATGCTTTAGGGCATGTGGTGGGCCATCTTAGGTGACGGGTTGGGTTGTCCTAGGTTGTTTCATTACAAAATGGTATCAAATCAATTTTTATTTGAAATTTAGTGGTATAATATATATAAGACCATCGATACTTGAGGGTTAGGAATGGGGGAGTGCCTGGAAAACTCTTCTTTGTGTCAAATCTTGAGTTGCTATGGATGGTACAAGCATGACATCCTGACTTTTCCAAATTCTATGGACCATTTTTTTGGATTAAATTCATTTAAAATCCATAATAATGATTCATAATCATGTTTATGAGATCTTGGATGCATCTGAGGATGATTTGGAGCCCAAAAATCTAAAATGGGAAGAAAATACTAGGCCGAACGGTTAGGAGAAACCATGCTTCCAGGCCCAAATGGTTTCCCTAAACAATGTAGCTGTAGATAGTGGGAACTTGGGAGATTAATGTTTTATATGAAATTGTGAAACCCAAGGTTTATGACAATGTAACCCATATGTGGTTTTTCTTTATAGTGTTTTTTCACTCTTAGTGCATGGTTAAACAAACAATGCACCTAACCGTGTAATGTACCCCTTTGAAGCAGATCCTTGAGCATAGTTGACGCATGATTTGGCCAACCGTGTGACCAAACCATGTGATTTTATAGATGAGGGTGAAATTACTATTTTCCACTCTTAAATGAATTGAACACAATTTTCTTCCTCAACCACTCATTTCTAGTGGCCCTCACCTTCTTCTTCATGCACGAAGTTCCATCTCCTCCTCCTTTCATAGGTTTTATTACAACTCCTCTAAAAAGACTCTAAATATTTCAATTTATGATCCAACAGGAATCTATAGGTGAGATCTTGAACCCTATATAATCCATTTCAATTTCTTCATACCATCTTTTGTGCTAATTGGTTGCAAGCTCATTTTCCCCATTTTCATGGCTTTTGACGGTTTCATCATTTTCTTCAAACCTAGATCGGATAAAAGGTTGATGCTAGATAAGGGAATATATAAAAGGATAAGGTAGGTGGTATAATATATTTACCTTAATTTCATGGATTTATATAAATTTATTCATTGTTCCATGAGCCAGAACCTTACAACATCGCCCCTAATTTGTCAATTAAAATTAAAATGAAAGCATTACTATGCCAAATGGAACCCAAGATAGCAGCAAGTCAACCCCTCAGGTTAATCACCTTGAGTTATGCCACCCCAATGGGTGTGAACCACCTTAAAAGGCCAATTTACACTTGTTATTTTCTTCCTAACACCCCATGAGGGGTTTTAATTATCATAATTATCTTGAATTGATTAATTGGTTTCAATTGGGAAATGAGCCATGAGTTAGACCCCCCAGTCACACAAAGCCTTAATGAAATGGTTGGAAATAAATTAATTGGAAAAAGGGTTAGGCCATGATACTTATACCTTGTGATATAGATGAAAATTATCAATGATAATGCCATGAAATATATGCCTATTATGATATAAATGTTCAAATTAAATGAAATGGCCTCTCAGTTAGACTTTTTAAAAATGTAATTCTTGTTTAATTCTTTCACCTTAGTGATGAGGGAGAAACAAGGGGTTCCAACTTAAGGAACCCTTGTATGAACTCCCTTGACTTATTTTTAAAATTTTTAATTCTTTTTAAGAACACTGATGGAGATATTATCTGTTCTTGAGACATTCTCTCCATACATTTATCTCTTTTACCTCTAGATGATTGAAACTAGTTCCCAAGGGGAAACCCCTTGGATGGGATGAAAGAAATGATTGGTTTTACTTTTCCATGAGAGAGAATTAGGCCCCTATGTGTGATATGAGGTATGAAATCAGAGGTTATTACTTGATATTTTCACACAATTCTTGGAGTGACACATGGGACTTCATCCTTTGGTCATTGTGGATGGAATCCTTGCCATTGGTTATAATATAATCCCCTCAAGTGATACTTGGGAAGTCTCTCTAGTTTTACATAGATAGTCTCGGGGGGGGGGGGGGGGTGGGGTTCTCGCTATATTTTATAAATTGGTTTTCAAATTGTTTTAAAGAAAATGTAAATAAACATTTTAAAATGAGTATTAGACCCTTGATATTTGAAACATAGGGATGCATCCTCTAATCATAATCACAATCTTGGGGATAGTTCACCTTCTTAAAAAATTTCTCACCCATTTTTCCATAGCAGGATCTTTTGGTTTAGACTCAATAGCTTAGCCCGAATAAGGTAAATTAGACTTGTGTCTAAGTGGAACCTATTCCAATGAATTTAATTGTTTATTTTTGTTTTTCATTTAACTTATTATGGTATAATGATCATTTTATAATTCATGTTATGGATTTACCTAGACACCATCGGTGGAAGACTATTGAGATTATATCTCACACCCTAATTGGGATACCTTAGGAACCCTAGTAGACTTTATGGTTGAAGGTATTGATAAAGGGAAGAAAACTACTTCTGATGTTTTATATCATTCTTTAGGAAGGAGTTTGGGGTATAAGATTGAGTCTATGCTTGAGATTCAAGCTGTAACAGTTTTTGGACTTTTGTATGGTCTATTAGCATGTTGTATATAATTGTATCCCCTAACCCTACATATTAATTTTTGTATAGATGTATTACATAAAATCGACATCATATTGTATTTTTTATTATTATTACCCATATTCTACTTATTTTTTATTTATCTTGCATGCTTCATTGTAATTGTTTCTACTGCAATCTATTATTACTTCTACTGTCTCTTATTACACTATAATATATATATATATATTTATATATATATATATATAGATTCACTCCACTCTGATCAATGATGTCATAGTCTCCCTACATACACACCCTAGGACCTCACTGCCAGTCAAAAGCCTTTGTCATTTGGGGAGGTGCACTTGAGGTCTTATGGACACTGTCTCGAGGCACCATTAAGTGGAATCCAGGGAAGGATACTATAAAGTGGTATCAGAGGTTTCTTTTACTTTTTTATTACTATTTGGGATTTATAAATGATAGTAGGACATTAAAATTTGGTCATCATCCTATCACTGGGAGCAGCTTACCCACATACAGTGGAAACCCAAATTGCATGGGTTGATTAAATGTTGTTAATTCTTGTGTTGTTACCATTTCATGGATTTCATTATGGGGTGAATCACTTTCCTTGTGATATTATTAATGTTGAAATTATTTATTTGGGATTTTTTCTTTGGAATTATGATACAAGGTCACATCAAAACTCATGCATCATACTAGGAACCTTAGTATTTACATGACATGCATCATGTAGTGACATATTTACTTTCCTAAATTTATTCCCTATATTGAATGTGATTTCTATTGTTCATTTTTTTTCATGACTTTTAGTTCTTGGTATTTTTATACAGAAATGTTCCAACTTTCCTTATAGGTCTAAGAGAAACACAATTCGAAATTAAATTATATGTCTTAACCTAACTGTGTTTTCCCATATAGGTTATAGAAGATTCTTTAAGAAGCCAATTGTGCAATGTTGAGCCATAGACCATTGGTTTCATGGGTTGAAACGTGTTGCTGTTAGAATTAAATAGACACCACTATCCAAATTATTAGGTGTATGGTCCCTTATAAATTAGAGATAGTGATCCATATAATTCAACCACTTAAAGAAAATATAATTACATAAATGAATTAAAATGGTTAAACTTTTAAATTAAAATGGATACCTTATATGAGTAGTATGAGTCATTGACCTTGACCTGACCTAGTAGTGGGAAGTAGGCCATGTCTTCTATGTTCCTTGTATGACACATTCTGATCATCCAGAACATTCTCCTAGAGTAGGCTAAGGGTTGTAGCGTGGTTATAGGTAGGCCCTGTATATGTCCTTGTTTATCTCTTTTCCTATATGTTACGAATCTTATCTGAGGTATACGCTTGGAATTTTTAGAGATATGATATAGATAAGACCTCATGTTGTATGAAATGAGTGTGGAAATGATCATACCTTGAAGGTGGTAGGCCCTAAGACACCTGTGATACCTCCCGTAGTGCCACATGACGCACCTACTCCAGATCTTCCATTGGGTGTTGATGCCTAGTTTCAGGATAGTTTCCTTTAATTTATGAAATAAATACAGGGTGATCCTCAACCTAACTCTTAAATGCAGAACTGACCCGAGAGTTCCAGCAGCATCATCCTCTCACCTTCTTAGAAGATGTCAGGCCTTAGGCTATTGAGTCATGGTTGGAGGATATGGTGTCTATATTTGAGAATATCGAGATATCTTCAGAGAGGGGGGGTTAAACTTGTGACCTACATGCTATGAGTCTCCGCCAAGCGTTGGTGGGACATTCTTACTCAGACTTTTCAATATCAAGGTAAGGTTTGGGAGGACTTCTAGATAACCTTCTTTGACTACTTATTCCCTCAGACCTTGAAGAAATATCGCATTCAGAAATTCATGAACCTTTATCAAGATGACATGTTGGTGATGGAATAATCATCCTGATTAACCAAATTACAACATTTCACACTGACCTTTATTGGTGATGAGTTGATTAATATGAGTCAATTTGAGGATGGTATTTCCTATTCCATTCACTCATAGGTGAACCTCTTTTGGATGATCACCATTTTAGAGATTGTGTACCAGACCGTCATCAATGAGCAGAATTTGAGGGAATCAAGAAATGTAAAACATGGTAGTTCAGCTTTAAGATAGAGTATTAGTTTATCTAGTGGTAAAAAACGACACTTCTATGGTAGACACAGTGGTAGTACCGTATTGGTGGAATGAACCAATATCTTTGTTGTGCGTCACTAGTGCAGAAGTATAGGGCACAAACCAGTGTATGAGGAACTCGATCAAGTGTCAGGCTTAGGACAAGATGGGTCAAATCCAGTGATTCTACCAATCCTTTCCTCCAGTTCCAATTAAGAAGGGTTATTTTCTAGCACTGCCCTCAAGTTAAGGATCAACAACACCTCATCAGGTAGGAATATGGTCTTCTACAAACCGTTTAGGCTGAGCTAGTGGTCATGGATTAGGAAGAAAAGATTCAAAGTTTCATCATCAGTATAGTGGAACTACTCAGGCTACTCAGGTAGTATCTGAAGGACGGAGTTCCATCCATATTTATGTAGTAAAACTTACACCATAGGAGAATAGTCCAAGTCCATCTATAGTTATACTTATATTATGGTATCCTCTACTTTAGTATCTACCTTATTCAATAGAGGTGAATCACACTCTTTTGTATTTTCTACAACCATGGTAAGTCTAGGATTAGAAATATAATACTTTAGTGGATTTATGAATCATGACACACTCTTAGAAGTTCAAGTAGAGGCTATACACCCTTGAAAGGAGTTCCCCTTCAAATAGGTGAGTAAAATTTTCTATGGAGTTTCTTCAACATCGAGATGAATGACTTTGACATCATTCTTGGCATGGACTGGATTGTACCTTATCGAGCCCAGGTGGATGGCTATTATTGAAGGGTATCTTTCACATCACCTGAGGGAAATAATCATATCCATAAAGAAGAATGGGATCTCTATGTGAGTCAAGATGGATTCAAGCATACTGGGATAGTTGGAGTAACAACCCAGATGGATAGTCTTTTTATAAGTTATTAGTGAATGTAGATTATGGAATTCCCTCCTATTATGGATCATTTCAGGAACATATTACTTTATGATTTTACCATATTTTCTCATGATAGAGAAATTGAGTTCACCGTTAAGCTTATTCCAGGCGCATCACCAGTGTCCATTCCTCCATATAGGATGATACTTATAGAGCTCTAAGAACTCAAGAACCCGCTTTAAGACATAGTGGACAAGGTTTTTATCCGACCCATCCCTTCACCATGGGGTTCACTAGTCCTTTTCACCAAGAAGGTGGAAAATATAGTTAGATTTTGTGTGGATTAACACAAACTAAATCAGAATACGGTGAATAATCGGTATCTACTTCCTCATATAGATGACCTCTTTGACCATCTCATAGGATAAACTATTTTATTTAAGATCTATTTGAGGTTAGTCTACCATCATGTTCATGTGAGTCCATCATACATACTGTGTATAGCACTACAGTGAAGGTATGGTATGTATGAGTATCTGGTTATGCCATTGGTCTAAGAAATGTGATGATGGTCTTCATAGCAATAATGTATAGGGTTTCCACCTGTATCTTGATTCCCTGTGGTAGTCTCTTCAAATGAAATCTTAGTGTACTTGCACACTAGAAACAACCATTACAATCATCTAGAGATCATGATGAGTACACTGAGAGGCACTAGCTATATGCAAATCTCAGTAAATTCCACTTTTGGATCAATAAGGCTCACTACTTGGGTCATATCATATCTAAAGCAGGAGTATCATTTGACCTATAGAATGTGATCATCGTGGTTTCTTATGAGAGGCCTAAAAATGTATTCCACATACATATATTCTTAAGGATGTATGACTATTAAAGACGATTTATACAAGACTTCTCATGATCGGAAGCACTACTTATGGGATTGAACCTGATGGTTGTGAAATTCTACTAGACTAAATCTTATGAGAAAAATTTCAAGGAGTTAAAGGGAAGAATCAATTCAACTCCTATTATAATTTTTCATGATCAGGGAAGAAGTTATGTAGTCTACTATAATTCTTTAAGAATTGGCCCAGGTTCATTTCTGATGCAAGGTGATTGGGTTGCAATATATAGATCCTTCCAACTAAGGTCTCATGGGAGGAACTATCCTACACATGACCTTTAGCTATTAATCATGGTTTATGTACTTTAGCTCTTAATCATGGTTTATGATCTATGTTGTTGGAGGAATTACTTGTTAGGGGAGTGATTTATTTTTTTACACAAATAATAAATGTCTCAAATACATCTCCACTCAATGATACTTGAATTTGAGGTAGCACAAGTGGGTTGAATACCTACAATATTTTGATTTTGTGATGGATTACAAACCCAAAAAAGGGATTTCTGTAGATTATTCATTGATATAGAATACTTAGATGAAAGTATTCAAGTATTCCAGTAGTGAGTGGAAAATTATGGCTCTTTTATCAGAGATGCATCTTGAGGTTCAAGAATGTAATGGTCATCTAGTTCTAGTAGCTCAAACAGTGACATCCTCCCTTCTGAAGTGGGTTCGTATGTGATAGTTGTCTGAATCCAAGGGCCTCATTTTGAAAGAGAGCATCATAAGAGATAACCCACCTCATAGTTGTGTTGTGGATTCGAATGAGACCCTTATCTTCCATGGATGAGTATCGGTACCTTTAGATATATGGGAAGAGATGATGCAAGAATATCATGCCTTTGTATGAGAAGTTTATCTTGGTCTTCCCAAAATGTACCAGGACATGAATTATCAGTATTGGTGGCCAAGTACGAAGAGTCAGATAGTAGGTTTCATCACTCGGTGATCCAACTATAAATAGGTGAAGGCCAAGCACCATCGACCTTTTGGACTCCTACATCCTCTCTCAATTCCTGAGTGTAAATAGAATGATGTAACCATGGATTTCATGATAGGATTACTGATATTTTCTCAAGGCAATGATGTTTTATGGGTGATCGTCGATAGGTTGACCAATGTCACATACTTTGTTCCAATTTGGGAGTCTTTCTATGTTGATGATCTAGGAAGGCTTTACATCTGGGATATAGTGACACCTTATGGTGTTCCCCATTATATACTATCAGACATAGATGCTCACTTTACTTTGTAGTTCTAGAAAGGGTTGAAAAAGACATTGGGTTCATAGGTTCTCTTGAGTACAACATATCACCCTCAGATCGATGGGCAGTCTGAGTGGATGATTCCGCTGTTAAGGGATAGGCTATGGGCCTATATTATTAATTTGGGAGGTTCATGAAAAATAATATTCCTTTAGTTTATTTTTTTTAAAATAATATATTTTAGGAAATGATTTATATGGATCCATATGAGTCCATCATTGGTAGACTATTTCATTCACTTATGTGCTAGCTAGAGGCAGGTAAGGCACCTCTATTGGGTCCTTACCCCATTAGGGGGACTTTAGGGAAAGTGTAGTTGATTAAAAAATTTATAGACATATCTTAGACTTGGAAGAGTTTATATACCAAATTTCATCGTATTCCTATGGATTTCGAGATGGGACATTGGTTCTTTATATGTGTATCATCTAGATTGGGTCACTGAAGAATTTAGAGATAGGGCAAGTTATCACCTTGGTATACGAGGAATTTAGATATAGTAAAGTGAGTTAGGTCAATAGACTATCAGTTATTGTTACCTTAGAGGTCCCATTCCATGCATGATTTATTCCATGTATATTAGATTTGGTAGTATCATCATGACCCATCTCAGTTGTTTGACCCTGACTATATTGAGTTAAAGAAAATACATCCTTCTAGGAGAATCCAATATGTATCGTTGATCGGATCACAAAGGCTCTGTGAGGTAGGTTAGTTCCTATGGTCTGGGTGTTTTTAAAACATGGAAATTTGTAGGAAAAGACCTGGGATTGGGAGGCCAATGTAAATTCCTAGTGGCCAAAACTCTTCTTAGATGTCATTCTACCACACCTAGAAGGGAAACTTAAGGATGAGTTATCTTAGGGAGGGGAGGTTGTAATGTACCATATTTTCCCAAAGGTACGAACCATTTTTTGGTTTTAATTCCTTTAGATGACCATAATAATGATGAAAAATAAATCCTAGGAGATCTTAGGTGTGTTTAGGGATTGTTCGGAGCCCTGAACCCCAAAATGGAAAGAAAAGACTATGTCGCATGGTAAAGAGAAACCGCACAGCCCAGCCCGCATGGTTTCCCAAAATCATATACAGTGGGAACCTATGGGAAACATGGTTTTTCAACAACTATGTGACCTAAGGTTCATATCCATTCCACCCATATTTATATTTTTAGACAATGGGTCTTGCATGGTTTGTGCATGGTTAAACAAACCATGCACCTAACCTTTCAATGTGCCCCTTTGAAGCAAATCCTTGTGAATGGTTGGCACACAGTTTGGAAAACAGTGCATCCAAACCATGTGCCTTTGTAAATGAGGGTTAAATTACTATTTCACCCCTCTTAAATGAATTAAATATAATTATTTTCCTCCCCTTCTCATTTCCAGTGGCCCTCACATCCTTCTTCACGTACAAAGCTCCTAATCCTCCTCCTTTCATAGGTTTTGATACAAATAATCCAAAAAAACTCTGAATCATTCACCATATAATCTAATGGGAAGATAAATGTGAGATCTTCAATCCTATCTAATCTATTTAAAGTTATTCATACTATCTATTGCGCTATTTGGGTGCATGGTCATTTCCCACATTTTTAGGTATTTTGATGGTTTCATTATTTTATTCCAACTTAGCTTGAATCAAAGGTTGATGTTAGACTAGGGAAGATCTACAAGGATAAGTTAGGTAATCTAGATTCTTTCCCTTCATTTAATGGATTTTCATAAATTTCACTATTCTGCTGTGAGAAGGACCCTTCTGACATCGCCCAGAATTTGTCAATTAAATTTAAAATAAATACTTTATCATGTCAAATGCAACCCAAGCTAGCGGTGAGTCAACCCCTTAGGTTTATCACCATGATTTATGCCACCCTAATGGGTGTAAACCATTTTAGAGGTCCAATTTCCCATTTTTATATTTTTATTAACACCCATTATAAGGTTTCACTTATCCTAATAATCTTGACTTGATTAATTGGGTTGAATTGGGAAATAATCCACGAGTTAGACCCCCTATCACACCATGCCTTAGTGAAATGGTTGAACATAAAAGAATTGTACAAAGGGTTAGGACATTATCCTTATGCCTTATGAAATAGAGAGAAATTACCAATGATAATGTTGTGATATATATGCCTATTATGATATAAATGTCTGAATCAATTGAAATGGATTCTCAATTATACATGTTAAAAATGTTATGATGGTTTAATGCTTTTACCTTAGTGCTAAGGGTGAAACAAGGGGTTCTGACTTAAGGAAACCTTGGATGGACTCTTGTGACTTCTTGTTCAAACTATTAATGATTTGTAAGCATGCTGGGAAAGACATTAGCTATGCTTGGGATGAGATCACTATGCAGTTATCAATTTTACCTCTAGATGAGTAAAATCAGTTCCATATGAGGGACCCCTTGGTGGGCTTGAAGGCACAATTGGTTTTACCATGAATTGAGAGATAATCAGGCCCCTATGTGCAATACTAGGTATTGAATCAGAGGCTAGTACTTGAAATTTTCACACCATGCTTGGAGTGACACATAGGAATTCATCCTTGAATCCCAATTGATGGAATCCTTAACATTGGTTATAATCCAATCCCCTCAACTGATACTTATAAAGTCTCTCTAGTTTTCCATGGATGGGACCATGTGGGGGGGGGTCTTGCTATATTTTATAAAGTGGTTTTCAAATTGAATTGAGGAAAAGGTAATTGAACATTTTTAAATGATTTCTATTCCCTTGGTATTAAGAACATAGGGAAATGTTCTCCAAGCCTAATCACAAGCTTGGGTACAATCCACATTCTTATAAATTGTCTCATCCATTTCACCATTACTGGATCCTTTGGTTTAGACTCATCAGATTAGTTCAAATTAGGTAAAATATATGGGTGTCCAAGTGGAAACCCAATCCAATTTAGTTATTTATTTCTATATTGTATTTAACTTATTATGGTACACTGCTCATTTTATAATGCATGTTATGGATTGACCTAGACACCATGGTTGGTCGTGTCATGAACCGCCTTCACCAAAAGGAGGGAAGGGTCAACTGAATGCTAGGACCTTTCTTCTTTAAGTTCAAGGAGAGATAATTACCCCCAAAACCCGCCTTCAATAGGTCCCGGAGTGGCGACCAACACCAAGTGTATAGAATCTCACACAAAATGGAAGGCATTACCCTTTTTATTTTTATAGGATCGAGAGATAAGATAGAAACCCCAACAATACCAAATATAAAAGTAAAGGTAAATCCAAAAATAAACCTTTCCCATATGCATGTTCAACAGTAAATGATACAAGCCACAAAACTCCAAAGGTAAAGTACCAAGAAAAAGGAAAATGATAACAGCAACTTCCCTAAGATCTGAGCTAGTATGGTCCTGCATGATCCCTAAAGTCCTCATAGAAACCTGAAAGAAGTTTTATATATATAGGGTGAGAATACAAGTACACTCAGTAGAGAAGACCACAAACTCTCATGCATAAGTGGACATGCATTCTAATTCCCTATGAGAAAATAAAAAGCAAAACACCTAGCAAGGGAAACTACCCAACCAATCCTCACCAAGGCACACTCCCCAAATAACGCAAGGAAAGTAAAGTATAGTAATAACACATCGATATTTGGGTACCCCGTGCCACCTTCCCACTGGTTATTGAAGACATCCTACACATCGAACCAATCCTGCCATTCTCACTGCAGTCCCACTGCCAAACCTCGCCCGCACACACCTAGGCCATAATCTCACCACAATCCCACTGCCAAACCCCACCTGTTGACACATGGGCCATAACCTCACTGCAGTCCCACTTCCAAACCCCAACCGCAGAAACCTGGGCCACAACCACCACACGTAACCACACCCGCAAACATCTGGGTCAGAACAACTACTACCACACCCGAAGACACCTAGGCTTCATCCCGAAGACACATGGGAAAAAACCTGCCTGCAAACACCTGGGCCAACCATCACAACTACCCTGCCTGAAGATTCTTGGGCTAATAATGGACTTCAATCAATCACAGCCTCCCTGAAAATTCTTGGGCTATTCGGGAAAGGAAGAAGAAAAGGAGCTAATAACTAGCCACTCATAGGAGTGTTGGAAAAAACATCCTCCCCATGAAATGGGGTGTTCAACACTAAATGCTCAACTTGGGTGGGGTGCAAATAATAAACATAAAATCTACAAATATATGTATAGGTAAAAAACACTCATCCCATCCTAGGGGTTCCAAAACCTAAGTATAAACACCCTTGTTACTATTCATTCACAAATGAAGCCACGACACTCACGAGCAAGACACAAATCATCCCAAAAACCAATTCCCCACTTAAACCATTCTCGTTTTTATGTTCAAGTGATCCCATTTAGGTGAATTCTTCACTACCGGGCAACTAACAGGCATAAACACAGGCGAGGGAAAGAGAAACAACCAAACAACAATTTAAGCATTCACACCCGGTTCTCTTGTAAAATTACAACAAAAAAAGGGGATTAGTGAGATTACTCAAAGTACTTGAAACAAAGAAAACCCTGAGACATAGTCCCATGTCCCCCAAACCAGGAACCAACTATTTCTCAACAATAGAGGATCCCACCCAAGTTCGTGTCACAGCAGAGCAACCACACAACTTCAGATTCACAACCAACATCCGTACCACAATGGAGGATCCCATCCTCACCCCCATAACCCCATAGGAAATAAAACAGAACAACACGCCTACTACCAAAATAGAGCAGGGAAACATCCAGGTTCAACACATCATTCATTAGGTTCTTTTCTCTGTTTGTTAACAGGGGTGATCACACAGAGATTCTTGTTTTACTGAACATCCATTTAACCAGCTGAGTTTAAGTGATTGACCAAATTCCATGTTAAGTCATTTTTTAATCATAACAGAAGACATGGTTCATTAGTGTGCAAGGAAAGACCACCAATGACCATAATTTTCAGTGAGCATAGGCCCGCACAATTCACAACACATGTCAACATAAAAGAGTACAACAGAACATCGATCACCCCCTTCATTCATTAAAGGTCTATTCATTATCTTTATTAAGTTTGGTTTCATCAATTACCATAGAGACAAAAGCGTACCCACCCCGCATGATACACAAAAAGGAGAAGAGAAGTAAAAATCCCTACCTGATTGATCAAAGATCGACGTTTTTCTCCACGCGCCAGGAACAGGGGATGCACGTCTTGTAGGGGAGGAATTCTGTGGACTCTAAGGGGTGCAGAAAGCTCCAGAAGAGGCGCACCAAAAGCCACGGGAAGAAGGGACTCCAGGCGCACCAGGGGTAAGAACGAAGCCATCCAAAAGAAGAAGAGGAAAAAGAACTTACCGTGCGATATATAGATAAGATCCCATTGTTACGGGATATGGGAATTTTGAACTCCTGGAAAGTCGGATCGTGGTTTCCCATGCAGTTGGGCAGTTACACATGATGATATTAAGGTGTTATTTAATATCCCCCCTTAGAGAGGTTTATCAGGATTTTTAGGAATTAATTATGGGCTTTAAAAGGGGTAAAAGAATTAATTTACGTCAAAAAAAGACGTTACGGGTGCGGGACTGGAAAAAGAAAACAGAGGGTCACGGTGTCACCCTTACGGTGCCACCATCATGGTGCCACTGTGACCTATGCCACCGTCACAGTGCCACTATTTTGGTGGAGCCTTATTTTGGCAAAGTAATGGGCCAAGAGGGTCTAGTCCATTACATTAGATACCTCTCAAACTATTCTCGCCCTCGAGAATAAAAAAAAAACTAGAAGAAAAGAGAGGGTACGAATAACCACATCGTAAGATACCTCTCATGAGTGAACCTCATCATCATCTAGAAACACCTCTCCCTCAAGAAACCAGGTGACATACAGGGGTCAAATTCTCAATCATGTGGGTTGGGGTGTCTCTTCCTCCATGTCATGATACTATCTGCTTTGGGTGGCACTGACTTGCCCGCACGGGTTTAATCGCATCCACCTTAATGCGTCTTTATTAGGGGTTGAGTCCTCCCCTCCCCATAACTAGGACCTTTCACATGAATTCAGAGAATAAGGAAAACCACATATTTAATAGCCAACAAGGTATAGCGTTCCATCACAAACATGTAAAAAATAGAACAACATAAAACTCAAAACAACTCTGGGTACTGGGCGCACATCTGTGCTTCCCATTCCTAGGTACTTTCCTCGAGCCCACCATGCCCCCACAACACACAAACCAGAGGAATGGTTCGTCCACAAAGCACCTTCTCCTCATGACCCTCAACCCTCACTGGTCTTTCCACAAGGGTCACGTCATCCTTGATATCCATCTCTCCCTAGTTGAGGACGTGTGAATTGTCGTGTAGGTACCGACGGAGCTGGGACATGTGGAAGACGTCATGTATCCTCAGTAGCGACAGTGGTAACATTAGCTGATAAGCCACTTCTCTGACCCGCCGCAACACTTAGAAGGGTCTGATGAACCTGGGGGAAAGCTTACTTCCCCTACCGAACCTCCATTGCCCATGCCGAGGGGAGACCTTCAATAACATGTGGTCCTTGACCCCGAACTCCAAGGGTCTCCTCCTATCATTGGCATACGACTTCTACTGATCCTGAGCTGCCTTCATCCTCTCTCGTATAAGCTTAACCTTCTCTGTCAAGCTCTGCACTTCTTCCGGGCCAAGAACACTCACTTCCCCAACCTCAGTCCAACACACTGGTGAGTGACACGACCTCCCGTACAAGGCTTCTAATGGAGCCATGCCAATGGTAGAGTGATATATATAATATTTTAGGCAAACTCTAGCAGAGGCAAGTGTCGCACCCACGATCCTACTGAGTCCGAAACACATGCCCGCACCATATCCTCCACAGTCTGGATGGTGCGCTCTATCTTTCCATCTGTCTGAGGATGGAAAGCAGTGCTAAGACATAAATGGGTGCCAAAATCATGCTACAATCCTCTCCAGATTCGTGAGGTAAACCGTGCATCCCTATCTGAGAATATGGATCTTGGAACTCCATGCAACCCCACAACCTCATCCACGTACCTTCGCGCTAAAGAATTAACTACACCCGACTCCTTGATCGCCAGAAAGTGAGCTGATTTCGTCAACCGGTCCAGCACTACCCAGATAGAATCGCAGCCCCCTTGAACCCTGAGTAGTCTTGTGACGAAATCCATCGAGATTTCCTCCCACTTCCACTCGGGGAAATCTAGAGACTGCAGAAGACCGTATGGAACACGGTGTTCGGCCTTCACCTGCTGACACACGAGACACTTTTCTATGAACTCTGCCACTTCCCGTTTCATCCCAGGCTACCAAAACCGTCTCCTCAGACCCTAGTACATCTTGGAAACTCCTGGGTGAACTGCTAGGGGTGAGTTGTGGAACTCACTAAGAACTTTTCCGCGCATCATCTCTGGAACAAACAGTTTTCCTCAGAAAAGCATCTGGTTCTAACCATCTTCCGTCCACCCTTCCAGAGCATTTCCCTGGTCAACTCAGTCATGCATCACTTCACTTTCTGAGTCCCTCCATTGGGAATCCTCTACCTACCACAAAAGAGAATATTGCACTTTCAACTGATACAGGCAACCTCTCCACCTTCCATCCTAGCATCCAGGTGCAGGGCAACCAACTCCTCCATCGCCTTCCGAGTATCTGCTGACTCTCGAACTGCATCCTTCTGCGACTTCATGATCAGGGAATCGTCCACCACATTCCCCCTTCTTGAGGTGTAGGAAATCTCGAAGTCGTAGTTCTGAAGGAACTCTATCCACCTTCACTGCCGTAAGTTCAGGTACCACTGGGAGAAGACATACTTCAAGCACTTGTGATCGGTGAAGACCACGAAGCTCTCGTCGACGAGGTAGTGCCACCACAACTTTAGTGCGAACACGACCGCTGTAAGCTTTAGATCATGGGTGGCATAGTTACACTCATGTGGGAGTAACTTCCTAGACCCATAAGAGATCACCCTTTACAGCTGCATCAACACACATCTGAGGCCTTTCCCTGAAGCATCACAGAACACCTCATATGTTGCCCCTTCTTCTGGAAACCTCAACACTGGGGCACTAACCAACTTATCCTTCAGATAGCTGAAGGCTGCCTCGAACTTCTCACCCCACAGAAAAGCATGGTCCTTCTTGGTCAAGGATGTAAAAGGTGCTGCAACTCAAGAGATGTTGGGCACGAACCTCTGGTAGTAACCTGCGAGACCAAGGAAACTACGAACCTCTTCCACGTTCTTGGGTTCTCCCCAAGAAAAAACCACCTCGACCTTCGATGGGTCCACTGCTATCCCCCACTTGGAAACCACATACCCAAGGAAATGAACTTCTCATGTCCAGAACATTATCTTAGACAACTTCCCATAGAGTTGGTGCCGTCGGAGGACCTCTAAAACCGTTATCAAGTTCTCAGCGTGATCCTCCTCTGATCTTGAGTAGATCAGGATGTCATCAATAAACATGACTATGAACCAGTCCATATATTCTCATAATACGGAGTTCATGAGACCTATGAACACAACTGGTGCATTCGTAACGCCGAACGACATGACCACAAACTCAAAGTGACCATATCTGGACCTGAAGGCAGTCTTTGAGATGTCTCCATCCTTCACCCTCACTTGGTGATATCCAGACCGCAGATCAATCTTCGAGAACCAACCTTCTCCCCTCAGCTAGTCAAAGAGATCATCTATCCTCGAGAGAGGGTAGCGATTCTTGACCGTTACCTGATTCAGTCTTCCGTAGTCTATGCACAGCCTTAGACCACCATCTTCCGTCCTCATGAACAAGACTGGAGCACCCCACGGTGACGCACTTGGTTGAACAAAACCCTTCTTCATCAGATCGTCAATCTGAATCCACAACTCCCACAACTTAGAAGGTGACATCCGATAGGGAGCCATCGAGATTGGACAAGCACTAGGTTGCAAGTCTGTCCTGAACTCAACATCACGTCGAGGGGGCAGAGTTGCCACCTCATCAGGGAAGACTTCCATAAACTCACTGAAGATTCCTGGTACTTCCACCATTTCTTCATCCACCGACTCCACTAATAGCTCAGCTAATAAGAAGAGGAGGGGTTCCCCTCGCTTGCTTCTCCCCTGGAAACTCTGCTCGCCGATGAAAGTCACATGTTGGCCGCCCACGTCTGAAAACACAATCTTTCTTCAGAAGCAGTCAATGACAGCACATATAGAGAACATCCAGTCAAATGCCTAGGATGACATCGTATGGATGTATCTGAAATAGTAGAATATCCCTGACCGACTGATGTGGCCCTATCATCAATCTACATCCTCGACAAACATTCAACAAGTCAGTCTGACCTCTAACTGGTGTGCTCAGTACCAGGGGCACTAGAAGTCTCTCAGTGTCTAAACCCAGAGCATGAGCCAGACTAGGTGTAACAAAGGAGTTTGAAGCTCCTGTATCGAACAAGGCATACACAAGGGTACTAAACAACTGATCATACCTCGAACGACATCTGGCCCTGTGGGAACTGCTGCCTCTACAGTGTGCAACTTCCCATGCCCATCTCCTCTGCCTCTCGATTGTCGGCCACCTCCCCAACCATGCCCTGGTCGAGGTACCTGAGGAGTGCCCTGAGGTCAGCCTCCTCCTACAATGTCTACCCTCGAAGGGGCGGGAGCTCGCTGCCCTTACTGCTGCTGAAAGGGCCCAGCAGGAAACTGCTGCTGCTGAGGTGGGTGCTGAACCTGCCCACCCCCACCGTACTATACTCTGTCCGAGAACTGGTTCCGAAGGTGCCCATGTCTGCCACATATGAAGCACCTCAGTCCCGGGCCCGAAGGGGAAGGGTGAGGACCAGGAGATCGGAACTGGAACTACTGCGGCCTACTCCCTGCTGGTCGGAACCTATAGGGCCCTGATGCTGGAGGCCTACTGCTGACAACACTCCCCTTTGATGAGCCCAACTAGATCCCATCTCATGAAACACCTCCCAACATGTGCATCCTCTCCACCACTTCAACCATCTTCTTCACCTCTAAGTATGTCGGTAGGGTGAAGGGAGTAACAACGTACTGAAGAGAAGGTCGGAGTGCCTCCTCTAAACATCTCACCTGAGACTTCTCATCTGGAAAGAGGTCCGAAGCGAAGTGAAGGAGATCCTTGAACTTGATCCCCAACTCTCTCATTGACATACTCCCCTGCTGGAGGGATAGTAGCTCCTGCCTATTCTCATCCTTCATCATGGAAGAGAGGAATTCCACCCGGAACTCCTTCTCGAAGTCAGCCCATGCAACCTTAGCTTCCCTCTTCTCTCCAAGATAAAGCGTCCACCACTGACGCATTGCTCCATGCATCTGGATGATGGCCAGAGGAACCCAGTACTCCGTCGGATCCCGAATCAGGCTGAAAGCTATCACTAGCTCCTTGAGCCAGCTCTCCATCTCCATATCCGAGGTGTTTCCCTCGTACTTCCCGAGGGTCTGTTGCTGAAAGGCTCGAAGCGTCTTGTACCACTGATCATCCTCCTCCTCTCAGTCAGTCATATACCGATCGACCATGTCAACCTCCGGGGCCTCAATCGCCCGCACTACTCGTGGTCGCCTCCCAGGTTCCATAGCTGCAAGGTAAACAAGGAATGCCTAAGTCCGAGTAGTGTAGAATATTGTTCTTAAATTTTCTTAGACTTCTTTATTTATTTTGAATCCCCAAGAAACACATGAAAAATAAGAACACAAGTCATTATGATGCATGTACCTTTTCTAGGGTCTCTAACCTGCAATCAGTGTAGCCTCACTTGGTCGTTCGGTGGGTCCAGATTCATTGCATTGGATGACAGGGGGCCATAAAATACCGTGTCCTAGCTGGTCTTCCCTGGCCTAATTCACGAACCAAGGTCACCCAACACTATCGCCCTACCACCCCATGAAATCATCACTGTGCCTAACCCTGACTCCATCCTACCTCTCAACCCTCCTCTGATACCATTCTGTCACGACCCGCCTTCACCAAAAGGAGGGAAGGGACAACCGATTGCCATGCCCTTCCTTCTTTAAGTTGAAGGAGAGATAATGAACTCCAAAACTCGCCTTCAATAGGTCCTAGAGTGGCGACCAACACCAAGGGTATAGAGTCTCACACAAAATCGAAGGAATTACCCTTTTTATTTTTATAGGATCGAGAGATAAGATAGCAACCCCAATAATACCAAAGATAAAAGTAAAGGTAAAGACAAAAATAACCTATTACCATATGCATGTTCAACAGTAAATGATACAATTCACACAACTCCAAAGGTAATGTACCAAGAAAAAGGAAAATGACAATAGCAACTACCCCAAGTTCCGAGCTAGTATGGTCCCACACGATCCCTGAAGTCCTCCTGGAAACCTGAAAGAAGTTTTATATACATAGGGTGAGCATACAAGTACACTCATTAGGGAAAACCAAAGACTCTCGTGCACAAGTGGAGATGAATTCTAATGCCCTATGAGAAAAGAAAAACCAAAACACCTAGCAAGGGAAACTATCCACCCAAGCCTCACCAAGGCACACTCCCCAAATAATGCAAGGCAAGTAAAGTATAGTAATAGCACATCGATATTTGGGTATCCCGTTCCACTTTCCCACTGGTTATTGAAGACATCCTATGCATCGAACCAATCCCACCATTCTCACTGCAGTACCACTGCCAAAACTCGCCCGCACACACCTGGGACATAACCTCACTGATGCCCCACTGCCAAACCCCGCCCGCAGACACCTGAGCCATAACCTCACCATAGTCCCATTTCCAAACCCTTCCCGCAGACACCTGGGCCACAACCACCACGCGTAACCACACTTGCAAACACTTGGGTCAGAACAACTACTGCCATGCCCAAAGACACCTGTGCCTCATCCCAAAGACACTTGGGAAACAACTAGCCCACAAACACCTGGGCCAACCACCACAACTACCCTACTTGAAGATTCCTAGGCTAATAATGGACTTTAGGCCATCAAAGCCTACCCAAAGAGTCTTGGGCTATTCGGGAAAGGGAGCAGAAAAGTAGCTAATAACCTGCCACTCATAGGAGTGTTGGGAAAAACACCCTCTCCATGAAATGGGGTGTTCGACAATAAGTTCTCAACTTGGGTGGGGCATGAATAAGAAACATAAAATCTACAGATATATGTATAGGTAACAAACACTCATCCCAACCTAGGGGTTCCAAAACCTAACCACAAACACCCTTGTTATTATTCATTCACAAAATAAGCCACGACACTCACGGCCAATACAAAAATCATCCGAAAAACTAATTACCCATTTAAACCATTCTTGTTTTCATGTTCAAGTGATCCCATTTAGGTGAATTCTGAACTACCGAGCAACTAACAGTCATAAACACAAGCCAAGAAAAGAGAAACAACCAAACAACAATTTAATCATTCACACCTGGTTCTCTTGTAAAGTTACAAGAAAAAAAGGGGATTAGTGAGATCCCTCAAAGTACTGGAAACAAAGAAAACCCTGAGACACAACCCCATGTCCCCCAAACCAGGAACCAATGATTTCTCAACAATATAGGATCCCACCCAAGTTCATGTCACAACAGAGCAAACACAAAGCTTCAGATTCACAACCAACATCCATACCACAACAGAGGATCCCATCATCACCCTCATCACCCCATAGGAAATCAAACAGAACAACACGCCTACTACCAAAACAGAGTAAGGAAACATCCAGGTTCAACACATCATTCCTTAGGTTCTTTTCTCTATTTGTTAACTAGGGTGATCACATAGGTATTCTTGTTTTTTTGAACGCCCATTTAACCAGCCGAGTTTAAGTGTTTAGCCAAATTCCATGTTAAGTCATTTTTTTAATCATCGCAGAAGACATGGTTCATTAGTGTGCAAGGAAAGACCACCAACGACCATGATTTTTAGTGAGCATAGGCCCGCGCAATTCAAAACACATGTCAACATAAAAGAGTACAACAGAACATCGATTACACCCCCTTCATTCTTTAAAGGTCCGTTCATTATCTTCATTAAGTATGGTTTAATCAATTACCATAGAGAAAAAATCGTACCCACCCCGCATGATACACAGAAAGGAGAGGCGAAGGAAAAATTCCTACCTGATTGATCAAAGATCGATGTTTTTCTCCATGCGCCAAGAACAAGGGATGCACGGCTTGCAGGGGAGGAAATATGTGGACTCCAATGGGTGTAGAAAGCTCCAGTAGAGGCACACCATAAGCCACGGGAAGAAGGGAATCCAGGTGCACCGGGGGGAAGAACGAAGCCGGCCAAAGGAAGAAGAGGAAAAAGAACTTCCTATGGAATATATAGATAAGATCCCATTGTTATGGGATATGGGAATTTTGAACGCTTGGAAAGTCGGATCGTGGTTTCCCACACGGTTGGGTAGTTACACACAATGATATTAAGGTGCTATTTAATATCCCCCCTCAAGGAGGTTTCTCGGGATTTTTAGGAATTAATTATGGGCTTTAAAAGGGGTAAAAGAATTAATTTACGTCAAAAAAAGACGTTGTGGGAGCGGGACTGGAAAAAGAAATCGGAGGGCTAGGTGAGGAAATGGTGCCACCATCACGGTGCCACCCTTACAATGCCACTGTCACGGTGCCACCCTTACGGTGCCACCATCATGATGCCACCCTTATGGTGCCACCGTCACGGTGCCACTGTTTCGGTGGAGCCTTATTTTGGTAAAGTAATGGGCCAGGAGGGTCTGGGCCATTACAGGTGGCCTACTAAGATTGTATCTCACACCCTCCTTGGTCTACCCTTGGAACCCAAGTAGTCTATATGGTTGTTGGTATTAATAAAGGGAAGAAGACTGCTTCTGAGATTTTATTTCTAGCTTTATGATGGAGTTTGGGGTAGAGGACTAAGCCTATGCTTGAGATGATATCTATACTAGTTTTTGTTCTTTTGTTTGGTTTATTAACAAGTGTTATATTCCTATATCACCGTCCCTTGAATATTAATTTTGGTATAGCTAAATGACATAGAATCAACATTATATCATATTAGTTATTATTATTACTTATCTTTCACTTATTGCTTTTTTAGCTTCCATGCTTTATTATAATTGTTTTTGCTTCTATTTATTACTGCTTCTTCTATCTGTTATTATATTATAACGCACGCACACACACACACACACATATATATATATATATATATATATTACTTCAATCCACTTTGATCAATGAGGGGATAATCTCCCCACAAACACACCCTAGGTCCTCACTGCTTGTCGACGGCCTCTGGAATTCTGGGAGGCACACTTGAGGTCTTGTAGCCATATCCTCGGGGTACCATTAAGTGGAATCCAGGGCACGATGCTATAGTAAGACCGTGGTTGTGTTTTTTATCATGATTATAGAATTTTTGATAATGTTTTAAGGTATTTTCTGGTTGATTTCAAGTCCTGGGGTAATCCTTGGGGTCGTTTTGAGTTTTTGAGATAGAAATAAAGAGGTATGGAGGAGGCTAATGGTTAGTACGCATGGTTAGTAGAGACCATGCATATCCCGTGTGGTCCTTCTTGATAACTCTAGTGACACCTTTATGGTTGGAGCACAATTTTCCTAACCATTTATATAAACCATGAAGTGTTTAAAATTCTAGAAGTTTTTTTATTTTTTTGGCTTCTTTCCCATTATAATTTCTTATTATGTGAGTGTTTCTTGTTGGTACCCTTGACGAGGGTTTATTTTGGTTTATTTTATCTGTTTTAAAATGGAATCATTCTTGATGAAGCTTTTGTTTTATTTATTATAGAAAATGCCTCACAAAGAACCTCATCTCAGAATAGAGAGGGTTATGTAGAGAGTACTCTATTGGTAGACCCTCATATCGAACCAACTTTGGTGGAGTCAGTCACTACTGGAAAGCTAGGCTATACCCATGGACCTATACCAACAGTTTTCAAAAACTGATGGTATAGGTTGTCCTATCCTAATTGTTCAGTATAACCATTGGGATAGAATGTTTATATGAAGGATATCCCAATAGTTTAGAAAAACTATTGGGATAGATATTTCTATACCAACAGTTTAAAAAAAGTGTTGTTTTAGAGCTTGATATAAAAAACAGTTTTAAGAAAATATTGGTACAACCTTTAATATCTACCCATCCCATGTGGGATCCCCTCCTCCAATCTCATTCTCTTTTAGAATGCCCTAGCAGCACATTAGATTCCATTTTCTTCCACACCCATGCGATCTCTCCTGTATTCCCGTTTTAATTCCATTTTTTTCAATATTAAATCGGTGAATTCAAAATTATTTAGGTAATCTATAAACAATCAATTTAATTTTATTCTAGGTCTAAACCACTATATTAGATTATTTTTTTATACGTATTTAATTACTTTTTATTTTTCTAAATTTTCTTGTGGATATTGAAACAATCGTTTTCAATACTTATATTGAAGGAGAATTTATTAATTTGATGTTTTTTCATTCTTTATTTTTATTGTTTTATACATGGAATACTGCGATCTATATAATTTTGGGTTTTTTGTGGATTATTTTCTTAGCTCAATTCTTATAGGGGACTTCTTTAGCAATGGGTTGCTCACTATATTTATTAGCTTTTCATTTTTGATATGTGGAACCTATTTTGAATCTCTTGGGTAGTTTTTTCACTTATCATTTTTTTAGTTTTTAATTAACATGTGAAAAATGATTAACTTTAACGTCCCTCAATATGAGATGGGTTTCACATTATAATTATCCCCCATGACTATATATTTTCACTTATATCTATTCTGTCACTATTTTCTATTGAAGGGGAGAGTCAGCAAGGAACCTATTTATAGGTCAATTATTCCTCATAAATTTATTTACTCAATTAAACCTCATTTAAATTACACCACTATATATTTATATTTCATAAGTAACACTATAATAACTAAATACTCAACCCTTGATGGACAAGGAATCAAGCTAGTGGTCACATTCCATCGTGGATTTGGTACATTATTCAATTCATCTCTATATATATCATCATAAAATATATAATTTATTAATTTTAAAAAGGGGAAATTACATAATATGAAGATACCATACATATAAAATTCAATACAAAAACATGTATAATACTAAGGGGGTAGGTTTAAAGGACCACTTATTTTATAAGTGAAGCAATTACCTCTTTAAGCACCACCTGTACATTTATTTGTTGGCCTTTCCAAGTGGATTGGTTATTTAAATCATACATGCGACCCTATTTCATTCCAAGAACTACTAAAAAATTAATAAAAACATTTCTAATTACTAATAAATTTATTTTAAATGGTTATAAACACTGATTAAGTCACTGAGTGACAGTACTAGACAAACATTATGACTAACCACCTATAGATGATCTATAACATACCCTCTAAACTATCCTGGAAATATCCCTATCACTCTAAAAAAACCATAATCAATTTAATTCAATTAAATTCAAAAACCAAAGAAAAAACCAACACCCAACATACCTTCAACAAAACAACTTATAATGGATTTCAAATATCATCTCAAGACATCCTATACACAAGGTACATGAAAGCCCTATAGAAATTGGATGACTCCACTATACTATGGTGTCTTAAAGAGAAAATATATTTTCCTAGCTCATGGATCTCCCTGGAATAGGCCTCTTAACACATGTGATAATTTAGATCCATAACCCTACTTTCCATTGGAATTTCCTATTTAATATCATTTATAGTGGTCCGATAATATTCTTGCTATAGTTCTCATCTTATCACATACTACTCCATGAAATAACAATGGTCAAAAGTCACTATATATTATACCTAATATCAATTAAAGACCAAATTGGAACAGTGTCCACTACCCAAGAATTATTCCCACACACACAAACTATTCATCAGAATCTCAAATCGCATTTTTAACAAAACTCTAACATTCAATACCATGTTAGCATAGTATTTTCTAGCTGCCACATACCATTATATGTAAAAGAACTAGTTAGGCCTCCAACATCTTACCTTTATCAAAACATTCAGTTTCATTATAATGACCTTGACCCCAATAACCAGGAGCCAGTGCATTACTTTATTACATTGGAATAGATACAAGATTCAAATCCCAAAGGAACAAAAAATTTAACAGTTTTAGAAAACCAGATTACTTATATGAAACCCATTTACATTGTAAAAATAAATAAAACACAATACATAACAAGATCTAAATAACTACATCCCTGAAAACTCATTCAATGATATCTTCTTCATAACCTAGGGAAAGGGAAAAAATAAGAGTGAGATAAAATTAATAATAAAAGTTAAGTATAGTGGAATCTATTCTGAATCAATAAACATAGTTAAAATTTCAAGGTATATAACTGAACACACATGCCATATAAATATCTGGATAAGTCTTAATCAATATGAAAATGTAAAACGACTGAAACAAATTCCATTTAATCAATAAATTGATATTGAAATGAATATATTGATAATGTTATAGTGAAAATATCTTGGATAATAATAATAAGTAAATTATAAATTAAAAAAATTCTTAATTATTGGATACTATGTTTCTGAGGTACATGGTACCTTTACTTTTAAGACCTTTCACAAGACAGTTTAAAATGTACTAGGTAAAAACCCATATGTTTTGACTAACTAATTCGTATCATGAGACCACCGATGCATCAGAGGAATTAATTTAAATGGAACCCAACACATATATTGCTAGTCTAAATCATCCCTTATATATCAAATAAATAGATTTAGCTCATAAATAATGTACCTTATCAAATATCCATATTGAGTAAAGGATGAGGATTTATCAATATTTCCCCAATTAATCAATATATTTCAAAGTAAAAAACGTATGTAAAAATGGAATAAAGTTTAATAAATAGTCATATACATTACAAAAGAATATGTATATTAAAGAAAAATTTAATTTCTAATGAAAATTATTAAAATAAAGTTATTATTTTAATAGAAATTTAACAATCACAAAAGAAAGTGAGATTGCATAATAACCTTTACCACTTGGTAATTTTCAATTAAAATACCCTTGGATTAAATAATTCAAATTGGAACTTAAAATACCATGAAATATGAGTCATGATATTACATTTAAAATGATAAGTATATACACCATGTAAAATTGAATTGGTGTATAATAACAAATAAGTCTCAATGGAATGTAAATTGAGATGAAATCCCTTACCTTACACTTCCTTTTGGTTCAACACTCTTTAACCTCTTGTATAATGGGTTTAAGAATGTGATTAAATTATTATAGAACCATATTAATATTTATAATATCATATAATATTCTTTTAAAACATCTCATCACCCGTATGTTAATAAACGTTCATTATTTTCATTATTTGAGGTGTTCATTTCCATGTTTATTCGAGTATGTCTTGACATGTTATTTTTTATTCATATTAATTATATAGCTATTTCATTATATCTTTTATGTAAACTATTATGTAAATATCATATATATTTAGTATTTTTGTATTTAGATTAATCCATAAATTTTTTTATAGGAAATGAAATGCACCGTTCATAGAGATGGTAGACCGTATGTATGCATGAATGTTGCCTCCATTTTTTTATCATACTAAAAGAAATAAAAGTAAGTGATATATATGTATATTATAATATATGTATCATATTTATGTTATATATTTCACATATATTTATTAAAAACATCCTTAATATATTCCATGTAAGGTTTGAACAAATCACATCGTTTCGCAAGGCTATAGTCCGCTGTATACTCGAACAATGTTATCATATTCCCAAAAAATAGAAATCATAAATGTATGTTTTATATATTAATAAAATAGAAATAAATAAATTATAAATATCATATATATCATATATAAACTATAAATCTATCCTTATTCCCAACCTTGAAAGGTGGTAATGGAAGAACAAATGACATCAGTTCGTGAGGTGATAATACGTCGTACACACGAACAATCATTTTGTATCCCATATGATGGAAATGTGTGTGTTTTTAGGTATTAAAATTATATTAAAAACATCTAAATATATTTAATAAACTTATGTTATTATAATATCATTATATAAAAATTTTAAAGGTTTTTTTAGGAAATAAAATAAAAAAATTATGTTGATGAACGTTACCTCTTCTCTAGGTATCTCATCCTGGTTTACCATAAAAGGCCTTCCTTGGTTATATTTATGACCAAAATAAGGATTATAGGATGATGGCAGGAAAATTGGTAAGTTAATTGGGTAGTTTTTGGATGATAAAAATGGCTTGGGAGGTGTGAATAAGTGAGGGAAGTGAGTTCCCTTTTAGAGTAGAGGTGGAGTGGCATTCTTATTAATACCAAAAAGTAAACACTATTGGGAGGTCTCCCTTACCTCATGTTCCCCCAATAATGATTTTTTTATAAAATTGGGGATATGGTCTAAATATTTCCATACAATGAGTTTAGACAAGTATTTAATCACTTCCGCACTATATCTGTTAAGATTAATAACTAAGTAAACTCATTTTTACCTTAATTCCTATGATTAACATTAACAGTTTTTGCTAATAATTTTGGTAAAAAATTAGATTTAACTTATTAGAAAATATATATTATTATTATTAAAAACATTTAATCTATTTTTCCACATTAAAATTATATGATTGAAGGAAATTAAATTAAAATTAATCCCGTAGATGGAACGAGAAAGAGGGTTTTAAAGGGAAAATCATCAAAAGTTTAATAAGTTTTTATATCTAAATTCAATATAAAAATTATTCCAATGAATTAAATTGGATTAATATGTGTATAATTTATCTTATTTTTATTTTAAAACCAATTTAAAATATAATTTAACACTATAAATTATTTAGATAAAAAGTCAATTTTCAATTCAAACTCAGTAGTTTTCACTATTCATCAAAAAATGAAACTTCTCAGAAAAATAAAAAAATCACCATAAGATAATTTTAAAATTACTATTAAAAAAATTAATTTTATTTTTTCTGATAAATTTATAAAATTTATTTTTAAAACAAGTGCACCATTAAAAGACAACAAACATGCATTTAGAAAAATACAAGTTTTTATGCATAAAATAGGATTTGTTCTTATACTATTACTATAAATCAATTATATGAATTTAAAATTTTTATTGAATATATAATATATAAATTTAATTAATATCATAAAATAATATTAATTAATTTAAATTGTTAATATTATACTCCTTCAACGCATAAAAAAAGAGTTTTATAAAAACAATTACCTTATATTAAATTAGTTAATTAACTGGTAATCAATGAATTAAACCACATATTTTAATAATTAATTAATCCTTCTTATGACCATAAATTTAATGTCTATGAGATAATTAACATTTTAAATAATACTATTAATAGAATTTGGTAAAACTATGTCTTGTGTGTAATGCAAGCCATCGAAGAATGTCACTGCTACATGTAATGAAAGCTAAGTCCATTTTGCATGCATTGAAAGCTATATAAAATATTTAATTTATTTAAAAAAGTAAATATTTCATAAATTATTGGGATTTTCTATTACTTTATATTCTTGGTGTTGCGTATCACATAATAAATTGAACATGATATTCATATTTTAAAATTTTGCAGTGTTATATTCTTTCTACTTTAAATAAATTGCGTCTTCACAATTTAAACATGATCTTGGTAATATTGGGTATGATATTTGAATTTTTTTTTGAAAAAACTAAATTTTAAAAGGTTTAATAAAATATCCTATTAATAAGAGTAAAATTTAAGTACAAAAGTTATCTCGAATAATTACATAACTAGGGTTCCTTATAGGAGAACACATGTGGAAAATGAATACATGGACCTGGAAGAGAAAACTAAAATTTGAATACTGAGGGATAACGATATATAACTTATTTAGGATAATGTTAAAGACCAAAAATACATAAAATAGAGGTATTAAAAAGGTTATTGGTATCATAAAACATGATGATAATAGAGCATTATTTTTGTTTCTAGACTATTTTTTATAGTTAAGCAATCCTTTCATTCTCAAAGAATATAAGGAAATATAATTATTTGATATCTTTCTATTTAATAAGCATAATCTTATCCTTTGGTTTTTCCATGAACTATTTCTACTTCATCTCTTAGCACATGTTTCATTATATGGAGTGGTAATACATTAATCTCTAAAACATTTCCCAAATACCAACATATAACATTTCATAAATGGTTATCCTTATATCCCTTCCAAAATATCAAGATCCAAAACTTTATATGGTCACTTAATTTTTAAAATGAACTTATCATTAATCCAAAAAACATTAATTACCTCTAAATCATCACATACCAAACATCTGAATACCTTCATCATGTATTCTCTTGAAAAATGGAAATAATTGGAAATACCACAAAAACTTATTGAAAAAATGTATGATTCATTATTACATAAGTAAAACATAGAATTTTGGATATATTCCTTAATTATAAAAATGTTTTAAACTCCATCAAAGATGGTATAAACCACTTTTTCAACAAAAAATTAATCAGTTCCAAGGTAGTCAGTAATATTCAATTTACTTTATCCATATCAATAATGATTATCTCGACATCATGAACGTATTAAGGGTTATCATACCCTTAATCATGTGTTTTTTTCAATAAGTTAAACTTTCCACAAAATCATTTTTCTTATTTTTTGGTACCATTCAACAAACTCTTTCTAATCCTTAATGAAATAGTACTATAGTATAATTCTTATAAATTTTATAATTCTTATAACCAGAATGTATTAAGATAAAATAATCCAAGGATATTAATACATAAGCATATTAATCATTCCATTTTAGCTGTATCAATATCATAATATTAAATTTTATCCCTTAGATTATTCTAAGGTATATGCACTTGATTGTTGGGGAATTCACTTGTGTAGTGCCCCATCTTCTTATAGTTGAAAAACTAAATATTAGTGTTCTCTTTCTTCCCTTCAAATTTTTTCCTAGTGAACATTTTCTCTACACTTATAACAAACTCCCAATCCCTTCAATCATTTCCTATAGGGATTATTTCCATTTTTATCACATATGGGAAAACCATTCTTTCCCTTCTTCCCTTTATATGTTATTTTCTCTTCCATAATATTATTCTCTTGATTCCATTTTAATCCATAAGACCTAGATAATTATTAATCTATCTTGATAACATATAAAAATATTTTATTGTATGAATAAAAAGGTTGTGTGACTAATGAACTTCAGATACTTTTCTTAATCCCTTAAAATGAATGGTCTATATTGTTTTTTGGGATTCATATGTAATATATAACATACCTATCTAATATTTTAAAGGTATATTCATACTATAAAACACTTTCTTACTCTGTTTTCTTTATACTAAGGAACTTTATATTTATATCAGTTTATTTCTCATAAGGGATTTTTTAAAAAAAATGTATCCTTAAAAGATTTCAATTCCATGAATTATATTTCCTCTTTCTCCTTAGTATTCTGGATAAACGAACACCATTGATCATCATCTCCATTGAGACAATATAATACAAGTGTAAAATTTTCCTTTTCAACACATATCAATACCATAAGTAACTTCTCTAAATAATTAATCCATCACTCAACTACCATTGGATCTGTAGTCCCACTAAATGATGGGGGCTTCTGTCACATAATGTGATCCAACATAGTATATTCTCACTGTGGAATATGTTTCTTCATATGAGAAATGTTATTTTTCAAAACTTGATTAAGATTCCCTAATATATCCATAACTTTATCTTATATAATAACAGCTATATCATCTAATTTAGAAGGGAAACACATAAATTGGCCCTGAAGATTGATACCTTTCTTTCTTCCAGGTCCCATCTCTAAACAATGTCATATACTAGATTAGATCATAGAATTATGAACTTTGTATAATTTTAAATATGATGTAACACATAATATAAATTAAAACATTTATGCATAGATAATGTCATAATGATTATCATGTTTTCATTGGAATGTTCTTATATAATTTTCCTCAATATATATCATAGGGTTATGTTCTCAAATATAAATTTTCTTAATTCTACTTTCCAATGTTTCTACTAAACCAAGATTTGATACCAACTATAATGACCAAGAATCTAGTAGCTTGGAGCCGATGCCTTACTTTATTAAACTGACATAGATACAATATTCAAATCCCAAAGGACTAAAAATTTCAGCAATTTTTGAAAACCATATTACATACATGATACCCATTTTACACTAGTAAAATAAATAAAAAATAATACATAAAAATAGATAAATAACTGCACCCTTGAAAAATTATTCAAAGATCGTTCATAACTAGGGGAGCGAAAAAAATAAGGGTGATATAAAATGCTTCATAAAGTATAATGGAATATGAAGTGAATCAATAATCATAATCAAAATTTAAAGTTAGATAGCTGAACCCACATTCCACATAAATATATGGATAAGGCATAATCAGTATAGAAAAGTAAAATAACTGAAACACATGCCATTTAATTAATATACTAAGAATTAAATGAATCTATAGATAATTTCATAGTGGAAATATGATGGATAACAATAATAATAAATGAATTATGAATGAAGGAAGCACTTAATTTTTGGAGACCATGTTTCCCAATTACACGGTACCTTTACCGTCTAGACATTTTATAATATGGTTTAAAATATACAAGGTAAAAACGCATTTGATTTGGCCAACTAATATGTCCCATTAGACTACTGATGCATCAAGGGGATTAATTTAAATGGCCCCAACCCATGTTGTACTATTCCAAATAATTACTTATATATCTAATAAATCTGTTTAAATCATAAACAATGTGCCTTATCAAATATCCTAATTAAGTAAAGGATACCGGTTTATCAATATTTCCCCAATTAATCAATATATTTCAAGGTAAACACCATTTGTAAAAATGGTATAAATTTTAGAAAATAGTTATATAAATTACAAAATAATATGTATATTCAATAAAAATTTAATGTCCAATGAAAACTAATTATAAAAAAGTTATTGTTTTAAGAGAAATTTAACAATCACAAAAGAAAGTGAGATTGCATAATAACTTTTACCACTTGGAAATTTTCAAGTCAAACCCTCTTCTATGAAATAATTTGAATTGAAACTTAAAATAACATAAAGTTTGAATCATGATATTACCTATAAAATAATAAGTATATACACCACATAAAAGTGAAATGGTGTATAATGAAAAAAAATTCTCAATGAAATGTAAATTGAGATGAAATCCCTTACCTTATGTTTATATTTGTTTGAATGCTCTTTAACATAATATATATTAGTTTTAATAATGTTATTAAATTATTATAGAACCATATTAATATTTATAATATCATATGTGATTCTTTTATAACATATTATCACTTGTTTGTTAATAATATTTCATTATTTTCATTATTTTGGGTGTTAATTGCCATATTTTTCTAGTATGTTTTGACTTGTTATTTATTATTCCTATTACTTAGATCATGATTTAATCATATATAGGATTTAAAATATGATTTAAATATCAGATATATTTATTATATATTTATTTATATTAACCCATAATATATATTGATAGGAAATTAAATTCACAATTCATGGGGACGGTAGGTCGTACGTACGCATGAACGATGTTTCCATGTTCTTATCATCTTAAAATAAAGAAAATTAAGTGATATATATATATATATAAATTATAATTGCAGAATCATATTTATAATAAATATATATAACATATACTTATTAAAC
Organism: Viscum album; assembly: GCA_963277665.1. Lineage (NCBI taxonomy): Eukaryota > Viridiplantae > Streptophyta > Magnoliopsida > Santalales > Viscaceae > Viscum > Viscum album. Next base: position 785,523,580 of record OY728157.1, read on the forward strand.
CAATCTTTAATACATTCTATGTAATGTGTGAACGAATCACACCGCTTCTTGATACATTATTCCTCCGTACACATGAATAAAGTTATCTTATTCCAAAAAAATGGAAAATACAAAGTTATTTATTATATAATAATTTAAGAGGCATAAAAAAAATTATAAATATCATATATATCATATATAAACTATAAATAAATCATTATTCCCAACCTTTAAAGGTGATAATGGAATAATGAATAACTTCAGTTCGCAAGGTGGTAGTCCACCATACACACAAACGATGATTGCATATCCCATTTGGTGAATGTTTTTGTAGTTTTAAGTATTAAAAATAATATATAAAAATATAATTATATTTAATATACTAGGGTTATTATATAATCATGATACAAAAATAATTCAAGGGGTTTGAGGAGGAAATAAAATAGAAACATTCGATGATGAACGTTACTTATTATTTGGGTATCTACTTTTGGTTTAGAGAAAAGGCCATACTTGTTAAGATTGTTTCCCTATATAAGGATTATTGGATGAGGGGAGGGAATGTTTTAAGTTAATTGGGTAGGTTTTTGATGATCCAAATGTCCTGAGAGGTGTGAATAAGTGATGGGAGTGAGTGCCCTTTTATAGTGAAAGTGGAGTGACATTCTTGTAAATACCAAAAAGTAAACACTATTTGGAAGTCTCCATTACCTCATGTGCCTCAAATAATGAACCATTTTGGATACAATATGGGATATGGTCTAATTATGGACATATAATGCGGTTTGGACAAGTTTTTAGTCATTTCCACACCTTATCTTTTAAGATCAACTATTAAGTAAACTCATTTTTTACCATAATCATTGTGATTAACATTAACTATTTTTTCTATTCACTTTGGTAATTAAATAATTTGACCTTATTTGACATTATAAATTATTATTATTCTAAATATGGAATCCATTTTTCTATATTAAAATCACAGGAGTGGAATAAATTAATTTAAAATTTACCCCACACACGGAATGAGAAAATATGTTTTATAGTGAAAATGTTTAAAGGTTTACTAAGTTTTTATATCTAAATTCAATATAAAAATTATCCCAATTAAATAAATTATATTAATATATTTTTAATTGATATTTTTTAATTTTAAACCAATTTAAAATATAATTTAACTTTATAAATCATTTTGATGAAAAGTCAGTTTTTAATTAAAATTCATTATTTTTCACTATTCATAAAAAAAATCAAACTTCTCAAAAAACACCAAAAATTCACCCTAAGATAATTTCTATATTCATAATAAAAAATTGTTTATTTTTTCAATTAAAATTTATAAAATATTTAAAATTTAGTTTTAAAAAAAGTGCTCCAGTAAAAGGCGGAAAAATTGCATTTATAAAAATATAGGTCTTTATGCATAAAATTGGATTTGTTATTATCCTATTCCTCTAAAATATATTGGATGTATTTAAAAACTCTTTATTTAATATATAATATTTAAATTTAATTATTATTATCCAATCATATTTTTTAATTTAAATTATTAATACTATACACTTTCAACACATAAAAATCATTTTTTATAAAAATGTGTCCTTTATATTCAATTGGTTAATTAATTGGTAACCAATTAATTCAACCATATATTTTATTAAGTTAATTAATAATATTTATAAACATAAATTTAAAATCTATGAGATAATAATCATTTTAAATAATAATATTAATAATATTCTTTATAACTCAATATTTCATGTAATCCAAGCCATTGAAGTAAGTCATTGTTCGTGTATTGAAATCTAACTCATTATTGCATACAGTGAAAGATATATAATAGATTGGATTTATTTAAAAAAGTTAATATATCATAAAGTAATTAGATTTTATATTCCTTTATATTCTTAGTTTTGTGTGTCACATACATAATTGAATATGATATTCATATTTTAAAATTTTAGGGTGTTATAGTTTTCCATTGACTCACAAGTAAATAACTCAATGATAATGCCATAATACTTAAAGGAATCCCAAAATTTCTCAATAGAAAAATTGGTGTCTAGAACTTAATTTATGTACAGTATAAATGGTAGTATCAATAACCTCCATAATAACTATTATGCTCTCACCACGAGGAACGAATCTCCTTTGACCAGACACATAGTATTTCCTCTCATAACGGTGTGTCATTTAAACACATCAATCCTTTACCCATCCCTGAATCAAGGGTAAAAAATCCTTGTAAATTGAAAAAATAAAATTATTAATTAGGTTTATACCCTCAAATAAAAAATTATGCACTATACACTATATGGTTCCCATAATAATGCTCCATGAGTTCAAACTCAAATGGTTTCATCATCGCACATTTTTCACTCCTACTAATCCAAACCCAATATACTATTAATAAATGATCAATATTATCTCTTGGGTCAATATTTCTCTCACACTTAAGCCATAAATTATTTCATCCCTCATCATGATGTAATTAAAAACTCATACAATAGGATTCAAGCCACTATGCATGTAGGAATCATAGTTAAAAACATTGGTCCATATACCAAAAATAGATGCTCACTATTACATAACACAATAGATGCCTCATGTACAAAACACATGAAACCTTAATATCATTTAAGCATTATTGGTTTATACTTCTATACTAACCAATATATATTTCATGTGGAGAAATGCATTAGATGTGTGGGATTTCCACCTTGATTACAAAAAAACTCAAAGGTTTCACACTCCTATGTAACTAGACTGAGGATCTAGTCCCACTCTTTAAGAGTCATATGAAACTAAACCTGGGATCACTCTATTAAACTAATAACCATGATCACAATTCATGTCAGTACCATTTAAACAAAATTCATTTGTAATACTCTTCAAAATTGGATCTCTCACTTATGAAATAGTCTACCACATGCACACCCACCACCTTGGAAACATTCCCTAATCCACAACATTAACACACACTTTCTATACATAATACCTAACCATTTCGGGTCATAATCAACCATACCATTGAAAAACACAAAATAAAAAATCTATAGGGTTAGGAATCCAAATTATCCTTCCCTAAAAACCATCATTGATACCAAGGCACTTCCACTGAAGGTGTATTTCTCATTGAAATTCAAGGCATATTCATGCCTATAACATATATAGAATCACATTTTTTGCATTTATCTCAAGGTGAGTATTGATTCACTTTAGCATACCTCAACATGAGAAACAACCAATTATGGATTTATCCAACCTAAATTCATAATTAATGTGTGTTTAATAATATTCTTAACTAGAAATAGTAATATTTTATACATGGATTTATAAAATAATAATAACATAAGTGAAAAGTTAATAGAATAAGAGAAAAAATAAAAACAACAATTATAAACCCAATTTTTGTATAGTATTATGTATAGTTATTACTCAATGATATAATGTAATTTAATATCATTATTTTTTATTTATATTACTTTGTTATATATATATATATATATATATTATTTTTTGTCTTTTATATTATGATTCTCATATAGACTAGTGTGTCAATTATGGTATAATATAGAGTGAATAATTCTCATTTCCTTAAATATATTTAAAATTTAACTATAATATTATTTAATTTATATTATGAAATCACTTATAACTTTTTTTATAAAATAGATTGGATTTTTATGTATGAAAATAATCTGATCTCAAGAAATTTTCAAAACAAGTTAGAGTGTTTTTTTGATTTGTATTTAACAATGCTTCAAATAGCGGTCATATACAATAACCATGTTATAATTGTGTTGGAAGACCTTGGTTATGTCATTTCCAAGTTATCTATGATATAACCATAAATGGTTTTCAAATATACTGCTATGTTTGGTTTCACAATGGGGAGAATATTAAATCTCAAAATGTTTATCATCTGACTGAGAGGACTGAATTGGAGATTTTATTAGATGACTGGATTCCATATATTCATCATCATGAGAAAGAAAGGATTTAAATCCAAGAATAATTAAATACAAGAACACATAATGTATTTAATTAAAATTTTGATGTTGAAAGGGTGAACAAATTGAATGATACTACCATGACGCAAGTATATCAACAATGTGGTAAAATTAAAAAGTTATAATTTTAATATAACTATTTCATGGGAAAACATGTATAGGATTTCTAATTATATCATCAATTATATTCTAAATTTTTTTAATGAATTGATTATATATTAATCAAATATTATCTCAAAACATTATATGTCATGGAAGTTAGTTGATGAACTTGGATTTTATAAAAACAAAATTCGGTCTTGCCTGGATGATTACAATTTATTCTAGGAAGAAACTGCTAAATGAAATGATTTTATAAAATGTAGAACATATCAATAGAAGATAAATACTGATGGACCACTAACATTTTCCATAGAAAGTAATTTGGAACTTTCCATTGATTCTAAAAATCTATAATGTTTTCATGTATTATAAAATATCAATAAATATGTGATGGAATGATACCGATAGAAAAAAGGATAATGATGAGTTTTTTCATCCCGAAGATAGATTATCATGGAGAAAATTTGATGATCAATATCATGATTTTTCATCTAATGTGCATAATGTGAGGTTGGTTCTATCATGTGACAATTTTAATCCATTTTTTGAAGTACTTACTTCGCACATCACATGGATATTTTTTAGACACATTTATAACCTTCCTCCATGGATGTGTATGAACAAACTTTTCACTTTCATGAGTATACTCATATCTGTAAATTCTGATCATGTCAATTATATATATATGTATTCATTCTACAATTAATAAAATAGTTGAAGTATATTTGGAATTTGGACGTGCTCACATACAATGCTTACTCAAAAGACATATTTCAAATGTGTGCTACGCTTTTGTGGACAATAAATGAATTTACTTCTCATGCAATGATGTATGGATGGGGAATAAATAGAAAAATTCCATGTCCTATTTTTATGAATAATAAACAATCTAAAAGACTTAAATATCACCATAGTTTCATTTTTATAGGACATCAATTGTTTTTTCTAATAGATCATCCATATAAGAATAATCATTAAAGGTTTAAAAATACCATGGAGACCGATAATATAGCAGCATGTGATTCTCATAAATGGATATTACATCATTTTAGATAAATATTCATAACATTAAAAAATTACATACCCAAGGACCATAATATTTTAGTGTCTTTGGAAACTTGGAAAAACTATTCTAACTTGGTGAAAGATCTTGAATTTTTCTGAAAAAGATCTTACTATTTACCACTCTTACTTAAAACCTTTCTTCATAACCTGGGGTAAGGAAACATGAGAAATGGTGATCTCATTTTGTCAATAAGGGTAAATAATAGAGATACGAAAGAATAACATGAACATAAGGGTATGATAACATGATCATAACATTTGAAGATCATAGAATTCATATTAAAGATCATACACATCAGTCATGACATAAAGATTAGAAACTAATAAGAAATGAATCATAAGGGAATCTAGATAATAATCCATGAGGGAATAAATTAGAAATAAGACATGGAATTATAGAATACAAATAAATATATAAAATGATTTACAAATTATCCAAGGCTCACTTCTAAGTATATCTTAGTGGAACATGATTACTCCTGAAACCATATTAGTAGTAAAGGTTTACTCCCAAGACCATATTAATAGTTAAGGTTCACTCCTAAGACCATATTAGTAGTTAAGGTTCACTTCCAAGACCATCTCAGTAGACAAAGTACTTTACTACAGTATGTTTACTCCCCATTACACCCATGTCTATCTCATGAGATATAAATATTTACCAAATGCATTGGAGGGAGAAATAGGTCCCACCCTTCAACATACATATTTCCACCAAAAGATCATAAAAAGTAATCATATCATAACACATGGAATGAAATTTTTATCATAAACATTTAATCATATCATAACTTGTAAAAAATATATAGTCTTCATAATCATTTTGACATAGAAACTCATGAAAAGAAGTGGGTTTCATAAGCATTTCCTCATAGTGTAACCCATGGAAAAGAAATGGGTTTATAATATTTTTTTCATCATATGTATAAATAGTTCGGAGAAAGAATAATAATGGGATCTTTATCTAGAGAATACCAAGATGAGCAGTTCCTTATCTTATCTAGTCTCGGTTCCTTCCCCCTTGAGGGTGCCAACTTTGTTCGAGCTGATGCCCTTGGGCTTCACTATTTCAGACCTCCTTAAGTGTATTTTTGTAGGCTCTATATACTTTTTTATTTAATAAATTAAAGTCTTTTATGTGTAGAATAAGAATGTAATCCTTGTATCATATCCCCATTAAATAATAATTTACATCCAAGGATGTCATCTTAGGTGGAAAATAATTTCGATTGATCATTTAAAACATTTCTTGAGGAAAATAAAATTTATTGTAAAATAATTTTTAAATCATAAAACCTATTCTAAAATATTTTTTTTTAAAATAACCCTTGAATATAAAAGAATATTTAGAAACCATTTTAAAACATATCTAGAGTAAAATATCCTTTACACTTTGAAAAAATCTTTTTAAGGCATAAAACATTTTGAAAATCCTTTTTCTTTGAAAATAACCTTGAAAACTTATAAAGGAAGATTTGAAAATAATTTTAAACAATTTTTAAAACATAAAAAATTTTAATAATATTTTTCCTTAAAAATGATATTAAAATATTATTTAAAACATTTTAAAAACATTTTAAAAAAACGTTGATTTTAAAGAACATAAATTTATAACCGAAGCGAGAAATAAAACCATATTTTCTTAATTTTTTTATTAATTATATTAAGTAATTTTTTTTATAAAAATGGTATAATTATATTAAGTTATAATTAATAACCAATGTATAAAAAATTTATGAGAATTATTTAGAGTTATATCATGATATTTCAACATTGGATACTTGATCATAATTAATCCCGATAAATGATTAGATTGAAACATAACAACTTTACCAATTTGGTAACATTAAATCACAATCCCCATGAAGGAATACCATAAAATGTAATTTAAAATATTCTGACGATAAATAAATTCAGGATACTACATGTCAAATTATATGTATATACACCTTGTGAAATAATATAGGTGCATAACATAACGTACGTCTTAAAGATGGAAAATTGAGACACAAATATCTTACTAATTTGGTAACTTTCGAACCGTATATCCCATGAAATAGAGATCAAAAAATGTATATGTAAATAGAAAATATGTAAGTAAAATAATCTTAAATTACATTCATCTGTATTATATAAACCACATAGAAGAAAGAGGTGGTGAATATAACATGTGTCTCATGAAAGTAAAAAGTGCGATGAAAATCCCTTACCTTAAGTCTTGACTCTCTTCATACTGGATCAAACATCCCGTATAATAAATATAAGTTTTTTATACATATATCACATAACCATATTCATATATATCATATCATATATGATTTTATTATGACCTTTTATTACCCATTTATTAACAATTTCTTGTTAAAATTACATTTCGGGTAATAACCAGTTTGTTGTTTATATATGTTTTGACTTGTCATTTTGGGTCCGCTTACTTTGATCATATTTTCATAATCTTCATAATGTAAAAAATGGTATAAATATCATATATATTCAGTCTTTATAGGAATTTATATTATTCTATAAAATTTTGTGATAGGAAATGGAATACACCGTTCATGGAAACGGTAGGTTGTACGTATGCATGAAAACTGTTTCCATTTTTATTATCATATTGAAAGAAAGAAGGAGAATTGATAAATATATATATATATATATTATAATTAAAACATAATTATTACTGAATATATATCACATATTTTTATTAAACCTATCTGTAATACATTCCATGTACATCGTGAACGAGTCATATCACTTCACGAGGCGGTAGTCTTCCACACACATAGATGATGTTATCGTACTCCAAGAAAATGGAAATAATAAAGTAATTTGTAATATAATAATTAAATTAGATTAATAAATTCATAAAAATAATATATATTATATATAAACTATAAATCTATCATTATTCCCAACCTTGAAAGGTGGTAGTGGAAGAATGAATGACATCGGTTCGCGAGGTGGTAGTCTGTCGTAAACACAAAAGATGAATGTGTATCCTATTTAATGGAAGTGAATGACGTTTTATGTTATAAAATTTACATAACAATATATTAGTATATTTAATATACTTATTTCATTGTATAATCATGATATAAAAGTAATTTAAGGGGTTCTAATAAGAAATAAAACCAAAACATTTGTTGATGAACATTACCTCTTCTTTGGGTATCACATTTTAGTTTGCACAAGAAGAATTATTTAGTTGGATTTATACAAAATTAAGGATTCTAGGATTAGGGGAATAAAATTTGGAAGTTATTTTTATAGTTTTTGGTCGATCAAAATGGCTTGAGAGGTGTGAAGAAGAGGGGAGAGTGAGTTCCCTTTTATAGTTGAGGAGGAGTGACATTCTTGTAAATACAAAAAGTATTCACTATTAGGAAGTCAATATTACCTCAAGTTGATCCAAAAATTATAATTAACTGTTTTAAGAGATTATATTTTCTATCCAAACCACCACCACACATTTATATACATTTTTTAAACATTTTGTTCTTTAGGTCTTAAGTTTCCTTATTTTACCATTTTTATTTTTCATTATGGTAACTAAATTTATAAACTTTGTAATTTATTCATTATAAATAATTTAAAGTTAGAATAATTATAAAATTTAGAACCACTTATTTTAAATTATTATATCTAACTTATAAAATAAAAATCCCTTAAGTGTTGGAAATGAACTCTGAGAGAAGCGCATGTAACGCACAAAAAAACCGCTTAAACCTTAGACATACTAATAGAGTTTTTACTAATTAGTGGTTAATGTGTCCATTTTAAAAGATAAATTTGTTAATAAATAGACCATATTTTATATTTATTAAAATTTAAAAATTAATTTATAGAGGATATAATTTTTAGTATTTTTAAATCATTTAATAAAATATCATTTATTGTAAAATAACATTAGTGTCAATTTTGACATTATTTATTTAATTTAAATTTATGAAATATCAAGCCAATGATGGAATTTTAATATATTAAGTTCACACCTATGTAACATGATATATTAATCTAAAAAAATAATTTAAATCAATAACTTATTAAATTTACTTCATTTTAAACATTTTTAGTATCATGTGATTTATTTAATTTTTAACTAAAAAATTCGTCTATTGGTGTTACATAAGAATTTAATGTAATTATATCATATAAAAAAATTAAAATAAATTATCATGATAAGAAAATTATTTATCTTCCAAAATAATATTTATAAACTAATTTATATAGTTTTTACCTATTCCAATGCTTTATTGAAATTAAAAGAAAGGTACCTTTTTTGTGTTTTTATTTACTTAAATTATTATATGGGTGAATGTTACATCCCTCCATCTACTCATTGATTTGATAATGTGGGAGGATTATACATGTATTTAAGTGAAATACCTTAGATTTCAAAGGCTAGAAATGAATGTTGAAGGGTGTCAAGAATAAGTGGGGGATGAGTTACCCATTAAGAAAAAAACCACAACAAAAAAAAAATCACTGAACAACCACTATTTTATTCATGATCAAAACAAGACAACTCAACCATTTCCTTTATAACCAAACCAACTGAACTTTTCTACAATGGAATCCAAACCAATATTAAAGTAAATAGCAGAAATATTACTAATAAAATCTAAGATGAAAATAAGACTCTATGCCTCACAAGCTGTATTCTCAAATCACCAAACAACCCAAGTATCGTGAGGTGGTGCTAAAAACGTATGATACTTTACCTTTTCCCATGTCTCAGAAGATAACATCTAAAAAATCACCAAGGTTCCAAATCACGGGTGAGTATAAAACTCAGTAGGTTTTCCCCAATGACTTCCCTTCTAATTCCACTAGGATAGAAAAGTTAGAAACATTTATATAAAACCATTTATATAAAAATTTTATTCAAAAAAGTTTATAACTGAATATAAATAACTTCCAAAATCCATTTATAAACAAGATTAAATGAGTTCTATTTAAACCAATTTTCCAGCAAGTTATATTTATAGAAAAACAACTAAACAAGGCTTTAAACCCATTTATCAATATCATTTTGGTATAACCATTCTCTTATTCACAACACACCCATGCATGCATGCTTTGTTTGAGAGTTCCATACTCATTAGTGGTCTCTTATCCAATTACCTTGGGTCCCACTAACACACGCTCCCGATCCAGGTTCACATACCCTGTACTCCACTGGTACACGTCCCTTATTTAGGGCCCATCATGCATGAACTCAGACAAAACCCAATGTATTCCAAAAAAATTTCAAATAACCATTTCCAACCATTTTAATAAAACCATTATTTTACCAAAAACAATTAAACAAACCAATTATGTACACCCATTCCATTTCAATAAAATCATTACATTTATTGAAAACCGTTTCATAAAATCCATTTACCATAATCCAGGAAAATACCATTTTAAAAACATCATTTTGAAAATCAAGAATCAACTAGTTTAATCAAGAACACCAATTTTCAAGATTTCCAAAAACCATCACCGAAGAGGGTTTCTAACAATCATCAAGAAACAAATTCACAAAAAACCCCACCCAAAGAAATCAAATTGAAATCATGAAAATCATTTTTACTAAGATAAGTCAAGAGTGAAGCCACATACCTCAACCATTTTTACAAAAACTGAAAATTAATGAAGAACGTTCACAGAACCAGGTAAGAAATCCCCAAAACCACCTTAGATATCTTTTACTATAAAAAAAGAGGAAACAAATAATCATATTTGGAATCTAAAACCTTAGATATTATAATAATGGGAACAAATATGAGAATTTGAGAGGAGAGGAGAATTAGATCTAAGTACATTTAATAAATCGTGACAAGAACGATGAAGAACAAACACTTACCGAAAGAATAGGGATGCAAAATGCCAAGGGAAGGCTCCAGATCAATTCCAATTCACTTGTAAAATATTCTCCAACCTTAAAGAGAAAAGAATATTGAGTTAGGGCCATTTTGGGAGAAAAATTAATTCTATAGAGTCAAAAACACGTGAGATACACTTTTTTAGGATCTCACTTTAACCCTGCGCATGGTTAGAAAAACCGTGCACTAACCGCACATTAGATACTACCTAGGAAAAACCTCACATGACCTCCTCAAATGGTCTCCTTAACCATGTAACCACTATTACGAAGCTACTATCTAACATCTAAAACTCTACATGATTTCTACTAGGATTTTGGATGGTTTAGAAAAAACATGTGCCACCCATTCACTTCCCCCTTATCCCCAAAACTCACTGAAAGATCCCAAAACTCTCCCAAACTTCACCCTTATACCTAATTAAAATAATAAACAAAGGGTTAAATAATATAAACTAAGAGTACTAAATTTTCCTTACCATTGGTATTTCTATCTAGAGAAATTAGAAAACCATTCTTTCCCTAAAAGAGTTCCGACCATTTCTCTTTCATTTCCTTCTCACGTTCCCAAGTCTCTTTATAAATTTGAACATGTTTCCATAAAACCTACACTAGACCGATGATTTTTCCTTGAAAGACTTTATATTACCTATCAACAATACGCACTGGGATATGTACCAATGAAGCATCCATATCTAAGTCAATGTGATCCCATCCAATCACATGGTCAAGATCAAGATGATACTTTTTCAACTGATATATGTGGAACACATTATGCAGTGAAATAAACTATAGTGGTAACACAAATTGATATTCCACCTCTCCAACCCGTTCTAGTATCTCAAAAGGGACAATGTATCAGGGAGATAAATTTCCAAGATTCCCAAAACAAAGATTTCTAATCCTTGGAGATATCCTTAAGAACATGTGATCACTCATGATGAACGACAATGGTCTTCAACAATGATCTGCATAGGACTTCTGATGACTCTAAACCATCTCCATAAGTTTCCTAATCAAATAAATCTTATCTGTTGTTTCTTGGAAAAGGATTTTTCCAATTAGTGAAGTCTCACCTGTTTTCACCAACAAAGTGTAGAATGATAAGGACGCCCATACAATGCTTCAAACAAAGCCATATGTATCGAGGCTTGATAGTTATTATTGTATGAGAACTCCACTAAGGGTATATGATCATCCCATGAGCCACCAAAATCCATTACAAAATCCTGAAACATGTCTTACAATGTATGTATCATCCTTTCAGATTTTCCATCCATCTGAGGGTGATACATCATACTTATAGTCAACTGAGTCCCTTGGGATTTCTATGAGGATTTACAGGAACAAGATGTGAACTTCATATCTCTATCTGACACTATCAAAACTGGTATTCCATGTCTCTTAAAAACTTTTTTGATATATATTTTTGATAGATTCGCCACTATATGAGTTTCCTAGATAAGAATGAAATGGGACGACTTTGTGAGCCAATCCACTATAATCGATATAACATAGTGTTTTTGAACCGTTCTTGGGAAACCTGTACCAAAATCCATGGATATTTTCTCCCATTTCCACACTAGAATATGTAAATATTGAAACATACCTACTGGTCTTTGATACTATACCTTAACCTGCTGACATGTTGAACACTATGAAACAAACTCTTCCACTTTTATTTTCATACCGCTCCACCAAGACTATTCCTTCAATGCCATATACATCTTCTGTATTCCCAGATGAACATACCATATGGAATGGTGGTAAGAATAAAGAAGTTGTTTCTGAAAATCCATAGGTACCACCATCCGACCTCTAAACTGAAAAATGAACTCTCATCAAGTTTCCAACCCTCAATGGTCTTCCCACCATTGAGTTTTGAACTCACAACCAGGAATTCTGCATCGAATATTTGTGATTCCTTTACTATCTTTACCAAATCAGGAACAAGCATTGCTGAAAAGAAAACTGCAAAATCTCCTGGGTATTGATATTCAACATGCATGTTATCTAGGATCAAATTCAAAGAAACATTCATATAAATATTCCTTTTCCAACTGATCATAAGATTTTATACTTAATGCATCTGCCATATAATTCCCTTTTCCTAGTGTATACATCAACTAAAATTCAAACATATAGAGATACTCCATCCATGAACTTTTCCTTAGATTCAAATCTCTCTGTGAGAAAATATGTTTCAATCTCTTATGATCCATGAAGATAATAAATTTCTCACAAAAATGATAATGATGCCAAGTCTTTAAGGAATATATGATTGCATCTAACTCCAAATAGTGTGTTGGGTAATTCTTCTCATGCACTATCAACTACCTTGAACTATAAGAAACCACATGATCTAATTTCAAGAGAACACATCCCAACCCAGATCTCAAAGCATCATAATACAACAAAAAACTCGGTCTTGATTCCTGAAAAATCAAGATAGGTGCTGATGTAAGGTGGAATTTCAGCTCTTGAAAATATTTCTGTCATTTCTTAGTCCATTGGAATGGAGTATTCGTTTTCATCAAAGATGTAAAAGGAAAATCTAGCCATGATAATTCACCCAAAAAGAGTCATATATAACTAGCTAGATTAGGAAAGCTCCGTATATCAAAGATGTTCTTTGGAATTTTCTAAGAGGTAATAACTTTTATCTTTTCTGGATCCACTAAAATACCTATTTTTTGAAATTACATGGATAAGAAAGTGTACCTCTTGTATCCAAAAATCAAATTTTGATAGTTTTTCATACAAATGGTGATTTTTCAAAATTCCCAACACTGTCACCAAGTGTTGCTCTTGCTCATCCCTTGTCCATGAATACACCAATATGTCATCCACTAACACAACCAAAAAAGAATATAGATATATTTTAAATATCTGATTCATCAATTCCATAAAGACCACTGGTGCATTCGTAAGACCAAAAGGAATTATGACATATTTATAATGGAAATATCTACTTCTGAAATCCTTTTTCAGAATATCCTACTTCTGAACTCCAAATTAGTGATATCCTGATAACAATTCAATCTTAGAGAACCAATGAGCTCCTCTAAATTGATAGAACTTGTCATTAATGTTTGGTAGTGGATACCGATTCTTTATTGTAATTTGGATAATATTATGATAATCCACACATTGACTTAGAGTTACATATGATTTCTTTATGAACAAGACTGGTGCTACCCACATAGATGTGATCAGTTGAATGAAACATTTTCTTTACTACTCCTCCAACTACACTTTGAGTTCCTATAAGATATAAGGGAAATAGGACTATTCCCTGGGAGAAGATCAATCGTAAACTCCACTTTTATTATAGGTGATAATATTGAGAAGTTATTGGGAAAGGCATCTGGGAATTTATCCACAACTACTAGAAAAATGATATCCACGATCTCTTATATCAATTCCAAATTCAAGGCTACTAACTGGAAAGAGATTGTTCCCACTACTAGTGCCAACAATCCCATTTCACCTATCTTTATAACCCTTTTTCATCTGAAGAGATGTTCGATTCCGTTCTTAGTTGTAAAACTAAATGTATTTATATAATAGTCTATGTGATCCTTGAACATTTTTAACCAATCCTTACCTAGTATTACATCATAGACATACATTTACAACACTGAGAAGTACCATTTCTACTCATCTCCATCAACAATTATAAAACATTATCCACACAAAAAGGCTTGACATTCTCTTTCACCAAGAGGAGTTTGAAGTTTTCTCACAGAAGGTATCAAATCTACTTTTAAACATAGAAAATCAATAGAATGAGAAGAAATGAATTAATGTGATGTAACAGTATCAAACAACTATTTCATAAATGTGGAACTCAAAAAAATTATACCTCTCACCATAGATGGCCTAACTTGATCATCCACAATCACCTGCTCAGATCCATAAAATTGCTTTGTTGATACACTGTGATCCTTGTTTACTTGTTGATATTACCCTTACTAAGGAGTCATGGTATTCCTAGAATGACCATGGATATCTCTTCTTTGTTTATGAAAATAATTATGTTTCCCTCACCTGGTTGAAGCATAATATTCTTGCGGCACCTGAGAAGTGTCTCGAGCACCTGACCTCAGAGAACTATGACAACAATACTAAAGATTCCCCATCTATTTGAAGTTATGACATGATATAGGTTGTGATTTAAACTCTTGATTTATGTGGTTAAACAAAACACATTGTAAATAGTACTCTTTTCTCTTAGGTCATAGATGAATGTCCACTGATCCATCTGTCGGGTTTTGAGTCCTGATCCAACCTTAGAAATATGTGTCTTTATTCTACTTTCTCATAGCATTTGAGTTCCCACCATTCTCTATTGGTATCATCATAATTTCTCCTCCCATAGATCCTGAGATATCCCTTTTAGCCACTGTATCTCAGTTTACTATCTCTGTATAATATGTAATATAGAGTACCATAATATTTTATAGAATCGCCTACCTTTTACCTGATTCAAAGATGAGTGCCTTTAAGGTTTCACTTGCCACAATTTTTGGTGGAAAATACACTAAATTTATGGATTTAGCCACATATTCTATGACAGAGATATTTTACTAACCATGCTAAAAATTTCCATCAATTTTTGGATCCTGAACTTGTGAGAATAGAATTATTTATTGATCAATTCCTTACAATTCTCCCAAATAGGTCCTTCATCCAGTTTATCCTCGACTGCTAGGTCCCACCACTGGTGTGAAAGATCCTCAACCATATACATTGCAAACTGAACCTTCGAATGCACTAGTGTGCGGATGAAATATAAGATATGATTCATCCTATTCAACCACACCTTTAACTTTTCCTGTTCATAATGACCCTAGAAGATGGGTGGATTCTGATTCATTAACTGGATAGAATGATTGACATACCTTTTCTCATCCCTCTAGTTCCCTGTGTACATAGCTTGAAACAATGGGATGATACTCTGAACTAACTCTTGGTTCACCAATGGTTCAAGTGCAACCACATTTTATGTAGCTTATTCTAGCTAGTTTCTACAATTCCAACTAGGTTCCATTTTCTAAATATACAACAAAATAAATAAGGTTCCATCTATAGAAACTGAAGGCTTAGACATTCAAATTCTATCACATCAACAATCATAAAATTTCTTTCCAAAATATACATTTCCCAAGTTTAACCATTTTTGAACTATCCATTCTTACTTTTGAAAATCAAACCATTTTGAAAATTTACCAACCATTCCCTTTTTCAAAATCATTCATTTGAAAACAATTTCCACATTTTTCAAAAATCAACACAATGAATGAAATTATATATCAGTTTTCCAAAATGAAATATGAAATCCTAGTGGGAAGTTATTTCTCTAATGAATTTAATTCATGTCTCATTGGTTAAACCGCTGACAATGAGACTCCAATATCCTATAAGCGTCTCTAAAACACTTATATACCCAACTCCCTGGTAACTTGAAGTTAATCATAAAAAGGTTAGATACGCCTTTTTATGCTCTACATTTTATGTCCCGATAGTTTTACTCTTTTATAATATTACAACCAAAGGAATATATAAGAATTAATTCAACTCCAAAACCAATAAACTAAATACCACTTATTAGGAAAGGACCAAACAAGTTGATACCATTTGTAACGTCCGACCACCTTTTCAAACCAAAGAGGAGAATGAGATATGTTATTTCCAATTTAATGGAAAGCTATCCAAAAACTCATATAATTAGATACTAAGGTCAAAAGGGTATATATATGTACAACTAATGGGTTTTGGAAAAGTTTTGGGTCATTCTAACTCATTATTTTGTAAGTTAAATGACTAAGTAAACACGTTTTTTCTTTACTCACAATAATCAATTTTAACTATTTTCACTAATCATTTTGGCCAAAATTTAAGTTAAACTTATTATATAATATAATTTTTTATTATTTAAAATATTTAATACATTTTTAAAAATTTAATACACATAAATAAAATAATTTAATTTAAAATTAATCCCACAGACATGATGAGAATGTGAGTTTTTTTAAAGTGAAAATGGTCAAAAGTTTATAATGTTTTATATCCAATTTCAATGTGAAATTGATTAAAATGACCAAAATTGTATTAATATATGTATAATTAAAAATTTATAAATTAAAACCAATTTAAAATATAATTAAACTTTATAAATAAATTAAATGAAGAAGCAATTTTCAATTAAAGATCAGTATTTTTCACTATTCAACACAAAATGAATATTTTCACAAATATATGAAAAACTTAACCTAAGATAATTTGGAAGGTTATTTTTTCGAATATAATTTAAAAAATTTTCAAAAATTAGTTTTTAAATAAGTTCTCCATTAAAGGGCGATAAAACTTCCTTTTTGAAAAATACATATTTTTTATGTGTAAAATTGGATTTGTTCTTATATATTATCAAGAAAAAACATAAGATGAATGTTAAATATTTTATTGAATTTATAATATATAAAATTCACTAAATTTATTTGACTATAGTTGTTTTTTAATTTATTTATTTAAATAAAATTTGTTTTTATAGAGAAACAAATTTTCATAAATGGAATCTCTTTATTTTCAAATTGTTCATACTTTCCTTTCTAATTAATTCGTTTCCAAAGAATTCATTTTATAAAAATGAATAAATAAAATTTTCATACCTTCCATTCAAATGGTTAGGTGATAACTATAATAATATTTTAATAATAATATTAATAGTATATTGTAGTTTAGTAAAACTCGATCTTGTGTGTAACACAAGATATTGAAGGAACACAACATTATGTGTAACACAAGCCAAACATAGTGTTTCATGTACCATAAGATAATATAAGTGTCATGTGTAGAAGAAGATTGACTTGGGTTTTCATATAAAGTAAACATAACTTGTTTTATTGTGAAATAAACACCATTAAATAATTTTAAATTATTTGAAAAAAAATTAATCCATAAAAACTCTAGGGGTTACATTCTACCCCCATTAAAATTAATTTTGACCACAAAATTCATTTGGTTCATCAAAGGTTTAATAAATGAAAGTTAATTTCATAGAAAACCACATCATAAAAATTAACACTAAAATTTCCTTTAAAAATATAAAGTTGGAAACATAAATGTTACACAAAGTAATATATAACTTGGTTTCCACATAAGAGAAGATAGATGGGCAGTGAAAACATGGACATAGAAGAGAAAAATTACACCCAAATACCGATGGAGAGTGATAGAGAAAATGGTCAGGATAAGGTTAATGATCAAAAATCCATAAACTAAAGAGGCTTAAAAAAGGTAATTGATATCATAAAAAATAATGATAATAGGACAACATTTTATTTCAAAACCCTTTTCCTAAATTTGAATAACTTTAATGAGAATATATACTTACTTAATTTCAATTCAATATCACCCTTTGGTTGTTCCTTCACCAATTTACACTTCATTTCTTACTCCAAGAAATGAAGTTTAATATTTTATAGCTGAAGAACTAATAAATCATAAGATCCATAATAATCATTCCTTCATTCTCCAGTAAAAAGTTAACACGAGTTATTCGATATAGATAAATATTAATATGATGAATCCATAATTTAATCTTTAAAACCTTATCAAAAGTTCAACATAGACCATTCCATAAATGGTTAACCATTAAACCATTTTGAAAGATAAAAATCAAAAACTTTATAAAGAAGGTTTCTAAATTTCTCAAAATTAGATTAACATTGACCCCCATATATCATAAAGTACCTCTTGGTTTCCACATATAAAACATGTGAATACGTTCATCATGTGTTCTCTAAAAACATGATAATAACCAGAATTTCCATATAAGCTTAATAAAAACAATCATTCTTCTACATTTATTGGATAAAACCACAAATTATTGAATATATTCCACATATCCAATAATTTTACAAACTCCATTAATGACATCATAAACTACCTTTTCAAAAAAGATTTTATCAATTATAAGTTCATCAATACTATCTAATTTACTTTATCCAAATCAATTATCTCTTTATCCAAATTAAACACAATTTTCTCAACATCAATAATATATTAAGGGTCATCTTCCCTTAATCAAAATATTACCTTTCTATTAAATCAATTTTCTAGGTCATCAGTACAATTCAAAATATTCTTTCAAATACTTAATGAAAAAATTATAATGATCATTCTTTATTTATTTTATAATACTATAATTTTGATACATAAACAATTCAATTCTTCCACCCCATCCTTAATCCATTAATTAGTCTTTATCATCTTTCTCCTTAATACCTCTTTCCTATAGTATGAAATATGAATCATTTCTTAAAATTCATAAACCTTAATTTAATCATTATTCTCACTTTTAACATAAACAATACCATTATAGAATCCCATAACTTTCATAGGTCATTTTTAGTTTCCTTATTATCAACATAAAAACCATTGATCGTACAACATTACTGATCCTATTCTTGAGATTTCCTTATAGAACCTTGATTTTCATAATTCCCATACTTTACACATTTAAAATAATCATCAATTGATAATAAATTTTGGAGACCAATATTCCCATCCATTACATTAACTAAAATCTTCATTTTTCCTTAGAAATTACTTACTCTATGGCCTGCTTGACCACACATAAGACATCTTCTCATTCCTTTGAGAAATTCCCCTGTGCACTTTTTCCCACATTCTCGACATATAGGAAACTAAATATTCATTACCCCATGGTCCTTACCATATGAGTCCTCATTGAACTCCATTCTTCTATTCTTTGGTGTTTCTTAATGTTGGATAAGGTAAAAGTCATTAATCAAGCATTGTGATGACTGATTAGACATGAACACAATATCATTCACTCCAATGATCATCCCATTTGACTATTCATCATAAAATTTTCCATTAAATTCAATCTTAACCCAATTCTTTCTAGTTCCCACCATTGAATAAAAATGGAATGAATAGTGTGAGAAACACTTATAATATAGTAAAACATCATAATAATAAAAAATCACTTATAAGATGTCTAAATCATGAAACTTTATTCTTTAATCCATGACACCTTAGGTTTAATCTAGGACATTCACATTCATCATATATTTAAATAATATAGGATGGTTTGTTAAGAGTTTGTGGATTTTCATAGAATATCCCCCGAGTGTCAAACTAGGTGTGCAGTAAGGCCCATTTTCATGCATCAGTTTCCAATCGAGTCTAGCTCAATACGGTGTTTTTGTGGTTGTTACCCCTTGGTACATCTATTACAGAACCACATCTAATTTTAATTTCAATGCATAGATGTATTTATATGAAACCACTCATTATATCCTTCACCAAAATTGTAGGACAATTTCTTATACTTTTACTCATCCTTAGATTTATCCTTAGAGACATCCCTATACATATCTTAGAAATATACCTAGGGATCTCTCTAATATTTTCTCATCTTTGTTTCTAAACGCTGAAAACAACATTGCTTTGATACCAACTATAGTGACCTAGGATTCTCACACATGGATATTACAACATATTAGATAAATATTCAACACATTACCAAAGTACATTCCCAAAGACCATAATAGTTTAATGTATATAGAAAATTGGAATACAATATTATAACTTGGTGAAAGATAATTAATGTTTCCCACAAAGATCTTCCCGTTTAGTACTAATACTTAAAAGCTTTCTTCATAAACTGGGGAAAAGAAACATAAGAAAGGGTGAGCTCAGATGTCCAATAAGGGTAAAAAGAGAAGATAAATAAGAATAACATAAACATAAGGGTATGAGAACATGAGCATAACATTAGAATATCATAATTTACATATCAAATGTCATACACATGGTTCATTTAATAAAGATTAGCATAGCATAAGACATGAATCATAATAGAATCTTGAGCATAATCCATGAGAGTATAACAAAGGAATAAGACATGGAATTAAGAAAGACACATAAACATGTGAAATGTTTTCCATAGTAGTCAAGGCTTACTTAAAAGGCTATCTTAGTGAATGGGTTCACTCCCAAAACTATCTTAGTAGTCAAGGTTCACTCCCAAAACCATATTAGTAGTCACGTTTCACTCCAAGACCATCTTAGTAGTCAAGGTTCACTACCAAGACCATAATAGGAGATAAACTCCTTAACTGAACTAGATTATATCCCTATTCTGTCCATTTATATCTCATGAGATCTAAATCTTTAACCATTGAAATAGAGGGAGATATAGGTCCCACCAATCACATAACTAAATCATACATATGTGTACCAAAATATCAAAAAAAAAATCATCATATCACAAACCATAAAATGAAATGGGTATAATAAAAATTTAACCATAATTTAACATGTGAAAATGATATAGGCTTAATAATAACTTCATTTAATCATAACTCATGAAAATAAGCGAGTTTCGAAATCATTTTCTCACGGTATTACCCATGGATGATAAATGGGTTTATAAAAAACTTTTCATCAGATACATACACCATTTAGATAAAAAAAGAATGGTATCCTTGGCTTATATCCCTAGTTAATCATAATTTAAATTAAAGGATTTCATCATATATGGAAAATAATTTTGATCGATTATTTAAGACATTTATTTATTAAAATAACATTTATTGGAAAAATAATTTTTTTAAAAAAATATTTTTTTTAAAATCTATTTCTTAAAAAATAACCCTTGAATATAAAGGAATATTTAAAAACTATTTTAAAAAATTTCTTGTGGAAAATATCATTTATTCTTGGATAAAAACTTGTTTAGTACATATAATCTTTTCAAAACCTTTCACTTTGAAAATAAACCTGAAAAATTATAAATAATGCATTAAAAATAATTTTAAAAACTTTTTAAAACGTAATTTTTTTTAAAATGAATTTTATTTGAAAATTATATTTAAACTTCATTTAAATAATTTTTAAAAATTTTTATAAGATATTATTTTTAAATAACATAGATTTCTGAACGAAGAGAGAAATAAAGTCAGATTTTCTTAGAAGCATCTTCTTAATTATATTAAGTACTAAAGAGTGTAAAAATGATATCATTACATGAAGATATCATGAATAAATAGAGGAGGAAAAATTGATGAGAAAAATTGAGAGTTAGATTATGAGTTTTCAACATTCTAGACTTCATCATAAACAATCTTGATAAACGATGATATTGTAACATAAAAACTTTACCTCTTTGGTAATACTGAATCATAAGACCCAAAAAGTAATATCATATAGTGGAACTTAAAATATCATGAGGATGAATAAATTCATGATATTACATGTAATTTTTCTATATGTACACCTTATGAAAGTATATTAGTGCATAACATAACGTATGTATCAAGGAAGGAAAATTGAGATAATAATCTCTTACTAATTTGGTAAATTTTGGACGGTAGATCCCATAAAAGAGTGATACTAAAATGGATATGTAAATACCAAAAATTTTATGTAGTGGAATCATAAATATCATTCATGGAAATTATATACACCACATAGAAGAAAGAGGTGGTGGATATAGCATGTGTCTCATGAAAGTAAAAAGTGAGATGAAAATCCCTTACCTTAAGTCTTGACTCTCATCGTACTCAATAATGCAACCTATATAATAAATTTAATTTAATTATAAATATATCAAAGAAACATATTTATATATATCATATCATATATTATTTTCTTATGAACTTTTATAACCTGTTTATTAACAATTCCATGTTAAAGTTACATTTCGAGTAATAACCGCTTTGTTTATTATACAGGTTTTGACTTGTCATTTTTGGTAATCTTACATTGATCATGGTTTAATAATATTTATAATTTAAACCATGGTATAAATATCATATATATTCAGTATATATTTCTATTTATAGTATTCTATATAATTTTGTGATAGGAAATGAAATACACCTTTCATGGAGACGATATACCGTATTTACGCATGAAATATATTGCCATTTTCTTAACATATTGAAAGAAATAAATAAAATTGATATGTATTATCAGTCTAGTATAATTATTATATATTATATATAAAATATTTTTATTAAACCCATCCTTAATATATTCCTTGTGTAGCGTGAATGAGTCACATCGCTTCGCGAGATAGTAGTCCACCGTACACATGAACCACATTATCATATTCCCACCAAATGGGAATAATGTAGGTATGATTTATAGAAAAATGAAAAAAATATTAATAAAATAATAAATATTATATAAATATATTATATAAACTATAAATCCATTATTATTACTAACCTTAAATGGTGGTAATGGAAGAACGAACGACATGAGGTTCGTGAGGTGGTAATTTGCTGCACACACAAATAATGATTGAGTGTCTCATTTGATGGAAGTGTGTGAAGTCATAGGTTATAACCATAACAAAAAATATACATTTATATTAAAGATACTGATTTTATTATATAATAATGATATAAAAATAATTTAAAGGGTTTGAAGAAGAAATAAAACAAAAACGTTCGTTGATGAATATTACCTCTTCTTCGGGTATCTACTTTTGGTTTGCACAAAAAGACTTCCTTGTTTGAATTTATGCCAAATTTAAGGATTCAAGTATGAGGTTAGGGATGTTTTTAAGTGATTTCAGAAGTATGTTTTTGATATTAATGGCTTGAGAGTCACGAAGAATGGAAGAGAGCGAGTGCCCTTTTATAGTTGAGGAGGAGTTCCATTCTTATAAATATGAAAAAGTATTCACTATTGGGAGGTCAAGATTACCTGAAGTTGATAATAAATGATAATTAAATGTTTTTGGAGATTATATTTTATATCCACACCACCAAAGAAAACTATACACATGTTTTAAATATTTGGTTTATTAATTATTAAGTTTCCTTATTTTACCATTTTAGTTTTTCATTATGGTATCTAATTTAATATCCTAGCTAATTTATACATTAGAACAAAAAAATAAAGTGAGAATAATTAAAAAATTTAAACCTAATGATTATAAAATATGATATATAATTTATAAAATAAAAATCCCATATGTTTTGGAAACTAACTTTGACACAACGCATGTAACATGTAAAAACACCACTTAAACCTTAGTCGCACTAACTAAGTTTTTACAATTTAGGGGTTAATCAGTTCATTATAAATGTTAAATTGGTCCATAAATGGACTATATTTTATATTTATTAAAATTTAAAAATCAATTTTAAGAGTATAGTATTTTAAGTAATTTAAAATAATTTAAAATAATGTCATTTATTTTAAAATAACATGAATGTAAATTTTGACATTATTTATTTAGTTTAAATTAAAAACGATATCAATTAAATGATGTAATTTGAATATATTAAACTAAAACCTATATAAAATGATATATTAATCATGAAAAATAATTTAACACAATAATTCATTCAATTTACTTCACTTTTAATGTTTTTAGTATCATTTAATTTATTTAATTACTAACCAAATAATTCATACGTTGGTGTTTCTTAAGAATTTAATGTAAATATATAATTAATTAAATAAATAAATTATCATGATAAAAAAAACTAATTTATATTGCTAATTAATAATTATAACCAAACCTATGTAGTTTTTTCTGATATTCCAAATATTTATAGAAATTAAAAGGAATAAAGGTATTTTTTGTATTTTTCTGTAGTTAAATTATTATATGGTTTAATTTAATGATAAAGTGTCTCTTAAATTCATATAATTATAGAATAAGGTCTCACGGGTCTAAATTTGTCATGACCTGTCCCGTAAGGCTCGTGCCATGACAACCCCAAGCCCACCTTTCATAGGCCAGGGGATGACGACTAGTATTGAAGGCGTATTCCCGAAAATTGGGAAGGCATTGCCTTTATAACTTAGAAATTCATTCAAACAAGCACACAACAAGATATGAAAAAGTCAACTATATAGAAAAAAGAGTGCCAAAAGTATAAAATAGGTCAGAATACAAGCCCAACAGTAATGGTACAAGTACAACTAAAGAAAAAGAATGGCAGCTACTGGGTTGTCCTCTGAGGTTCCTACCTGAAGGGTAGGTATAGATTTCCTCCTCAACACTCCACATCCACCATTCTCCTCTGTGTACCGTCACGCCATATGGTACACCTCCAAGACCTATCTAGCCTTGGTACCCTCATCCTCGATCAGCATTGTCCGTCGTCTGCACAAAACCCAACAAGGTGCGGACATAGCTCGTACAGGGGTGAGTATAACGATACTCAGTAGGGACCCCGAGATGGTCAAGGTATCAAAAAATCCACAAAGGAAAAACCACAAAGTATGAAATCAACTGAAAACCCTACTTAGGTATATTCCCATACATATACCTAAGTTATCAAGTAAACACATCTCAATCCAGAGAAAAACACAGAGTCCAACTCAAAGCTCGAAGCTCAACTATTCCACAAAGGAAGGAATACCATGAAGGTAAGTACCACACATGTACGCCACATAGAATAATACCACCAAGGTATTACCATGAACAAAAGTACCACAAGGTACAAACTCATATCACACTAGGTATTTCTTATGAATAGTAGTAGATATTATTAGATGAACTACTGAATCATCTTACTCTGTTAAGAGGAAAACCCATGAAGGATCCCTAATCATCATCAGACCCATGGAGGATCGTAGTACATCGTCATACCCACATAGGATCCTAGTACCTCGTCAGTACATCATCAGACCCACACATTATCCTAGTACATTGTAAGTACGTCGTCATACCCACATAGGATCTCTAGGTGCTGACCCACAAAGGATCGCTCGGTGCTGACCCACACAAGATTGCTCAGTACTGACCCACACATGATGTAACGACCCAAAGTTTCATTAATGGGAAATCCCTCTTGATCCAGTTAAATGTCGCTTTATGAAAAATGTTTTTATAAGATGTAAAATTCTTTGGTTTAATGTTATGAATTTTGACCATTGTTAATATAGCCGTTGAACAGTGATCACATGATTAGTATCAATGTAAGGCTTTAACGAACTCAATTTTTACTCAGACAAAGGAAGCGATGGCCTCATCCAGTAGAATTGCCCCATACAAAGCCCATTTATCAGAGCTCGAAAAAGAGGAGGCGTCTTTGGGCTTTTCCCTTGACCAAGACCAAGCTGAGCTTCATTATGTCAAGCTCGAACGTGACCGTCTACGGGAAAAGTGGAAGTTGATTGAAATTACCACTCGAGCGATGCTATCCGAGCCGCCCCAAGAGTCTGTCACCATTGCACACCTTACCCTTAGGTCCTATGCGGCTGTTTTAAGGGGTTATGTAACAAATAAGTAGTACTATGTTCATGAACATTATTTTTTTTATATAATAATTAATATAATTTCTAATCATTTTTGATACATTGTAAATAGTTTTTAAAGTACAAATGGTGTTTTTAGTTATTATTTAATTAAGAATTCAATTTTATTAAATTAAGGGATTTTTGAATTAAATAATATTTTAATAAAATATTATTATTTAATATTAAATTAATTTTTATTAAATATAAATGATCTTATAATTTTATGAATTCAATTAAAATTTTTATTAAGATTTGAAATCCATTTCTGTCAAAACCCGTGAATTTTCGATAAATGTTGGTTTTTATTTTAAAAGTGAAAATTAACATATTTAGAAATTTTTTTAGATAAAATAAATGTCATTTATAGAATCAGGATGTCGATATTATCCAATAGTGATTTTTTCATAATTTTCTGAGACAGTCAAATTTTTGGGTAAAAATTAAATACCATTTAATTATATAATTTGTTTTATGACAACATAATGACCCAATGGTGATGTAATAAAATACCATAATACTTATGTTCAGACAATATATGTTTTATCTTTAAAATAATGTGATTTTGGGTTTGTTTGACTTACCTTTCAAAGCATTAATGAACCCCTCAAGACTTATTCAACACTTTGCCTTTTTAAATTAATTTCCATGGGAGTGTGACTCACCTCCACATAAGAAACCCTAATTTTTTAATAATTTCGGACCTTGGACTTGTAAAATATTTTTTTCCTCTTTCCTTTTCCAGAAACCATGGGAAAAAACCATTGGATGGTTTGTGGTTTGGATTAATTTAATATTAGGGGTCCCAAACCTAAATAATAAAGAATTCTCCCACCTTTCCTATATAAACCCACCCAAGCTCCCACTTAATCCTCACTAAAATCCTTTTTAGTTCGTCCAACCTCTGACCTACTATCTCTATAATCCTCCCAAGGTGCCCCAATCTCCCAAGAATCCTCTCACAGGCCTCTCTCTAGTCTTTGGAAGCACACTTCCAAATAAGGGTTTTTTCTTCCTTTCTCATTTTTGTCAATTTTCTTTAAGTTGTATTTCCCTTTTAATTTCAATTATGAATGTTGGGGTATGGTTTCTCACCTCCCCCATACTACCCTCTTATTATTTTAATGATGGGATATCCCTTTCTCTCTCATTTAATGTCTCCCATGTACACCCGTTACTATGCCGAAATTCCGAAAGGAACTTCTCTCTCTTCTTTTACATTCAAGCAATACTTTTGTATCATGAATCTAAATTCCATTTCAATTGTTGGGAAATGTATCTATATGACCTCCTTACTGTCCATTAAATTTAAATATTATGAGGAACCCCTTTCTCTCTCATCAACCTTTTTTATGAATTCTTATGTCACGCCGTTATGCTGCCGAAATCGCACCGATTTTCTAAGCCAATGTCATTGTGTAGTGAATACCATGACCATTTCTCCATCAAGGGTATTCAACTTTATGCACATTTACTTATTGATTGTAAAGTTTCCTGTATTAATTCCACATTCATTTATCGTGGAATAAATGATTATGTTTTATGAATCCATGTTTTATGATCCATGTGGCACACTTATGCATGAAATGAAAAGTTTAAGAAGGGTGCGCCCTTATAGCGCTCCAATGCATTGGTTAAAGTATAGTATCATGATACGTCATGTGCAATGAGTGTTGACTCATGCTAATTCAAGTGTAATGAGGGTTTACTCGTGCTTCATGTGCAATGAGGGTTTACTCATGCTCAATGTGCAATGAGCCTTGGCTCATGCTAATTCAATGTTAAGTGTTGTTACCACATTTGCATGTTATGATTATCATGCTTTATCATGCCTTTATGTTCATGTTTATTTTATGGTCTATTGATATGCCTATTGTCTAACATGTATTGTACTCCTCCTGTTATTCCATGTGTACTCCCTTACTGGGCTTTATAGCTCACCCTTTTCTTATGCATGTCCTCAGGTTATCCCATGCAATGCTAAGTACGAGGGAATGTAGTAGTCATGTAAAAGAAGTTTTCAATAAAGATGTTGTATTTCATGTAATGAGTTTTTATATAATGTTCCTAAGCCCAAAAGACACTAAACCTCTCGATCTTCTTTGTTGTATCAAGTGAAGTTTTATGTAATGAACCATGTTTAAGTTGTAATAAAAAGTAGGGTTGTCATACATTATCACTTGGTGCTAACCCACACAGGATCGCAAGGATCGCTCATTGCTAACCCACACAGGACCGCTCAGTGCTGACCCACACAGGATCGCTCGGTGCTGACCCACACAGGATCACTACTCATTCTTCATGTCACAACCAGCAACTGGGTCCCGCACTAATCTTGCTTGTCTCCGGGAGGGTCCGCTCCTCAAGCCAATGGGTGATACTACAACTATCAAGAATTCCCACGAAGAATTATCCCAAAGGACTGACATGTCATAGGGGTCTCAAAGCAACATAAAGTGCATCAATTGGATTCTCGGTCTGTAAGTTATTAGCCTTTTAGTCCTGAGGGCCCGGTTGGATTCGTGCTTAATCCAACCTGACTGTATACCAACTTTATCCAAATATCAAGTGGGGTATACCAAAGGGACCGTCTCTCTCCATGGTTTATAACTCCATTGACGGTTTTTCAAATGAACACTTGATGCCAAAGTTATGGCCGATAGAGTGAAAAGCTCGTAGTTGGTCCATGTCCAGTCCGACCCAACCTTGTTTGGGTGACCGGACCGACCCGCAATGGGCATTGTGGGGGCCGCAGAGTGGCGTGAGGTCGCGAGGGCCGCGGGGCGGCGAAGGCCGCAGGGGTGGCGGAGGGCCGCGGGGCGACGAGGGTGCGGTGGCCGCGGAGAGTCAGTGGGTGGCGAGGCCGCAGGGGTCACGGGGTGGCAAGGCTACAGGGCAGAGAAGGCCACGGGGGCCGTAGAGGGCTACAGAGCTGCGAGGCAGTGGGGGCCATGGAGGGCCGCGAGGTGGCGAAACGGCGAGGTGGAGAAGTCCGTGGGAGTCGTAGAGGGATGTGGGGTGGAGAGGCTATGGGGGACACGGAGGGCCATGAGGCAGTGAGGCTGAGAGGCAGTAGAGACCACAATGCGGTGGTCCGCTGTGGCTGGACGTGCGGTGCGGTTGCGCGCCGTGCCATCACCGACAGATGGCTTGACCGGCCACCCTCCGTTTGTTTCCTTAGTTACGTCTGACCGTGGTGCTGGCCATGGTTCTCTAGTTCCACTGGTTCTAAATGCTGGCACCGGTCACCGTCACCATCGCAGAGAACACACAAAATAACCATAAGGTTTGTGGAGGGGTCGGGCAATGTTTGTTTGGCCCGTACCCTCCACGTTAGGGTGATAGCAAGCGGATCAAGGGGAATGATTCCATGTGAGAGGAAAATTAACATTGATAAATTTAAAACACACCCCTACCTCATTCGTTTGTTGATGTCGATGAGGAGGGAAGGACAGTTGTCGATTGAAGACGTACCACTTTGGAGGATGCCCTGAGGAAGAAGTCGAAGTTGTGCGTCGGTGTTTTTCGTTGGAGGAGCGTTCTTCATTGGAGAAGAAGAATTCCACGAAGGTTCTCTCCCAATTTCCCTTTTCTAACACTTACCCCAATTACACCAAAAAGAAAAGGTACCCAATATGATATGTTTCCCCAATTAAATTGTTGGCACAAATTAAATTGGCATCATAATTACACTGAGGTTGGAATAATAAATTTTGGGGAAACCAAAAGGTCACCTCCCTCATTAAAGAGAGAGTTAAAGAGGTTTCTCACATTAGGAGGGTTTGCGTGGTCCCCACCCTCTCAATTAAAAATGGGGGTTTAGGCTCGGGTGGTCTCCACCACTATAACCCATGTTGAGAGGATTCAGAAATAAAAAAGTTAGACATTTTTTTATTTTATTTTATTATTTCACATAAAGCACAAATACTATATTTCACTCTCGACCCACTACGATCGAGGTGAAGGTCTCATTAATAAAATACTGGCGCTGCGAGTTCAACAGTGCCCTCAGATTTCAATTCCGAGCACTGGATCAAAAGTTACAAAAATAAACTCGCACGTTTACTGAATGTACCCCAAAAAATTTCAAAAATTCATTTCGGGCACACCGGGCCTCAGAATCACGCGCCGTCAATTTTTGTGGGCTCGTAAAATTACCATATATTTAAAAAAACATTTACACGGAAATTTTAAGTCTTTACATTCTCCCTACCTCAGGGATTTTCATCCCCAAAAGCCACATCACAAAACTAGAAAAACAAGTTGGGGTATTGAGCACGAATCTGTGCCTCCCGCTCCCATGTGCCCTTTTGGAGGTTCCCGTGCTGCCATTAAATGTGCACTAGAGGTATCAAATGGCCATGAAATACCCACTCCTTTCATTCCTCAATCTCAACTAGAACCTTCAAAAACATCACCCCATCGTCGATGTCCAGCTCGCCATGGTTGATGACGTGGGATGGTCCATGCACGTATCTCCTCAGCCGGGATATGTGGAAGACTTCGTGCAATCGGTGCAACTGTGGGGGAAGAGTTAAGCAGTAATCCACCTCACTAACTCTACTGAGGACCTGAAAAGGTCTGATAAACCTCGGAGATAACTTTCTGCCTCAGCCAAATCTCCATAAACCTCATTGGGGTGAGACCCGTAGAAAGACGTGGTCGCTATCCTTGAAATCCAAAGGTCTCTGACTCCTGTCGACATAAGACTTATGTCTGCTCTGTGCAGTCTTCATCTGCTCCTGGATGATCTGCACTTTCTCGGTGGTAGCCCATACCATCTCTGGTCCCACTAGTGCTGACTCCCCTGGGTCAGTCCAGCCCAAAGGTGATATGCAAGGTCACCCATACAACGCCTCAAAATGTGTCCTCCCATTGGTGGAGTGATAGATGTTGTTGTATGAAAACTCCACCAAATGCAAGTTATCCTCCCAGTTGCGACCGAAGTCAAGGACACAAGCATGTAACATTTCCTTGAGGGTCTGAATGGTCCGCTCAGTCTGACCATCCGTCTGAGGATGGAAGGCGGTGCTAAAATGAAGATGCATCCTGAAAGGCTCCTGCAACCCCTTCCATAGCCAGGAAGTAAAACGTGCATCACGATCAGAGTCAATCATTGAGGGTACTCCAGGTATCCCCACAATCTCCTACACATAGAGGCGTCCCAATCTCTCTACTAAACCCCACTCTCTGATTGGAATGAAGTGGACCGACTTGGTGTGTCGGTCGACAATCACCCATATAGAGTCATGAACTCTAGATGTACATGGAATTACTGCCATCAAGTCCATGGATATCCAATCCCACTTCCACTCTGAAACCTCTAATATCTGAACCAAGCCTTATGGTACCTAATGCTCTGCCTTCACTTGCTGACAAGTGAGGCACCGAGAGACACACTCTACTACTGCTTTCTTCATTCCTGGCCACCAGTGCAGTTTTCGAAGATCTTGGTACATCTTCACCACTCCTGGATGTACCGCTAGAGGGGATGTGTGGAAATCTCTCAAGACTTCCTCCTGAAGTGACACTGGTACCATGGTACGTCCTCTGAAGAGGATAAAGTGCTCTCCACCTTCAGAAAATCCATCAGGTGACTATCCTGTGGATATATGAGCACGTCGTTCCTTGCAGTCAGTGTCCCCGTGCTGTGGCTCCCTGACTCACTGAATAAGTGTAAGAGTTAATGTAAGATACTGAAGAAAAGATGATCCATCCCAGTCTACAAAGGATATCTGCAAAGTGGCTAGCTGCTCCATCACCTAACCTTGTAGCTATATATCATATCTACGGCTGAGTGCATCTACTACAACGTTACCCTCACTACTACACAAATGGTCAAGGGAAGCGCCCCCTTATATCAGCGCTAAGAAAAAGTGCTGATAAAGGTTACCCTATATCAGTGCTAAAAGTTTAGCGCTGATACAAGGATTCTTTATCAGCGCTTTTCTAGCACTGATAGAGGGCCTCTTTATCAGCGCTAGAAAAGCACTGATAAAGAATCACTGTACGAGTGCTAAAATTTTTGCGCGGATATCCTGATTCTTTATTAGTGCTTTTCTAGGACTGATAAAGAGTCCCTCTATCAGTGCTAGAAAAGCACTGATAAAGAAACCCTATATCAGCGCTAAAATTTTAGTGCTGATACAAGGTAACCTTTATCAGCGCTAACGAAGCGCTGATAAAATGACCCTTAATCAACGCTAGAAAAGCACTGATAAAGAATCTCTGTATCAGTGCTAAAATTTTAGCGCTGATACAAGAAAGATTTATCAGCTCTTTTGTAGCGCTGATAAAGAGTATCATTATCAGCATTAAAAAAGCGCTGATAAAGGATACCTTTATCAACACTAAAATTTTAGCGCTGATAAAGGTAGTCTTTATCAATGCTTTGTTAGCGCTGATAAAACCTTATTCTAATTTTTTATAAATTCAATCGCAAAGTGCCCTCGTTTTATCACAACCTAAAGCTCTCGTGGTACTGGAACCCTGTGACTCCCCTCTACCGCCCGTTGAGTTCGCGTTACCGGACCTTCACCACCCTCACTTCTCATTTCCGAACCTCCGCCGCCCTCGCTTCTCATTGTCGTACCTCCACCGCCCTCGGTTCTCGTTGTCGGACCTCTGCCGCCCACAATTCCCTCTTCGGTTTGCCAGAACTCCACTGCCCTTGCTTCTCATTGCCAGACCTCCGTTGCCCACAACGACCTCTTCGGTTTTCCGAACCTCCCTTTAAGGCATGTTTTCAAAATATTTTTTTTATTTTTTTCTTTTTTTGGGTTGAATCATTGATGGATATTGATTGTGTTATTTCATTTGGATTCATTGGTATGTTTTGGGTGTACCTTTCCTTAGGTTTTAAATTAAGCTCTTAGTGGTTCTTCATGGTTAGTGGTTGTAGTCTCTTATTTGGGTGAAGGGATGTGTTCTTAGTATATTTCCATCTTATGTCCCACCATTTTAGTGAAACTTTAAATGGTTGGGTGACCTATGCTAGGTCTCTGGACATTATTGAGATTTTCTCTCTTCTTAGTGATGTAGACGTGTCATTTGGAGATGTATGATGTTCTTGGAGGATATACATTAAGGGTTCTTGGGAATATTGGTTATCTATTCATTTTAATTTTTTCGTAGTGGTCCTCTATTCAGTGAATCTTTCCATTTGACCCTCTATCCCAAGGTGAAACTACCTCCCTTTATCTCTTCTCTTGGGCTTCATTTTTAGGGTGATTTGGCCTTTCATCTACAAGGAATCTCTAAGTAAGAATCTCATATTCTCTTTTATTCTCCTTTCTTGGTCACTACTTTTTTCTCTCTTGGGTTATTTTTCTATAGAAAGGGTTTTGACCTAGGTTGGATTTAATCTCATTTATTTGGGTTAAATCTTTATGGTTATGGTGTTTAATTGCATCCTTAGGGCCTTTCCTTAGTTCAGTTGGTGGGTTCATTCTGGTTTTGTGAAGATATCAAGAATTAGGTAGGTTGTTCCATTATTTGACATTTTTAGGTGTTTAATATGATTTATTTGGTTCTAAAATGGTTTTATAAATTGTCTGGGTTTTGGGGAACATGTTTTCCAATTTTTTTGTTATGAATAAGGGTTTGATAATGATTCGACTATTGTAAATGGTTGTTTTTCATGTGGGTTTCTATTATTGGAAATGTGATTGTATAAAATAGATATAATTTTATATAGGGGTAGAATTGATCATAATGTAATCCAAGTTATCTAGGTGGGTAGACTAGGTATGGTATATTAGGTGAATTAGTCAAGCCGATGATTGGTCTCCTTAATAAGGATATACATAACAACACTAACTAAACATTCATGTGCTAGGGATTGGAGGCTCAAATAGGACCTTTATGTCTAAGAGATGTGATCACCAAGAGTACAAGGATCCTAGGACCCTAGTAACCCTATTACCTTAGATATTTTCTATAGTGCTCATACTATTATTACCATTATCTTGTAACGTTTACTTTCTCTTTTATTTCAAAGAATGTTTTATTTAAATTGTATCTTCCATTTTCTTAAAAAATAACATGTTAATGTTTATCATAATGTCATTACATGGAATCTATTTTTGTTGTGTCCTACTAGGTATGTTGGCTCACACCTTATATACACCCTCAGGTTTATGTAGACCTTTTTATGTTTTACCTAGTTAAAGGAAAGGTTCCCTTGGTGGTGATGGTGGATATATGAGGTATAAATACTTTTAATTATGCTTTTAAACCAATTTATAATTATAAGAACCAAGTTTTTATATGAGGTATGAATCCTTTTAATTTTGGTCTAAATCTTTGTTTTGGACCTTTAATGGATGCCTAATGAGTTCATGGAAGTTGTGATGGGTGTTCAGGGCCTGTTTAGAAAACAGAGCCAAACTTTTAGATAAAAATAGTTTAACTACATGGTTAGGAAACCATGCGACCCAAGCCACATGGTTAAGAGTAGCCATGCAGGGTTGGATAGTGGGATGAAGGAGGCCTCAGAATTTGAGGAAACCATACAGCCATGGGAACATGCCCATGTGATCCACCTGCACTTTTTAGTACAAGATAATATCATAGTTACTGCATGGTTTCTTACACAATATGGCTTAAATATGCTTGTCCCCTCTTGAGGTAGAGACTGATGTACGGTTTGGCCAATCATGAGGCCAAACCATGCGACCATTAATTTTTGGGATTTTTTTGAAAATTCCCTTAAATGGTTAAATAATTGAAGCCACCTCTTTCTTGTTCTATTTTCTATAATACATTGGTTTTCTTGTTCTATTGTGATCCTTATTTGGATCCACCTAGGTTCTTGGATAAAATTTAATTCTATACTTTGATTTAATATCTGTTCATCTCATTAGATACACACCGGTAAGATCTTCATTCATCTTTTGATTTTTTTCTATTTCTATTTCAATCGACAGATTTATTTATGTGTGGTCTTATATGCCCTATTTTTCTGGTGTTAATCTATTTTCCTATTTTTTTCTGATCTGGACCAAACCGGAGGCCATTACTGGATGTGTGCTCCAATATAGGAATAAGTTTGGTCTTCTAGTTCTTATCCCTCAAAGTTGAGATGTTTTATAATATGATTTGTGTTATGTATGCTTTTTTCACCATGCATTACACATAGATTTAATATTCCTTTAAATGGTTTCCTTAATTGATAAAACTATGAAATTAATACATCCCCTTCAATTGTGGATACCCCTTGCAGTGTACCGATCATATTACCAATATGGTTTTAAATGACTAAATGGTCAAACCATCATCTAAATGGTTTTTGAGTTACTTGAAATTATGATATTGTAAATGAAATGGGTAGTTGTAGTGAAAAAACATTGCTAACACACTTACCAATTTAAGATGAATTGAATGGAGGTGATTAGTTCTCCCACATCACATAATTAAATGGAACAATGGTTATACCCTTGTTATTAATTAATATTATCAAAGTTATGAATTATCCATAGGATCATATTAAATCCAATGTTTACTTGTCACTATTATGATGTATGGACATAAATACCCTTGATAATTATGGTAAATGGGCATGGAGACCCTTAAAACTATGATACGGGCATGAAGAACCTTATGAGTGTGTTATGGTCATGGAGACCCATTATAAATGTGATATGGGAATGTAGACCCATTTTGAATGTGATACATCAATGAAAACCATTTTTGTTATATACAAGAATGATGACCCTTACTATGATACTGGACATGGAATCCCTTAATCTTATGACACTGGTCTTGAAATCCATTACTTTTGTGATACTGGACATGCTGTCCCTTAATCTTGTTATATTGGGAATGAAATCCCTTACTATATTGATACTGTTCATGGAGTCCCCTACTACACATTATACTGGGCATGATGTCCCTTAATACATATGATACTCATGTTAAACCTTATGAATTTATGAGTTACAACTCGGGTCTAGGATAGTAGTAATATCCATATATATATATGTAAATGTCACTATGTATACAATCTATATATGTGTATACACCAGGTTACTAATTCATAGGTTAACTGGCTTAGGTCAAAATAGGAATTATCATCTTGGTGTCCTTTTGGAACTACAGGTGACCCTTATTACCATTACTTATTACACACTACCACATTATATGAACTAAATATATATTTATAGACACCATTGGTGGTGGCCTATATAGTTTATCTCACACCATATCTGAGCCTCTAATGTTACCCGGGTAGGCTATATGCTTGTAGGTGTAGATAAAGGGAAATTTAAAGTTATGGATGCATGCATTCTTACATTACTTAGGATGAGATCTTGGTTGTAGATGATCAGGATAGAGCTTAGGATGCTTGTATAGATTTTGTATTTTTTATTCCTTTAGTATATCATTTACTATATTGAATTCCATCTTCCATGTATAAAATTTTCCCTATTTTATAGAGACATGACATGATCATCTTTTGTATATGATTGAGTTTACTTCTTTTGATTATTATTTAGTGTTTAGATGTTTATATGTGCTTCTGATGTATTTTCCATTATTGATATGCTGCCTCTATTTACCTATTGAATACATTATTGTGCTACTTCTGTCAGAGGGAATAGTATCCATAGTGACACACCCTAGGCCCTCTCTGCTAGTGGGATGTATCTAGAATATAGGGAGTCATGCTTGAGGCCATGTAGACCACCGACTCGGGGTACCATTTTATTGGAATCTGGGTCAGGACATCGCAAAGAGGTTTCAAATAATATTTATTTTCTTTTGTCTTATTGTTTGGGAATACTATATAAGAGATTAAGAATTTATAGGGATTTGATAATGAGATTTTTATGGGAGTAGCTTACCCACATACAGGGAAAGACCAAATTACATAGGAAGGAATTTTTATTCTATATTATTCTTATTACAGTTGAATTGACTCCACCATTGGGAGATGTACTTGAATTTTGATGTTATTATTGCTATGATTGAGTATTTTATATTATCATGGCCTGATGAGATGGGGGGATTCCATCTCATGCATCATTATAGGTTCCTGTTAGGATTCAAATGCCATGAATATACCATGCCATGTAAGATGAATTACTTGAATGCATGGAACTATTATATGTTCTTTCTGAGATATAAATGTTAAATTAACTAACATTTTATACAGGGGATTGAGAAAACATAGTTGTAACATAGAGTTCCTTTCATAACCTAAATAATGTTTTCCTGGTTAGGCTATAATAGAAACCCTATCTAGTATATTTTAAGAAATTGAGTCATGGCCCACTAGTTGCATGGATTGGAATGTGTTATGGTATGGATTAAGTGAACACCACACTCTAGTTCATAAGGTGCATGGACTCTTATAAATCAGAAGTGGTGACCCATTTTATTAAACAATTCAAGGAGAAATGTAATAAAAATATGAAATTTAAATGAAATTGAAATAGAAAAACATAGATCGTGACCCAAACTAGACCGTAGTAAGGGGAAATAGGTAGTATCTCTAGTGATCTATATAAAATTTTTATAAACTAGACCTTGGTATTCGAGATGGAAGATGTGTTTGACTATTACATTGGAAGGATTTTAACTATCCTATTCATGTATATACGGTGTTGTCACTGTTAAATCCTATCTTAGTCATGTGCTTAAAATTTGTAGAGCTATTCCACCATGGCTTCCCCACATCGTTCACCAGGAGGGTGGTGATGACCATGCTCTAGAGGTGGTGGGCCTGAAGCTGCCAGTGATACCTTTAGTAGTACCACCCATGGAACCTCCTGATATTATCGATGAGGGAAATGATTCCTGGTTTCAAGTATATTTTCTAGGGCTTATATAAATGATAAAGGGAGCTCTACACTCTAACCTTTCTATGGGAGAGTTGACTTGGGAGATTTAGTAGCAGCATCTGCCCATGTTTTTGGGGGATGGTAGACCAGAAGTCGTAGTGATATGGCTTGAGATGATTATGTCTATTTTTGATCATATTTTGATACATCCTAATAGGAGAGTGAAAATCGATATTTATATAGTTCAAGGATTTTACAAATGGTGGTCGGATATTTTGAACCATGTAGGTCCGTATCAGGAAGTTACTTAGAGGGATTCACAATCGATATTCTTTGATTATTTCTTCCCCAAGACCCTGAAGGCCAATCATTCTAAGGAATTCATAAACCATAAGAATATTTCTATGATAGTTATTTACTATTCATCTAATTTTACTAAGCTTCATAATTTTTTTCTATCTATACTGCATATGATCTAGCAAAAGAGAGACATTTCAAGGATGAACTTAGGCTTCCTATTCATTCTCAAGTAAATGTTTTCCAGTTAACTACCATATTTGATATAGTGAAACAAACCCTTATCATCAATAAAAAACCCAAGGGAAGAAAATGGTGTGATCTAGGGTGGTTTATAATCCATACATGGTAGTGGTTTAACTAGTAGTTGGAAGAAATGCCTTGAGACTGTGCACGTGAACAATGAAAACCAGTTGAAATTCATAGATAGTTAAGTGGTATGTCACTAGTGTGGGAAGCCGGGTTATAAGAATCCCTATTGTCCCATAGGAATTGTCTATTAGTGAGGATATAGAAGATTTTGGAATATTTATAATTTTTTTAGGACCTTCCCATCTATGCCAAGTGGGAGAGGATCTATGCTGGCTCCACCTTTAAGAGTAGGATCAATAGAAATAACCATCTAGGAATCTATAGTACTACTATATGTACATGAGTATGAGGAGTTCATGGTCGAGATAGCCAGGATTCAAATATATAGAACCAATATATTGGAACCACTCTGGGTATTCATGTTATAACACAAGGCCATGGATTGGGCCAAATTTATTCAGTGTAACCTATACTGGAGGAGCAGCGTGACGGGACATATAATATTCAAGGTACTATTCTATTAGACTATAATATTGTTTTTTCTTTATTTTATTTAGATGAATAACATTACTTTATATTTGTGCCTATTGTAGAGTGCCTTGGGCTCGATGATCAGTTTTATTTTGGCATAATGACGCATGATACACCTTTGGGTATACGTTTAAAAAGTATATACCAATTTAAGGATTGTCCTCTTAAGGTAGGCAACCATATTTTCTTGTGTAACCTATCCATCCATTATATGAAAGGTGTTTATGTCATTCTTGGGATGGATTGGTTGGTTACCTATCATGCCTGTGTGGATTATTATCAATAGAGACGATGGTATGTATATTCACAAGGGTGAGTGGGATGTCCAGGAAAGAAGATATAGACTAAATCATCTTGGGATAGGTGGAGTGACTGCCCATATTTCTATCCTTTATTTAGATGACTAGAGGTCACATCAGACTAAGTTCCATCTCGTAGTTGATCAATTCACTAATGTGTTCCCCAACGACTTTTCAGGAATACTCCCTGAGAGAGGGATATATTTTACTTTTGAGCTAGTTCATAGAGGTTCACTGCTATCCATTCCTCATTAAATGATAGATACTACTGAATTACAGAAGATTAAGAGGCATCTAGAGGATTTAGAATCCAAGGGTTTCATATAGACCAGTACTTCTCTCTGGGGTTCATCAGTTCTTTTCACCAATAAGGTGGTCATAACCCTCAAAATTTTCATTGATTACTGGAACATAAATCATATTACTATGAAGAATAGATATACCTTACCTCGCATATATGATCTTTTTGATCATATTAGAGGAGTGAGGGTATTCTCAAAGATCAACCTAAGATTAGGCTATCATCATGTGCATGTCATTACTTCAGATATTCCAGTTACGAATTTTCAAATTTGGTACAATTTAAATTAGTATATCATTATGCCATTCGGTCATGCAAACATACTTTCCATATTAATGTATTTGATGAATAGGGTTTCCCATCCCTATATGGACTCATTCATGGTGGTATTCATAGATGAAATATTAGTTCATTCTCATACTCTAATCATCCATGACACTCATCTTGAGATCATTTTGAATACACTAAGATAACACTAGTTGTATGCTATGATAGGTAAATGTCACTTTTATATTGAAAAGGTTCACTTCTTGGGTCATATATCTTAAAGGTATGAGTTTTAATTGACCCATAAAAGGTGAGAACTATGGATTGCTGGGATCATCCAAAAAATGTATTTGAGATACAATGTTTCTTAGGGCTAGAAGTTTACTACATGCATTTTATACATGAATTCTCATTATTATGAGGAACTCTTACAGTCTTGACTAAGAATGGTGTGAATTTTATATGGTCTTAATCCTATGGTACATTCATTCAGGATATAAAAGATTGTTTTAATTTAGTGCCGATCTTGATTCTTCTAGAGTTGAGTAGAAGCTATACAAAATATTGTGATGCATCATGCATCAGGATAGGAGTGATTTAATATAGGAATATCGAACCATTATTTATGAGTGGAAATAGATGAGGCCTCATGATTGAAATTACATGATGAAAGATCATGAGTCGGTAGCTATGGTTCATGTCATGCATTGTTGGAGACATTATCTACTAGGAGAGTATTTTGTGGTGTTTACAGACCACAAAATCTTTAGGTATATTTTTACACAACACGACTATAATATCAGGTAGAAAATATCTGTTAAATATATATATTTCTTTTACTTCGATCTTGTCTATACACTTAAAAAAGGAAATGAGATTGCTGATGCTATGAGCTGGAGGACTCATATACATGTATTTTAGGAGGCTAGTACCGAATGATAACTTATGGTTTTGTTTTCTAAGATGCACATAAATCTACATGAACATCGTGTAAAGTCTGTAATTTCATCTCTATCAGTGACCTATTAACTTATGGAGAGAGGGGAATGATTCAATTTATAGATCCAGAAGGATTGGTCCTATGTGAAAGTGTTTTTGGCGACTACCCACCTCTAGATTGGTCTTTTGATGGTGAAGAAATCCTGCGTATACATGGGAATATCTGGGTACCCACAAATATGATATAGATGATGAACTGTGAGTCCCATTCTTCAGAGTGGGTAGTTCAGCTGGGTATCTCTAAGATGTATCATGATATGCACTGATAGTGTTGGTGGTCAGAGATGAAACATCTGTGAAAAGGTTTTATCACTAGGTATTCTACATATCTGTAAGTGGAGGTAGAGAAATATAAAACTTCTATCTTGTTATGGCCATTAATGGTTCCCAAATTTAAATGGGAATATATTGTGATATATTTTACCACCATCTTACCAAGTTCACCTCGAGGTTGCGACGTAGTTTGGGTATTCATCGATCAACTGATGAAAGTATCCCACTTCCTTCTTATT
This sequence comes from Viscum album, assembly GCA_963277665.1. Classification (NCBI taxonomy): domain Eukaryota; kingdom Viridiplantae; phylum Streptophyta; class Magnoliopsida; order Santalales; family Viscaceae; genus Viscum; species Viscum album. Next base: position 785,565,209 of record OY728157.1, read on the forward strand.
CAATACAATTTATTTGTTGATAAGTTAGTAAGAATGTATGTCTATGAGATTATATGGATGAAAGAGGTACCTTATACTATCATTTCAGATAGTTATTCTAATTTCACATCAAGGTTCTTAAAGGGGTTACAAAAGGCTATATGGAAATAGGTTCTTCTAGGAATATCTTTTTACCCACTTACCAATGTCCTCTCACAGAAGACTATAAAGGTGATATATGACATGATCTGGGCATGATTACTTGATTTTAGCAATTATTGGGAGAATAATATCCCTCTCTCTAAGTTATCCTATAATAACATCTTTCAGCAGATGATTCTGATGGTTCTCTATGAGGACCTATATGGTAGGTCGTGATGTTCACCCTTGTGCCAGTTAGAAGCCGAAGAGGTAGTAATTCTTGGTAGTCGTCTCGTTTAGAAGACTTCAGAGTAGGTTCAACTGATCAGGAAATAAATGTCTATTTCTCATTCTATACAGAAATATTATTCCAATCTCCATCGACAACGTTTGGAGTTTGAGGTTGGGGATCGTTCTTTCTACCGGGTATCACATAGATTTGGGAATAGACAGATATGAAGGAAAGGGAAGCTGTCACCTCATTATGTGGGTCCGTTTGAGATTCTGGAAAGAGTCAGGCTGGTAACATATCCACTGTAATTACCTCAAAGGTACCTTTCCATGCACAATGTATTCTATATTTTATATCTTAGTTGTTATCATGCCGACCCATATCATACTTTTTATCCCGAGGATATTGAGCTAGATGTTGATGCTTCTTTTGAGGAGTATCCTATAGACATCGTTGATCAGATCTTGAAGGATATTCATGTATAGTCTTTCCTTTTAGTATGGGTGCTATGGTAGCATGACTAGGTACATGATGAGGCTTGGGAGCGGGAGGATGGCATACAAGATTAGTGGCTAATGTTTTTATCAAACAACATTTCACCACCCTTGGAAGGGAAACTAGGGGATGAATTAATTCAAAGGGGGAATACTGTAAGAAACCAATTTTTATATGAGGTACAAATAATTTTAACTTTGGTATAAATATTTATTTTAGAGCTTTAATGGATGTATAATGAGTTCATGGATGTTTTGGGGGGTGTTCAAGTATTTTTTTTAGGTCCTAGTTCCTGAATTGTAGAGAAAAAATAGCCGGGATGCATGATTAATAGAAACTATGAATCCCAAGATGCATGGTTTGAAGTAACCATGTAGGGTTGGATAGAGTGATATAGATGGTCTCATGGTTTGAGGAAACTGTATATCCATGGGAACACACCCATGAAAGACACTTACACTTTTAGTAGAGGATAATGGCATAGTTGACACATGGGGTCTCAGATTGTGTAGCCTAATTGTGTGAGTCCCCTCTTAAAGAAGATCCTAAAGCATGGTTTGCACATGATTTGACCCAAATGTGTGACCCCAATTGTTCTTGTAAATTTACCAAAATCAGCTTAAATGATTATATGTTTAAACCAACATCTTCTTCTTCTTTTTTTACAGTATACAAGGTTTTTTTCTTTGGTTGAGCTCCCTCTTTATCTCTACATATGTTATTTGATGAAACTACAATATAAACTTCAATTTGATCTCCGTTCATCTCATTAGATGCATGATATAAGATCTTCATTCATCTTACAACTTTTATTATTTATCATTCTCTCAACGATGTTATTTAGGTGGAGGTATATATGTCCTATTTTCAGGGTGTTCATCTATTTTTCTATTTTCTTTCAATCTGGACGAAACCAAAGACCGATATTGGACAAGTGATATTCTACAAGAATAAAGTATGTGGTTTAGTTATTATCCCTCAATGTTGAGATGTTTTATAATATGTGTTATGTTCTGCATGCCAGTTTCACCATGCATTGCCCCTAGATTTTATCTAATTTTAAATGGTTGCCTTAATGGAGAACCTTATGCACTTCATGGGCCCCTTAAATTGTGGCCACCCCTTATGGTGAGTTCATAATATTGGTAATGTGGTTTTAAATGACTAAATGGACTAACCATCATCTAAATGGTTTTTGTGTGGCTCTCAATTATGATATAAAAAATTAAATGGGAAGTAGTTGTGGTGTATCATGGACAACACACATACCAATTTAAGATGAATTGAATAGAGGCGAGTTTTACTTCCATATCACCAAATTGAATAGAAAAATGGTTACCCACTTATTATTAATGAATATTAATGATTTATGAATTATTTATTAGCTCGTATTAATTCCAATGTTTATATATCACTATTATAATGTATGGGAATGATGAGCCTTATTAGTTTTGGTAAATGGGCATGGAGACCCTTATAACTATGATACAGAAACGGTGACCCTTATAAATGTGACACATGCATAGAGACCCATTATAAATGTGATATGAGCATGAAAAACTATTATAAATGTGATGCGGGAATGACGAACCTTGTTGTTATATACGAGCATGATGACCCATACTATGATACTAGGCATGACATCCCTTAATATTGTAAAAATGGGCATATAATCCTTTAATACTGTGATACTGATAATGGTGTCTCTTGATATTGTGATATTGGGAATGGAGTCCCTTATTAATATGATAATGGGAATAGATTCCCCTACTACATGTGATACTTGGCATGACATCCCTTGATACTTGTGATATTCAAGTTACAATTTATGGATTCTTGAGTTAGGTCTCGGGTCAAGGATATTAGAAGTATCCACATATATGTCTGTAAATTTCACTATGTATACAATAAATATATTTTTATACACATGGTTACTTATTCCGTGGCGAATCATATTAGTCCGAAACAAGTACAGAAATCTTGGTGTCCTTCTGGAACCAGAGCTGACCCTTTATAATTTTATTTATTGCTTACCCTTACTAATTTCACACTGTTATATTATATGCACTGGCTATAAATTTATAAAAACCATTGGTGGTGTCCTACTGAGTTTATCTCACACTCTATCTAGGACTTCTATGGTACCTAGACAGGCTATATGCCTATAGGTGTAGATAAGGGGAAATATCCAATTATGATTGAGTGAACTATTGCATGACTTAGGATGGGAGATTAGAAGAATATGATCGGGATAGAGCTCAGGATGCTTGTGTATTTTTTTATCTCTTTGGTATATCATGTACATTATTATTTTCTACTCTCATGTATACATGTTTTCCTACTACCATGTATACATGTTTTCTCTATTTTGTAGAGACATGACACCATCTTCTTTTTTATATGATTCAGTTTACTTTTTTTGATTATTATTTTGTACTTGGATATTTATGCGTGCTTCCAATATATTTTCCATTATTGACATGATTCATATATTTAACTATTAGTTACACCACTATGCTTCTGTAACCAGTGAGAATAATCTTTCTACAAACACACTCTTATCCCTCACTACTAGTCAGTAGCCTCTAGCATATGGGGAGGTATGCATGAGGCCATGTGGCCCGCCAGATTGGGGAACCATTTATTTGGAATCTGGGTTAGGACATCAAAAAATACAGTTTTAATTTATAAATAAATTAGATGAAAATTTGGTTTTCAATTAAAATTCAGTATTTTTCACTATTCATCAAAAAATGTTTTTTTTCTAGAAAAATACCAAAAATGTATCCTAAGAAAATTTTTCCATTATAAATTCAAGAATGAAGTTTATTTCATAAAATATAATTTATAATAGTGTCAAAATTTAGTTTTAAAATAATTTCCACATTAAAAGGCGGTAAAACTACCTTTTATATAAATATATTTTTTATGCATTAAATTGAATATGTTCTTATCTCTTGTATAGAAAACACATAAGATGAATGTTAAATAGTTGATTGAATATATAATATATAAATTTCATTAAAATAATTCTTCAAAATTAGTTTGTTTAATTTATTGAGATAAATCAGGTTTGTGCATATAAAAATATATTTTCATAAAAGTAATTTCCTTATTTTCAATTAGTTCTTACTCTCATTTATAATTAATTAGTTTCCAAAAATTAATTTTATAAACACAAATAAACCAAATTTTCATAGTTTATTTAATCCTTTTTATACCCACCATTCCAATGGTTAGGTTATAACTATAATAGTATTTTAATAATAATATTAATAGTATTTTGTAGTTCAATAAAAATCAGCCCTTCAGGTAATGTAAGTTATCAAAGGATCTTGGTATTATGTGTAACACAATAAAAACATAGTGTTTCATGTACTACAAGCTAATTTAATTATTATGTGTAGGGAAAGATTAACTAGGTGTTTCACATAAAGCAAGAATAACTTGGTGTAGCATGCAATGTATGCCATCAAATGAATTTAATTTATTCAAAAAAAACTAATTCATAAAAACTTGGGGTGTTACACTATACCCACTTAAAATTAATCTCACCCTAAAAATTAATCTGGTTCATCAAAGGTTTAATACTTTAGATTAAATTTAATATAAACCCACATCATAAAAATAAATACCAAAACATCATTTAAAAAGGGAAATTTAGAAATATAACAGTTACCCAAAGTAACACATAACATGGTTTCCACATAAGAGAACATAGGTGGGAAGAGAAAACAATGAAATGAAAGAGAAAACTAACACCCAAATACTGATGGAGAGTGATAGAGAACATGGTTAGGAGAAAGTTAGTGACCATAAAGCTATAAATGAAAGGGGCTTAAAAAGTTCATTGATATCATAAAAAATGATGATAACATGACAAAATTTATTTTAAAAACCTTTTCCTAAAGTAGAAGAAATTTAATGAGAAGATATACTTACTTGATTTCAAAATAATCTCACCAATTGGTTATGCCTTAATAAATTTAAACATCATTTATTACTCCAATAAATGGAGATGAATTTTTTAGTCCTAAGGAACTAATGGATCATAAGATCCATAATAGTAATTCCTTATATCTCTAGTTTAAAGTTAACACTAGTTATCCAATATAGATAAATATTCATATGGTGAATTCATACATTAATATTTAAGACCCCATCCAAAGTTCAACTTAAACCATTCCACAAATGGTTAACCTTATAACCCTTATGAAAGATGAAAATACAAAACATTAGAAATAAGGTCACTAAATTTCACAAAATCAGCTTAAAACTAATCCCTATATATTAAAAAGTATATCTTGGTTGTCACATACCCATCATGTGAATACCTTAATCATGTATTCTATTGAAATATGGTAATAACCTGAATTACCATAGAACTTTAATTAAAACAAGAATTATTCATCATTCCTTGAATAAACCAAAAAAATATTGAATATATTCCACAGATCAAATAATTTTTCAAACTCCATAATTAATATCATAAACAAATTTTTCAACAAATCCTTTATCAGTTCAGAGGTCATCAATACTATCCAATTTAATTTATCCAAATCAGTCGTCTCTTTATCTACGCTAAACACCATTTTCTTAACATTAGGAACATATTAAGGGTTATCTTCACTTAATCAAAATATTACCTTTCGAGTAAATCACTTTTCTAGGTCATCAGTACAATTTAACATATTCTTTCAAATACTTAATGAAAAACATATGCTTAATATTCCTGATATATTTCACAATTCTTGAATTATGTCACATAAACACTTAAATTATCCCACCTCATCTTTAAGCCATTAACTATGTTTCATCATCTTCCCCCTTAATACCACTTTCTTATATTGTGAAATATGAATCATGTGTTAACATTCATGAAACTCAATTTAATCATGATTCTCACCTTTAAAATAAAAAATACTATTATAACAACCATTTCCTTTCATATGTAATTTTTAGTATCCTCATCATTAACATAAAAACCATTACTCGTACAGGTTTGCTGATCCTATTCGTGATCTTTCCCATTAGGAAATAAATCATCATAATTTTCATACTTTCCACATTTAAAACATTCATCCATTGATAATATCCTTGGTAGACCAATATTTACTTCCATTTCATTAACAAAACGCTTTATTTTTCCTCAAAAATTACTTACTATCACTATGGGAAAAATCAATATTTGCAGTGGGTTATTTGCGACGGGGCAGTTTCCCTGTCGCAAATAACCTATTATTTGCGACAGGAATTCGTCTCCCATCTCAAATAGTTTGGTGTGACTTGCACGCCAAACCACGCGAATAATATTTGTGACGGGGAGATGTCTCCCGTCGCAAATAGTTTGGCGTGACTTGCGCGCCAAACCGCGCAAGAGTATTTGCGACGGTAGCCGTAGAAAATACCCGACACCGGTTAATAGCTTTTTGCGATGGGATGTTGTCCCGTCGCAAAAGGAGTGGCAGCAGGAACTATTTGCGATGGGGCCCATCGCAAATTCCCTTTTAACCACTGACTATAATTAATGCGAGCAAGGGTATTTGCGACGGGCCCCTTCGCAAATACCACCATTTGTGACGGGTTTCCCGTCGCAAATAACCCCGTCACAACTAATCTAACCTATATATACCCTCATCCGTTTTTATCCTCAAATCACTCAGATCTTGTTCTCTCTCTCTTTTCGTTCTTCAGTTTCAAGGAAGAAATTTCTTTTAGTTAATTTTTTTTGTCCGAGAGCAATTGAAGGGCACCAATATCTTCATAATATCAAAGTTTAAGGTATTTATATTTTATTTTTTAATATTTTATTTTATTTTTTTATGTTAATTTTAATTGTTGTTTATTAGTTGTAATTAAATTAGATTTCAATTGATTTTCATTTATATATATTTTTATTTTGAAACTGATATTGTTAGTGATAATTATAAATAATTAGTGATAATTTGCAATAACTAGATATAATTAGTAATAATTAGATATAATTAGTAATAATTAGTAATAATTAGTAATAATTAAATATAATTAGTAATAATTAGATTGAATTAGTAATAATTAGATATAATTAGTTATAATTAGATATAATTAGTTATAATTAGATATAATTAGTAATAGTTAGATATAATTAGTAATAATTAGATATAATTAGCAATAATTAGATATAATTAGTAATAATTAGATATAATTAGTAATAATTAGATATAATTAGTAATATTTAGATATAATTAGTAATAAATAGATATAATTAGTAATAAATAGATATATTTAGTAATAATTAGATATAATTAGTAATAATTAGATATAATTAGATATAATTAGATATAATTAGATATAATTAGAAATAATTAGATATAATTAGATATAATTAGATATAATTAGATATAATTAGTAATAATTAGATATAATTAGATATAATTAGTAATAATTAGATATAATTAGATATAAATAGTAATAAATAGATATAATTAGTAATAAATAGATATAATTAGTAATAAATAGATATAATTAGTAATAAATAGATATAATTAGTAATAAATAGATATAATTAGTAATAATTAGTAATAATTAGATATAATTAGATATAATTAGTAATAATTAGTAACAATTTGTAATAATTCGTAATAATTTGTAATAGTTAGTAATAATTAGTAATAATTAGTAATAATTTGAATAATTAGTAATAATTAGTAATAATTAGTAATAATTAGTAATAATTAGTAATAATTAGTGATAATTAGTAATAATTAGTAATAATTAGTAATAATAAAAATTATATTATCAATATTTATGAAGGAAAAATATAAATATTAATAAAATAATAAAAATATTTATAAATTATTAAAATTATCAATATTCGCAACAAGATTTGCTCTATTCTTGACATGTTCAAATCTCAAAGGGTCGCCAATTGTCAGGTCATGCGCAATAAAAGGTTTGTGTCAGTAATGTCCATCTAAACTCTGTAATTGTCCTTTCATGGTTGATCACCTCGCAAGTAGTATTGCAATAGGACAACCCAAGTCATGCCCTTCTCATCTATAAGAATTATCTCACATGACCCTTTACGTAGACCATTCTTCCTTGAAAATTTAAGGGAATGATACAGATATCCCCTCAAAATTTTAAGGAAGAATGATCTATGTAAAGGGAGCATGATGATTCTAAAAGACAAGAATGAAATTACTTTGGTCATCCAATTGAAACACTACTTGTGAGGTGATCAAACATGTAAGTACAATTATAGAGTTTACATTGGGCATGGCTGACACAAACTTTTTATTACGCATGACCTGACAATTGACGACCCTTTGAGATTTGAACATGTTAAGTATAGAGAAAAGTCTATTGCGAATATTGATAATTTTAATATTTTATAATTTTTTTATTATTTTAATAATATTAATATTGTTTTTTCATAAATATTGATAATATAATTTTTTTATTAGTAATAATTAGTAAAGGAAAACTGCTTGGATAATGAAGGGAAAATTTGTAATCATCTCCACAATAATGATTACCAAATTTACTTTAATTATTCAAGAAGTTTTCATTTTTCTAAGTATTTCTAAGTATTGCTAAATTTGTAATAAATTAATAATAAATTTTAATAAATTGTAATAATTAGTAATAAATTGTAATAATTAGTAATAATTTGTAATAATTTGTAATAATTAGTAATAATTTTTAATAATTAAGAATAATTAGCAATAATTAGCAATAATTATGAATAATTAGGAATAATTAAGAATAATTATGGATAATTAGGGATAATTAGTAATAATTAGATATAAATAGTAATAATTAGGAATAATTAGGAATAATTAGTAATAATTATAAATAATTAGCAATAATTAGTGTGAGAAAGATGCAATTAAATGAGCCATCAGAAAAAAGAGTAGCCTTCAGTCCACAAGAAATTGTGTCGCCCATAATTAATGGTAATTATTAAGTAGTTGTTATTATTTATCTTCTTTTTTTAGAAAGTGTCTTTATAATTTCAAATTATTCAAAAACAGTGATAATTTTATATTTTATGTAGAAAAATATGGAACAAGGAAGTCGACATCAGTCATTATTAGATGATCACGCTTGGATAAATCATTGCAGAAATCCAAATGGTTCTGGTTTAAATAATGTATATATTATGGGTGTTGAAGCTTTCTTAGAATTTGGGTCATCAAAACCAGAAGATGTTTCAGAAGGTACAATTAAGTGTCCTAGTAAAAAATGTGCTCTAAGAACGTTTGACACATTTGTCAAGGTTGGGAGACATATCTTGCGGTTTGGTTTTCAATCAGATTATATTTTTTGGTATCAACACGGTGAACTCAGTTCCAGAGAAGATCCTAATAACTTGATTTTGGATCCATCATGGTTTCAAAATTTAGTACATGATGTTGCAGGTCCATATGTGCAACAAACTAAAACTCATGATGATATTGATTTAACTCATGAGTTGGTACCATCTGAATTTTATGAGTTGTTGAGGTCTACTGAGGATGCATTATATCCTGGTTGAAAGATATGCTAATTAGAAGTGATTGAAAAATTTATGGCTATTAAATCAGATAATGAAATATCAAACAACTATTTTGATCAGATATTTTCTTTGGTTAAAACACAGTTACCTAAAGGAAATGTGTTGCCTGCAAATTACTATTAGAGCAAGAGGATGATTCGTAATCTGGGCATTAGTTATCGGAAGATCCATGCATGTCCAAATGATTGCATCTTATATTCTAGTGAAAATTATTCATTGGATAGTTGTCCCACATGTGGACAATTGAGGTACAAAGAAGCTCAACCAGGAAAGTCTAGATCGATTCCAGTAAAATAGTTGAGATATTTCCCCCTTACACCCAGGTTTTAGAGTTTATTTATGTCTCAGAACATATCATCAATGATGTCATGGCATAAAACCAAGACTTCAACAGATAAAAGCTTGAATCATCCATCTGATGGTTATTTATGGAAACATTTTGACTGTCTACATCCGTCATTTTATATAGAATCCAGAAACGTGTGATTGGGTCTTTCTACTGATGGTTTTTGTCCATTTGGTTCTTATGGTAGTCAGTATTCATGTTGGTCTGTCTTTATAACTCTGTACAATTTGCCTCCATGGATGTTGATGAAGGAGCCTTATATCTTTTTGACTCTGTTAATCTCAGTACATCTGAAAAAGAATATTTATGTTTATTTGAAACCATTGATTGATGAGTTAAATGAATTATGGAGTGATGGTGTTAATATATATGATGTTGCTGTGAAACAAAATTTCATATTAAAAGCTTCATTGATGTGGACGATTAGTGACTTTCTGGCATATGACATGTTATCTGGTTGGAGTACACAAGGTCCAAAATCATGTCCTTACTGTATGAAAGAAAAAAAATCCTTTATGCTCGTCAATGGAAAAAAAACTTTCTATTTTGATTTTCACTGTATATTTCTTCCAACCAATCATCCTTTTCGGAGGAACAAATGTCATTTCAGAAAAGGTACAATTGAAAGGGATGAATCCCCAAAGATGATCTCAGGTATAGAGCTAAAATCATTTGTATTTTCATTACCCCCATCTCATTTGGACCAACAGTAAACCAACAGAAAATTCATGGATTTGGGAAAGAACATAATTGGATAAAACATAGCTTTTTTTGGGATCTTCCATATTGGTCTAATTTATTGGTCCGCCACATGTTGGATGTTATGAATATTGAGAAGAACTATTTTGATAATTTATTTCATACAGTTTTGGATACACCAGGTATGACCAAAGATACTGTAAAGGCACGATTATATCTTCCCCAAATTTTTAGGCGACCAGAACTTGAACTATTTGAAAATGTCAGATCACAGTGGTTAATGAAGCAAAAAGTATCTTATACACTATCCAAAGATATTCTCTTATTATTTTGTCAGTGTATTGCAGATTTGAGACTTCCAGATGGCTATGCTTCCAATTTGGGTAGATGTGTTAAGAATATTTATATTACTGGATTAAAAAGTCATGATTGTCATGTTATAATGGAAAGAATTATGCTGATTGGATTTAGAGGTTTGTTGAATTCTATGACTTGGGATTCGATAACAGACATATCATATTTTTTTCAAGACATTTGTGTAGCAACAACAGACTACGCTGCGCTAAGCAAATTGGAAGAAGATGTTACTGTAATTATATGTAAACTAGAAAAAATATTTCCGCCGGCTTTCTTTAATACAATGGAACATCTGATATTACATTTTCCAGATGAAGCTAAATGTGGTGGTCCAGTATAGTTTCGATGGATGTACCCATTCGAGATATGCATTCAGAAATTGAAGAAAAAAGCATGTAACAAAGTATTAGTTGAAGGCTTAATTGCTGAATCTTATTTGCATGAGGAAATTTCTTTTTTCTGCTCTCATTATTTTGAATCTCAATATCCCTCAAAACACAATAACATGGGACAAAACTAGGGGAATGTTAATGACAAAATGGACAATCAATTAACGGTTTTTAATCAGCCAAATCTTGGTTTCAGTGGAGTTTAGGAACGATGGATTTCAGATGATGAACATCACAGAGCTCATACATACGTTCTGCTCAATTGTGAGGAAATGACATCATTTGTCCTGTGGGTGCTTCTATCACTTATTCTATAATTTATGTTACAGTATTTAAACTTATTTATTTGTAGGTTATATGATAATCATATCAAGAAACAACTTCCACAAATTATAGTAGCTGCTCTTGAAGAACGCATACAATTTTTTTTCTCAATGGTTTCAAAAACTGGTAACATAAATTATTGATGGTTTAATATCAATTCTGTTTATTGTTTATAATATTGATAATTGTTTTACAAATTTTCAGGTGTCTCAATTTGCTGATAAAATTGATAAGAGACTATGTATATTGAGTAACCTACCATCCAAAATTGTTAAATATTTTAATGCATATGCAGTGAATGGTTTCTGATTTCATACACATGCATACGGAGAATAAAAAAATAATAATTAGTGGAGTTTTCTTGAGAGGATCACATCACAGAGAAACTGAAGTTGACTTTTATGGCATTTTGGATGAAATTATTGAGTTGTGTTATCTAGGAAAAAATTACATAACAATGTTTAAATATCGGCGTTTGGATACTGAAAGAGGATTGCTTTTTCATCCGACTCATGGAATCATCGATATTAAATATAAAAGTCTTCTTGTAGTAAATGAAGCTTTTTTACTAGCTCAACAGGCACATAAAATTTATTTTTTAAAGTACTCTGCTACTTCAAGAGACTGCTCAAAATCCATCTGATTCACAAAGAGATGTGAATATCGATGATGACACACCACAATTAAGGATCGATGGTAATGAAGATGTTAATGATGTTACAAATGAATTTGAAATGACAAGAGATACTGAAACTGAAACTCATATGGATATTGATGATACAGAGGAGGAAGATGAAGACATTGTCATTGACAGTTATGGAGAAGAGGATGAAGATGAAAATTGACACAGTTAAATGCTGGTTATAATCATAAATAAAATATATCTATATATAATAGTTATTTTCAACTATCTGCTAACAACAATCATTTTGTGTTTTATATGGACTCTGATCTATTGCGCGAGTTAGAGGAGGCTGAGCTACCTTTTATTGTTGGGGATGTGGGATCATCTGACCCTCAACCTACTGGTGGTTTAGGAGGTATATAGATGGGGTGCGGTCTTGCGCGACTGATGATTCATGACCCTATCCCCGAGCGACGTCCACATCTTGGTTTTGATCCACGCACACGGAGGTATGGTAACCTATATATTTTAGTTAGATTTCATTAATTTATTTATATATATACTAATGGTTTGATTATTTATTCCTTTTTCACAGTTTTGCGCATGTAGCTACTGGACAAGGGAGCTTTATATTGCGCAATTGTTTTTCTCATCCATAGATCACATGGGAACAGATTCTCGTTGATGTGCAACGCGACATGTTCCATCATTGGCTGGTACGTAAATAAATAATATTTATTTTGAAATTTATTTTATTAACAACTTGATATTATAAATTATTTGTAGGGTTTATGGTATCCTATCGATGATAGCATGTGCGACGCTATCCACGCGACATGGAAGGTTTCTATGCGTGACCGTTTCCATCATTTTTTGCACAATTTGAGAAGGAAAACCATTAAGAAAGAAGGAGTGACATAATTTGATGAGTCATGTAGATCCCACCAACCAGAATAAATTTCATCTCACGTTTGGGATGGAATATGTTTACACTGGTTGGGTGGTGGATTTCAGAGGAGATCTTCAGTGGGACGACAGAACCGGGGGAGATAGGAGGTGATGCATTGAGCTGGTAGTCATACATTTAGTTTTCATAGAGATCATTTGGTAAGTATATTTTTTATATATTTTATATAAATTTAAATATAAATAGTTTATTTTAAATTTTTGTAGGAAGTCAAGCATCTTGATATTACGGAGTTCGACATTTATCAAATGATGTATAGTGATCCAGCCACTGGAGAGATTAGAGGTGATCGCTAGTGTCAGATTGTGGTTAGTATTATTTTTTCAGTTTTAAAATTAACTACATATAATATTTTCACAATTTTAATTTTAAATTGGAATTGAAGGAGTCATATGAGGCTGAGACCTCTCAGACACAGGATGAGGGTCAGGACGAGATGACTGAGCAGACCAGTGCGCACCATTTCAATGAGGCAGCATGGATGCAGGCGACACAGTATGGCTTTGAGAAGGGCAGAGTAGTTGGTGTCAGCTCTCATTTGACTCCTGGTACTTATTATGTTACTATTGCGATGTCGGCGTCAATCTCGAGAGGATCTCGTGGAGAGACATCATCTTCTAGCTCACAGTATCAGGAGTAGTTGCGTGCTCAGGCTGAGCTTAAAGAGACTTTGCAGAAGAAATAAGAAGAGATGTGTTAGTGACAGTAGAAGTAGAAGCAACATCATGAGGAGTAGATGCATCGATGGCAGCAGCAGCAGTAGCAACAACAGCATGAGGAGGAGATGCATCGATGGCAACAACATCATCACGAGCAGATGGAGTACATGCGACGTCTGACTCGTAGTTTAGGGATGAAGTTTCCTCCACCAGCTCCTTCAGCTCCTCCACCTCCTCCAAAAGACAACCCCGAGTGATTTTTTTATGTTAAAAACATTTTAATTTAACATTGTAATATGAATTACTTATATATTTTGTCTTTTATATCGATGCAAATATTACATAATTTAATTTTTAATATTTTAATATTTTTTTATATTTTTTTGTGAATATTGAGAATTTTAATATTTTTTATTTTTTTATTATTTTAATAATAATATTATTATTTTATTAAATATATATTTTTTAGTTTTATATTTTTTAATGTTTGTTTATTTAATAGTAATAGTAATAATATTTTATGATTTTTTTATTTTTTTTGTGAATTTTGAGAATTTTAATATTTTTTATTTTTTTAATAATAGTAATATTATATTTTCATTAATCGTAATTTTATTAATTTTATTTTTTAAAATATTTTATTATTTGCGACGAGACCTTTTACGACGGGGGCCCGTTGCAAATAGTCTTACTAAATATTTTTTTAAAACATATTTGCGACAGGACAACTTACCCATCGCAAATACTTTGTTTCGACGGGCCCATGACAGAACGTTATATATATATATATATATTTTCAATGGGATGTCAGGCCCGTCGCAAAAACTAATTTCGATGGGCCCGTCACGAATAAGTTTATGTATATATAATACATATAATCGGAGACTTATTAGCGATGATGATGTTTCCCGTCGCAAATACAATTATTTGCGATGGGCCCATCACAAATAATGGTATTTGCGACAGCATTTTCTGCAATGGGCTATTTTTGATGGGGCCCTGTCGCTAAAGCCTATTTGCGACGGGATCCCGTCACAAATAACCCGTCACAAATACCAGGAATTCATGTAGTGTATATGGATAGTTTCACCATACATAACACATATTCTCATTCCTTTGATCCATTACCTTGATCACTTTCTCCCACATTCTTGAATTCCAAAAAACTAAATATTCACTCCTCTATGGTATACACCATATGATTCCTCTACCAACTCTATCCATCTCTTATTTGGTGAGTCTCAGTATTGTCTAAGGTAAAATTTGTTAATCAAGTATTGTGATGACTGGTTATGAATGATAAAAAAAATCCTTCACCCCTGTGATCTTACCATTTGACTACTCATCAAAAAATTATCCATCATATTAAATATTTACACAGCTCCTTCTGGTTCCCTCAATTGACAAAAACTAAAAAGCACAACGTGATCGACACTTATCATAGCGTAAAGCCTCATAATCATGAAAAATAACTTATAGGATATCTAACTCACGACACTTTATTTATTAATCAAATAAACCGTAGGTTTATAATAGGTCATTAACAGTAATCATCTATTTAAATACTTCAAGACATTTCATTAAGTGTTTGAAAATTTCAAAATCATATCCCCTGGGAGTGTTGAATGAAGTGTGTAAAAAGGCCTATTGTCATTCACGAGTTCCCAATTGAGTGTAGCTCAATACAGTGTTTTTGGGGCTGTTACTCCTAGGTATATCTATGTTATATTCACATCCACTTATAGTATCCAGAGAAGGATGTATTTTTAGGAAACAACTTGCTCTATCCTTTACCAAAATTCTGGGACATTTTCCTATACTTTGACACATATGTAGACTTATCCTTAAATACATACCTCGACATATACTAGAAATATCCCTCGGGATCTCACTAAATTACTACCATCCCACTTTCCAAAGGTTTACTAAACATTTCCTTTGATACCAAGTATAGTGACCCAGGCTTCTCATACATGGACAATACATCATTTTAGAAGAATATTGAGAACATTACAAAAGTAAATGACTGAGGGCCATAATAGTTTAGTGTATTTGGAAACTTGGAACAAAATATTATAACTTTGTGAAAGATCTTAAATGTTTCCCATAATGATATTCCCATTTAGTAATCATACTTTAAAAAATTCTTCATAACCAAGGAATGGAAATTTAAGAAAGGGGAAGCTTAGATGCCCTGATTAAGAAAAAATAAAGAATATATATAAATATAACATGAGAATAATGGTTTGAGAACATGATAATTCCATTTGAAGATTATTCCCTACATATCAAAGATTATACACATGAGTCATGGAATAAAGATTATCAGATCACAATACATGAATCATAATGGAATGTAGTGTATAATCCATGAGATGATAACATTGTAATAAAACATGAATTTTTTTAAGACACATAAACATATGAAAGGATTTACAGATTAGTCAAGGCTCACTTACAAGAATATATTAGTGGAATGAGTTCACTACCCAAACCATCTTTTTTGTCAAGGTTCACTCCCAAGACCATCTTAGTAGTCAAGGTTCACTCTCAAGACCATTTTAGTGGACAAAATACATTAATGAATTATGTTTTCCACCCATTCTAGACATGTCTATCTCAGGAGATATAAATTTTTACAAAATGAATTTGTGGGAGATATAGGTCACACCCTTCACATAATGAAATTATACATATGTGTACCACAAGATTATAAACATTAATCATAGAAAAATCGATTAAATAAAATAGGAATTATAAAAATTTAATCATACTATAACATGGAAAAAAGATAAATAATTAATAATCATTTCATCATAGCATAACCCATGAGAAGAAGAGGGTTCCATAAGAATTTCCTCTTTGTATAACCTGTAGAATAGAAATAGGAAGATAAAAGAATTTTCATCATAAACATAAACCATTCAAAGAAAGAATAATAATGGTATCCTTGGATAATTTCCCTAGTTAAACATAAGTTACATAAAATAATTTCATCTTATATGGAAAATAATTTTTATTGGTCATCTAAAACATTTCTTGAGTAAAAAAAACATTTATTGGAAAATAATTTTTAAAACTTAAATCCTTTTTTAAAGTCAAATTATTTGAAAATAACCCTTGAAGATAAAATAATATTTAAAAACCATTATATTTTTTTGAGGAAAATATCTTTTCTACTTGGAAAACCATTTTTCAGAAATAAAACATTTTTAAAACCTTTTTCTTTGAAAATAACCTTGAAAAATTTTAAAGGAAGATTCCAAAATAATTTTAAACACTTTTGAAAACATAAAAAATTTTAAAAATTATTTTCATTTAAAATGAGATTAAAATATCATTTAAAACATTTTAAAAAATTGTTAGAAAACATTGTTTTGAAAGAGCAATGATTTCTTATGGAAGAGAGAAATAAAGTAGGATTTTCTTATAAGAACTTTATTAATTATATTAAGTACCAAAGAGTGTGAAAATGGAATAATTAAATTATGATTCCATTAATAACCATTGGATAAGAAAAACCATGAGAATTATTGAGAGTTAGATCATGATATTTCAACATTGGGGACTTGATCATAAATAATCCCGATAAACATTGAGATTTTAACATAACAACTTGGCCCCTTTGGTAAAATTGAATCGTAAGACCTATGATAGAATATCATACAATTAATATTAAAATATATTGAGTATGAATAAATTCATTATAATAATTTTCAAAGGGGGTGTATATATTCCTCATGTAATAATATACATGCATAACATAACATATGTCTTATAAAAGGAAAATTGAGACAAAAATCTCATACTGATTTGGTAACTTTTGAACTGTATATTAAATTAAAGATATATACTAAAATATATATCTAAATAAAAAAAATTAAATTGTATGACTAAAAAATTACATTCAGGGGATGTATATACACCACATATAATAATGTGGTGGTGGATATAACATGTGTCTCATGAAATTAAAATGTGAGACACAAATCCCTCACCATAAGTCTTGACTCTCATCATACTCATTAAAAAGTATATATAATAAATATATGTTTATTATAAATATATAACTAAAATTCATTAATATATATCATATCATATATTATTTTATTATGAACTTTTACTTCTCTTTTATTAACAATTCCATGTTAATGTTACATTTTCGGTAAGAACTGCTTTGTTTTTTGTACATGTTTTGACTTATCATTTTTGGTCCTTTTACTTATATCATGGTTTCACCATATAAAAAATGTAAACCATGGTATAAATATCATATATTTTCAGTATATATATATATATGTATGTATTTATAGTATTACATAGTATTTGATGATAGGAAATTGATTACACCTTTCATGGAGAAGGTAGGCCTTATATACACAAGAATGTTGTTTCCATTTTTTCCATATTAAAAGAAAGAAAAATAATTGATATATATTATAATTATATTATAATTATTATTAAATATATACCATATATTTTTATTAAACACATATTTAATACACACCATGTATAGTGTGAACGAGTCACATCTTTTTGTAAGATGGTAGTCTGCCGTACACACGAACGACATTATCGTATTACCAAAAAATGGGAATCATGAAGGTATGTGTTATATATAAATTATATTAGATCAATAACATAATAAAATCATATATATAGTATATAAACTATAAATAAATCATAATTATTGACCTTTAAAGGTGGTAATGGAAGAATGAACGATATTGGTTTATGAGGCGGTAGTCCGCTATACACAAGAACTATGATTGTGTATCCCATTTAGTAGAAGTGTTTAAAGTTATAGGTAGTAAACTTAATATAAAAAATAATATTATATTTAATATATGTATGTTATTATATAATAATGATAAAAAAATTATATAATGGGTTTGAGGAAGAAGTAAGACAAAAATCATTTATTGATGAATGTTACCTCTTATTCGGGTATTTCCTTTTGGTTTTCACCAAAAGGACTTCATTTGTTGGATTTATGACCAAATTAATGATTATAATATGATATTAGGGAAGTTTTGAAGTGATTTTTGTTTGGGTTTTGTCTATACAAATGTATTGAGAGGTGTGAAGAAGGGGTGGGTGGAGTAAGTGCCCTTTTATAGTTGAGGAGTGACATTCTTACAAATACTAAAAATTATCCACTCTTGGGAGGTCAATATTACATCAAGATTTTCCAAAACTTATTAATAAAGGTTTTTATAAATGATATGGTTGATAAAAATCTCTAACCCACATTTATACACATGTTTTAAACATTTCGTTCCTTAACTCTTAAGTTTCTTTATTTTACCATTTTTGTTTTTCATTATGGTAACTAATTTTCTAACCTAGGTAATTTATCCATTAAAACTAAATTAAAGTTAAAATAATTTTAAAATTTATACCCACTTATTTTAAAATATTATATCTAATTTACAAAATAAAAATCCCATAGGTTTTGGAAATTAAATTTGACACAAGAACATGTAACACACAAAAACACCGCTTAAACCTTAGACGTGCTAACTGAGATTTTACAATTTACGTTTTAATGTGTTCATTATAAAAGGTAAATTTGTCCTTAAATGAACCATATTTTATATTTATTGAAATTTAAAAATAAATTTTATGATTATAATATTTTCAGTAATTTTAAATTATATAATAAAATATCATTTATTGTAAAATAACATTATTGTAAATTATGACATTATTTATTTAATTTAAATTTAAAAAAATATCAAGGAAATTATAGAGTTTAAATATATTAAGTTAAAAAATATTTAACTTGATATATTCATCTACAAAAATAAATTAACATAATAATTCATTCAATTTACTTCAATTTTAATGTTTTTAATATCATTTGATTTATTTAATTATTAACTAAATAAGTTATGTGTTGGTGTTTCTTAAGCATTTAATGTAATTATTTTGTATCAATTTTTTTTAAAACTATAATGATAAAAAACATTTTACTAAAAAAATATATTTATAACCAAACTTCTGTAGTTCTTTTCCCAATCACAAATCGTTATATAAATTAAATGGAAGAAAGTTACTTTTTTTGTCTTTTTCTATACTTAACTTATTTTATGGTTCAATTTCATGAAAAAGTGTCCCAAAAACTCAAATAATTTTATAATAATATCAAAAAGGTATAAATATTTCCATAAAAGTGGTTTTAAATATGTTTTGGTTCATTCTTAGACCTTATACTCTAAGTTAAACAATTATGTAAATTTGTTTCTTATTTAATCGCTATAATTAATATTAAATATTTTTACTAATAATTATGGTAAAAAATTAAGTTGAAATTATTATATAATATAAATTATTTTTATTTCAATTATGTAATCCAATTTTCTAAATTAAATAGACATAAATGGAAGGATTTAATTTAAAATTAATCCCACATACGTGACGAGAAAGAGAGTTTTTTAAAGTGAAAATGTTCAAACGTTTATGTTGTTTTTATATCAAATTTTAGTGTGAAATTGATTATAATGAGATAAATTAGATTAATAGATGTATACTAGAACTAATTATACTTTAAAAATATTTTATCATTTAGTTTATCTTTATAAATAAATTATATAAAAAGACAGTTCTTATTAAAAATTCAGTATTTTGTAGTATTCCTCAAAAAATTAACCTTTTTTGAAAAATCACAAAATATTATCTTAAGATAATTTCAATATTAAAAATTTAAAAAATAAAGTTTAAATTTTCAAACATAATTTCTAAAATTTTTAAAAATTCGATTTAAAAAAATTTAACTATTAAAGGGCACTTAAACCACATTTTAGAAAAATACACCTTTTTATACATAAAATTAGATTTGTTATTATCTATTGTCCAAAAAAAATACAAGATGAATTTTAAATATTTTATTGAATATATAATATATAAATTTCATTGAAATAATTCATATATGTTGGTTTTTTAATTTATTTACATAAAACATGTTTGTGCGTAGAAAAATAGATTTTCAAAAAAAGAATTTCTTTATTTTAAAATAATTCTTAGTTTCATTTATAATTAATTTGTTTCAAAATAATTTATTTTATAAACATTCATAAACCAAATTTACATAATTTATTTAATCCTTTTCAGACCCACCATTCCAATGGTTAGTTGATAACTATAATAATATTAACAGTATATTGTAGTTCGATAAAAATCATTCTTTCATGTAATGCGAGCTATCAAAGGAAATCAATATTGTGTGTAACACATCCCAAACATAGTGATTCATATATATAAATATAATATTAGTGTTCCATGTAGCACAAGATTAAACTTGTGTTGTGCATAAATTAATCATATCTTGGTTTAGTGTGTAATTAAATCCGTCAAAGAAATCTAATTTATTCAAAAAATTAATTCCTAAAAACTTTTAGTGTTCCATTATACCCCCCATAATATGAATTTCACCCTCTAAATTCATCTAGATAATCAAAGGTTTAATACTTTAAAGTTCCTTCCATATAAACCCACATTGTAAAAATAAATACTTAAACTTCCTTTAAAAAGGGAAAGTTAAAAAAATTGTTACTCAAAGTAAAACATAACTAGGTTTCGACATAAGAGAATATAGGTGGGAAGTGAAAACATGGGCATGGAAGAGAAAAATAAAAGAAAAATACTAACGGAGAGTGATAGAGAACATGGTCAGGAGAATTTTAATGATCAAAAATCCATAAACCAAAGGGTATTGAAAAGGTCATTAATATCATAAAAAATGATGATAACATGACATTATTTTATTTCAAGACCCTTTTCATAAAGTTTAATAACTCTCAAAAGAAGAAATAATTACTTTATTTCAATAAAATAGAACCCTTTGGATGTGAATTTATCAATTTCACCTTCATTTATTACTCCAACAAATGAAGGAGAATTTGTTATGCTGGAAGAACTGACAGATCATAATATCCATAATAGTCATTCCTTCTATCTTATATTAAAAGTTAACAGTGGTAATACAATATGGATAAATATTTATATAGTGAATTCATATTTTAATATTTAAAACCTCATCCAAATTTCAACTTAAAACATTCCATAAGTTGTTAACCTTGTAACCCATCAAAAAGATGAAAATACAAAAATTTAGAAAGATGGTCACTAAAATTCAAAAAATTAGATTAACATTAATCCACAATATATCATAAAGTATCTACTAGTTGTCACATAAAAAACATGTGAATAAATTCATCATGTATTCTCTTGAAACATGTTAATGACCTAAATTACCATATAAACTTAATGAAAACAAGAATTCTTCTCCATTCTTTGAATAAAACCACAAATTTTTTAATATATTCCACATATCTAATAATTTTATAAACTCCATCATTAATATAATAAACTATTTTTCTAAAAATACTTTACCAGTTCTAAAGACATTGATACTATATAATTTATTTTATCCAAATCAATCATCTCTTTATCCAAACTAAACACAATTTTCTCAACATCAGAAACATATTAAGTGTTATATTCCCTCAATCGAAATATTACCTTTCCATTAAATCACTTTTATATATCATTATTACAATTAAAATTATTATTGAAAATTTTTAATGAAAAAATTATATTGAACATTCATTATATATTTCAAAATTATTGAAGATAGATACCAAAACACTTCAATTTTTTCACCTCAACCTTAAGTCATTAACTAGGATTCATCATCTTATTCTTTAATACCTCTTTCCTGTAGAGTGAAAAATGAATCATGTATTAACATTCATAAACCTCAATTTAATCATTCTTCTCATGTTTAACATAAACAATAATATTATAACAAACCATACCTTTCATATGTCATTTATAGTCTCCTCATCATCAATATAAAAACCATTAATCGTAAAACCTTTCTGAACTTCTTCACCAACATTCCCCCTATGACATTGATTTTCATAAATCCCATAATTTCAAAATTTAAAACATTCATCCATTGATAATAACTTAGGGAGACTAAAATTTCCATCCATTGCATTAACTATGTTTTTTATCTTTCCTTTTCAATTAATTACTTTGTGGCCTTCTTCACCAAACATAAGGCATATTATCATTCCTCTAAGACATTCCTTGAGCATATTTCCCACATTCTTGAAATATAGAATACTGAATATTCATTCCTCCATGGTTTCGACAAAATTATTCCTCAGAAAACTCTATCCTTCTCTTCTTTTGTGAGTCCGAGTGTTGGATAAGGTAAAAGTTGTTAATCATTTATTGTGATGACTCATTAAGAATGATTAAAACATCACCCACTCCAATGATCATCCCATTTAATTGCTCATCAGAAAATTATCCATCAAATTCAACATTAACCCAGTTCCTTCTGGTTTTGGCCTTTGACTAAAAAAAATAATAGTGTGAGAAATACTTATCAAAGATAAAACCTATAATCATGAAAAATAACTTATAGGATTCCTAAATCATGACACTTTTTTCTTTAATTCATGAAAATTTAGGTTTATCCAAGGTCAATAATAATCATCATCTATTTAAATCCTTCATGTTGGTTTGTTAAGAGTTTGTAAATTTTCAAAGCATATCCCCCGGGAGTGCCAAATCATGTGGAAAAAAGGCATGTTGTCATGCACTAGTTCCTGATCAAGTCTATATCAATATAATGTTTTTAGGATTATTACCACTAGATAAATTTGTGACAGAGCCACCTACTCTTGTAGTATCCAGATAAGGATTTATTTATAAGAAACCACTCTCTCTACCCTTTACCAAAATTCAAAGACATTTTCCTATAGTTTAAATCATCCTTAGTCTTATCATTAGAGACCTCCCTAGAAATATATTATAAATATCTATAGAGATATCAATAAAGTTTTCTCATAATAGTTTCCAAAGGTTGATTAAACCTTTCCTTTAACACCAAAAATAGGGAACTAAGCTTCTCATACATGGATATAACATCATTTTAGATTAATATTCAGAACATTATAAAAGTACATTCCTAAGGACCCATATAGTTCAGTGTATTTGGAAACATGGAATACAATATTATAACATGGTTAAAGATCTAAAAAAGTTTGACATAAATATATTCCCATTTAGTACTCCTATATAAAACATTTCTTTAGAACCTGGGGAAATAAATCATAATAAAGGGTGAGATCAGATGACGAGTAATGATAAATAAAGTGGATACATATGCATAACATGAACTTAAGGGTATGAGAACATGAACATAGAATTTGAAGATCATAACCTTCAAATCAAATATCAAACAAATTATTCATGAAATAAAGATTAGAAGATAATATTACATGAATAATAAGGGAATCTGGATTATAATCCATGAGAGAATAACTTAAGAATAAGGCATGTAATTTTGTAAGACACATAAACAAATGAAATGGTTTCCATGGTAGTAAAGGATCACTTACAAGGTTATCTTAGTGGAATGGGTCCAGTCCCCACACCATATTAGTAGTCATGGTTCACTCTAAAGACCATATTAGTAGTCAAAGTTCACCCCCAAGAGAACCATAGTAGTCAAGGTTCACTTCTAATACCATATTAGAGGAAAAATTACTTTATTGATTTGGGTTCCCTCCTCATTCCATACATGTCTATCTCAGGAGATATAAATCTTTACACAATGCATTGGAGTGAGATATATGTCTCACTTATAATGGACCTATCCTTTTACACATATTATTACATAATTTTAAGAATAATTAACCTTTAAATAGAATTAAAGGATAATAAATCCTAGTTTATTTGGAATATTAAATACATAATTAGAAAACATGAAACCAAAAAAAATATTTTATTTAATATCCATAAAGAGATCCTAACTTTATTTTAGCTCTTAAATAAGTATAGGATTACATGGGAAGTACATGAACAAAGGAATGAAATAAAAATACTAGTAAGGGAATAACCATAATAATAAAACATATCACACAGGTTAAAAGACATAACATGATGAAATTAAAAATCATGGAACATGAATAAACATATGGAAGCATAACATACACAACATGTGATCATGTAATCATGGAATCATAGAAATATAGAAATAACATAAAAAATTTCATAATAATGATCCAAGTCTAACAACCAAGACCATTTCACATGGATGAGTATGAGTCAAGGATAACCACCAAGACCATTGCACATGAAATTGTATGATTCAAGGCCTACCACTAAAACTGTTACACATGAAGAAACATGGGTCAAGGCCAACCACAAAGACCATTGCACATGACATATCAAGGGAAAAACATTACCCAATGTATTGGAGTTCTATATTTGTTCACCCATCATAAAAATTTCATGAATATATGTGCCACATGAAGAATCATACATAATGAATCATACATAAACATAATGGTTACCCATGGAAAGAATTGGGTATCCTAATCATGTCATAAAGAATAAAAAAATGGAATATCATAATGGTGTCTATGAAAGAATTAATTTAAATCATAAATATGCATTCATAAGGTAAAATATGCACAGAGCATGATAATTTATGTTAAAAATAAATGAAAATGTGTAAAAATAGTGTTTAAGAAACACTAGAAATAAACAATTTTAGTGTAGTTTAAAGAAAATATTAAAGATTCATTAAAATGGAAGGAATGATTGTTTATATAAAACCATAAATTAACCAAGAAAACTATTCATGATAAAATGATTAATTTTAGAAAAATAATGGTGTCTTAAAACTATTTATGAAGTTCAGTTGAATATGGGAAATAAATCGGGAAGTTCCCTTTGATCGAGCTTGCTTATTGAGAAGAATTAAGAAGAGAAACTTTTTTAAAACATGTATTTCCCCATTAAATAAGTTTGAATAGATCTGGATACCTGAGTTTGGATAATATAAATTGAATATATAATAATTATATAAAAATAAAGAAAAATTACATAGGGGTAAAGAGAGAGAAAGAACAACCCAAAAGAAAAATGGAGGTTCGGAAAGAATCCCACACCTTATGTACGAAAGTGTTCTGCACTTGAACTTAATGTCTCAAATAATGAAATTAAATCCATTATTTAATTTATTCAGAATATTTTCCACATTTATTTTATTTAGTCTAATTTTATTAGGTTCATTGATGGCTTTTTTGTTGAGTTATAAGATTCAATTTCATTTTCTGGGAGTTTTTGTTTCCTTGGTTTTCTTGATCGGTTCACTTGTATACATATATGAAAGATAATGGAAAAAGAGAATAGTTTTCTATAATTTAAATTATATGTTATTAATTAACTTATAGACTATTAAATGGTCTTTTGTATCATTAGGTTTCTATATGTGAGGATGTTTCATTAGATAAAACTTTAATAATAACCATTTAGATTATTTTGGTGTTTTTTTGATCATTAAGAATTAGTTTTTTTTGTTTATTAATATATGGTATATATGTTAGTTATAGAACATTAAATAGGTCATAAAATACATTTTACAATCTGTTTTAACCATTATAATGGTTTTGTGACCATCCTTAAAGGTGGTTATGGAAATGGAAAACTCATTATCCTTGAATGCAATAAATCAACACTTCAGAGAAAGTGTTTCAATTTTAAGAAAAAAAGGAGAGGGGAAACAATTTATGGGTTATTACATAATCATAATAACATTAAACTATATATATAAGATATTGGAGTTATCATTCCACTTTTATGAGGGAATGTGAGGAGAGAATAAGAAAATAACATAACTTGAAATGAAATTAAATAAAAAGGAAAGTGGTTTTTAGCTTTTGAATTATTATCCTTGAGAACCTCCTTGAGGCACTTGAGTTTTGTCTTTTAATGAGAAAAAAGTCTCATAGACATTGGGGAGGGACTTGGGAATATTATTGGGCAGAATTGGGCAAGATTCAAGGCTTTTGAGGTGTGAGGAGAAGGGGCGGTATTTATAGTGGTAGAGAGGGGTGTTTTTTGTTTTTAATCATTTGTTTATTATTTTGGATCAAGAATATGAATAGTTCTAACATTATAAATAAATATATTAAAATTATTAAGGGTATTTCTAAATTATATTGATTACATTAGCAATGAATCAAGGAATAGTGTATTTAACTTATAATGTATAAATGCCATAAATTATTGTATTTCACAATTCAAAAAAAATCATGTATTTTAGAAAAATCTAAAAATTCACCCTAACCATTTTTTGATGTGTAGAATTTATAAATGAACTCCATTTTTTAAAAATAATTTTCAAAACATGAGAAATTCAATTTTTAATTAAAATCATCATTTACTTGGAAAATACAAATTTTAATATTATAACTGATTATATAAACCTTTGAAAAATTAATTAAAGTATTATAAATTTATATTATAATCACTAGAAAATAAAATATTAATTTATGAATCTATTTTATGAAAATAATTTTTATTTTAATTTCGCAAAAATACCAATACTAAATTTATCATTTTAAAACATTTATTTACTTATTCTAAGATCTTAATATATCATATTTTCATTTATAAGATACCCAATTTTTATTTATACTTTAATTGGTGATGTTACTATTCTATTGGTCAGCTTATTATTTATAAAGGTCACATTACTATTTCAAAGGTCAAGTTACTATTCTATCAGTATAAGTTCATTAATTTCTAAAAACTCTTCTTATTTCATTCATTATTAATTTATAATGTTTTTATTATTTTATATAAGTGAATCTATGTGATTTATACTATATTAAATAATTATAAGAATTTAATTTTCATTGATAGAATTATGGGTTGTTACATTCTTCCCCCCTTAGGGAATTTCACCATCCAAATTTAATTTTACAAACTAAGGAGAAAATAGGTGAGGGTACTTCTCCTTCATTTCTTCCTTTGGTTCCCATGTTTCCTCATTGTACTTATGGTTCTGCCATATTAATTTGATCAGGTGAGTGGTATTGTTGTATAAAAAATTATCTCTATGATCCAAGATCTTCACTGGATACTCCTTTTAAGAGATATGATTTTCCAACTATACTACCTATGAATTCAGTAAAAGTGAGGGATCTAATATATACTTTCTTAAGAGGTATATGTAGAATACATCATGTACATGAGACAAGGTTGGGGGAAGTTCTAGTCAATAGGCCACCACTATGACATAACCAAGAGTCATGAAGGGGACAATGAACATGGGACTCAACATTCCATTCTTCCCAAATATCATGATCCTCTTCCATGGAGACATGCAGAAGAATACCATGTCTCCAACCCTAACTTGCATTCATCATAGATGATTGCCCACATAGCTCTTCAATCAACTTTATTCTGCTTTGATGTGCTACTGAATGGTTTTAACCTTTTAGACAAAATCTTTGAATATTTTAGGTTTGAGTAGCTTATGCTCACTGAATTCATCCAAACATTCCACTTTTCTATATATTTTCCTACAAAGGGATTCATATGAATCCATTTGGTTGCACGAGTTGAGACTATTGTTGTAAGAGAACTAGACCAGAGGTAGGTATTGGTATCACCCAACCTTGAAGTCCATTGAACAAAGTGTAAATATGTATTCCAATTTCTGAATATTCTTCTCATCTTGGCCACTGGTTTGAGGATGATAGACCATACTAAAGTTCAACTTAGTGTTTAGAGAATTTTGAAGACTTTTCTATAACTTGAAGGTGAATCTCGAATCTTGATCAGTTAAAATAAATAGTGTTAATCCATATAGACTTACCAGTTATCGGATTTATATTTGTGGAACTTGATCCAGTGAGAATTACTCTCTAAATGAAATAAAGTGATCCATTTTTATAAGACAATCCATAATAACCCTGTTGGATCAGATTACACCAAATATACACAAGAGGAGAGTGAATTGTGTCTTCTCAAAGATCTTTGCGTGATTGTGTTCAGCCTTTTTAACTTTAATCAGATAAAATGATGCAGTGGAAATTTAAATAGTAGAAACACAAGATGTATAGTGGTTCGGGGAACAGAAGGCCCCTAGTCCACTCCACCAACGCTCTACTCCACGAGCTTGGTGATTTTCACTATCTGGTCCTCGTTTCAACAGACCGGTTCACAACTGAGTACAGGTAGTCGACACCTTTACAATCCAAGGAAAAAAAGCCTTCTGGTTCAAACACTAACCTACTCTGCTTACTACGAGAAGTTGGTTACTCAAGATAAAAATTATTTTAGAAAGAACTTTTCCATTTGATCTTCACAATTTCAACAGAATGCAATTGACACAAGATGGATCATCGTCTCTAGAAATATTGATTTTCAAGTTGAAGTAGTTCTGAGTCGATCCGGTTGTAGTAGATATAGAGATATAATTCACATTTTCAGCAGTAGTATGTCCAAAATAGATATTTTATGTAGAACAAGTGAATCTTTTATCAAGTTCCTTCTTCATAAATAAACAGAGCTTTGGCGCTCCTCTTTGAATCAGCAGATTGGTGTAATTTTTGCAGTCTCTGTTTTCCACCTTTTTAAATAATAGACTGATCAACACATAACTATTCCTAGTGTTTCAGAGAAAACATATATAATAAATCAGAGCATATTCCCTTCACATTTAGATCCATAAAAGTCACCTTTTTACTCGCGATATTCAAACATTTGAATTTACAGAGTAGTCGTAACTTCCCTGAAGACTCGACATAGGAAGCTCCTTTTAATTCGATATTTAATCCATTGATAAAACAGCTTTAAATCGATAAAAGTTGTATTTTAAAATCAACTTTAAATCCATCTTAAAATCCACCTAACAATCAGCTTGCTGACTGTTTCATAAAGAAAAATCATCTTTTAAACTTTCTGACGCCAAACGTAAGGTTGATGACGTGGCCTCCAAACGTAGGGTTGACAACGTAAGGTTGAACATAAATGTAGGGTTCATGTTACTTTCTTCAAACGTAAGGTTGATCATAAATGTAGGGTTGATCATCCATTCTTTTTCTTCAACTCTCAAAAGTACGGTAAAAGATCCATACTTTTACTTGATCCATACTTTTCCAAGAACGTATGGTTGTTCACAAAAGTAAGGTTGATGAACCATACTTTTGAGAAACAAATGTAAATTTTAGTACTTACATACGGTTCTCCATCCATACTTTGCTGATAACCCAAACATAAGGTTCATTCCTAATCTAAAGTTCTTCTTCCATACTTTGATGATAATGTATGGTTGATTAACCATACTTTTTTCTTATATCAAAAAGTATACACGCTTTTCATCCTTACGCTGCATTTATCCATGTAGGGTATGAACAGTGATTCTAGAACGCACTAAAGTAGATTCCGAATAAGGAGCGCATGAACAATGTTTCCATAACATGCTAAATATAAATACTTTAATGATAAATTCCCATAATTTCAAGAGTAAAATAAATTAATAAATTCCTGCAAAATGGTTAACAAATAAAATCATTAGAAAATAATTAAGGGTATTTGTGAGCATCAAAATTATCATAAAGAGACAGAGTATTATTTTTAATAATCTACCCCTTTAAATAACATTATTATGTATTATTGAAAACAATACTTTGCTCAATAATATCCCCCTTTTTGATGATCACAAAACCCATAATATAATAAAACTAATTAAATGAAATTAACTTTCCAAAATTAGTTACATAAAGTTTTAGAATTTTGAGAGGATAAAATAATATTTAATTTTAACAAAATCATTTCAATTAATAAAAATTTCTCCCTCTGAATAAAAAGAAAAAGAAAATTTCCCTTTATAATAAACAACTCTTAATAAATTTAAAATATTTTTCTATATAAATCCAAAACATTAAATATAAAGGAAATAATTTAAATAAGTTTTTTAAAATAAAATGTTGTGTTTATCCAAATTTCTCCCCCTTTTTGTGATATAAAAAAGAATGATAAATTAGGATTTTAACACGTTTAATGTTGCACTGAATTTTAGGTAAATGCTATTATTAACTGTTTATCAATAGTTAAATCTGGAGTACTGGAAAATCAAAATAATGACAGTAAAACAAATAGAAAGAAAGAAATATATTTTCATTAAAAAACAAAAATAGATACAAGTATGATAAACACATGAATCAAGGTTTGGGCAAGATAGGCAATAGTTTCTATCTCCTCTGGATCGCATACTTGATTTCTGTAAATTGTTCCCTCAGTCACTTCATCATCCCATCTCTAAGTTTGATAATGAGCTATCTGTTCTCGTGAGTCATATAAATATCCTTGATTAAATTGACCCTGAAAAACTCATACATCCTTTCCTCTTTTTCTAGAAACCCTAACAGCTTCTCTAAAATCTGATTTAGCAGTGTTCTGATTGGTGGCTCACTAGATGTCAGTTGATCCACTAAAAATTTCTAATTGTCAAGCAATACTAATAATAGAGCACTGTTACATTGAAGATCATGCAACCTATCATTCATGTTGTTCATTGCTACTGTGATAGCTTGAAATCTTCTGATTAAATCAAGTGAAGTACCTGATCCACTAACAACACTATTTGCAACTGATGCAAATTGGTTCTCCATAATTTTTTTTGAATATGATAAATTTATCTTCATAACCATTTCAGATTTCAATTTTGCAATTGCATTCAGAATATCCTCTTTAAACATTTCAACTTCTTGCCTTGAGACTGTAAGCTTTTGAAATCTCAATTGTTCTAAGTCTAAGGCATTTCTCAGAGTGATATTCTCAGATTCCAATTGAGACACATTTTTGTACTGTTCTTCAACTTCTTTCTTCCTTGAATCAGAGGCACCCTGTGCTTGATTCGCATTCTCAAGCTCTGGATGATGTAGCATTACCAAAGGTAATGATTCAGTATCAAATTTTTCTTTATCCTTGTCCTGAGTAGGTTTATCCACAGATTTCTCCTCAGATTCCTTTCTAGACTCTTCCATAGAAAAATAATCTTGATGTACCTCTGTTGAAGCATTAGGGAGATGTTCATCAAAAACATCTGCATCTTTTTCTTCCACTGGAATTTCGAGAAAAATATTTTCATGAGTTTGTTGAGTTCTGGACACTTCCTCACCTGGATGTGCCTCCGTATCTTGTTCATTTTGAAGTGTAACTTCAACATCATCTATAATGGGTTTCAGAGTCTCCCTTTGATCTTCTTCTTGAACTCCTGATCCCTCTACTGGTGCTGTTCTTTCACTAACATCTTCCATGGTCTTATCAATAACAGCTTCTCTTACAAAAGAATAAGAAAATAAAGACTCTGTTATTTCCAATGCAGAGGAAGTAATTTCCTCATTAACAAGCCTAGTTATTCGATATTGAAGTCCCTCTTGACTTCTTTCTTCCTCAGCACCTTGCACTTCAAATCGGATCTTTCTTGCTACATTGATGACTCTTGATTCAGCTTGTCCCTCCTTGGACTTAGCAGGTTGAGCCTGATCACTCTCTGAGCCATCCTCAGCTCCTATGGGCAAAGATTTTCCTTTAATGGTGCTCCAGATGTATCCAGTATTCCTTAAAGTTCCAGCATTAAACACATTACTGTGATGACAGTGTACACGGGAATCCACTAATCTCACCATGTTTTTCTTAAGCAACATCTTGGAAATTAATCGACAAAAAGGATAAAAGTTCATCCGGGCATCACTTTGACAACAGTAATTGAGGTACCTTACCATGTACCTTGGGAAGTTTAATTTTATATCACATAACATAAGATACATTATGTACATATCTGGGTACAAAATCTTTTCCATTT
This sequence comes from Viscum album, assembly GCA_963277665.1. Taxonomy (NCBI): domain Eukaryota; kingdom Viridiplantae; phylum Streptophyta; class Magnoliopsida; order Santalales; family Viscaceae; genus Viscum; species Viscum album. The sequence goes on from OY728157.1 coordinate 785,597,649, forward strand.
CTGCCATTCTGGGAGCTATTCCAGTCTGTACAAATTTGACCAAAATTTTCTGATTAGGCTCCAAATCCTTGATAAAAATTTTCTTTATAATCTTAGTACCAAAAAGAAACGACATTCTGTCCTCAGATTTATGCACAGAATCTCCAATATTTTTCAAATCGAAATGAAAAACTCCCTCATGAGGGCAGTTGAGAATACAACCAATTTCTACTAACGAGATTGAGAAATCCCTATCCTCTATATTAGCCATCATACAGTCCTCAGTATCTCCTAGACTAAACTGTATATATTTGAAGAAGTATCTAAGTTCTACCTCATATATAAATTCCATATTTTCACTGTTGAACATCTGTTCATGGTTCTGAAATGACATCACTTGTTTCAATAGTATATTTGTCTGAAATAACCATTCGAGATCGATTACCTTACCCTATAAGATTTTTCTTCCTTCAGAGCATTGTCTGTTGACATTTCTTAGATCGGCTTCACTGGCTCTTTTAGTCCTTACCATCTCTGCGAGAATCTCTGAAGGTTTGAAGGTTAGGGTTTCAGAGGTTCGAAGATTAGGGTTCACGAGCAGAGGTGCAGTTTTCGGGATCGAATAGGTTTCGATAGAAATGAAATGGTTTAGAAGTCGAAAGGGTTTCTGACAACCTTGATTCTCATTTTTTTAATAATCATTACATATATCTAAAAATAAATAAAATATATTATGCGGATAAGAGAAACTTATTCTGTTTGAAAAACAAAATAGAAAAATTATTTTAAACAGAATTAAAAATAAAGAACTAGCATTGTAAAATAAAATTTTATTTAAAATCAAATAAACCTAGCTCCGCCTTAATAAAATCAAACATTGCAGTGGGAAGTGGTTTAGTAAAAATATCAGCTTATTTAATTTCAGTGCTTACAAATTCTAAATATATATCCTTTTTAAGAACCTGATCTCTTAAAAAGTGATACCTTATATCAATGTGCTTAGTTCTAGAATGACTAATAGGATTTTTTGAAATATTAATTGCACTTGTATTATCACATAAAATTGGTGTATTATTAAAATTCAATCTAAAGTCTATAAGAGTGTTTTTCGTCCACAATACTTATGCACAACAACTTCCAGTAGAAACATATTCTGCCTCAGCTGTTGACAGGGCAACTGAATGTTGTTTCTTACTAGACCATGACACTAAAGACTTTCCTAAAAAGTGACTTGTTCCTGATGTGCTTTTTCTATCTAATCTAGAACTTCCAAAGTCAAAATCTCAATATGAAATCAAATTGAAATCAGAAGTTTATGGATAAAGAAGATATTGAAGAACAAATCCTTTTAAATATCTAAAAATTCTTTTAACAGCAGTTAGATGAGATTATTTAGGATTTGATTGAAATCATGCACAAAGACATACTGAATACATTATATCTAGCCTGATAACAGTAAGATATAATAAACTAACAATCATACCTCTATACAACTCATTGTCAACTGATTTTTCAGTTTCATCCAAATCAAGTTTTATATTAGTACACATTGGAGTTGTGTATGTCTTTCTGTTTTCAAGTCCATATTTCTTCAACAAATCAGAAATGTATTTTCTTTGATTCTAAAAATTTCAAAAATCTTTTTAATAAATTTGAAGTCCTAAGAAGAAGTTTAGTTCTCCCATCATACTCATTTCAAATTCTTTTTTGCATTAACTTTGAAAAATCATGAAAAAGGGTTTTATTAGTTGATCCAAAAATTACATCATCAACATAAATTTGAACCAATAAAATATTATTTTTCACAGTTTTCTTAAAGAGTGTTGGGTCTTCCATTCCAACAGTAAAATCATTTTTCAAAAGAAAATAACTTAATCTTTCATACCAAGCTCTAAGTTCTTGTTTAAGGCCATAAAGTGATTTAGTAAGTTAAAAAACAGAATCTGGTTTTTGAGAATTTTTAAAACCAGAAGGTTGATCAACATAAACTTCCTCCATTAAATAAACATTTAAAAATGCAGATTTAACATACATCTGAAATAATTTAAAATTAATATAAGATTCATAGGTTAAAAGGATTCTAATGTCTTCTAACCTATCTATAGGTGCAAAAGTCTCATCATGATCTATTCCTTCTTCCTGATTATATTCTTTAGCTACAAATCTTCCTTTATTTCTAGTTATTGTGCCTTGGTCATCTTGTTTATTTCTAAAGACCCATTTGGTTCCTATTATTGGATAATTCTTAGGACTTTCCACTAATTCCCAAACTTCATTTCTTTTAAAATGGTTTAATTCATCTTGCATTGCTATTACCCAGATTTTATCATCTAAAGATTCTTCTATAGTCTTGGGTTCTTGTTGGGATAGGAAGGCAGAAAATTCCACTAGGTTTCCTAAGTTTCTTCTAGTTTGAATACCAATTTCTAAGTCACCTATCACAGTTACTAAAGGGTGATTCTTTAGGGTTCTATACTGTCTAGGAAAAACATTTAAAGTTTATTTAGTATCATGTTCCTCTGAATTGGACTTAATTTCTTTTATATCATTTTCAAAATCATTGTTTAAGTTCTCAAGTCTCATGTTATCATTAGAGTCAGGTTCATCCATTTGATCTGTCCTTTTCTCAAAGGGACCAGATTCATCAAATTTCACATGAACTGATTCTTCAACAATCCTTGACTTCTTATTATAGATTCTATAAGCTTTGGAAGTAACTAAATATCCTAAGAAAATTCCTTCATCAGATTTTGGATCGAACTTACCAAGATTATCCTTGCTGTCTAAGATGTAAACCTTGCATCCAAAAACATTAAAGTAGTTAACTTATGTTTTCTGTTATTCCAAAGTTCATAGGGTGTCTTTTTCAAAAGAGGTCTAATTAAAACTCTATTAATTATATAGTAGGCTGTGCTTACAACTTCTTTCCAAAGGTAGGTAGGAAGGCTGTATTCATTTAGCATAGTCCTAGCCATTTCCTGAATTTTCCTATTTCTTCTTTCAATAATTCTATTATGTTGAGGTGTTCTAGGTGCAGAAAAGGTGTGTTTAATACCCATATTTGAGAAGAATAAATTAAATTCCTAATTTTCAAATTCTCCACCATGATCACTTCTTAATGATATTATTTTAAAACCATTTTAATTTTGAATAGATTTACAAAAACTTTCAAATAAAGTAAAAGCTTCATTTTTAAATTTTAAAAAGAAAATCCATGTAATTATAGAATAGTCATCAACTAAAACATATATATATATAATTTACTAGAAAAGCTTGCTACTCTTGAGGATCCAAAAAAATCCATATGAATAAGTTATAGAGCTTTAGATGTAGCAATTTTGTTAATAGATTTGAAGGATGATTTGTGTTGCTTGCCAAGTTGACATGCATCACAGAATCTGTCACTTTCAAATTTGATACTAGGTAAATCAAAAACTTAATGTTTCTTAGATAACTTATTTAAAACATATATATTACAATGTCCAAGTCTCCTATACTGTAGAGACTCGAGTTGTTGGCCCTATAAGACTTTGGAATATTTCTAGGAATAATTCCAGAGCTAGGCGCGAAGACGGCGTGCGATTCTGAGGCCCGGTGTGCCCAGAATTAAATTTATAAAAATATTAAGTATTTTTTAAACTATGCACATGGCGGGGGTGTGCTATCTCCTAAATGGTAGCTCAGAACATAAATCCGAGGCCATAGTTGCGTCCAGAACGTGCCGTTTACCCTAGGCAAGGTGTAAATTTTGCGGGCACGGGCATGCGGTGAGAAACGCCACTAGGGGCTTTTTTGTAAATAAATGGAGAAGTTAGTGTGCGATCATCGGCTTGAATAACTTCTGAACGGAGTCTCGGATGGAAAATCTGAGTCTGCCGTTGTGTTCAGAACGATGCATTTACTCTAGTGGTGACCTTACCTTTTTTCGGATTGGGCGATGGGTCCGAGGCGGGTTTGGCGCTGGCGGGCGGCTGATATAAATACCAGCACCCCCCTTTATCGTTCCTCTCGGCGTTCTTCATCGTTCTTCACCGCCGATTCGCCGAATCGAGCAAACAAAGCGCCCACGAGCTCAGAATTCGATGACGGACGTTCCAGGAGCGTGCAACGGAAGCTCTGAAGCACGGATCTAAGGCAGAACGTCGGCGTTTCGCCCGCGATGTAGGAGGATTTGAGTTTTAACCCTCGATCCCGTTTTTGCTGCGTTTTTCTGCAAATTGAAGCTGTAGTAGTGTAGATCGGGTCCCGAGGGTCGTGTAGACACCTCCAGATCGAAAAACGGACCACCGGGAAGCACCCGGTGATCCGTGGAAGTTTTCTGGCGAAGGGGGCCCGATTTCAGCGGGTTTTCGGCGAGCGGCGGCGCTCCGGTGAGGCGGCGGCGCTCCGGCACGGTGGTGCGGTGACTCTGGCACGGTGGCTCCAGCAGGGCCAGGCTTTTACGGAAACCACTATATCTCGCAAACCAGAAGCCCGTTTCGCGTTCCGTCTACGACGATGCGAACCTGAGAGTCAGACGGACCTATTGGGATAGGTTCGGGTTTTTTTTGGGCTGGGTCCATGGCCCGGGGTCACGAAACGTCGGAGAATATTAATATTTTAATTATTATCCGACTTGACCGGCAGTAACTTTTTCCCGGAGTGTCCGATTGACATGCCGTCAGTGACATTGTGGTCTTGATGGTACGACAGACGTTTTGAGATAGATTTCGGGTGTTGGGACCGAGGTCGGGGTGTGGGCCCCACAAGGATGGGTTTTGACGTTTGTGGAGAAACGCAGCTTTCGCACCAGGAGTCCTATTTTGGAGGATGAGTAGTCGATCCTGTGTGTTTTTCCGAGAGGATCCCAATGGTGCGATTCGCTCGATGTTTTTCGGGATCAAGTCATGGACCCCACCCGGGCTGGCCTTTGGTGAATTGTACCTTTTTCACTGGGTGTCCGTTTTGGATGAGCGAGTAGTCGATTCCGCTTGTTTTTCTAAGGAGATTGCCATGGTATGGTCCGCTCGATGGGTTTCAGGATCATTGTGTGGACCCCACACGGTCTAGCTATAGTGAATAGTGCTTTTTCACCGGTAGTCCGTTTCGGTTGAGTAAGCATCCTATCCTACGTGTTTTTCTGCGTAGATCGTGATGGTGGCCTTGGTATTGGCCTTGGAGCTATGCAGTGTGGTGTTGTTGTGGGTCGCTCAGGTTAGTGACATTTTGGACCAGCAATGGTTGAGGGTACTCCCTTGGTTTGTTCCCACGAGGGTTCGTGTGGCATCACAACCTTCGTATAGGTTTGTGATCCTCTAGATGGGATGTTTAAACTGTTAGAGTTGTGGCATCCCTCCGGTGGACCCGGAGTGAAATCCTCTAGAATCTTTTCCCTAGATCGGGTTCTTGGTATCGCTGTGACCGCTTATTCACGGGCGGTGATCCCCTATCTTGCAGGTTAACCCCGTAGGGTTTGTGGCATCATCGGTATTATGATCCCCTACACGGTGGGCCGTACTTATTAGGGTTATGGCATAATCGGGTATACGATCCCCTACTCAGCATGAGGTGTATAGTAGGGTTGCAGTATCGTTGGTTATACGATCCCCTACTCAGTGCGTGGTTTCGGTAGGGTTGCGGCATCATCGGTACGATCCCTTATATCACGAGTTATACTAGATAGGGTTCCGGTATCTTCGTGACCTAATTTATATGGGCAATGATCCTATATCTGAGTGATGTGCTTCAGTCGAGCTCCAGATCGGGTTGTGGTATCCCCCAACGGATCCTGGGTGTGATCCCCTATCTGTGAGAACTACATAAGCCAGATCGGGTCGTCGTATCCCCCAGCGGACCCTGGGAGTGATCCCCTATCTATGAGCTTCGTATACCGGAGTGGGTTCTGGTATCCCCTAGAGGACCCTAAGAGCGATCCCCTATCCGAGGAGATTGTTGGTTCTGTTGTTTCAGCAAGGTATCCTCAGTGATGCTATCCAACGGGCGAGATCTCTCGGGTGAGCGTCTGAGAGGTTTGTGAGAAACCCGATGTAGTTCATCTCTTAGATGAGTGTCATCTGGGATGACAGTGATCGTGGAGTGTACTCTCCTGGTTGTGGATAGTTGCTGGTGTTGAGGTCGGTACCTCATGTTCTTTGTGGCGTGAGCTAAGTATACATGGATTGTTCAAGGTGTATGTATGGGCATACACCTTAGCTGAGATGACTAATTGTGTTTAGTCGAGGATGGTCACGAGATATAGTTTCTCTCTCATTTGGGTTCCCTCTGGCTGGGTTGAACGGACTGTTGCCTTTAAGTTACTCCCTTTGGTTTTGGGTTTTTGGGGTTCCTACTGAGTATGTTTATACTCACCCCTGCATGGGAATTTCCCGCACATGTTTGTGTCTTGTGCAGACCACATGCCTTTCGATGGAGTCCCAGGAGGAACCAGAGAAGGCAGAGCTTAGTGAGCGTGTTCATCGGGGTGTTTACTAGAGCTGTGCCGAGGGAGCTTTCCGGCAGGTGTTTGTGGCAGCGTTCCCCTTCTTCAGAGAAGGTTGGACATGCTTTGTAGTTTTCTTTTGGTGGGCCCTGTTTTTCCCTATTGTACTTCTGTTGTACTTTGGTAGTGGGATAGTGTATGCATGCATTTAATATTCAATTTTCTATATCTCTGCACTGTTGCATGGAAGTGTTTGTGGGTGCGTGTGTACAGGTACCTTAGGCCAATGCCTCCCATGTGTGTGATAGCCTACTCGGCGATGGTCGCCTGCCCCTGGCCTATTGGAGGCAGGCTTGGGGAGTCGCGGCTCTAGCCCCGTTAGGTCGGGCCGTGACAGAGTGGTATCAGAGGAGGTTCCACCTTTGGGATCTCAGAGCGTAGATGGTCTAGCTGTGAGTTTGGGTTGGGTTTCATAACGGCAGTTTTAGGATGTTTCGAGTTTGGATTCCAGGCCAGGGACTCTAGTGTTGGTGCGGCGGCCAACGTATCTACACACCAGGACTCTGATATCCTACCTTTCGACTCAGGACATTCGTACACTGGTCGCAGGGACATAATGGTACATGCCTCATATAGGACTGGGTTTTTGGTTTTTCCTTGTCCTTCTCGAGTCAGCTCTCCATATATACTATTTGACTGTGGTGCGTCTTGAATGTATTTCAGGATGCGTCCACGACGACCGCCGGCGAGAGATCCGTAGAAGGATTGTGGTGACGATCTGCCTCGTGTAGAGGCTGTGGAACAAGGAACAGGTTCTGAGGCTAGGCCTCTAGGTGGTCCGCCAGTTGAGCCACCGCCTGTCGAGCAGCTGGTTGTACCGGCAGTGTAGGATGAGGTTGCGCGCAGGCTGAGTGCGCTGCACGAGTTCCAGAGGATGCGACCTCTGAGGTTCCGAGGTGATCCCGACCCCCAGGCAGCTGATGACTGGCTTGAGGCTGTCACCCGATTTTTTCGCCTAGTGAGGACACCTTCATATCAGATGGTGGTCCTAGCGGTGAGCCTTCTGCATGGTTCGGCCGAGCGATGGTGGAGCCTTGTGATGCAGTCCCATGACGAGGAGACACTCACGTGGGCAGAGTTTGAGAGGCTCTTCAGGGAAGAGTTCTATCTGGTGACGCTGAGGTCAGTGTGGATTCAGGAGCTTCTACAGCTTCAGCAGGAGGGTCTGACCATGTCAGAGTACTCAGCGAGGTTTACAGACCTATCGTGCTACTCCCTTGATATGGTTCGAGACCCATTCTTCAGGGCTCGAACCTTCAAGAAGGGCTTACGCAGGGACTTCCGAGCAGGTGTGGTTTCCTTTTGCTTGCCCACCTATGCTGGAGTGTTCGAGCGAGCATTGGTGGTGGAGATCTTTCAGGCTGAGCAGTTTCCCCTGTTAGTGCTGGGCATGTGAGAGATGAGACTTCGTCAGTCGGATCGGCATCTGGTAGCTGACGACAGACTCAGGGGTCTGGATGTGGACGACGTTTCAATAGGCGACCCCAGGATGGAGGATCTGAGGCTCAGGGCTCGCAGTCCAGTTTTGGTCAGCCGCAGGAGAGGTGGTGTTATGTTTGCGATGGTCGGGGAAATCTTGCTAGAGATTGTCCGACCCGTCGTGCTGCTGAGAGGGAGCTGGTCGATGGACCACCTTGGCAGAGGCAGCATTTCGAGCAAGGAGGTCTGCAGGGCAGCAGACATGGCGGTGGAGCGGGTGCAATAGGAGGAGGTGGTAGGCGGTATCATTTTCCACCAGCCCCACCCCTAGGAGACCACGCCAAGCTCAGGGAGATGGTGGCCGAGGGCGAGGACAGCTGCATGCCCTGGAGGCTGTTGACCCAGAGGTACCGCGAATGGATATAGGTACGCCTTGTGTCTTTTCTACTTTGTGCAGTAGTTTGATAGACACCGTTTAGCGGTACACTTTCCTTTTGTTTCTTGCTCGAGTTTTGTTCAGGGCATTGGTAAGACCCTGTGTGGGTGTTTTTCGGCATGCTTCGAATGCGTGAGGAAGAGGGATCCTTCCCCCACCGAGACACATTTTTTGTGACGCGATTAAAACCGTGCGGGTGAGTCAATGCCGCCCAAAGAGGATAGTATCAAGGTGTGGTGGATGATTCCCTTTGACTTATGTGTTCGGGAATGGGAGATTGTGGTTGGACTCGCTGGTGTGTGAGACCCAGTTGAGAGTCCAGTCGCTTTCCTTCTGCTAAGGGTTTTCCGGGGACGAAAAGTTCTAAGGGGGGAGGATGTAGCGACTTGGGTTTTTAGCCCTATCAGACTTTGGAATATTTCTAGGAATAATTCCAGAGCTATGCGCGAAGACGGCGTGCGATTCCGAGGCCCGGTGTGCTCGGAATTAATTTTATAAAAATATTATGTACTTTTTATACTATGCACGTGGTGGGGGTGTGATATCTCCTAAACGGTAGCTCAGAACGGAAATTCGAGGGCACGGTTGCGTCCGGAATGTGCCGTTTACCCTAGGAAAGGTGTAAACTTTGCGGGCGTGGGCCTGCGGTGAGAAACGCCACCAAGGGCATTTTCATAAATAAATGGAGAAGTTAGTGTGTGAGCATCGACTCGAATAACATCTGAACGGAGTCTTGGATGGAAAATATGAGTCCGTCGTTGCATTCAGAACGACGTGTTTACCCTAGGGGTGACCTTAACTTTGTTCGTATTGGGCGACAGGTCTGAGGCGGGTTTGGCGCCAGCGGGCGGCTGATATAAATATCAGCACCCCCCTTTATTGTTCCTCTCAGCATTCTTCGTCGTTCCTCGCCACCGATCCGCCAAATCAAGCAAACAAAGTTCCCATGAGCTCGGAATTTGACGGCGGACGTTCCAGGAGCGCGCAACGGAAGCTCTGGAGCGCGGATCTAAGGCAGAACGTCAGTATTGCACCCGTGAGGTAGGCAGATTTCAGTTTTAACCCTCGATCCCGTTTTTGCAGCATTTTTCTGGAAATTGAAGCCGTAACAGTGTAGATCGGGTCCCGAGGGTCGTGTAAACGCCTCCGGATCAAAAAACGGACTACCAAGGAGCTCTCGGCGGTCCGCGGAAGTTTTCCAGTTACGGGGGGCCAATTCCGGAGGGTTTCCAGCGAGCGGCGGTGCTCCGGTAAGGCGACGGCGCTCCGGCGCGGTGGTCCGGCGAGGTGGCACGGTGGCCCCGGTAGGGCCAGCGATGGAGGGCCGGCGTGCCAGGCTTTTACGGAAACCACTGTATCTCGCAAACCAGATGTTCGTTTCACGTGCCGTCTTCGGCGACACAACCCCGGGAGTGAGACAGACCTATTAAGATATGTTCGGGTTTTTTTTCGGGCTGGGTCCATGGCCCGGGGTCACGAAACGTCAGATAATATTAATATTTTAATTATTATCCGACTTGACTGGCCGTAACTTTTGCCCGGAGTGTCCGACTGACATGCCGTCAGTGGCGTTGTGATCCTGATGGTATGATGGACGTTTTGAGATAGTTTTCGGGTGTTGGGACCGAGGTCGGGGCATGGGCCCCACGAGGCCGGGTTTTGATGATTGTGGAGAAACACAGCTTTCGCACAAGGAGTCCGATTTTGGCGGATGAGTAGTCCATCCTGTGTGTTTTTTCTGAGAGGATCGCAATGGTGCAATTCGCTCGATGTTTTTCAGGATCATGGCTTGGGCCCCACCCGGGCTGGCCTTCGAAGAATAGTACCTTTTTCACTGGGTGTCCATTTCAGACGAGCGAGTAGTCGATTCTGCTTGTTTTTCTGAGGGGATCGCCATGGTATGGTCCGCTAGATGGGTTTCAGGATCGTTGTATGGGCCCCACATGGGCTAGCTATGTTGAATAGTGATTTTTCACCGGTAGTCTGTTTCGGGCGAGTAAGCAGCCTATCCTGCATGTTTTTCCGCGTATATCGCGATGGTGGCCTCAGTATTGGCCTTGGAGCTACGCGGTGTGGCGTTGTTGTGGGTCGCTCGGGTTAGCGACGTTTTGGACCAGCGGTGGTTGAGGGTACTCCCTTGGTTCATTCCCACGAGGGTTCGTGTGGCATCACAACCTTCGTATAGGTTTGTGATCCTCTCGATGGGATGTTTAAACTGTTAGAGTTGTGGCATCACTCCGGTGGACCTGGAGTGGGATCCTATAGCATATTTTCCCTAGATCGGTTTCTTGGTATCGTTGTGACCACTTATTCGTAGGCGATGATCCCTTATCTAGCAGGTTAACCCCGTAGGGTTTCTGGAATCATCGGGATTATGATCCCCTACGCGGTGGGCCATACTTAGTAGGGTTGTGGCATCGTCGGGTATACGATCCCCTAATCAGCATGAGGTGTATAGTAGGGTTAAGGTATCGTTGGTTATGCGATCCCCTACTCAGCGCATGGTTTCGGTAGGGTTGTGGCATCATCGGTTCGATCTCCTACATCGTGAGTTATACCAGATAGGGTTCCGGTATCATTTTGAACACCTTTATATGGGAGATGATCATCTATCTGAGTGATGTGCTTCTATCTAGCGCCAGATCGGGTTGTGGTATCCCCTAGCGGATCCTGGGTGTGATCCCTTATCTGTGAGAACTATGTATGCCAGATCGGGTCGTGGTATCCCCCAGCAGACCCTGGGAGTGATCCTCTATCTGTGAGCTTTGTATACTGGAGTGGGTTTTGGTATCCCCTAGTGAACCCTAGGAGCGATCCCCTATCCGAGGATTTTGGTGGTTCTGTTGTTTCAACAAGGTTTCCTCAGTGATGCTATCCGACGAGTGTGATCTCTCGGGTGAGCGTTTGAGAGGTTTGTGATAAACCCGATGGAGTGCATCTCTCGGATGAGTGTCATCTGGGATGACAGTGATCGTGGAGTGTACTCTACTGGTTGTGGACAGTTGCTGGTGTTGGGGTCGGTACCTCATGTGCTCTGTGGCGTGAGCTGAGTATATCTGGATTGTTCAAGGTGTATGTATGGGCATACACCTGAGCTGAGCTGACTAGTTGTGTTCAGACGAGGATGGCGACGAGATGGAGTTTCTCTCTCGTCTGGGTTCCCTCTGGCTGGGTTGAGCAGACTTTTGCCTTTCAGTTTCTCCCTTTGGTTTTGGGTTTTTGGGGTTCCTGCTGAGTATATTTATACTCACCCCTTCATGGGCATTGCCCGCACATGTTTGTGTCTTGTGGAGACCACAGGAATTTCGATGGAGTCCTAGGAGGACCCGGATCAGGAAGAGCTTAGTGAGCGTGTTAACCGGGGTTTTTACTGGAGCTGTGCTGAGGGAGCTTTCCGGCGGGTGTTTGTGGCAGCGTTTACCTTCTTCAGAGCAGGTTGGACGCGCTTTGTAGTTTTCTTTTGGTAGGCCCTGTTTTTCCCTATTGTACTTCTGCTGTACTCTGGTTGTGGGATAGTGTATGCATGCATTTACTTTTCTGTTTTCTATATCTCTGCACTGTTTCATGGAGGTGTTTGTGGGTGCGTGTGTATAGGTACCTTAGGCTAATTCCTCCAATGTGTGTGATAGCCTACTCGGTGCTGGTCGTCAGCCCCTGGCCTATTGGAGGCGGGCTTGGGGAGTCATGGCTCAAGCCCCGTTGGGTTGGGTCATGACATATGCCAGATCCTAGATTCACTTACTTTAGCAGTCAAGCAATTTACTTATTATTTACACAAGGAATTTAAATACAAAGTATAGACATTATCATTTCTTGGTGCTTTAAATTTAAACAGTTTATCTTTAGAAACAGTACATCAATTGTTAGCAAAATCAATAGTATATCCATCATCAAAAAGTTGAGAGATACTTATCAGGTTGTGTTTTAATCCTTGTACATAAAGTACTTTGTTGATTGAGACTGTTTTTGGATCTCCAATAGTTCCAATGCCAATGATTTTTCCTTTGGCATTGTCACCAAATGTGACAAGTCCTCCTTCCTTTTGAGTGAGTGAAGAAATATTCAATAAGTTTCCACTCATATGTCTTGAGAAGCCACTTTACATGTACCGTATATCTTTTCTACTCTAGTGGCCTGTTACCTCATCGGTTTCTGCCATGAAACACATGTTTTCTTTTAGATTGACTTTTTCTTTCTCTAAGATTAATTCAGGAGAGCTACTAGAGTCTTCAGATACACTCCAAGTGGCTTTCATAGCTTTCTTGTCTTTCTGCTCATAGTTATTTCTTTTGAATAATTTCTTCTTCTTTGCATATTTCAATTGTGGGAAATCTGGTCTGATATGACCCATCTTCTTGCATTCATAGCATATTACTTCCTTATCATCTCTCTTAAAGGATTTTTTAAGCCTCTTTTCTTGCTATAGAATTTTCTAAATTTTCTGGCTAGCAGAGCCAGTTCTTCATCTGAGTTTGATGAGTCAGAGCTCTCTGATTTAGCTTTGACTTCTCTGTTCTTCATCTTTCTATTCTTTTGTTGTGAAGTTACCTTCAAGGTAATATCTTCTTTTTCGATAAGAACTTTATGTTCATTAGCTTCATCGTAAATCTCAACTTCATACATCAATAATGTTCCAATCAATTCTCTCATGGTTATGTCTTTGACAGGTGTTGACTGTCTGATTGCTGCAGAAATTACACTCTATTTTGTAGGTAGTACTCTCAGTACTTTTAATGCTTGATTAGCCTTCTTGATAGGTTCTCCTAGAGCTGTTATATTATTGACAATTTCTGTCAATCTCCCATTTATCTGGGTAATTATTTCACCTTCAAACATTCTAAAAGTATCAAATTTCAATTTGGCAATTGCATATCTCATTTGTCTCAAATTTTTTGTTCCTTCATATGCCACATCTATTTTTTCCACATCTCATATGCTGTCGGGCAATGAGATACTCTGTTAAATTTATCTTTTCCTAGACCGTAGATGATTGTATTTATAACTTTTGAATTCATATAATATTCTACTTCAGTAGATGCACTCCATGTTTCTGGTTTTTCTAGTATTTCATATGGAGTTAGAATCTTAGAATTGACTATGTATCCAAGATTTTTCAGATAGATGATCATTTGAGACTTCCAGCATCCATAGTTTTCTCTATTGAAGTATGGTTCTATGACCATAGACATTACCTCTCTTGTATCAGTCATATTGCTCTATATATAATCACTTTCAGCTTGTTAAAGCTTTGTCAGAAAGCTCAAACTCTGATACCAATTGTTGGATCAGATTAAACCAAATATACACAAGAGGGGGGGGGGGTGAATTGAGTTTTCTCAAAGATCTTTGCATGATTGTGTTCTGACTTTTTAACTTTAATTAGATAAAATGATGCATTGGAAATTTAAATAGCAGAAACACAAGATGTATAGTGGTTCGGGAAACAGAAGGCCCCTAATCCACTCCACCAATGCTCTACTCCACGAGCTTGGTGATTTTCACTATCTGGTCCTCGTTTCAATAGACCGGTTCACAACTAAGTACAGGCAGTTGACACCTTTATAATCCAAGGCAAAACAAAGCCTTCTGGTTCAAACATGAACCTACTCAGCTTAGTACGAGAAGCTGGTTTCTCAAGATAAAAAGAATTTTAGAAAGAAATTTTCCAGTTTATCTTGACAATTGCAACAAAATTCAATTGACAGTAGATGGATCATCGTCTATAGAAATATTTATTTTCATGTCGAAGCAGTTCTGAGTCGATCAGGTTTCAGTAGATATAGAGATATAATTCACAACTTCAGAAGTAGTAGATCCACAATAGATATTTGATATAGAACAAGTGACTCTTTTATCGAGTTCCTTCTTCTTAAATAAACAGAGCTTTGACACTACTCTTTGAATCAGCAGATTAGTGTAATTTTTTCTATCTCTATTTTCCACCTTTTTGAATAATGGATTGATCACCACATACCTGTGCCTAGTGTTTTAGAGAAAAAATATATAATAAATAAGATAATATTCCCTACACATTTAGATCCATAAAATTCGCCTTTTTTACTCGCGATATTCAAACATTTGAATTTACAGAGTAGTCGTAACTTCCCTGAAGACTCGGCATAAAAAGCTCCTTTTAATTCGATCTTTAATCCATTGATAAAACGGCTTTGAATCGGTCAAATTCATATTTTAAAATCAAATTTAAATCCAGCTTAAAATCCTCCTAATAATCAGCTTTCTGACCGTTGCACAATGAAAAATCGTCTTTCAAAATTTCCGACACGAAACGTAAGGTTGATGATGTGGCCTCCAAATGTAGGGTTTAAAACTTAAGGTTGAACATAAAAATAGGGTTCATGTTACTTTCTTCAAACGTAAGGTTGATTATAAATGTAGGGTTGATCATCCAAACTTTTTATTCAACTCTCAAACGTACAGTAAAAGATCCATACTTTTACATGATCTATACTTTTCCAAGAACTTATGGTTGTTCACAAAAGTAAGGTTGATGAACCATACTTTTGAGAAACAAACTTAACGTTTAGTACTTATGTATGGTTCTCCTTCCATGCTTTGCTGATAACCCAAACGTAAGGTTCCTTGCTAACATAAGGTTCTTCTTCCATACTTTGCTGATAACATATGGTTGATTAACCATACTTTTCTCTTATCTCAAAAAGTATACACGCTTTTCATCCTTACGCTACGTTTATCCACGTAGGTTATTAAAAGTGATTCCAGAACACGCAAAAGCAGATTCCGAATAAGTAGCACATGAATAGTGTTTCCAGAATGTGCTAAATACGAATACTTTAATGATAAATTCCCGTAATTTCAAGAGT
Organism: Viscum album; assembly: GCA_963277665.1. Lineage (NCBI taxonomy): Eukaryota > Viridiplantae > Streptophyta > Magnoliopsida > Santalales > Viscaceae > Viscum > Viscum album. The sequence goes on from OY728157.1 coordinate 785,612,803, forward strand.
AAAATAAATTAATAAATTCCTGTAAAATGACTAACAAATAAAATCATTAGAAAATAATTAAGAGTATTTGTGAGCATCAAAATTATCATAAAGAGACAGAGTATTATTTTTGATAATATCCCCCTTTAAATAACATTATTATGTATTGTTGAAAACAATAATTTTCTCAACAAACCCATATATTATTTTCTCCTCTAGATGTCTTCAAAAGTTTAGTGGAAAAGTCCATGGTTATGTTTTCCCATTTCTATATTGGTATGGGTAACGGTTCCATCGTCCCCTTAGAATTTTTCTTTTTAATATTCACTTTTGGAAATAATAGTAACTTTGATGTATATTCACTAATCTCTTTATTCATATTATCCCATCAATAGTTTTGTTAGAGCTCTCAATACATATTTGTTCTCCCTAAGTGAATAGAGAAGATTGACCTATGTGAATAATTCAGAAGCTCTTTCTTTATCTCTGGATTGGATGACACACATATTCATGACCCAAATGTTATGACCCTTTCCCCATCTATTTATAACTCTAGGTATTTCCCATTTTTGATAGTTGCTACCTTTTTTTTGAATTCCCTCATCATTTCTTTGAGAATCTTTATTTTATCCATAAGGGATGGTTAAGAAATCATTTGAGAAAGGATTGATAATGTTCATTCCTTAACGATTCCCATATCCATACTTTGTAGGTATAAGAAGATTGTATCCTTCTCAATTCTAATCATTGATAAAGATGCAGGAGCATTTCTAATTAGAGAATCCACCACCTTATTTGATCTACTAGAATAGTAGTGGATTGAGCAGTCATAATCTTTAATGAGATCTAACCATATGCGTTGGAACATATTAAACTTCTTCTGTATGAATATATATTTGAGGCTCTTGTGATCAGTCTATATCTCACACTTGTAATCATAGTGATAATGTCACCAGATTTTTAACCCAAAGATCATAGCCGCCAACTGAAAATCATGTGTGAGATAGTTTTGCTGATGAATTTTTAACTGACTTAAGGCATCTGATATCAATTTATCATTTTTAATTAGTAATAGCCTAGTAAATTATTTGAAGCATCGTTTTATACCCAAAAGTGTTCCCCACTTGTCAGTAGTGTGAGAACTGGTGCATTGATAAGACCCCTTTTCAAATATTTAAAGCACTCTTTCCATTCACTAGTATAGACAAACTTCACACCCTTTCTAGTCATCTTGGTTCTTTGTTTTGAAAATTGTGGTATGTTCTTCAAAAAACACCGATAATACCCAACTAGACCAAGGAAACAATGGATATCCATTACAAATGTTAGCTTGGGACACTCTTAGATTGTCTTTGTCTTGGAAGGTTATAAAAATATTACTTTCTTGGTGTCAGTGTGCCTCAATAATGATACTTCCTCCATCTAGAGATCACATTTACTGTACTTTTCATATAGTTTCTCCATTCACAAATTCTTTAGCATAGTATTCAAACAATCCTCATTTTCCTCCTTTCTATTTATGAATATCATAATATCATCCATAAATACTACCCAAATTTTTCTAAGTAATATTTAAAGAAATTATTCCTTAAGACCATCAATATTGCTGGAGAATTAGTGTGTCCAAAGGGAATCACTACAAACTCATAGTGTCTATACTTCATTTGAAAGGGAGTCTTGGGAATATCTTATTTCTTCACCTTTAATTTGTGATATCCTGAAAAAAGGTCCAACTTAGATAAATACATGACCCACACTATTTATTGAATAAGCCATATATCCATGGAAATGGATACTTTTCTTTATTGTGATTTTTTGAGCTCTTGATTATCAATGTAGAGGCACATTGATCGATCCTTCTTTTTGATAAATAGGACCATCTCACCCCATGGTGAAGCACTCAGGCATATAAAAACCTTCTCTAGATTCTCCTGTAACCACTTATTCAGTACTTACATATCAATGGTGTCCATTCTATAATCTGTATTTGATATATTAAGAGATCCAGGTATAAATTCAATTGAAAATTCATCCTATCAGTTAGGAGGAAGATAATGAAATTATTACAAGAACACATAAGTCTAGTACCTCACAATGGGCATGTCTTCGAGCACGATACTCTCCTTTGTATCAATAATTTGAGCTAGATATGATTTCTCATAAGGCAATAATATCCACCATTGAGAAAGTGATTCAAATAAAGATTCATACCCCTCCTTACACTTGTACAAAATTAGAGGGTACATTGGGATGTGAAGAGTGATATACCTTTACCAAAAATCTATGTTGTATTTGTATAAAGATAGATAATACATGCCCAATATATCATAAAACTCCACCAAATGAAGTAAGACAAGATTTTATGGGAGTTTCAGTCCAAAAAAATTAATTAAGGAGGAGTTATATAGTTTCTATTCAATAATTTCCCCATTTCTGTTCTCATAGATAACTCAACCTTCATATTTTAATGTGGTGTTTGAATAGTTATACTAATCTTGCAAGATATGAAAGAATTCATAGAACCATAATTCCATGGAATGTTCTTTATTCTTAATTGAATAATGAGCATACCTATCACCACGCCATTTTCAGAATTCAACTCAATGGTAGTGATAACATATGGACTTCCAAGTTGCCTTGGAGGTTGTTGCTGTTGATTACCTCCAACAACCTTTATCTTAGGTTAATTGTTCGCATAATTCCCATGTTCCTTATAGTTGAAACACTGAACTACATGCTGAGTATTGATATAACCCTTTCTTTCATCTTCCACATTAGTGGGATTTTTTATATCCCTTTGGAATTTAGTATCAAGTTTCCCCATTCTTCCAAATTTAAATGATATCCCAGTTTTTTTTGAACAGTTCTTGAGATACTTCTTCACACAATTTTGACATGTAAGATGTTGGGTTTTCCTTCCATAATGGATTTATCTATTTATCCTCCCATATTAAACCTAATTTTATAATTTTTATCTCTGGGTGACGAGACCACTTAGAGTCTCTGATCTTCATTTCAACCTTAATGGCACAATGGAAAATATCTTCATATATGTCAAAGTCTCAAATCATGAACAGTTTTCATAGACCCAACTTTAGTCTATTAAAGAAGTGATCCACCTTGCTTTTAGGGTTTCTGAAAAATCCGAAGGCATATTGTGAAATCCTTGTAAAGTTTTCTTTAAATTCTCCTATAAACTCAAATTCATTTTTCTTCAGTATAAGAAACCCTCTTTCCATCTTGAGATGGAGGGTACAGGGAAATTTTTTAAAAAATATTTTCCTAAATTCCTCACATTCCATGGAATCAATTTCATCCTAAGAATTTATGTTCTTGGTCAATGTCCACAATTGAACGGCCTCTCTATCAAAACAATAGGATTATAGAAAAAATTTATCTTCTTATAAGAATTAGAGGATATAGAATACCTTCTCAATGGAGTTAATCCATTTCTCCTTGAGGAGGGGATCAAAAAATCCTATAAACAAGGTAGGACTTTATTACATGAAGTAGTCAACTGAAACTTGTTCTTTCTTAAGAGAATGATGGAGTTACACACAATTAAAGTTATTATTCATAACTTGACCCAGTTGAGAACTTACTTTCATTAGGTGTTGATCACCAGTTCTCATCACATTTTCTATTGCATTAGGGAAATCATCACATTTCCTATCACATTGATTTTTGGCATGAGTTCTCCTATTTCTATCCATTAACTAAGAAATTAAAATAGAATTATCGGGGATTGAATACTTATATAATAAGAATATAAAAAGACAGATTTGAACATATAATGATACACTTGTAAATGAAAAGTATATCCTAACTTGTGATTCACTAGCTTTTAATCTAGGTTATCCATGGTGATAGAATTATCTCTATGGTCTTTACTAAATTTCCATAGTCTAATCTCCAAAAATAACTAGACCTTATTATGATACCAACTATAATAGACCTAGACTTTTACAAATATTATTACATGATTTTAATCATAATTAAGCATCAAATACTTTCCAAAGGTCATAAATTATATTATCTTTGGAATACTAGATACATAATTAGAAATCATGAAACCAAACAAAAAACATATTTTATTTTATTTATATAAAGAGATCCTATCTTCCTTTTAGATATTACACATGTATAAGATAACCTGAGGAATACATGAACAAAGGGATGAGATAAAAATATCTTTAAGGGAATAACCATAATAATAAATCATAGCACATGGTCTAAAAGTCATAACATGATGAAATTAAAAGGAATGGAACCTGAATAAACATATGAAATCATAACATAAAAAACATGGGATCATGAAATCATAGAATCATAGAAATGTGGAAACAACCTAAAACATGACATAAGCATGCACTAAGGATAACCACCAAGACCATTGAACATGACGTATCATGAGTCAAGGATAACCACCAAGACCATTTCCCATAATGGAGCATGAGTCAAGGAAAACCACCGAGACCATTGCACATGAAGGATCATGAGTTAAGGATAACCAACAAGTTCATTGCATATGATGTCTCATGAGACCAAATATTACCTAATGTAATGGAGTTATATCTAGGAACACCCATAATAACAAGTTCATGAATATTTCTGCCACATGAAGAATCAAATATAAGGAATCAAACATAAACATAAGGGTTACCCACGGAAAGAATTGGGTATCATAATCATTTCATGAGTCATAACAAAAGGGAATATCATAATGTTATCCATTAATGAATGGTTTTAAATCCTACATGGATATTAATAAGGGAAAATAGGAATATATAGTGATAAGTAATGTCAAACTGAAGTGAAAACATGTAAAAAGAGTGTTTAAGAAATATTATAAATAAAACATTTTATTATGGTTTAAGGAAAATATTAAAGATTATTTTAAATGGAAAAGGGTAATAGTTTATATAAAACCAGTAATGAAAGAAGATTGGTATTAATGATAAAATTAGTTATTTTAGAAAACTAATGGTGGATTAACACATATTATGGAGAGAACTTGAAAATGGGTAATAAATTGGGAAGTTCCCGTTGGCCGAACTTGCTTATCAAGAAGAATTGAGAAGGGGACCTTTTTTAAAACATGTATTTCCACAAAAAAGGAATATGAATTGATATGGATACATGATTTTGGAACATATAAATAAAGTATATAAGAAGTATATAAAAATAAATAATAAATAAATTGGGTTAAGGAGAGAGAAATCACAACCCAAATGAAAATGTTGGTTTAGAAAGAATCCCTTATATTATGTCCTACAGTATTCTGTACTTGAAATTAATGTCTTGGATAATGAAATTAAATCCATTAATTAATTAATTCATAAACATTTCCACATGTATTTGATTTATTATAATTTTATCATGACCATTTATGACTTTTTTGATGAGTTATAAGATTGAATTTCTCGGTTCAAGAGTGTTCATTTCCAAGGTTTTCATGATTGCTTCACTTGTATAAATATATGAAAGATCATGGAAAAAGATAATAGTTGTATAGAATTGAAATTAAATGTTATTAATGAAATTAGAGAATATTAAATGGTCTTATGTATCATTTTTCCATATTTGAGGATGGTTCATTAGATAAAACTTTAATGATAACCATTAAGATTATTTTTTCATTTTTTATCATCACGAATTAGTTTTGTTTTTTAATCAATATTACATATATACGTTAATTACAGAACATATAATAGGTTATAACATAAATTTTATAATCTATTTTAACCATTATAATGGTTTTATGACCAGCCTTGAAGTGGGTTATGTAAATTGAAAACTTTTCCTCCTCGAATGTAATAAATAAATGCATTAGAGATGATGTTTTCATTTTTAGAACCAAATGAGAGGGATAGGGAATTGATGATGGGTTATTAAAAAATCACAATAAAATTAAATTATATATATGATAATGGATTTATCATGTCACTTGGATGAGGGGAGGTGATGAGATAATAAAAAATAAAATAACATGAAAATAAATTAAAATAAAACGTAAGAGGTCTTTACCTTTTGAGTTATTCTCCTTGAGAACCACATTTAGGCACTTGAGTTTGGAATTTTAATGAGACAAAAGGATCACGTACATGGGGGAGAGACTTAGGAAGAAGTTTTTGTGTAATCTAGACAATATTAATGGCTTCATTGGTGTGAGTATATGGGGTGGGGGGGTGGTATTTATGGTGAAGGAGAGGGATGTTTTTTTGATTATTTTAGTCATTAGTTTATTATTTTGGATTAACATTATGAATAATTAAAAACATATCACTAAATATATTAAAATAATTTAGTCTAGTTCTTGAATATGGTTATTACATTAGAAATGACTCAAGTAATAGAGTATTTATCTTATAATGTACATATACTGTAAATTTCAGTATTTTACTATTCACTAAAAATTAATGTATTTTAGTAAAATCCAGAAAATTCACCCTAATTTTTTTTTTGATATTTATAATTCATAAATGAACTCTATTTTATGAATTTTTTTCGAAATAATAGAAATTTGATTTTTAATTAAAATCATCATTTTAATTGGAAAATACTGATTTTAAGATAATAAAAGATTTTATAACGCTTTGAAAAATTAACTAAGATCTAATAAAATTGTATTATTATCATAATAAATCAAAATATTAATTTTTTAATATATTTTATGAAAGTAAATTTTCTTTTAAATCATTAGATAAATTATAAAATTATAAATAAACAAGTGTGTTTCACAAAAAAACCAATACTAAATTCATCATTTTTGAAACATTTATTTACTTATCCCAAGATATAAATATATTATATTTTCATTTATAAGATACCAATTTTATTTACTTTCATAGATGAGATCACTATTATATTGGCTGGTTTACTATTCATAAGTGTCTTATTAATATTCAAAAGGTCATGTTATTATTCCATCGGTATCAGTTCTTTAATTTCTGAAAAGGATTGTTATTTCATTGATTGTTCATTTATAAAGTTTTTATTGTGCTATATAAGTGATTTTATGTGTCTTATAATGTATAACATAATTTTAAGAAGGGAAATTTCATTGATATAATTCTGGGTTATTACATCACGCATCACATAATGAAATCATATATATATATGTGACAGAAGATAATAAAAATTCATCATATCAAAAGCCCATTAAATTAAACGGGAATCATAAAGATTCCATAATGTCATAACCAGTGAAAAAGATATGGTCTTCATTATCATTTCATCATAGCATAAACCGTGAAAAGAAGTGGGTTTTGAAAGCATTTCCCTATGGTATAACCCGTAGAAGAGAAACATGTTTATAAAAAATTATCATTGTAAACATAAACCATTAATAATAATAATAATAATGGTATCCTTAGATCATATCCCCATTAAATCATAAGTTATATCAAAGGATTCCATCTTAGATGAAAAATAATTTTGATCGATAATTTAAAACATTTATTGAGGAAAATAACATTTCTTGTAAAATAAATTTTAAAACATAAATAATTTTTGAAAATAAATTTCTTTTACAATAATCCTTTAAAATAAAGGAATATTTAAAAATAATTTTAAGACATTTCATGAGGAAAATATCCTTTCTTCTTTTAAAAACAATTTTTAATACATAAAACATTTTGGAAACCTCTTTCTTCAAAAATAACCTTGAAAACTTATAAAGAAAGATTTTATTTTAAAAAAAAAAATTTATAAAACATATATTTTTTAAAAATAATCTTTTTTTAAAATTACCTTAAAACATCATTTAATTTTTTTTTGAAAAAATTATTTTGAAAAATATAGATTTCTGATCATAGAGAGAAATAAATTCAAATTTTTGAATTTTTTTTATTAATTATATTAAGTACGAAAGAGTTTAGAAATGGTATCATTACATTAATATATCATTAATAACCATATGAGAAGGAATTTAATGATAATTATTGAGAGTTAGATCATGATATTTCATTATTGGAGACTTGATCATAAACAATCCTATTAAACAACTTGATTGTAATATAACAAAATTTACCACTTTGGTAACAATTAATTGTAAGACTCATGAAGTAATAACATTTAATAAAACTTATAATATCATGATGATTAATAAATTCATGATAATATATGTAAAAATGGCTATATATACACCTCATGAAAGAATATCGGGGCATAATATAACATATATCTTAAAGAAGGAAAATTGAGACAAAAATCTCTGACTGATTTAGTTGCATTTGATCCATAGATCCCATGAAAGAGAGATTATAAAATCGATATATAAATAATTTTTTTAAGTAGATTAATCTTAGAGTTCATTCCTAGGTATTACATACACCACATTGATGAAATAGGTGGTGGATATAAGATGTGTCTCCTGAAAGTAAACAATGAGATGAAAATCCCTTACCTTAAGTCTTGATTTTGGTCGTACTCGATAAAATTTACTATAAAATAAATATAAATTTATTATACATCTATAAAAAAATCTTTATATATATCATATCATATTTGATTTTTTATTATCTTTTATTATTTGTTTATTTACAATTCCAAGTTAAAGTTACATTTTGGGTAATAACTGCTTTGTTTTTTATATATGTGTTGACTTGTCATTTTTGGTCTTCTTACTTTGATCATGGTTTATTCAAATAATTTTTTTAAAACTATATAAATTTAATATATAATCAGTATATATATGTATTTATATCATTCCATAAAATTTTGTGATAGGAAATGGAATACACCCTTTGTGGAGATGGTAGGACGTACGTATGCATTGACACCGTTTACATTTTCTTATCATATTGAAAGAAAGAAAAGTAGTTTTTATATATATATATATTATCATTATAGTAGAATTATTATGGAATAAATATAAAATATTTATTTTTTGAACCCATTCTTAATACATTCCAAAAAATACGTGAATGAGTCACCTTGCTTCGTGAGGCGATAGCCCACCATACACATGACCGACATTATCATATTCCAACAAAACAAAAAGCATGAATTTATATATTATATAAGAATTTAATAAGATTAATAACATAATAAATACCATATATATAATATATAAACTATAAAACCATCATTATTCCCAATCTTTAAAGTAGGTAATGGAAGAACGAATGACATTGATTCGTGTGGCAGTAGTCCTTCGTACACAAGAACAATGATTGCATATCCCATTTAATGGAAGTGTGTAACTATTTTGGTCATAACCTCACTATAACAACATATAGGTATATTTAATATAATTATGATATTATATAATAATTATAAAAAATATAATTGAATGTTTTTTTGGATGAAATAAAACAAAATCGTCCGTTGATGATCTTTACCTCTTCTTCGGGTATCTCTTTTCGGTTTGCACCAAAGGAGTTTCTTGGTTTGACTTATACCCAAGTTAAGGATTATAGTATTAGGGGATTTAATTTGGTAAGTTATTTTTGTAGGGGTTGGTCAATCCAAATTTCTTGAGAGGTGTGAATAAGGGGGGATAATGAGTGACCTTTTATAGTATAGGAGGATTGGAATTCTTGTGAATACTCAAAAGTATTCACTATTTGGAGGTCAATCTTACCTCAAGTTTCTAAAAAACTGATAATTAAAGTTTTATATAGATTATATGATCGATCCACACATCCAAAACACACTTATGTGCTTGTTTTAAACTTTTGGTTCCTTGAAGCATAAGTTTCCTTTTTTACCATTTTTTCTTTTCATTATGGTAACTAATTTTCTTATTATGGTAATTTATACATTAAAAATAAATTAAAGAAATAATAATTATAAAATTTTCAACACATGATTATAAAATATGATATTTATTTTATGAAATCAAAATCCTATATTTTTTGGAAATTAATTTTGACACAAGCGCATGTAATGCTAAGAAAACCACTTAAACCTTATCAGTGCTAATTTAGTTTTTATTATTTATGGGTTAATGTGTTCATTATAAAATGTCAAATGGTCCATAAATGGAACACATTTTATATTTATTAACATTTAAAAATAAATTATAATTTTATAAGTTTTTTAGTAATTTTTAATGATTTAATACAATATCATTTCTTAAAAAAAATGTTAATGTCAATTTTTGACATTATATATTTAATTTAAATTTTAAAAATATCAATTCAATAATATAATTTGAATATATTAAACTCAAAACTATTTAACATGATATATTAATATAAAAAAATAATTTTATACAATAATTCATTCAATTTACATTAGTTTTAATGTTTTTACTATCATTTGATTTATTTAATTACTAACTAAATAATTCCTACATTGATGTTTCTAAAGAATTTAATGTAATTATATCATCTCTAAATAATTAAAATATATTTTTATGATAAAAAAATAAGTTATTTTCCAAAATAGAAATTATAACCGAAGCTATGTAAATTTTCCATTATTCTAAAGATTTATAGAAATTAAAAGGAAGAATGGTACTTTTTTTCTTTTTTCTTTACTAAATTATTAAATTGGTCAACTTCATGAAAACGTTTCCAAAAAACTCATATAATTCTATAAAAAGGTCAAATGGGTCAAAATATGTCTAGAAAAATGGTTTTGGACAAGTTTTATGTTATTCATACACCTTATATTTTATGTTTAACCACCAAGTAAACTGGATTTTTATTTAATCACAATAATTAATTATAACTATTTTCACTAATCAGTATGGTCAAAAATTATTTTAAACTTATTATATAATATAAAAAAATATTATTCCAAATATGGAATTCATTTTTTAAAATTCCATACATGTAAATGGTATTATTTAATTTAATATTAACCTCGGAGACGTGATGCGAAAGCCGGGTTTTTAAAGTGAAATGTAAAAAAGTTTATAATACTTTTATATCTAATTTCATTGTGAAATTGATTCCAATGAACTAAATTATATTAATATATGTATAATTTAACTTATTATACTTTAAAACCAATTTATAATGAAATTTATCTTGATAAATAAATTAGAATAAAAATCAGTTTCCAATTAAAATTCAGTATTTTTCACTATTCATCAAAAAATGAATATTTGCAGAATAATACAAATAATTTATCCTAAGATAATTTTGAAATTAAAATTAAAAAAATTAATTTTATTTTGTAATATTTAATGTATGAAATTTTTAAAAATTATTTTTAAAATAAATAGATCCTTAAAAGGCAGTAAAACTACCTTTTAGAAAATACATCCTTTTATACATAAAATGAGTTTTATTCTTATCTACTATCAAGAAGACATATAATATTAATTTTAAATAATTTATTGAATATAAAATATATAAATTTCATTAAAATAATTCATTAATATTGGTTTGTTTAATTTATTGAGATAAATGTGTTTGTTCATAGAAAAATAGATTTTTAGAAAAGGAATTTATTTACTTTAAAATAGTTCTTATATTAATTTCTAATTATTTTTTTCCAAATGATTCATTTTATAAACATTAATAAAAAAAATTTCATATTTTTTAAATCCTTTTCATGCCTTCCATTCCAATGGTTTGGTGATAACTATAATAATATTTGAATATTAATATTAATAGTATATTGCAGTTCAGTAAAACTCGATCTGTCATGTAACACAAGATATTGAAAAAATTGAAATTGTGTGTAACACATGACATACATAGTGTTTCGTGTACCACAATATAATCTAAGTGTTGCGTGTAGCACAAAATTAACTTGGTGTTGCTTATAAGGCAAACATAACTTGGTGTAGTGTGCAATGCCAACCATCAAATAAATTAAATTTATTTGAAATATATAATTCCTAGAAACGCAGGGTGTTATAGAAAATAAACCTCAACATATTTCTGTAATTGATATTATTAATTAATTTGACTATGTTAATTTTTCATTTGGGAAGAGTCAGATGAGATCTAGAAAGAGGAAGAATATTTCCACTGAAACCAATTACTATTGGAAGATGAAAAGTATATTCTTTGATTTACCTTATTAGTCAACCAATTTGTTATGTAATTTCTAAGATTTAATTCAAATTGAAAAAAATATATGTGAAATTTTTAATTCAATTATTTTAAATATTATCCTTAATACAAAATATGATTTATGATCTTAGCGCGACTCGGTGGATTGGGGTATCAGAATATAATTTCTTCTTTTGTATATCAGTGAAAATAAGTGGAAAGTTCTATGTGTTTATTAATTAATAAAAACTATAGAAAAAAAACAATTTCTATAATTACTAGAGATAATTAATGTTTCTGATGGCAATTCAAGAGTCATATTAAACTGTTTTAACAAAAGAGAGTTGAAGAAAAAATCTTTGAAGAATCATGCTTTTCACATTCTTCTTCATGATTTGATTCCAATAGAAATATATCATATATAATCAAATAATATAAAGATGGTATAGTTATTTAGTTGTTCCATTTTTATATAGATATTTGTGCAAATAAATTTTCCAAGTATTGAAGGGGTGTCATTAATTTTTTTTTGAGTTCGAGAAAATATTTCTTCCATTATTATTCACATGCATGTTGTAGAAAAATATCCTTATTACAAAAAAAATACTTCTTGGATGACATGTTGATTTCCTTGGATGTATCCAATTGAAATAAATATGTACGTATTGAAGTCTTATGTTCAGGATATGAATTATTCCAAAGGTTCTATCATGAAAGGTTACATGGCTCAAGAATGTATGGATTTCTGTTCAATGTATTTTTCTGATGTGACTATGAAATGGAATAGACCAATGAGAAATAATTAAGAACATTAAAAGAAAACTGAACCTATTTTTCCATCACTTCCCCAAATATGTGGAATTTTAGGATCATATATATTGACTATATTATGCCTTGAAGAGTGTGAGATAACACATCACACCATTTTGTTTAACAATAATTTGTTCAATGACTACATCGAGTAAGTAATTTTAACATGAATATGTTATCTCATATCATGTAATCATACATATATTTTAAAATATTTATATTATTTTTTTGTAGGTAACATCAAAAAATTATAAATAGAAATCATCATTATTTATCTTTAAGAAGCACTTAGACTTTGCATAAGAAAGGATTTTCTGCATGGTTGAAATTAAAAGTATAATTATTAATATAATATATTAATAAAATTAATAATTATTTAATTTTAATATTCATTTATATTTTAGGTATTGAGTTTACCTACTGAATCTGTTTCTGAAGAAATAAGAGATTTGGATTTTCTCCAAATTCTGTGATTTGTGAATGAAAATCAATTATGATCAATGAGTAAAAATTTATTATCACTGAATGAGAAACCAACATGAGAACACAACATTATGGTGTTATGGTAATTGCCAAAATAGACTATTATGCCTGTGCATCAAATATTAAACCTCCATTTTAAAAACTATCTTATTATGGAGTCATTGAGAAAATACAAATATTGGATTATTACTCTCATGGTCGAGTCACTATGATGAATTGAAAGTGGTTTGATTCGATGATGAGGCATGACACATTTTTTGATGATTATGGATTTTGAGTTATTGACATGAATCATACTCTTGCCACTGATGAGACATATATATAGGCATTAGTGGAGAAACAAATTTTTTATGTGAAAGGTCATCCATGACCATAATTTAGTTTCATTATTGAAGTAATCCAAAGATATATTTTTGATGATGGTGAGGATTAAATTTACACAATCACTACTTCCATTAGTTCCAATCAATTTATCACTTATGAAGACTCCAATAGTTCAATTTTTAGAGTTTATTATGAACCTGAAGTTGTGGTGGGAAATAAATAGAATCATCCATCTGTGTTCTCATTTATTTTGGTTTAGCTCTACTTGGGCTTTTCATGTTGGTAATATTAAAATTTATTTATTATTTATTACAAATATTTTGTATCCAACTTGACCTTCATGTGATTTTCCGTATATAATGGTTGTATTTTTTTTGAGTTTAATTTTACACTATTTAATTGAATTATATTAGAACCTACCAAACCAAAAAAATTAAATACAAATACAATTAGAAAAAAACAAGATGAATTTAATTGAATCATACTACACTAATTAGAATGAAAATCAAAACTAATGAAAATATTTTCCTAACCAAAACAATAGAAAAATGACCTAACGCAAAATATGAACCAAAAAACTAACCCAAAAAATAGACAAATAACCTAATCAATTGTGTAAAATAAACCAAATGACCTAACCAAAACTGAATTAGATTGAATGGAAAATTGAATAAAACTATATCAAACCCTTGATAAACATGATAATTCAAATGTATTGATTTTTCTATGTTACATATTTTATGTTTTTATATTCCTCCCAATAAATATAATATTATTTTTTATATCACTATGTATCCTTTATTTAGGTTGATAATTGGTATTCCTTAATTAATTCATGTATTATCTTATCTCTTATTTGTATTAGATATCAGTTAAGAATTTCTAATTAATTCCACAATTTTTTCTCAAATGCATAAAATAATAAAAAATTGAAGATATACAAATTAAAAGGATGAGAGACAATAACTTCCATATGAGAGAGATGAGACTTCCTCCTATGGTTCATGTTGGGAGTATTGTTTTTCAAATATATATCAATAAAATATTTTTCATGTGATTAATTTTTCTTTTAAAATTTAATAAATATCCCCCACCAGAAGAAAACTATTCATTGATGAACCTTGTGTTAGCAGTGCTCAGACCAACAATGAAGGGGGGGGGGGGAAGGTATGTGAGCTATGCACACCATTCAACCTACCTAATCACACTTTGTCCCTTCATCTAATATACCATCTTTCAGAATTTATTATCCCATTGTGTCATTAGAGGAACCAAAGTTATTTTATTTACCTATATTTTTTTGACAATTTATATCTGATCATCCTTGTCTTTCACTCCCCTATCTGATGATGCATCCTACTCCCTATCTGTATTATAAATTTCTAATGAAATTTATGCCAACTTCTTTTCCTTCTACTTCCTATGTTCATGCTCCTTCAACTTCTACTCAGAAACGTTATTATCCTCATGAGAAGACATTGGATACCAATCTTGCTATACATGGCAATGATCCTTCAGAGCCTAGGGATCCAGTAGCACCCACTGATTAGATTAGCTCATGTATATTCATAGCACTTGAGAAATTTTTTTTGACCATAATTTATTTTCTTTATAAGATGTATTGATATAATATTTTTTTAACAGTAATATCTTCCACTTAGAGGAATGACAATACATGCATATGTGGGGGTGTGATATCACCACACACAGATAATGGTTGTGTATAATAAGGATAATTTAATGACTAAAAAACATGGTGATAATATAGAAGTTTTATGGTGTTTCTTTCCAAATACTCTGACATTATTCCCATCAGGACACTCTCCATGAGACACCATCAAAATAAAGTAAATAATAGTGATTGGGAAAAAATGTATAAGAAAATTCAATAGATTTAATGTTATATTATTATTGTATTTATATGAATTAATATTTTCATTCTATATTCTTTATAATTTTCTTAATGGTGAGGCTATGAGGATAGCACAACACATTGAATTAGGTTAGATGAAGAGAGCATATAAGGATGACTTGTATAGTGGTTTTTTTTCTAGAGTTGGTATGAATTTAGAGGCCATAACTATTATCAATGAGTTTCTAGTAGTACATTATCAGAAAATTATTTCTTATTGTAATAGTACTGAGTTTAAGGTATTAATCAAATTTGAGTTTTTTGAATGAAAATTAAACTAATTTTCATTAATAATTTAATTTGTATTATTGAAAATTATTTTTTAGTATTCATCAGAAAAAAATAATAAAGACTAAAGATGATATAAAATACCTCCACACTTTGTGATAAAATATGATTCCATAACATGATAGGAAGTAGATACAACACTCGTTTATAAAATTTCTATGTAAATAAATTAAAAAAATCAAATTTCTTCAATTTTAAATTATACAGATTCATTAGAATTTGTTCATAAAATATATATTAGTGTTCATGTGAATTTATGAACATTAAAATATATTTATGTGAAAAAATATATTAAAGATTTTATTGATGACTCGACATAGGAATTTAAATTTTTTAAAAATCAAGCATGGAATTGTCAATATTGTTCATGGGTTTTATTCAAAGTTTTAGTTGTGTGTCACATGTTTTAAAATATGAAAATAAAGTGTGTTAAATGAGGCATGATCTAAAATTGAAGAAACAATAAAACAAATTTTGGTAGATATTCTTCGATAATTGGGAATCCAATGATGATTAATTTACCTAAATGTGTAGTGTTCAAGTGTACAAAACTGATTAATCCCCAAAATTCATAATTTTTCTTCGCAAATTCTTGAATTATATCTCCATTTATTTCTTAAAACATATATAGATATTTTATCTTAGTAATTATAGAAACATTTTAATTTTATCTGGAAATTTATATAAAATTATGGTTTTAAAGGTTAAAATGGTTTATAATATTCTTTATGATGTTTTATAGGGGAATGTGGTGGAGTCCAGCCACCTAAAAAAAGAAAAATCATCATTTTCTCATTACATGTAAGAATAAGTTCCATTTTATAAACAATTGTATAAATATAAATTGTGTGGGTGAATGGGTATGTTTAAATAAAAGTAAAAACATCAAATCCATTCAACTGTAGCACTTATTTTATATACTCTCTCTAAGCCCTAATCCACAACAAAACAAATCCCCATACCCACAACACTCCTCTCTTCCAACACCAAATCAGAAACTCACCTAAGAGTGCTAGAGGGGTGCTTAAACCCTTTAATGTGAATATAAAATTTCAAGAAAAACCACACCCTCAACACAGATCCCATCCAAGTCTAATTTAGCTAAACCCAGCAACAATTCATCTTCCCTCACCCACCTCACATGAAGCCAAAACCTTATGTGATTAATTTATGAAAATCCACAACCACATTCTATGCTCCCATTATTTTTATCATGGGATAACCACTACCTTTCTCTAGTGTGATACACGCAAGTCTAAACTAACTTTATTCCTTTATAATTATTTGATCTTATTTGAATCATCCAAGCACTATAAGCATGAAGAAAATTAGTTAGGACATAATCTAAGTACCATGAAAATCACTTCAAGAAAAATTATCATTCCCTACCATATCTAAGGATATTTATCCTTATACAAACAGATCTTCCAACTTACTCTAGTATAATTAGATCATATAATCCATCATCACCAATATAGATACTCATCATCTTTCCAAAGAAATTCTTGAGTGAGTACAATATACCTATCAAAATACAACATTGATGTTCACCTATCCTGCCCAGATTCTACTCCATCATAATAAAAAGGCAGTAATTGTGAACCTAATTTTAGGGTTCCACAAAGTAGTAAAGAATTTCAACATCAATGTCAAGATTCTAAAAAACTTCTTCTATCTACAATTTTACCATTTTAATTTATCAAATAAAAACAATAATTTTTAAAAAAATCATCTTTGTAACTCAAAGGTGGACCTAATGAATTTTTAGATGATTGTAAGATGACATTCCTTAATTTCCATCATTGAAAATTGTATAAATTTACCTGTTAAACCGTTATTTAAATCACTTCTTATGACCATTTAATAGCTCAATATCTCCCTTAAAACTTGCACATGAAATGTTAAAACAAATAGGGGATAAAATAGGCAAACACTATTATTAGTTCTAGCAACATTATGAAATTATATAACATTAACTATTAATTAAAAAAATAGTAGATAATAAATAATCAATCATTAGTTATATACTACCTCACTCTGATCTATTTTTTAAACAATGGTATATATCATTTATATAGTATATTTAATTTCATTCTATTCAAACAAAATTTCCATATAATACCCTTTTATTAGAAAGTTTTTATTATTTTACAGTAAGTATAATGTTAAATGAAATAGATAAACCCTGAAAGAATATATCTTAAAGGTGAAATTTTTATTGGGATATTAACTATTGTTTCCCTCCAAAAGACTTAATATACAGATTTCTATACTTAGTGACTGGTTACCCATGCCAGAAAACATTAACATGCATATTTTCTTAATCGAGATAGTTATATTTTTTATTTATAATTTCTGAAACCCACTAACCATATGCATATACCATGACTATATATAATGTGAATCAATTATTGAAGTATATTAAGGTTTCATTTTAAAACACTTTTAAAAAATGTTTTTATAGAAGTTATTTGGTTCTACCATGGGATGTGTGTCTTTTTCGCTTACACACATGTGATTTTATTCTAGAATTTAAATGCAAGTGGTCAGTTTTTTGTAATCTATATCCAGAAAATTTTAAAATAAATATCAAAATGGGTGAATAATTGTTTTTGGAGTTCATTGTTTGAAAATAAAAACAATTTTTCCCAATAAAAAACAAAATATAATGTTATAGAAAGAATTAATGAATGTTCATACCGCACATTTGGATTCTAGAGATCTTTCATGAAATGAAAAATAATTGTCTGTGTTTATCATTGATATTTCCATGTGATCATTTTTAGTTTTTCTCTACTAAAATAGTTAATGAATAGTTCTATTGGGTTAGTGTGGCATTTATTATTATAAAATATTCTCTCTGCTAACCAATGTTTTAGGGAAATCATAAAACTTATTATTCATTCATTGGTATATGTTTGTGCTTAGATTATGATATAATTTTTTTATTTATAAAAATTTCATAATGTTTTTACATCCTATAATTTTAAAATATTCTTTTTTTTGAAATACATCTTGACAATAGAGTTCATTATCATTTTATGTCAATTTTATAGTAATTTTTCATGATTTGTTTACCAAAAAATTATTTTAATTTCTATTGGTTATATTCATTTTAACTATAAGACTCTTAACTTGATACTTTTTTACTAATGGTTTTCTACATTTAATGTCATTGTAGAGAGATGTTTTGAATATTTATGGACATATACCTTGAGAAAAATTGTTTTTCTCAAACAGAAAGAAGAAAGATGGAAGAATGGTAAATAAAAAAGACACGAAAATAAATTTTAAGCTTTAATTTTTTTATTTCAAATTTTAATACCTATTTTTTAACTAAATAGTCTATTTCTATTTGTAATAGGGTTATTTAGAGACCCTTTATGAATAGTAAGCTAACAAATTTGGGCTAAATTATCATTTACATCAGGAACTAAGAGATGAGAACCATGGAATAGTATGTTGTTGACCAAGGAAGAGTGTTTTATACACTATATATTGGACCACTTTAGGTTCTAGTTATGGTAGCAATGATTTGGAAATAGTTTTTGAACAGGAAACATAGGCTCAGGCAGAGGAAGAAGAGGAAAAAATGGTCATATAGAAGCATGAATGGAATCAAAATGCCAATGATGAATTTATAAAATTTATGGAAATTTTATGTCCATAACTTCTACCATATACCACCATAGCTTGTGATGTATATATTTTGACATTTTGTATGTTATATAGTACACTAAGAGATTTTCCTATTGGTGGTCTAGATGATTAAGTTCTCAGATATAGCGATGAGGATGAAAATGGGGATGGTGATGGCGATGAAGATGGTAATGATGATGAAGACAATGAGGATGATTATAAGGATGATGGTGAGGATGAAGAAAGTGATATTAATGGTGATGGTGATGAGAAAGAGATTGATCCATTACATTTTGACTGATAGTTATGACATTTGACGTTTTACAATTAGTTGTGAATGAATATATGCGATGTTTTTAAATGTGTTTTATCAATGGTTTAATGAATAAATGAATTTATTAGGTTATAATTGTTGTTATATTGGTTGGTGATGTTTACTATAACTATTTGGGGATTTCTAAAGTTAATTGACCAAGGTGGGGGTTCTGTTTCCTGTTTGGTGATCTATTCCTATCTGGTGATTTCTACTAGCTATTTGGGAAAGTGGGGGTGCTGATTCTTGGGAAGGTATAGAGATCTATATCTACTATTTAAAAATCATTGGTATAGACCTATAATAATGGTTTCATGAAACCATTTTTATATCTTAAAGCCACATAAGTCCATTCCAATAGTTTATAAAATGATGGTATACAGATTTAGCAACAGTTTTTCAAACCATTAGTAAATGCTTATATCAAATGTTTTATCATAACTATTGGTAACAATAAATTATGAATGGACTATACCAATGGTTTACTATAAACTGTTAGTATAGGTCGATACCTGTGACACTTTATCTAATGTTTTGGAGAACCATTGTTATAGGCTATACCAATGGTTATCCATCCTTTACCAATAGTTTTTTACCATTAGTATAGAACCATTTTCCCACAGTGGGTGATTCGTAAAATCTAAACCTTGGGTCAAGTGGGTGGTCATGAGCAAACATAAATGGTGGACCATGTTAATGAGTTTTTGCAAAACAAATCCCGTGGTGTTCCATGGTAATAAAGGACCTAATGAGATTGAGGAGTGGTTGGATCATATTGAGTGTAACTTTGAGTTCTTGACGACCCCTAATACCTAAAAAGTTTGTTTTTTAATGTATGTGTTGGATGGACTAGGCATAAATTAGTGGGAGTCAATGGTGCTTTCGGGTAAGCACAAAGATCTCACCTAGACCACGTTTAAGGTTTATTTTAACTAAAAGTTCTACATGAAGAACTTGAGGGTATAGATGGCTTGCAAGTTCCTGAAGATGTAGTAAAATAATCATACTATGATGGAGTATTCAACAAAATTTATTGAGTTATTTCATGCTTCATAATATCTCCTCTAGAATGATTACCTCAAGGTTCAGTGATTTGAGATGGGCTTAAGGCAAGATACCAGTTCTATGCTTACTCTTATGTGTCTACTAACTTATTTAGAGGTGGTTGATAATGAAGTGATGTTGGAGGAGGATTTTACAGAAATATAAGTCTCGATGGTATTTATTATATGGGATGAATATAGATTTATTCTTCAGGGAGGAAGAGAAAGTGGGGTGAGTCACTTAAGGGAAGTTATAAGAGTATCTAGTAGTCATCAGGTTCAGTTCTTATGGATTCTATGGGGTGTAGAAAAATTTTATGTTATCAGTGTGGAAAGGTAGGACACACCTGAATTAGTTTCTTTGAGACTCTAATGATGTTCCACCAGTGTTTACATCTAGGTAATATCTATCACTTCAATTAGTTGGTTTCATGTGGGAGTAGTGTGGGCTCTACATTTGAGAAATTATTTCTGCTGAAGTTAGAGGCTTATAAGGGTGGGGATCTCATCCTTGTGGTATGGGATATTATAGCTAGATGAGTAAGACATAGACTGGGTCTAACATAGATAATATCCTTTCATTAGAGGTTTTCCTAAAGGAATCATACCCTGGGTCGGCCACCATTAGAGGTATGATGTTTATTTATTTTTTCCATGGCATCGGTTTTTTTGGATATTGGTGCATCCAATAATTTCATTTCTTTTAAGAATATTAATTCTTTTGGTATGTAGTATTAGTTTAGGATATATGTTATGGACTTGATAAACCTTTTGGGTAGGAATAATAAACATGGTTTCAAGTTCCCTAAGTGTTGTGTTTTGATAGCTGACGTGGAAGTTGTCTGAGACTTCCTTATTTTGGACCTAGATATTTTTGACTTGATTATTGGAATAGAATATATAATCAGCTTCAAATTGTTGATTGATTTTTATTATTATGGGGTCCAATTACTCACTCTTGAATGGATTACTCATATATTTTAGGGTGAGTAGGATATGTGGTCAGTGAGGGTGAGATCAGTTGCTTCAGAGTTTGGGTTGATCTCATGCCTACTGTATAGGTTTTTTATTAATGTTGTTGAGTAGATTTCAACAGGTGAACTTACAGTGGTTGTGGATAAGTACTTAGACATGTTTCTAAATTATTTCTTTGGATTCCAACCCTATAGAGATGCTAAATTTACCATCGATATATTCCCATGGATGATCCCAATTTCCGTGATGTCTTACCTAATTAATGATGCCTAGCTAAAGGAGTTTAAATTTTAGCTAGAGGATATTGAGGGTAAGGGTTTTATCCATCCTAGTATGTCACCATGGGATTTTTAATAGCTATTGGAAAAGATTTTGGATGACTTATATGACTTTTTATAGACTATTATAAGCTTAACCATGTTACTGTGAAGAATAAATACCCATTTCCTAGAATTGAATATATGTTTGATCAACTTATAGGAGTTTACTAGTTTTCCAAAATTGATTTAAGGTTGGGGTACCACCAGTTGAGGGTTTGGAAAGAGGATATTCCAAAGACCACCTTTTTTAAACTAGTATGGAAATTAAAAATATTTTGTTATTCCATTTCGGCTTATAAATTCTCCCAAAATCATTATGAAACTATTGAACTAGATCTTCCTCCATTTTTAGAACTCCTTCATAGTCATGTTTATAGATGATATCTTGGCGTATTACAGGATGCTGGAGGTCCATGCTGATCACCTAGAGGTTGAGTTGGGTGTTTTGAGAGATCACCATTTGTATTCTAAGTTATCAAAGTGCTAGTTTTGGATCCATGATGTGTTGTTTTTAGGCCATGTGATTTCCAAGGAAGAAGTTTTAGTGGACCTAGAGAAAGTTTGAGTAATCATGTCTTGGGGACAACCTAATAATATGTTATAGATTCATAGTTTTTTGGTATTGTTTATGTATTATAGATGTTTCATTTGGGAATTTTCTAGGATATATTCTCATTTGATATCCTTGAATAGGAAAGGGTGATGTTTGAGTGGGATAAGAATTGAAAGAGTTATTTTATGTAGTTCCCGGTACAGTTGCTATTTGCACCAATTTTGAATCTTCCTGAGTATAGAAGATCTTATGTTGTGTATTGTGATACTTGGAGTGTAGGTTTTGGGTGTGTGATTATGAAAGATGACCAAGTAGTTGCATATAAAACATGTAATCTATTCCCAAATGAGAGGAACCATTCCACCCACAACCTAGAATTAATAGTTGTGATGCACATGCTGAAGATATGGTGACACTATCACTTCAGGTATTATTTTATAGTTTATTAAAATCATTATATTATAAATTACATTTTTTACTCAAAGGGACTTAAACCACACATAGATATTCTAGGTGGAGTACTGATGCACGCCTGTCATTGGGTGTGAAAAAAATACAATTTCTACGTTTTCCTAGTGCTACATAGTGGCCGACTAGGGTCATATCACTTAAGGAGCTTTCTCAATTGCTCACTCACTTAATCGAGTTCAACTAAACTGATTATTTTTTTATTTTTTTATTTAATCTAAGAAGAAAATTAAATTTAAATGATAGAAAAGATTAAACTAACATGCAATGATAAAATGAGAATAACAAAGAAATAACATGGCCTTTATGGTTTGGTTTATGGGTTTCATAGTTAATTATTGTGTGTGTTTAGATTAAGTTTGTTAATTGAATTCTAAGATCACATGCATGAATTATATTTATTTTATTTAGTGGCATGAAATCTTGAGTGCATTTAGAAATCTTAATTCCACATCCACCTATAATCATGGTTTATGGAACACCTAGATCGAGAGTGTGACATCTCCTAGGACCTGGATCCATCATATTATATTTTATCCACTGAATAAATCAACTCTATCATATAAAGATATTGAATCCAATATAATGGAGGGAAAAGATTTAATAAAATAATAGAAATGAGTTTGAGAACTGTGTCATGGTGGATTATCACTACACCCATGCACATCACTCTTACTCATAAAAAACATAATAAAATATTATAATTTAAGCATAGAATAAATTAAATCAACACATACCTCCCCCAGGACAAGCCTTAGGTTATCCCTTCATTTTTAGGGTAATAGGTCACAGTGGAATGATAATGACAGAGAAGAATTTGATTAGAGATGGAAGATAAAGAGAGATGGAAGAATATGAAAACACTTGTATTTAAAATATGAATATGTGTTCCGTAGGAAAAGAAAAATAAAATGAAAAAAAAGAAATAAATCCAAAATAATCAGTGATGACCATGGCCTCCTATCTAATGATGGTCGATTGGATGGATTGGAAATGATTTGGGAAGGAGAAGGTATCCTCCCTTTGTAGTCTAGAATTTACCCTATACAGTTTCCACATGTTATCCCAATTAAATAGATAATTCACACATGAACCCCTTAATATTTTTTTTTTAAAATATAATTTGTGTATCTCCTAAAAAGTTCAATGTATTTTTTCATATTTACTGAGATTTATGCCCATTTTACTCAGATACTTTATTCTTCCTAGACAGACTCTCCATATTCCATGTATCTCATTTCCCATGCATTAATGGTCTTGACAAAGATAGATTCATGCATGGAAGACTTCATGAAATTTTTGACTCAATGTACTATACACCCACCACCAAAATTGAAGTGTATTTGGGTAGTCCAATAATGAGATATGGGCCCAAATAAAATCTATAGACCAATGAATAGTTTTCAAGGCCTAACTTGTGAGCTTGTTTTGAGCTTCCAAATTGTGGATTTAGTTTTGAATACAAAAGAATGAAATGAATTACACGATGTATATAATCCTAAAAATAAATAATTTCAAAATTTAGATAACTATAGAAAATGTTGTGGTCTAAATACAGAAATAATTTAAAATAGTTAAAATCCAAAATAGTCCATTTTAACAATAAAGTTCAAAATACTACTAACATCATAAAATGTGACAATTTTCCTTAACATAAATGTTTTTTGGGATTTAAAACATTATAATTAGATGTTTAATTATTAAATATATTTTCTCTATCAATCCCTGAACACTTAAACCATGATTTTCATCAAGCATAATATATCAACATTGAAAATTAGAGGGCACCAATGTTATAAATATTGAAATTAAAATGTTATGAAATAAAAAAAATTATCAATATAAAATAATATTTTTAAATTAAACATAAAATATCAATTAAATTTGTGATTTTTAAATGAAATAGTTAATTCATGTATTTTACGTTTCTCCTTTGAAAAATGAAGGAACTTATCATTTAATTAATTAAAGCTCCTCAATTCATTAGTATTAAACATGAAAAATCACTTTCTCAATCTTTTATGTCATCAATCAGGATAATATTCAAGTATAGTTATGCTCATATCCTGAGAACATGATCCTTATCCATAATATTGTATAAGAACTAGTTTCCACACTTTATAAAGATAAAAATCACAAAAAATCGTGAGGGCTTGTAATCAAGGTTCAAATGTCTCTATGGCTTAAGGTTAGTAGGAATTTGATGTTATAAACTAAAGATAAATGAGGAGGTTTATATCTTAAAGAATAAAGCATAATATTTAAAGTAAAAGTTTAATGAAATTATCCCCTTCAATTAATATCAAATCCAAACATCCCCAAAATTCTAAAGTAAAGATTGTGATTGGTTTAATGATAATGAATAATTTGTGCCCTCTCTTGAATATATATATTTTATTTTTATACATTTTTTCCTTTTTTGAATAACTTTTCATTTTTTTTCATTTTTTGAAATCTTATGATTAGAATAAACCTCACATCCACCACCTAACCATGTATGGTAAAAATCATAGGTCTAGTAGTGATGATTTTTGGTTTACCCAAATCAAAACCCAATTTCCTCATTTTTTGGTTCTTTTTTTTCATTATCATATTTTTTGTATTCAATAGGGGAAAAAATAGATTACAATGAGTGATTCCACAACCTTTTATATTTCCCATAAAAAGAACCCCTGCACTTTTTCTTTACAATCTAAATCATCCCATTTACCATGATTCCCTATACCCCCACACTTCAACATTAAAATATCATGAAATTACTAAGAGTAGGGTAATAATGGATAAAAATGGCTTGAAACATGACTCATCCCTATAAAGTTCATTCAGGGTCTCTATGGTCTAAATAAATATTGATGTATAGGTGGTATTTAAGGATAAAAGAATTTCAAAATATGCCTAAATCATTTTAAATTTGTTTTTGCACAATCATAGATTAGACAAGTTAAAATAAAAGTTATGGCCAACGTCATATCCCAAGATCACTCAAGAAATATACTGAAGAATAAATCAAAAGTTCATGGTCTTTAAATCCTTTCAGGAATGAGAAATAATATTTGGAACAATCACTCATGGAATGATTAATAATAACAAATCAATTCACATGAATTTCATAAATTCAAAGCATGAAAAATGGAAGGGAAATTTAATTTACATGAATCAACTAATTCCCTAAAATCACGAGTCCTCATTTAAATATCCATGCTTCACTTTAAACATTCAATTTCTATTTTACACATTCAATTTCTTTGAAATTGAAATCTAAAACAAGACATCACTATATTCATATGAAACTCATGTATCTTAGATAAGTCATGTAAAACATGAATTCAAGTGTGGGCATGCAATTTCAAATTTAATACTCAAATAATTATTGGAAAAAATGTAGGGAGATTAAAATAGAAAAATTAAAAGTGAACAACCTTTTAAAATAAATATTAGTCCTATTTCCTCCATGGATATTTGGTTCTTTCTTTTTACATCGTGAATATACATAATAAAATTACTCAATTAAGCATATGGATAATTTCGTTTAATCTAAAAAAGATAAGATAGCGTGGAATATATACTGTAAAAATAATAAAAAAATGAAAATGAAATATAAATTCCTAAAAAGCATGTAAAGATAAATCATGGTATGATCCCTTAAGTGGGACCTTAATTTTTACTACCTTTAGAAGGGAAGTACTGTATTTTATCCAAAATCAGATGGTGGGTGGATCTTCTTGAACTTGAACCACCACATATGACCTTTCCAACATCTACTTCTTTGTTGGTGGTGATAAATTATCCATGTATAGAGTTCACTAGATCTCCCCCCTTTAAAATGTGGTATAGACTTCATGGAGGGGGTAGGATGAATTATGGAACATCATCCTCTTTTGTTTCTACTTACGCAACATTGTTTTTCTCTTCAGTGATATCTCAACATAGGATGCCTGAATTGAATGATAAATGGGAATGTAAGTTTTTATTTATACATGAATAGAATTTAAATTTGAATAATAAAAAAACCTCCCTTTGATAATGATAATCTTATGTCTTGATTTCCATAGGCTCATCTACTTGGATTTATTCATGGGCCTCCTCAAATTCATTTTCAGTAATTTTAAAAAGATTCTTGTGTTCTTTAATAGGTGCATGTTCACTTTCTTAATCTTACTCTATGGAAAATCAATGATTTATTGGATCTAAAAATTAAATACCATAAGTATTGATACTAAAATTAGATTAAATAAGATAAGAAAAAGAAAGTGTGAAAAGAAATATCATATCCTTGAGTTGGTTTTGGTTCAATAACTTCTTTAGTGGTAATAACCTCTTGGTGTTTAATCTCAATGGATGGAGGTATGTAGTCAAGATCCTCCATATTTTCTTCAAATTCTACAATTCATATGGATTCCACCTCTTCCATTACTAGAGACAAGTAGAGTGGTTCTATCTCTTCTATTGTGTAGGTATCAGGGAGATCATTTTGCAACTCATACTCATTCCAAAATTCATATATATCATGTTAATCTCCCACATATATCTCAATAGAAAATTATTCATCACCATGGATCCACTCTATAATATCATGCTCATCTTGGATATGTTTCCTCAGATTATTAGGTTATGTGTACTTTCCGAGATGGTCCTCAACATCTTTGATGTCTTTAGCGAAATTGGTGAAACCTAGTGGCACTTTATTCTTGGTATTTAATCTTTTTATGTTAGTTCTAAGCTCATCATCCATGGACATAAAATCTTCAGGTGAGATCCATGTAGGTATGACTCGTTCCTTCTTATTTACCATTATCATAAGTTCATAAAAACTTTGTTGTAAGGCCTCATGAGTATAATTTTTTTCTTCTTATTGAACCTATGAGTTATTTCCATGAATTAGAAAAGTAATCATTTTTGAAAACATCATGGACAAAGATTTTTTTTGTTTTTTTTTGAAATCAATTAAAACTATCTATAATATAAAAATTGAAAAAATAATAAAACATTGATTAGCTCCCTAGAAACGATGCAATTTGTGATGCACACCTGTCATAGGGCTTGGAAAAGCAAATTCATATGTTTTCATATTGTAGAAGAGTGGCTGGTCAGGTTCATATCACTTGAGGAGATTTCTTAGTTGTTCACTCAATCTAATTCACCTAAAATAATTATTTTTTTGTTTTTATTTAATATAATAATTCTATGAAATTTAAAATAAATAAAAGATTAATCTAACATATAATTACAGAATAAGATTAGTGAAGAAATAAGTCAACCTTTATGGTTTGGTTTGTGGGTTCCATCATTCTCTTTTTTTTTGTGATTAGATTAAGATTGAAAATTCAATTCTAAGATTTAATGCATGAATTACTATTATTTTACTTTTTGGTGTGAAATCTCAAATCCATTTAGCAATATTAATTTCACCTCCTCTTATAATAAAGGTTGATGGCACAAATCGATCGAGAGTGTGACATCTCCCCGGACCTACCTTTATTGTATGCTATCTCATCTACTAAATGGCTCAACTCCATTATATGAAGAACCTGTATCTAATATAAGGGAGGGAAAATATTTAATAAAATAATAAAAATGAGTTTTAGATCAGTGTTGTGGTAGACGATCACCACACCCGTGCACATCACTCTTGCTCATAAAAAATTAATAAAACCTAATAATTAAAGCATAGAATAAATTAAATTTCAACACACCTCCCCTAGGACAAGACTTAGGTTAGCCCCTCATTTTTTAGGTTAAGAGGTCACGGTGGAATGGGAATTAAAGAAAATAATTAGATTAGGGATTGATGATAATGATAGATGGACGAATATGAAAACAATTGAATTAAAAATTTGCATATGTATTACATGGTAAAAAACTAAAATAAAAATAAAAGAAAGAAATAATAAATAATAAGCATGTCCCTTGGCTTACTCTCCAATGGTGGTAGATTGGATGGATTAAAAATTATTTGGGAAGGAGAAGATTTCATCCTTTTATAGACCAAAATTTACCCTAGAAAGTGTCTACCTGTTAACCCCATAAATGGACGATTCACACATAGACCCATTCATAAAAGTTTTTGAAAAATATCTTTTTCATATCCCCTATAGATTTAAATCTATTGGGATATGTATATCAAGAGTTATTTCTATTTTACTTCAAGACTTTGTTTTGTCTGGGTAGACTCTCCATATTCCATGTCTCTGATTTCCCATGCATTAATGGACTTGAAAATGACCAATTCACGCATGGTCACCTTCAGAAAAATTATGCCTAAATATCATTCATGTACACCATACAAAAATCATAGTATTTGGGCTGTACAATAACTAGATATGGGTCCAACACAAAAAATCTTCTGATCTTTGAACAATTTTCAATGCATAACTTGTGAGCTAGTTTTGAGCTTCCAAATGGTAGATTTATCTTTGAATCATGAACAAGAAAATGAAACCCATGATATATTTCATCCCAAAAAATATATAATGTCACGATTTAGATAATTGTAGAAAATGTTATGGCCTAAATACAGTAATAATTTAAAACAGTTAAAATCTAAAATAGGTTATTTTTCCGATTAAGATCAAAATACAATTTAATCATAAAACGTGACAATTTTGCTTCAAATATTAATTTGGCAGGATTTAAAAAAAAATTAAATTTAAGGTAAAATTATTAAAAATATTTTCTCTATAATGTACCTTTATAATTTTTATTTTGAGATTAATTATAAAACAAGGAAGGGGAATGTGGTCGTCGATTCTTTGAGAAGTAATCTCCCAGTGTTGGCTGTTTGAGAATTAGAAGATGAGTTGGGCCTGATGAGTTCTTTTTATATTATAAGGATTGAGTTATATGAGGGTGGGGAACTAGTGTCATTTTCCAGTGTGTAGGATATTCCATCTCTTATAAATCAGGTTAGGAGTGGGCAAGTATCTGACCCCGAATGCTAGCAGATTAATAGTGATTTAAATAATGGGGAGACCTCAGGTGATTCATCTCGGTCTCCTGATGGTTATATTATTTTTATAGGATAAATGGTAGTTTTTTGAGCATGAGGAAGGAGTTGATGAATTTATCACAACATTCTATTCGGTTTATTCACCTCGGTGTGAACAAGAAGTTTTATTCATTGAGAGTCTGGTATTGGTGGCTTGGAATAAGAAGTGTTGTGGAAAACTTTTTTTTATAGATACTTGACCCACTTGAGGATAAATTTTTAATATCAAAGGCCAATTGTGTTTTTTAACCCCTTCAATTTCTGTTGTGGAAATGGAATGATATAAGTACGAATTTCATGATTCGTCCACCCTCTGCTCTAAGTGCGAAAGATTCCATATGGATGATTATAGATCATCTAATGAAATCTATTGATTTTCTACCCATGTGGGAGTCAAAAAATGTTGAGGACCTATGATGCTTATATGTTCAAGAGGGTTTTCAGCTTCATAGAGTTCCCATAATGATCGTTTCAGGCCAGGATTCTCATTTCACGACTCAATTTTTAAGGGGACTTCAGGAGGATTTGGGAACCCATTTGAAATTGAGCGTTGTGTATCACCCTCAAATAGATGGTTAGTCTGATCATACCATTTGGACTCTCAAGGATATGAAGCGAGAATGTTTTCTTGATTTTAGTGGTTTGTGGGAAATTCATATGATGTTATCCATGTTTTATTATTACAATATTTATTAGGTCTCAATCAGGATGGCTCCATGGTATGCAATATATGTGTGGTCATGCCAATCCAATCAGTGTTGGTCAGAGGTAGGGAATCATCCCTTTGTTGGAACAAGCCTTGTACAAGATATGTATAAGATATTATGGATGATTCATAAATAGATAGAGATAGTTCAGAGTCACTAGAAGTCATTTTTTGACCGACTTCGTTATCCATTAGAGTTTTTGGTTAGTGATAAAATGTTTCTTTGGGTATCAATTCTACTAGGACACCAACACTTGGGAAATAAGGGGAAATTAGTACCATGTTATTTCAGGACATTTTTTGTTATAGATCTTCTTAGAAAGGTATACTATTGGCTATAGTTACCACCACATATGACCTTGATCCACAACGTCTTCTATGTTTCCTAACTGAAGAGATACCATCCCAACCCATCTCAGGTGTTGGAGTGGGAGTACATGGAGCATCATAATGATTCTATTATGGTGGAGAATATTTTTCAAATTGTGGAACTTCTAAAAAAGGAATACTGTGTAAAATTTATCCCTTTGGTCTGTGTGCTCTGGCTGTGAAGATGTGATGGCTATGAGATATAAGAGTTGGAAGGTTGGGTGAGGGAGTATTGGAATCACCTAATTTTTATAGAGAATCTTGAGGAATTTATTTTGGAAAAAGTGGCAGGGTGGTGAGTTTTTGACACCTACTGGGTCCCTAATATGTTTATTTTTTAGTTTTGATTGTCATTTTTATTGTTTTTGAAATTCCTAGGTGTTAATAGTTGAAAGTGAAGATTTTTGGTTGGAAAGAATGGCGTGCATGATTTTTCAAACTATGAATATAACCATATGAGAGGACTGAAGGTGGTTAT
Source organism: Viscum album (assembly GCA_963277665.1). NCBI lineage: Eukaryota > Viridiplantae > Streptophyta > Magnoliopsida > Santalales > Viscaceae > Viscum > Viscum album. Next base: position 785,644,405 of record OY728157.1, read on the forward strand.
AATGGGATTTTTCATAGTCTGAACATGTTTTTTCAAGGTGTGTGACACCTACGGGAAATTGTGCAACCATATCGGGGTTGAAATTTGTAATACCCCAAGTTTTTATAGACCTTTTTTTCAAATAAATTAAATTTTTATTTATATCTTGCAATCCACTAAGTCAAAAATTCCTTTCACACAAAATCAAATTGTTATACATTATAAACAACACCCACATGGAATATGATATACATATCACTGAGTTGGCGTATGATACACGTAACACAAAGTTTCTACAAAACATCTCTTTTTTTATAATTATTTAAATGTGATAATTATAACCTAGAATTTTAACCCAGTTATATGAATAGTAATAACTAATTTTCAATTTTTTTTATAAATGTGTTATATAAATAAAACAAATTGATAAAAAAGAATATATTTTTGGTAAAGACCTTCTATGTTTAAAAATATCATTTTCTCGAATGAATCGCTTTTAATGCCTTTCTGTAAAAAATAATAAAATTAATTTTAGACACATTTAGAAATTTAATTTTTAAAAATTGGATTCATTTTTCAATTTATAATTTAAAAATTATATTAGGGTGAATTTTTGGGATTTTTCTGACAAACATCATTTTTGGATGAATAGTGAAAAATACAGGATTTTAATTCAAAACTGCTTTTAAATTCAATTTATTTGTAACATTAAATAGTATTTTTAGTTGGTTTAATAGTTTAGTTATATAATATTTTTAACAATTAATCAAATTTTTGTCATTGGAACGAATTTCACCTCGAAATTAGAAATACAAACTTTGCAAGCTTTTGATCATTTTGTACTTTAAAACCCCACATTATCGACCCGAATACAGGACTAATTTTAAATTGATTTATTCCACTTATGTGATTAGAATTTGAAAAAATTGAGTCCATATTTTTAATCATAATAATTTATAATTTATTATAAGGTCAAATTTGTTTTTGACCAAAAATATTAGTGAAAGTGATTAAAATTAATTACACTTGTTAAGAGAAAAACTAGGCTAATAAAGTACTAAACCATAAATATAAGACCCAAAACGACCTATAAACTTGTAAAAAACCAATTTTATGGCCAGTATTAATCCATTAACCTTCCATTGTTTAGTGTGGTTTATTTTTTTTGACTTTGTTTAGGTAAAAACGTGGGTACACCTAACTTGTTTTAAAAAATGCCAAGTGTGTCATTTACCTTTCATATAAAAGGACACTAACTCTACACACTTCATCACACCTCTCAGACCAATTTGATCACTAAAAATCTTCTAAAATAATCTCAAAACATCCCTAACTTCTTTCTATAAGACTTACCTTGGGAATAAGGCAACTCAAGGAAACCTTTTGGCATAAACCAAAAGGAGTTACCTGATTAAGAGGTAACATCTTATCCCAAGCTCCTTTCTTTTTTTTTATTCTCCAAGACCTATACTATCTTTATTACATTTTTGTATGAAAACAATAATATAATTAATATAATAGGATTTTTTTATTCTAATTTTTCAACCTAATTTCACACACACCTCCATTTAATGGATATCAAACATATTGTTTACGTGTACATCGAACTACTGCCTCACTAAATGATGATTGTTCATTTCTTTTTTACTACATCTCATGGTGAAAATTATGATGGAAAATATGCTTATATAAGTCATGAATTATATTTTTTATTTATTTAATCTTCAGTATTATTTTTATAATGCACAACTTTTTTACTTTCTATTTGGTGTAATTACGATAATTTCATTTGAGAACGTGTAGACTACTGCCCACTCAAAGCGATGTGATTCATTCACACACTACATGGAATGTATTAAGGATGGTTTTAGTGAAATTATATGATATATATTTAATTATAATTATAATTTAATTATATTTTATAAATATAAACTTTTTTTTTCATTTTCATTCCTTTCATTCAATATTACAGTTAAAACGGAAACAACGTTCATCCGTATGTACGACTTACCATCTCCATGAACAATGTATTCCATTTCATACTTATTTATGATATAGATTATTATAACATAAATATAATGTATATTAATTATATTTATATCATTATTTACATACTTTAATCATGATATATGTATAAGGACCAATAATATAACAAATTAAGACACATGCGAAGTACAAAGAGAATATTATTCGAAGTGAAACCTTAACATAAGATTGTTAACAAGACGGTAATATAAGGCAATAATAAAACCATATATTTTATTATGTATAAGAATATTATTCTTCAAAAATTTTATAATAAAATAATATTTATTATATTTAAATCTTGTACGAGTATTAAGAGAGTCAAGATACAAGGTAAAAAGATTTCAACTCACTTTTTATTCCCATGAGATACATGCTATGTTCGCCAATATTTCATTTTGTGTGGTGTTCTTACTGAACATGATTGAATTATATCTATATTATACCTAAATTTATGGGTATTAACACATCAATTTTATAAACTTTAATTCTTGGGGTTTATGTTTCCAAAGTTAGAAAATCGATAAAAATGTTTTCTCTCAATTTTCCTTCTTTGAGACTCATGTTTTATTATGCACATAATATCTTTTTGAGCAGTATATACTTCCATTTTTCATGTAATATCAGGAATATAATTATTTTCATTTTATTTTAATCTTCATGTAATTTCCTTTTCTTATACAGAGGGTATAATCCCAAGATACCAAGTTATTAGATTTTATTGAGACAATCTCATCATTTTCAAGATTGTTTACATTTATGATTACTTTGATGAAATATTTTCATTCGTAACTAAAAATTATTATGATTTTACTTATCCTATTTTTATTCAAGATATCCTCAGGTGTTCGTACCATTTTTTCACTCTTATGTACTTAATATATTTTTTTTGTGTAAAATATGACCATCTCTCCCTCTTCGTTTGGAATTATATTATATTAAAAAACACATGTTTTCAAAAAGGTTTTCAAAAGATCATTTAATATAATTTAAAGGAAAAATGATTTTAAATTTTTTTTTATTGTTTTCAATAATTACATTATATGTTTTCAAATCTATTTTCAAAGAAAAGTTTTTATGTTTTAAAAATAATTTTTCAAAGAAGAAATTATATTTTCATAAGGAAATGTTTTTAAAGACCTTTAAAAATTATTTCCCATCTAAGATAAAATATGTTGGTGTTTCTCATGAATTTATAGGGAAATTATTCAATGTTTGCATTGATATTATTTTTGTGAATGGATTATGTTTTGATGGAATGATGTTTATGAAACCTATTTCTCTTTCATGGGTTATATGATTTTGAAACCTTCTCTTTTTCATGGTTTATGTTTATGATGAAATGATTATGAAACCCGTCTCTTTACACATGTTATGATATGCTTACATGTTTATAATACCCATTTAATTTCATGGGTTATGATATAAGTATTTATGATCTTGTGGCACATGTACGAATGATTTAATTCTGAGATGGGTGGGACCAATATCTCTCTATAATGCATTGGGTAAAGATTTATATCTCATGATATAAAATAAGATAGTCTTGGTAATGAAACTTGACTACTAAGATGGCCATGGGAGTGAACCATTACTACTAGGATGGTATGAGGAGTGAACTCATGCTACTAAGATGGCCATGGGAGTGAACCATGACTACCAAGATAGTATGGGGAGTGAACCTATACTACCAATATGGGCTTGGAAGAGACACCTTATATAATATAGAAATAATCATATATGCTTATGTGTATACCAAAATTCCATATTTTATTCCTATGTTATGATTTCATGGCTTACTCTCTTTATTTCATTATGATTCATGTCTTATGAACTTCCAATATTTATGCTGTGATTCCTATTATTATCTTTGAGATGCGTGGTATGATCTTTTATTTTCACGATCACATTTTCATACCCTTATGCTCATGTTTATTCTTACATATATCCAATTTTACCCTTATTGAGAATATGCGCTAACCAATTTTTATGTTTCCTTTCCTATAGGTTATGATGATATGTATTATGCTTTAGGTGTCTAAAAAGGATGGTATTAAAGAAGAAACTAGTGGTAGATTATGTAGCTCATTTATGTACCATTTTTTATGTTTTCATGTTTCCAAATGAACTAGAATAATTACAGTCTTTGGGAATCTATTTTTATAATGTCTAAGTATTCCAAAAAAGTTATCTAATATTTATCTTTGAAAAGAGAGGGTCACTATAGTTGGTATCAGAGAAAAGTCATAGTTTACATTTGGAATCTAAGATGAGAAAACCTTAGTGACAACCCTAAGGACATGTGTAGGAATAAGTATAAGGATAAGGGGAATTATATGAAAATGTCCTAGAATTTTGGAGAAGGATAGAGTGAGTTGTTTCTAAGAAATATATCACTGTCTGGATAATACAAGTGAATGTGACTCTAGTATAGATGTACCTAGGGGTAACAACTCTGAAAAGATGTTCCAGACTTGACTTGCAGTAATTTGGTACACAACAACGAGCATTGTTGCACACCTAGTTTGACACTCTCAGGGGATATTATTTGGGAATTCACAATCTCTTCACGAACCATTATGAAGGATATAAATATTATTTGTCTATAAATAACCTAGGATAAACCTAAGGATTCATGTATTAATGATGGTCTCTTAAGTTAGACATTCTATATGGGTTTTTTCATGATTAAGTTGTTCATCATTATGATAACTCTTTCCTAATATATGATTTTTGTTTTAGTCAATGGATAGAACCCAAAGGAACCACATTAATGGTGATTGTGACAAACAATGCAACGATTGTCCTCCTGAGAAACCAAAAGCTATGGGTGCCAGAATTAAAAACCTCATTGATATGCTCACCCAACATTCCAAAGATATGAATCATGGTGGACTTACAAATCAGCAAAGGAGGGAACAAAATTATATTGATTCTTTCATAAGGAAACATCCACCTTCATTCATAGGGTCTTCTGATCCACTTGTTGTTGAAAAATGGATCAACACTACTAAAAAGATATTATCCATTCTTCAGTGTTCAGAGCATGAGACATTCATTCTGGCAGTTTATCTGTTAGAAGTAAAGTCAGATCAGTGGTGGAACAAAATGAAGAATATGAGAAAACAAGATGAGACTTAATCCATGGATTGGGATGAGTTAAAGAACTTATTTTTCAATATGTAATTTCTTTAAATTATTTTTACCAAGATGGAGAAATATTTCCTTGAGTTGAAGCAAAGATATGATGAATCCATTGGTAAATACATTTCTAATTTCACGAGACTATCAAGGTACATTTTTGGAATTTTCCTCAATTCTAAAAGTAAAGTTGATAGGTTCTTTAGTGGCTTAAATACAAGTGTTATAAGTCCATAGGATATAATATAATTTAGTATTTTTGAAGATATTTTTAATTCAAAAATCATGTTTGAAATGGAGGTTTGAGTCAAATATCAATATCATGGTTTTGAAAAGAATAGGAAGATAGAGTTTAAAGGAAAATAAAATAAATCTTGAAGACAAGAAGATAAACATTCCTTTATTCTCTATGTATTGGAATAATCATGAATGAAATTTACTTAAGGGGTCAAATGAATGTTTTAAGTGTCGATGAGAAGTCCATCAGTCATTTGATTACTGATGTGATGGGAATATGTTAGCTCAAAAAACAAATTTAGAAAAATACACATAGAATTAACCTCCCACGATTCAATGCTAAAAGTGTAAGGAGAATGGTTATTATGTTAACCACTGCTAAAACCTAAGGGCTGGTGATGATGATTGAAATCAGAAACCTCTTATTCCAAGGGACACGGGAAAATCTAATAGAATATCTATTTCAAAGGAAAGGTGTGATAACGAAATGATGAACGATACACTTACCATCCACTCTAGAACAATAAATTTCATATTTTATTTTCAATCCACCAACTCTTTTATATATAAATAATTTTATTAGGGTATTATGATTCGACCAAAACAATTAGATGTGGAATTATCAGTGAAAACCCATAGTGGTACAATGATTAAATCTCAAGCCTATAATTCCTATCCGGTTGAAGTGTTTGGTAATGTGCTTCCTAAAAATCATTTCATTATTCCTTTGGTCGAATTTTATGTCATCTTAGGCATGGATTTTATTTCTATGCCGAAATCCCAAATCAATTGTTAAATAAGTAAAGTTACTTTTGATATTTCAAAACATCCTATGACCATCCATGAATGTGAGGATAATCATGAACTTCTTGTGGATATTACATCTAGTGTATGGGTCTTAATTTCCATTCAAAAGGGTTTTTTTAAATCTCAAATGGTTAGGGAGAAGATTGACATTGATGATATGCCTATTGTTCAGGATTTTGTGGATGTATTTCTAGAAGATATTCCTAGTCATCAACCAAAAATGTGAAGTTGAGTTCTCAATATAACTCATAACTAGTTCCACACATATTTTAAAGACTCCTTATAGAATGACCCCGATTGAGTGGTATGAATTGAAGAAGCAACTCCAAGAAAACCTTTATAAGGGATTCATTTGGCCAAGTGTATCACCTTAGGGTTCACCAGTTCTTTTTTGTAAAAAAGAAAGATATATCAATGATACTCTACATTTATTATCAGGAGTTGAACAAGATCAAATTCAAGAACAAGTACCCTCTTCCCTGTATTGATGAATTATTTGATCAACTGCGAGGAGATCAATAATTTTACAAGACTGACATTTGTTATTGATATCAGCAATTGAGGGTCAAGAAAAAGGATATACCTACTACGAAATTCCATAAAATGTATGGAATCTATGAATATATAATGATTCCTTTTGTTCCTACTAATGACCCTGCCATATTCATGGATTTAATGAATAGAGTCATTATATATTACCTCAATATTTCTTTGGTAGCCTTGATAGATGATATTATTATCTATTTAAAGGAAAATTAAGAGCACTAAGATCACTTGAGAATTGTAGTGAAGACCCTAAGGAATGAGAATATATATGAAAAATTTACAAAGTGTGAATTTCGGCTACAAAAGTTTTCATTTATTGGTCATATAATCTCAAGAGATAGTATAATATTAGTTCCATCAAAGATAGAGTCTACTGAATGCTATTCTAGACCCACCATGATGTATGAGATCCACAGATATCTTGGTTTAGCTGGATATTATCAACAGTTTGTGGAAACGTTATCACGACTATCTAATCCTTTGACCTAGTTAACTTGGAAGGGTGTCAAGTTTCTCTAAATAGATGAATTTGAGGAAAATTTCAAAGAACCGAAGAGAAGGTCAGTTAATGAACCTATGATTACATTAATCTATAGTAGAGAAGGGGTTTTAATCTATAGTAATGCATCCAAGAAGGGATTGAGATGTTTTCTTATGAAGAATAACATGGTTATCACTTATGCCTCATGATAGTTGATGATTCATGAGAAAAATTACCCAAATCATGATTTGGAATTACCAGGGGTAATTTTTTCCTTAAAGATACGGATGAATTATATTTATAGAGAAAATGTGATATATATACTGATCATAAAAGTCTAAAATATATATTCACATAGAATGAGTTGAACATGAACCATAGAATATGGTTTAAGTTGATAAAGTATTATCACTACTCAATAAATTACCCCCATGGGAAAGTGAACAAGGTGGCTGATGCTTTGAGTCGAAAAGATAATTCTATATTATCCATGATGAGGATCACAAAGGATCCAATATTTCAGGATTTTCAAAGAATGAATTAATAAATCTTAAAGGAAGGGGAAAAATATTATCTTTCTCAAATTAATATTCCACCCTCTATCCAAGTAAAGATTCAGAAGGTGCATAAGGAAGATGATGATCTACAAAAGAAAATCATAAATTTACCTAAGCTTAACCTTGATCAGTATGGAATTGTAAGGTTTAAGAACTGTGCATTTGTTCCTTCCATGCTAGATTTGAAGAAAGACATTTTAGAGAAAAATTATAGTTCTTCACTATCTATTCGTCCTGGAAGTAATAATATGTATAGGGAATTGAAATAATTCTTCAGGTGAGATGGTATAAAGAGAGATATCACAGATTTTGTATCTCAGTGTTTGGTATGCTATGAAGTTAAGGATGACAAAAAGAAGTATAAAGAAATGTTGCATCCATTACCCTAACCAGAATGGAAATGGGAGAATATCGCTATGAATCTTGTCGTTGGATTACCCAAAACCTCAAAAGGGTTTAATGTTATATGGGTGGTAGTTGATCATCCTACTATGTTAGCACACATCATTTCTATCAAATAATTTTTCTCTCTGGATCATCTTGCCATGATATATATTAAAATAGTAGTAAGGTTTCATGGAGTACCACATTCTATTGTATCATACCAGGATCTAAGGTTTACCTTAGAGTTTTGGAAAAGTCTTCAGCAAGAACATGATATAGAATTGATTTTCCGCACTTCTTATTATTTGTATACATATGGTTAATCAGAATAACAATTCAAACCCTAGAGGATATGTTGAGATCTTGTTCACTCGATTTCAGAGGTGGTTGGGATCAACAATTTCCTCTAGCTGAGTTTTATTACAATAATAGATTTCACTCAAGTATTCAGATTCCACTATATGAATACCTATATGAGAAGAAATATAGAGCTCCAATGTGTTGGGATGAGGTTGGAGAAAGAATTCTATTGAGACCTAATATTGCTGAAGAAATGGTTGAGAAGGTTAAAACCATTTAGTAGAAAATCAAGGCAGCTCAAATTCAATAGAAAAGATTAGCTGATAACCATCAATGTGATCTAGAATTTGAAGTTGGTGAATAGGTGTTTCTATGAACCTCACCTAGGATGAAATTTGTGAGATTCATGAAGAATGGGAACTAACCCCAAGTTATATTGGTCCCTTTGAGATTCTTGATCGTATTGTGACAGTAGCCTATAACATGAAACATCCTCCAAATCTCTATCAAGTCCTTGATTTGTTTCATGTGTCTCTCCCGAGGAAGTATATACCTGACCCTTCATATGTACTGGCCTCAAAGTTCATACAATTTGAGAAATATCATTCTTACAAAGAAAAAACTGTTGAAATTATGGACCGATCAGAGAAATTTATAAGAAAATAGACCACTCATCTGGTCAATGTTTTCTGGAGAAATAACTAGTTAAAGGAATCTATGTGGAAACTTGGGGATATTCTAAAGCATAATTATTTTCATATTTTTACTCGAGTGATGAATTTTGAGGGAGAAATTCATTTTAATGTGGGAAGAATGTAACACCCTGAGTTTTTATGGAACATTTGGTTTGAATAAATTAAATTTTCATTTATATCTTAAAATTAAATATGTCCAACATTCCTTTCATATGGAACCTAATTTTTTTACATTACATGAAACACCAACTTGGCTAACAATACATGAAATATTGAGTTGGTGTATGATACTCACAACATATAGTTTTTACGAAACATATCTCATTTTTAATAATTATTTAAATGAGATAATTATAACCTAGCTATAAAAATTAGTTATATGTATTGTAAAAACTAATTATTATTTTTTTTATAAATTTTTTATATAAATTAAACATAATTATAAGTAGAAGATATGATTTTTGGTAAAGTCTATCTATGTTTAAAAATACCATTTTGTTGAATGAACCACTTTTAATGTCCTTTTGTGAAAAATAAAAAAAATAATTTTAGACACATTTATAAATTTAATTTGATAAAATGGACTTAATTTTTGAAATTATAATGTCGACATTAGATTAGGGTGAATTTTTGTGATTTTTTTGACAAACATCATTTTTGGATGAATAATGAAAAATACCAAATTTTAATTCAAAGCTGCTTTTTAATATAATTTATTTATAATGTTAAATTAAAATTTTAATTAGTATAATAGTTTTTTTAGATAATATTTTTACCAATTAATTCAATTTTGAACATTGGAAAAAATTTCACCTTGAAATTGGATATAAAAACTTAGCAGACTTTTAATCATTTTTACTTTAAAAACCCACATTGTCGACCCGACTGCAGGATTATTTTTAAAATAAAATTTTCCACTTATATGATTATAATTTTGATAAATTGATTAATTATTCTGAATAATCATAATTTATAATGTCTAATAATGTCAAATTCATTTTTACCAAAAATATTAGTGAAAGTAATTAAAATTAATTACATTTGTTAAGAGAAAAAAATAGGATAATAAAGTACTAAAACTAAAATATAAGATCCAAAATGACCTAGAAAATTGTCCAAAACCAATGTTCTGGACATTATTCATCCATTAAATTCAAATTATTTAGTTATGTTGGTTTGGTATGAATTTGTTAAGGTAAAAACGTAGGTACACCTAACTTGTTTTCAAAAATGCCAAGTTTGTCCTTTCCCTTCACTATAAAGGCCACCACCTCTACCCATTTCCTCACACCTATAAATACCATTGTCTCACCCAAAATATGCTCAAATAAGATACCCACTTCCATAACTTCATCATATAAGTTTTCCCTTTGGTAGAATGCAACTGAAGTAAGACTTTTGGGACAAACCAGAAGGAGTTACCTGGTTTAGAGGAAATGTCTTCTCTCATGCTCCATTCCTTTATTTTCATTATCCACCCCTACAATATATTTATTACATTATTGTATGAAAAAGGTATCCTAAATGCACTAGGATGTTTTTATACTAATGGATTGACCTAAACTTACAAACACCTCCTTCTAATGTATATCGAACATGCTGTTTACGTGTATGATGGACTACCACCTCACTAAATGATGATTTTTTATTTGTTGTTTACCACCTCTCATGGTGGAAATTATGATGGAAACTATACTAATATATGTCATATATTATATTTTTTTTACTTAATCTTCTATATTACATTAACATCACACATCTTTTTTACTTTCCTTCTGGTGTAATTATGATAATTTCAATTGAGGAAATGTTGACTATCACCCCCTCAAAGTAGCGTAATTCATTCAAAAAATAATGGAATGTATTAAGGATGGATTTAGTGAAATTATATGATATATATAACATTATAATTATAATTTAGTTATATTATATAAATATACACTTTTATGTCATTTTATTTCCTTTCTTTCAAAATAATAATTAAAACAGAAACAACGCTCATGCGTACGTACGACTTACCGTCTCCATGAATGGTGTATTAAATTTTGAACTTTTTTATGCTATAAATTATTATAATATAAATATACTATATATTAATTATATTTAAATCACTATATACATTATTTAATCATGATATAAATTTAAATACCATTTATATAACAAATTGAGACACATGTGAAGAACAAAATGAAAATACCTGAAGTGAAACCTTAACATAGGATTACAAATAAGTGGTTAATATAAGGTCATAATAAAAAAATATATGGTATTATGTATAAGAATATTATTTTTTAAAATATATAAAAAAAGAATATATTTATTATACAAGAATATTCTATGAGTATGAAGAGAGTCAATACACAAGGTAAGGGGATTTCATCTCACTTTTTATTCTCGTGAGATACATGTTATGTTCACCACTATTTCATTTTCTGTGGAGTATATACTACCCATGATTTTATTATATGTATAATATACCTAAATTTTTTGGTATTAACATATCCACTTTATGAACTTTCATTCATGGGGATTAAGTTTCAAATGTTACCAAATAGGTAAAAATGTTTTGTCTCAATTTTCTTTCTCTGAGACTAATATTTTTTTATTCAACAATGCTCTTTTTCGAGGTGTATATACTTCTATTTTACATGTTATATCATGAATATACTTCTTTTCATGAAATTTTAATATTCACATAATTTCCTTTTCTTACATGGTGAGTGTGATCCCATGTTATCAAGTTATAATAGTTTATTGACACAATCTCACCATTTTTTGAGATTCTTTACGTTTATGCTTCCTTTGATGGAATGTTTTGATCCAACACTCAGGAATTCTCATAATTTTCCTTATTGTTTGTTTATTCAAGATATACTCATGTTTTAGTACCATTTCCCACTATTTTTTACTTATGATAATGTTTTTAAGTAAGATATGGTCATCTCTCTGTCTCCGGTTAGAATTATATTGTATTTAAAATCCTATGTTTTTGAAAATGTTTTCAAAAATGTTTTTAAAATATACTTAAAGATCATTTCAAAGGAAATGAGATTTTAATTTTATTATTATTTTCAAATATTTATTTATATGTTTTCAAATCTATTTTCAAAGAAAAGTTCTTCAAAAGGATTTATGTTATAAAAATAAAATTTCAATGATGAAAGGGTATTTTCTTAAGGAAATGTTTTTAAATTTATTTCAAAACTATTTCCCATATAATATAACACAAATTAGTGTTAATAATTAATTTATGGGGAAATTATTCAATTTTTCCATTAATATTATTTCTCTGAATGGATTATTTTTTATATCAGGATTTTTATGAATCCAATTTCTCTTTCATGGGTTATATGCTTTTGAAGCCCACTTATTTTCACGGGTTATGTTTATGTTGAAATGATTATTAAACCTGTCTCTTTCCACATGTTATGATATGATCAAATTTTTATAATAACCTTTTCATTTCATGGGTTATGATATGACAATTTATGATCTTGTGAAACATGTATGAATGATTTACTTACGAGATGGGTGGGACTTATATCTTCTACCAATGAATTGGGTAAGTATTTATATCTAATGAGATAGACTAAGATGGTCTTAGGAATGAAACTTGACTACTAAGATGGCCATGAGAGTTAACCATAACTACTAGGATGGTATGAGGAGTGAAATAATGCTATTAAGATGGCAATGGGAGTGAACCATGACTACCAAGATGGTATGGAGAGTGAACCTATAAAACGAAGATGTTATTGGTAGTGATGCATTGACTACTATGGAAATCAAACTATATGATTATGTTTCTGTCACAATTGCATATTTTATTCCTATGTTATGATTTCGTGGATTATTCTATTTATTTTATTGAGATTCATGTATTATTAACTTCCAATCTTGATGCCATGATTCCAGTTATGATCTTTGATATGCAAGGTATGATATTCTATTTTTATGATCATGTTCTCATACCCTTATTCTCATGTTTAATCTTCATTGTATACCTTTTTACCCTTACCAAGAATATGAGATAGCCCCTATTTATGTTTCTTTTCTCCCAATTTATGATGATATGTATTATGTTTGATGTGTCTAAGAAGGGTTCTAGTCAAGAAGAACCTTGTGAGAGTTGATGTGGATCATTTATGTACCAATGTTTATGTTTCCATGTTTCTAAATGCACTAGACCAATTACGGTCATTATAATTTTTCTTGTATAATGTTTAAGTATTCCTAAAAAGTTATGATATGTTTATGTTTGGAAAGAGAGGGTTGCTATAAAATTTGTACGCACATAGTTGGTGCATAGTTTACCTAACAGTGTAGCCAAACTGTCAGGCCCTGCCAATTCACTTAAAAGGTATATTTTTACCTTTTTTACATTGTTATATTTTTATGTTTTGAGGGATCATTTTCAACCTCCATCATGTAAAGCACATATCTATTAGTTTTGGAGCTTCCTATATCCTTACTTTGTGGTTTTATTATGGATTTAAGGTGTATTGGATTGAGGTAAAGAATTTTTTTGTAGTTTTCATCCCCTCTTCCACCATCTTACCCTTGTTCATCCATTTTCATGAAGATTTGGAATCCTAGGGCTGGTGTTGTCTGAATATAAGGTATGTGATGATCGTTTTGGTTTTATTTTTTATGGATTATGCGCATGAGTCCCTTTTCAACCTCTTCTAGTTTGTTTTCAATAGAGAAGACATGCATTGGATTGAATTTGAGGTAGGTGTATCTATTTAAGGGCATTTCCATGGATTACCTTTAAAATTATGAATCTAATTTTGATTTTGTGTATTTAATTTCCAAATAAATTATTTATGATTGATTTTTATCCTTTATTTGATGTTATTTATGACTTTTGTTTGGAAATTTAGTGTTTAAAAGGGGATTTTTCAAATGGGCATGGATTGTGTGCACATAAAGTGTTTTCTAAAATGGATCAAAGTGGTTTTTATGGTTTTAAAAGTTTTTAAAGAGGTCTAGATATGGATTACCTAGGGATAGGTGTTTTGATAAAATTTCCATATTTTTTTAAGAAATGGATTTTGATATGGAATATTTTATATGAGAACTTGTTCGTGATTTTGGACATGGTGTAGAACATGGGTTAACTGGGGTGTGTGTGAGGGGTTTGTTTGAGAGGCCATGTGAGATGTCAGAGGGAATAAAATGAAATCTTCGACTCTTTTTTTTCTAGGAGGATATTTGATGCATTAGAGGGAGGATATTGTGATAATCCAATTCGGTTTCCCAAGGACCATGTGAACCTTTGGGTAGGAAGACCATTTGAGATTCCATGTTGGTTACTGAGAGACCATGAGAGCTCTTAGAGTGGTCCTGGGGAAGACTATGAGAGATTTAATTTTTCTTATATTCCTTAAATAAATATTTAATCAATCATGATATGCATGATGATTAGATCCTTATGTGAACATTACTCATGTTGGATTGGTTATATGATTTATACATTTTATTATTTTCTTTTTGATGTGATAAGATATATTATTCTCAGTTTTATTCATATGGTTTTTGATGTTGATACTATGATAATTTTTATTATTCCTTGTTAGATATGTTGAGAATGATGAGCCTTAATCCTTGTAATTTATTTCAGGCATGTTTTAAAGTGTTTTGGAAAATTAGTTTTTTTAAATAGAAAACCAATGTTATTTTAAAGGTTTATTTGAAAATGGTATGCTTTAAAGGCGGTTTATTTTTGAAAATGTTTTAAAATAATTTTATTGGTTCCCAAGAATAAAATCCATAAATAGATTCTTGGTGGTATCATACTATGAATCCTTCCTCACACCCTTCTTTCTCCTTTGTGAGTTTTCAGATTTTGTTTTCAAGACACATGTAAGTTTAGGGGAAACATGTACTTCAGAGGCTCTTCTTGATCACCATTATCTAGTGATTTGAAAATGAGATCTTTTATTAGAGTTATTGGATCATGTGGATTCATTATTGGTATTTTTTAATAGTTATTATGTATGTTTAGGCCTCATTTATAATTTAACCTTTCTTTTTTGGTTTGGTTTTTTAGAGATACCTTGTATGTATATGTGTAGTTATGGAATTTTTGTATGTGATGTATGTTGTGGTTTAGCGTATCTTATTATCTTATTCTATTGATTATAATGATATTGGATTATAAATCATGTTTATGGATGTGTCATGCATTTTTTTACAATGGATAAACCATTCCCAAGTGATAGTTAGTTATGCTCGATTCTTTTCTCCAGTCCATTGTGATTGAGAACGCGCTTTGGGCCATGTGGCACGCCAGCTCATGTGATGGGTCGGGTTTTCCTAGTTTGGTTCATTATAGTAATTAAATAACGCATTATAGAGTTTTATCAGGACCACCCATCATCATAAACAATTTTCAAGGACCATAATATATTTGAAATAGATAAAATCTTTCATTTCCATCATAAAACATATAAAAATATACTTTTGAACCCATAAGTAAAATATTCTTTGATATTAATATACCCCTTTACTTTAAAACCCGATTTTCAAAACTAAAATACCCAGAACAGAGGGAAGGGGTTTTTTGAAGAAAACATGGAATCTTATAATTAAATCAAAACACAAAATAACAACTTTGGTAGCCATAAAAGATGTCAACATCCTATATATTAAAATAGAACATTCATTTTTCTTTTTGTAAATAAAGTAAAAACATTCCATATAAAATATATAAAAATATTACTTTTGAAAAACTTTGAAATAAATTCAAAATAGAAATAAAATGACTTTAATAATTTATTTATTTCAATATAAATACATCCATAAAAGGATTTTAAAAATATATACATGGAAGAAAAATATTTAGAAAATAAATCCTTAGAACATTAAAAACATGGTTTTAAGGTAAAATGTCCCTTATCATGAGTCTGAATTGTCAAATAAATTATTTATATCCATGAAAAATAAAATTATTTTAATTATTTACTCTCTTAATAACCTTTTTAAGGTTTATTATTCATTTTGTTTCACTTATATCCATGTTATATTTAATTACTTAATCAATTATGTTCATGTCAGACGTTTTGAGAACATTCATCTTATATATCCAAAATAAGTTTAGTAGGTTGACTATGGTCAAATGGATCATCATTATATAATTTCCATAATCTTAATAATTTTATTATTATAAATTTTATATATTAATTATACTTTTATAACCAATCATGTAAGGTATTTATGAAAAATGAATTATTTTACATCATGGAGATGGTAGTTAGCACATACACATGAGTAACATTTCTATTTTTTAATGAAAATGAGATAAAGAAGGTGTATAACCCCCCTATATTTTTAAAATAACACTATATTAAATATCTTATATGACTCACAACACTGATCTTAAATGAACCAAAAAATATTATTATTTAAATATGACCATTATAAACTAGCCGTGGAGTTGAAAGGCATGAATAATATTAAATTAATTATGAAACATATATTATGGACCAAATTAATACAAATTTATTCATTAATTATTAATAAATAAGTACTCAATTTTTTATTTAAGTTATTATATGCTTCATAAATGCTTTTTTTATCAAAAATGATTCTTATTGCTTTTTGTGAAAAAATAATATAATTAATTTAATGAAATTATATAAATTTTTATTTTATAAAAATAATATTATTTTTTAAATCATCATATCAAAATTATATTAGGATGAAATTTTAATATTTTTATGAAATGATTGATTTTTCTGTGAATAGTGAAAATATCAATTTTTTTGAAAATACCATTTTCTTTTCACTAAAAAGTATCATTATGATTTTAATTTTATCTCAAAGTAAAATAAGTATTATTTAATTATATATAAGCAAATTTTGTTTACTTGAATCATTATTAGTATTTATTTTTGTATAAGTGCATTTTTGGGCTTAAAAACACATATTTTGAAAAATGTTATTCATTGCGTTTTATATTAAGAATAATTTCTAAAACATATATAAATTCAATATTAAAAAATGGATTCCATATTTTTAATCAGTGGGTCAAAGATTAGTAAATTGGGACCTTTCATTTTTGGACAATATGAATAATAACTAAAGTAATCTTGTTACCCCGGTAAATAGTAAATCAGGTAATTAAGGTTAAAAATAGGATGATAAGGACAAAGAATGACCCTAACACTTTACATAATTTTATTATAAGATTATATATAATCCATAATCATCAAAAATTATAATATATGAACTTTATTCAATTTTTCCATGATTGGACCTTCTAAATTTATTTTATATAATGAAAAGTCAAAAATGTTATTGTCTTTATTTTATTATCCTTAAATTTTTGACATAGGGATAAATAGAAGACATGTTTTGTTATAAATATTAATTTAAAATGTAAATTTTTTCATCATGTTAATTATTTTTAATTTTTAGTGAAAAAATAACCACCTTAAAATCATGCACAATACCAACACAACATTTAATTAATTAGTAGAAAATTAAAATAAATGATTTCAAAATTAATAAAACTAAAATAATTTTAATGAATTAATGTGTCCCATGAATTTTATAGATCCATTTGAAATGTTATGTAAGTATTAAAGTATAAAATTTAAATCCCCCCTTTGTATTGATGCATTTAATCTCAAATTAAATGAATAGTTTCAAAAATTACATTAATGATATTTTATAATTAATAATAATTTATTAAATTATTTAAAATTCATAAAAACCGTATATTTGGACCAATTAATGGTATATGGTTTCAAAAATAAACCATGTTATATTTATTGTAATTTTTTCATTTTATAGTAACATTACTAATCCTTAAATGTTATAAAACGTTAATATTACAGTAATTATCAAAAGGGTTAATGAGGGTAAAAAATAAAAGGTAAGGATAAAAAAAGTAAAATGTGTCCAAATCGTATTGAATGATTGGGTTTAAACTCATCCTCTTCATATATTATTATTATAATAATTTTTATCCATTTATTAATGAAGTATAATTTATATTGAATTAATAATTAATGTAATTCCAAGAATGCCCCTCCCCTCACTTATAAAACAACACCCCTTATCTCAATTATTCAGACCACTTTGAGCCATATATATTGATCAAAACCTAAAGAAAATATCTTCTATAAAATTTTTTACTAGTTCTATAGGTTCTATCCTTTCTAAAAGACCTACCCTAGGTCCATTAAGAAGATATCTAAAGGAATTATACCGAAGAAGAGATAATTATCTTTATCGAGTCCTTCAAGTTTATTTATTCTTTAATTCCTCTTAAAGTATTATAAACAAATTAATATAATAATTAAAGTATGATAGATGTTATTATATTTACTTATGATTATGGGAAAATGATATTCCATCACTTTTCCATCCTACTAAAATAAAAAACATTGCTCTTGTGTACATACGAGTTACCGTCTCTACATAACAGTTTAATTTGTTTTTCATCATGATTTCACTTGGATGGTTATAAATATGGAAATAATTAATATATATATATATATATTATATTTATTTCAAAAATATTATTTTGTAATTATAATTTCATATTAACCTTATTACTTACCAGTCTATTGGAAAATGATAACGTCGCTAATTCATATGTGTGGACTACCCCCTCCATGAAATGATGTGATCTGTTTTTCATTTTAATTTTAAATGGATGGTAATAAAGATATATTTAATGAATATATATGATATATATTTTATAATAATTATTCTATAATTTTTAATAATCATTTACCTTTCTTTCGTTCCATACGCCAAAAAATGAAAACAACATTCATGCGTACTTATGTCCTACCGTCTTTATTAATAGTGCAATTCATTTATCTATTTATAAATTTTATTAATGACTATAAATATATATATAATTAATATATATTATATTTATATCATTATTAACATTATGTGTATGTGTGAACCAAGATCATAGTACAAGGACTGAGACCCCCGAGCCCAAACATACATGAAAAAACAAAGAAGTTATTACCCGAAATAGTGATTTTAACTAAGAATTGATAATAAACAGGTGATAAAAATTTATAATTAATTAAATATGTTTTGATATGCATATTTATGTTTATATATATATATATATATATATATATATATATAACATAAATCTATATTTTTCATATAGGAGGTTAAGACACATACGAAGGAGGTCAAACCTAATGTAAGGGTTTTCTAGTCTCACTTTTACTTCCTTGAGACATATTCTATATTCATCCCTTATTCCTTTTGTGTGATTCATATAATTACCCTAAGATATGTTATATCAGGAATATATTTGTATTTATGATATTTAATTTTTTATTTGATGTTATTTCTTACATGGGGGTTATGATTCAAAAGTTACCAAAGTGGTAAGGGTATTACGTCTCAATTTCCTTTCATTGAAGAATATTTTAATATTATGCCCCTAATTTATTTTATATAGTGTATATACTACAATATTATGTATTTATGATATTAATCATCTGAAAATAAAATTTCCCTTAAATATCCATATTCTTTATATCATGGATATACATATTGGCTAAACTGTATACGATTTCTATATAATTTTTTTTCTTTGATAGTTATTTGATTAAATAATAAATTATTAATAATATGTATTATTTACTTAATAGAGAAATTATTTAATAAGGAATATTTTTCAGGGATTAAATTTTTCATTTGATATATGAGGAATGCATTAGAAATACAGTGATGTGTGGGGCTCAAAATTATATAGCCCATCATTGCGTTAATAGGTCTTATAAGAAAAATTAGTGTGAAAGCATTACATGGATTTTATTGTATGCCTACCCATAGTTTTAAACTATCTTTGAGTAATGCTTGGACAATATAGATATCATTACATCTGAGATCATGATTCCAATAGTATGAATTTTCTTTATTATGAATTTAGTTATTATTATCCATGATATTACTTCATTAATATTATCTAAGGATTCTTTTCATACTCAGTTTTTTGATAAAATGACATGTGTTTTAAGTTATTTTCATTTACATGTTGATTATTTATCATTTAATCATAATATATTTCAATGTAATCATACCCATATTGGGCATTTAAATCACCCATTTCTTATGTTTTAATTCCCCTAGATGTGAGGTAGTGTATTATGAATGATATACAGAGATATGATAAAGGGAATAATGGTTTTCTCATAGCAAATACTATATTTCATTTTACGTTTAAAATTTAATGTAAGATTCATGTATGTAACTAGTTTTCCAGTAATTCATACTATTTGGTGCTTTGGGATGTGATCCCTTATATCTAGCGACAATGTAATAAATTAACCACTGGCTCTAGGATAATGGGTTTGGGGTCTTTATAGTTTGTATCAGAGGGTGTTTAGTAGAAACCTTGGGAACTATATATAGAAAAAAACATAGACTATGGAAAATAATCCTATGGTTGGATTTGAGTATAAGTATAAGTATAAGATAACATCCTAAAATTTATTAAGGTTGAAATTATACGGTTTTCCACTAAGATTATTATTTCTCGTAATATGATTTTTGGTTTCAGATAATGACTAGAACTAGGATGAATCATGTTCACATTGATTATGATGGAAAATTTTGTGATTATGAGAAACCAAATTGGGTGATGACTAGAGTAAATGATATCATGGTTATTGTTAATAAGCTATCATTATATATGATTAAAAATTTTCATCCTAACAAACTCTCAGACTCACCAAATAAGGGAAGGATACAGTTCAACTCAAGACCATGGGGGAAAAATGTACAATTTATTTCATGTAAAAAATGTGGATATAGACACATTGGAGAATGACTAAAAATAATGGGAGAATTTTTTATGTGTGTAAATTAAGGGAACAAATCAACGAATTTTCAATGAAAAATGAAAATATACAATAGAAGGGATTAAATTACATCATACATCACTATTTATAGTTAAATGTATTATACTTTGGGAATATGGGAATTATCTGGGTAAATATCCCAATACTTCGGTTAAATTATAGGTGAAGGAATGTCCTATGTTATGGAAATAATTGAAGTGTAAGTATTGACATGTTAATGTATTGGTATTGAATTATATTTTGAAAGTATTACGATATTTTGGGGATAATAATTATGAAAAATCTAAGGATTATACCACAACAGTTTTTATTTAAGGATTTGAAAACTTATGTTAAATGGTATCAATAACATTGAAATTATATTTAGTGATATGATGGTTTTTTTAGAAAAAAATTGATTAAGGGACTGATAACCCTTAATATGTGTTTGATAATGGGATAAACCTAAAGTTTCATAGGATGATAAGTTTAAGGATGATAATAATTTTAAAAGCCTAGATACCCCTCCTGTAATAATTTCATTAGATGGGTGTGTTTGGAACAAAAGAATCCTTGGGTCTAAGTTATATCATTTGGAAGGAACTTGGGTGTGAGTAAAAAATTTCTAATAATATATTCAAAGATAATACAAATTTTTTCGCTCTTTTTTTTAAAAAAATTTAAATATATTTAATATGGGGTTATTATGGGAATAAAATTCTTTGGTTTAATATATGTTTTACTAAAAATATTATTTAAGGAATAATTCTTTTATATTTTGTGGGAATAAGTTTAATGTTATTAATAACCTTTTGGGTTAATGTGATTTTTAGGTTGACCAATTTATGGTTTATTGGAATAAAATAGTTAGTACATTTTGGGAATATATCATATAGAGAGCCATAATTGTTAAAAAAAAGTTATTTAATGATTAATGTAATTTTAGAGGATTTTCATTATATTTTTGGGAATGTTATAGTTTTATAAAAATGAAAACAAGCATTTTGGGTGACAACATATTGCATTTAGTATAGATGTGAGGATCAAACCCACAACTGAAGGGTGACAAGGGTGTGTCTCCTACCACTTGCAAAAGTGATATACTTATTAGTTTCACATTGTTTTAATTAAATAATTTGATGAATAAATATTAATTTCTTTTTTGGGAAACATATTATAGGATCATTTTTTGAATTTTTATGATGTTTTGGTGATTAAATATATTTCGAGAGACGTTTTATTGGGATGAGGTATATAAAACCTTTAGGTTTAATGTAAATTATTATTTGATAATAATACTATTAAATTTATGAAGATATAAGCTGAAGGGCATGAGATATTATTTAAATTTAAAATACTCTTTCATGTTGAGGTTATTGAGATAAATTGAAATGTAGGGATTATTTATTTGTGGAATAATCTAATTTGAGCATTTGGTGTTATTGTGGAAATTTTCAGGTAAGATGTATTATTTCATCATATGAAGGTTTATAAATTTTAGATATTATAATACCTTGTGGTAACCATTTCCATTCTAGTTAAAATTTTCACATAGGAGGAATAGATTATTATCCGTTATGGATTATTTAATCCATTATATGCTGATTTTAGTGCTTTAGAAATGAAAAATTCATTTTGATTAATCATCATTTAGAGAAAGGATGATATTGTGGTGAAAATTTATTAAAGAAAGAAATTATGATTTTAATATAAGTATACATACTTATGTTGGTATTCTAGATTCTAAATAAACTCCTCAACAATAAGAAAAATATTTTAAAACAAAAAATTTTCCTATTACATTCATTCCTAACAAATTTCTATTCTTTCCATCCACCAATGATTTATAGTTCTATGGTGGTTAAATTTACAATGAACATGTTATATATCACTCTATATTAATACTTGGATGTTAGTTTTACCTTTTATATATATATATTTTTTACTTTCCACTAATTTTATCATATTTGGAAAACTAGTTTTTTAATGACATTCGTGTTTCCCTTTCCATATTTTTTGAGGGAGTTTTATTAACCATTGTTATAATGTGGGTTTTCCACAAATTAATTTTCAAATGGAAATACCTTTAATATTAAGAAAAAGTTACAATTTCATTAGAGAAATTTATTTAGTGGGTGAGAATGTGACACCATGATATTTTTAAAAGAACACTATGTTCGATAACGTATATGACACGCAACACCAAGCCTAAATGAACAACAAAAAATTATTATTTAAATATGACTATTATAAAACATCCATTGAATTAGAGGGTATGGATATTATTAAATAAATTATGAAATATATATATAAAAGACTTAATCAATACAAATGAATTGAATAATCCTTAGGAAATAAGTACTCATTTTTTGGTAATGTTCTTTTTTGCTTAAAAAATAGGCTTTCTTCAAATATGATTTTTATTGATTTTTGTGAGTAACTAATATAATTAATTTATTTAAATTATATAAATTTTATTTTATAAAAATAATATTATTTTTTAAATCAATATATCAAAATTATATTATTGTTAAAGTTTTAGATATTTTTGAAAATATTTATTTTTCAGCGAATAGTGAAAATACTGATTTTTATAAAACGATCATTTTATTTTCACTAAAAAGTTTCATTATTATTTTCATTTGATCTCAAAGTAAAATATTTAATATTTTATTATACATATTCTAATTAAATTTATGCTAATCATCATTATACTAGATTTTGGTATAAGTACAGTTTTGGGCTTAAAAACACATTTTTCATTTTGTTTTACGCATTTATATTGAAAGTAATTTCTGCAACTTCAAGAAATTTAATAATGAAAAATGGATTATATTTTTTTATCAGTTATTCCAATTTTTTAAATATATTTCTTTTAATTTTTGGACGTTATAAATAGTATCTTTAGTAAATTTGTTACCAATGTAAAGGGTTAATCTGATAATTAAGGTTAAAAATAAAATGATATGGACACAATGACAATAAAAAAACCTATATAAATTTTATTCTATGGGTATATATCATCCATAATCATCCAATATTAAAATATATGTAATTTTTCTTCCATTTTTACATAGTTTTAACCATTTATATTATTTTATATAAACAAAAGTAATAAAATGTCATCCTCTTTGTTGTATTAAATTTAATATTTTTTCATAGAGAAATAAAATGGATATGTTTGGTAATAAATATTAATTTAAAATAAAAATTATTTTTTCATAATGTTAATTTATTTTGAATCTTTATTGAAGAAATAGTTACCTTTTAATGCATGTAGAACAATGAGACATCATTTATTTAATTAGTAAAAGTAAAAAAATGATTTTAATATAGTAAAAATAATATATTTATAATTAATTAATGTTTAAAATTAATTATATATATATATATATTTATAATTTTATGGAATTATTAAAGGATTATATTCTAATTAAACCTTTTTGTTGATGCATTTTATGTCTAATTAAATGAATTGTGTCAAAAACGACAGTAATGATATTTTATAATATATAATATTTTATTAAATGATTTAAACTTAATAAAAATGTTATATTAAAAAAATTTAATTGTATATGGTTTTATAAATAAAACATTATCCATTTATGGGCCGTTTTTCTTTTTATAGTAACATAATTGACCCTTAATGGATGAAAAACATTAATATTACAGTAATTGTCAATTGTGTTAATGGGGAGTTAAAACTAAAATATAAGGGTAGTAAAGAAAGTAAAAATATCCAAAAAAATTAATGTATGAGATTATTTAGATTGATAGTCATATTATATTATAATTATAATAATTTTTATCCATTTTTACATGAAATAGAAATTATATTAATTTAATAATTCATGAAATTCCAATAATTATCATATCCATACTTATGAAAAGACACCCCTTCTCTCAATTATTCACCCAACTTGAGACATTTAGATTGAGAAAAACGTGAAAAATACTCTTCTAAACACCTTATATGAGTATTATAGTATATTTTCATTCTAAAAAACATACCTTAGGTTCCTTAATAAGATATCTAAAGGAATTCTAACAAAGAATATGTAATCATCTTTACCAAGTCCTTCAAGTTTATTTATTCTTCTCATTCATATTAAAGTGTTGTACCCATTAAAATATAATGAATAAAGTAAAATAAATATAATTATATTTTATTATTATTTTCAGAAAACCATATTCTCTCTGTTTTTTATTTAATAAAAAGAGAGAACAACACTTGTTATACGTGTGGCTTATCGTCTCCACAAAGTTGTGTAATTATTTTTTTCCACAATTTTACTTGGATGGTTATAAATATGTAAATAATGAATATATTTGATATTTATGAAATAAATATTCTTCTATTTTTATAATATCATATATAAGTTCTTACCTTCCAATCTGTTGGAAATTAATAACACCGCTCACGCGTACGTGTGGACTACCACCTCCACGAAGAGATGTGAACCGTTTTTCATTTCCATTTTATATGGATGGTAAAAATGATATATTCAATAAATATATATGATTTATATTTTATAATAATTATTATTTAAGTTTTAATTATTTTTTACCTTTCTTTCGTTCCATCCTTTGAAAAATGAAAAGAACATACATGCATATGTATGGTCTATGTCTCTTTGAATGATGTAATTCATTTTTATATCTATAAGTTTTATAGATGAATATAAATATATATATATAATAAATATATATTATTTTTATATCATTATTAAAATTTTTTATATGAGGGATCCGTGATAAAAGTACAATGAATGAAACTAGTGAACCAAAACATACATGAAATATCAAGCAACTATTACACAAAAAAAACAATTTTAACACAAAATTGTCAATAAATGGATGATAAATGATTATAAGTAAATAATAAATGGTATGATATATATATTAATTGTTCTGAAATAGATATAAAATAAATATATATTTATTATATATGATTTTTAAGCACATGTGTCGGAGGTCAAACTTGAGGTAAGGGTTTTATCGTCCCACTTTTACTTCTATAAGATATATAACATATTCACCACTTATTCCATATTTTTGGTTTATATAATACCAATATGATATGTTGAATCATTAATATATTTATATTAATAATATTTAATGTTTTATTTTATGTTATTTATTACATGTGGCTTATGATTAAAAAGTTACCAAAGCGGTAAGGGGGTTTCATCCCAATTTCATTTCATTAGGGCATATTTTAATATTTTGAACCAAATTTCTTTTATGTAGTGTATATACATCCTTTTTTTTATTTATGATCATTATTCATTATATTTCAAATTTCCCTTAAATAGACATATTCTTTGTATCAGGGATATACGTATTTCCCAAATAATATACCATTTCTATATATATGAAATTTTACTTTGAATGTTATTTTATGTACTGGGGGATTATTGATAATATATATTCTTTTCTCAATATGATTTTTTTTAATAAGTCATATTTTTCTAGAATTAAATTGATTATTAGATATATGAGTAATGTATTGGTCATGTAGTGAGAGGTGGTGCCTATAATTATATATCCCCTCAATGCATCGATAGGTCCCATGAGACAAATCATTAAGATAAAATTAATTGGGATTTTGGTGTATGATTAACCATAATTTTAAAATATCTTGGCATAAGTCTTTGATCGTATTGATATCATGATGTATAAGATCATGTCATCTAATAGTATGCATTTTCATTTTTGAGACTTCATTTATTGTTATCCATAAGATTTCTGTATTGATGTTATCCGTGGATGAATTTCAAACTTATTTGTTGAATAAATAAAATTTGTTTCGTGTTATTAACATTTACATATTGATTATTCCTTATTTAATCATGATAGATTCCGCTGTATACATACCCTTACTGTGCATTTGAGCTATACCATTTATTATGTTTCTATTCCCTAGGATTCTAGGAAGTGTATTATAATTTATATCTAGGGATATGTAAAAGGTAATAATGTTGTTGTAGAATAAAACAATATTTTTTATTTTAAGTTTCAAAAATAATGTGACATTCAAGTATGTATATATTTTTCCAAGACTACTAAACTATTCAGTCCTTTTGGATGCGATCACTTCAATCTAGTGCCAATGTAATAATGTAACCACTGGATATAAGCTATTTTGGTTGAGTTCTTTACATGGTAAATATTATTTTATCTCTATTAAATGATTATTATATAATAATTATTATAAAATTTATTTAAATCCACCTATATATACAATCCATGTGAGGAAGTTATAAAAAGTAAAACATATTGGTTAATGAGGTGGATAAACATTTTTATTTTTGGATGGATGGAAAAGAAATAAGTTATATATTTATTTACTATTATAGAATAAAATTTATATTATATATATATATATATCATATTTTTTCATTTTTATTCATATTTATTACTAACCACAAGAGTCATTGATGAAAAATGAAATACATCATCTCATGAGTCGATAGTCCACAAACATGAGTGATATTTTTATTTTTTGTTAAGTAGTTAAGTAGATGAAAATGGTCTATATAATACAAATAATAATTTTATATTATATTGAATATACTAATGTTATTATTTCATCTTGTTTTATGAATATTTGAAGGAGGCAGAAGAAGAAATAAAACAAAAATTCTTGGTTAAGAATTATACCTCTTCTTCAGCAACCTCTTTAGGTTTATACCTAAATCATTACTATGATGGTATTATGATCAAACCAAGACCTCTAGAAGATGGTTAGGGATGTTATGAAGGGATTATAATAGGTATCGTTTGATATAATATGCACTTGAAGTGTGGATAAAAGAGGAGAGTGGCTGTCCTTTAATATGTGTGAGAGAGAGGTCACACTAGAAAGTTTTCAAAATATTTAATTTTTAAATAGTATTTTTCATGGTCAAGTTTCCCATAAAAAATAAATTTATAGACTAAGGTGATAATGGTATAAATTCATTAATATAATATGAATTAGGAAGAAATGTTTTAGCCTTATCACATAGTTTTAATCTAGATTAAACTGATTTACCCTTTTATCATGATGTCACATTTTTGTTTCCAAATTACTATTCATAATAAAAAAACGAGATAAAACTCATTAATAAATTTTTTAATTTTAATTAAAAATATGGAATACATTTTATAAAATTAAAATTTTAAAACGGTATAAATTAATTTTAAATAAGCGTGTAAAATGCAACGAAAATATTTTTTTAGAGAAATGAATTTTTAAACATAAAGTAAATTTACTTTCATTACATTCTTAGTAAAAACCACATGTTGGAATCCTCAGGTTTTAATCATGTTTTAATGATAAAAAATCTTGTAAATCCTTTAAATATTGTTAATCTTGTTTTATCTATCTCAAATCACAGGTAGAGATGGTTGGTTTATTTATGATTTAAATAAACTTCCACTAAAACATAATTATCGTAAATCATGTGTGATTATTGTAAACTATATTTAATTTGTACTATAATTATTTATTTTATGAATGATTAAGTATATTTCATTCTGTGAATATTACTTCTTATGTCTGTATACAAATATTTGGCTATGTCTGAGAAACCGTGAGTCTGCCACCGGTTCAGTTTTTATGGAAAAGAACCCAAACATCGTGACCCAGTCACTGTGACACAGACACCATGACCCAGACACCATGACCTAGACTCCATGACCCATACACCATGAACCAGAAACAGTGACCCAGACACCGTGACCTAGACACCATGACCCAGACACCGTGACCAGTTCTATATCTCATGAAGTTTGTGACATCGATTCATTACTACCATCACCAAGACACCATTTAATGTTTGGAAACACACCAAGACACCGTGATCCTAACACCGCATCTATGCTACCCGTTCTTGATCTTAACATAACTATGACATCATGGTTGTCTCATCGCTAATTGGAAAAGAAGAAGACACCTTTTTGTGGTGACACTGTTTTCAAGTGACACCATTTCTAGACAGACTATGACACCGTTCATTAATCTGTTTTATCGTTTTCGATTAAATTTATAATGGTAATATTTGAGTCATTTAAATGAGCTAACATAATTAATATTTCTTGGTAGACATGTCACCAAATAGTATGAGGTACAAGGTATGAGTTGTAGAATATTTGCATCCTATTAGCTCTAATACATGCACTCCAAAAATAAAAAGGAAAGCTTGACACTAGAATAAGAGACAAGAAGTAGAACAACAGATGTGCGAGAATTTTAAAAAAATTTAATCGATATATCCAACAAGAAACAACTAAAGAACACACGAAGCACTCTCAATTATAAAGGCTGGACTACCATAGATTAGAGATAGAAACACCTCTCAGTACCACCTTCAAGAAGAACTTGAGCTAAACAACTTACACCTTCGAACCTGTAGAATTGCGATACTCTATTTTCTCACAAGGGGAATTGATACTTGCTTATAGTTCATCCTTCAAGTCCAGAGTTGCATATAATAACACTCAGAGCAGTTCTAACCTTTTCTCATCAACTTTTCTCTGTTATGTTTTATTTTTAGCTTCCGAGCAGTGTGTATGTGTCTATATTAAAACACACATTGTTTCCTGAAGTAAACTGAAGGATACAAGATATCTTTCCTATCATATATTTTTACTTCTGTTTACTCCCATGGATAAGTGTGGAAGAGGTCCTTCTATGACTTGGTAGTTTTTACCCACAAAGAATAGTGGAAGAGGTCATGTGACCTGGACAGTCCTTGGCACTGTTGCTTACCCCAATCTAGGGTGAGGATCAAGTTTATTAATATAAACTTCTTGGTGGCATGTGATCACCAATTTGAGTTTATTAGGTCTCAGCTAGAGACTAAACCACTTTTTTTTATCCACTGTGTTATTTAATTTAGTTTTTCTCTAATTTACTTAATATTATAGAAAACACTAGATTTTACCTTGATAGTTTGTCTTGGATAGAAGTTATTATTTTTATTACTTATTATAATAGATTCAAAAGTAGTATCAATAATTCATTGTAAGAACCCAGACCTTATTATCAGGTATGTTTTTCCTTTTTCTGGAGTTTTTGAGAAAAGAGGAGTTTTTGGAAATTTTTGAAGTACACGTCGTGTACTTTATAAGTACACACCCTGTACTTCGATGCCGCACGAGGCCGTGTGCTAGCTGTGTTCGGGGAACACAGACAGTCATTTGGGGTGATGTGGAGTCTTCTTAAAGCAGAGTATTAAAAATCATAGTACACACCTTGTACTCCAAAAGTACACGCCGTGTACTTTTTTTTCATTAAACGGACCGGGCTCGCGTCCGACTGCCATAAATGTCTTATTTTAGGTCACATTCGATCGAGAGACACTGTACAACCTCAAAACTTCTCCAATCCCCCGTGCCTCCATCCTTTTAACGAATTGACCACCATCGATTGCGTTAGAACCGAAGTGGTAAGCTCTTCCTTCTTCTCGAGCATCGTTTTCCAATTACTCCTCCTTTTCAAGTTATCGCGGGTTGAATGTTTTGTGTGTTTTCATATATCTATGACATCCTAATGAGATTCAAGCCTTTTGGTTCAAGTATATTGATCTCCTAGCATCAAGGTAGGTGGTTTGTGCCTTTCCGTTCAATGTCTTTGAGTTTTATGTGCAATTTCCACCAATACCCTTGAATGAGGTATTACATGTTTACTGCTTTTCCCCTTTTGTTTTTATTCCTTTCTTATATGATTGTCTAGTGGTAATTTGGTTATGTATGAACATAATTACTATGATTGAATGTTTTTACCTTGCCTTGTTCTGTTTATGACCTTTTGGTCTAGTTCGGCCTTTGGTTGTTATACCTGTTTTCTATGCCTTGTGACCGTAGGATGGAGTGTTGTTCCTTGAAATGCTTGTTATGCTATAGACTGGTTATCCAAGTAGCTTTGTAGGTTTACATTGGCCTTATAGAATTATTATGCACTGACTGGAACGAGTCCGTGAGAACCTGGTGCTATAGACTATAAGGGGATAGACCGAGTGAGCTTCCTCAGAGAGTTTTGGACATTATAGACTATAGGGGATATGCTGAGTGGGATTCCCAGAGAGTCTTGGATATTATAGATTACATGAGGATAGACAGAGTGAGTTTCCTCATAGATTCTTGATCTTTATAGATGATACAGGGGTAGTCCGAGTGAGCTTCCTCGGAGAGTCTGTATTTTGTTTGAATTTCCTTAAACCATTCCAGGCTATAGGGGGAATTGACTGATTGAGCTTCCTCAGAGAGTTTGTGATAGACCTGAGGCTATAGAAGGAATTGAACGAGTGATCTTTCTCAAAGAGTCTCTAGACCTTGGGGATATAAGGGGTTAGATCGCGTGATCTTCATCAGAGAGTCCCTGACTACCTTAGACTTGAAGGGGAATTGACTGAGCGTGCTTCCTCAAAGAGTCTTATAAATTCATATGACCAAACCAGAGGGGTTAGGCTAAGTGTACTGCCTATAGGGTTGTCGGTAATTCTTGGATAGGACCAGAGGGTATGGCTGTGAGTACTTTACAGAGGGTTACCTGTTTGTGGTTAGCTGTTGCTTCACTATTGCTTGTTGATATGCGGGTTGTTACTGTTGTGTATTATCCTGTTCAATGCTTACTGTTTACTGTTTACTGTACTTTACCTTCCATATACTCACTGGCTGATAGGCACAGATCTTCGGGGGGTTTCTTACTAGGATTTAGTATCACACCCTGTTTGGGTCATGATTTGGGGCCCAAACAGATTATATTACTACAGGTATAGACAAGGGAAAGCGCCCTTTGACTTGAGGTACTTGATTGCATTGGAGTAGGAGAGCACGAGACTAAGCCAAGGCATGCGATCCTGAGGAGTTGCTTATCTGTTTTTATTTTGTACTCTGGTTTAGTATTGTATTCAGTATTGTGGCCTATTTGGCTACTTTCCTGAACATATGTATCATGCATCATTTCATATATATATGTGTGCTCCTATTGTTTATTATTTTAGTCTTTCGCTATTTACTGTTGTTGGATATTTACAGCTTCCGCTATTATATGAGTTATTTACTTCCGCTGTGTACTCTGCCAATGAGGGTATAGTTTTCCCACTATTACACCCAATGCCCTCGCTACTAGTCTGTAGCCTCTGGTATTCGGGGAAATGCGCTTGAGACCATGTGACCAACCAGGTACGAAGCACCTCTAGGTGGCTTCTGGAACCAAGATGTTACATTCATATTGACATTGCTGAGAATTAATCAATCTCCTGAGAGGTTATTTAAATAGTTAAAATTTTATAACCATATTACCTTCATTAACTGGGCTGTATTCATTTTTATTGGGGAACCATTTCAAGAAACCCTTTTTATAGAAATTTTGAATAGATACTCAATTCAACCCCCTCTTGAGTTCTCTAATCTGACCAATATTTGTTATCCAAGGATTTTATTACTGTTAAGTCTCTGTTTTTAAAATCGATTCAATTGTGATTTTATTTTCACTTTAAAGATATGTCAATTTCTATTAATTATAAATTTCTATCTCTTTAAAAGTGTTTCTTTATTATGGATAATATAGTAGAAGGCGGTACAAAAACTAGACCACCATTCTTCAATGGAAGTAATTATTCCCAATGGAAAATTAAAATCAAAATTAATTTAGAAAGTATGGGCTTTGAAATTTGGTCTTCAATTATAGGTGAGTATAAGATTCATGCTATAGTTAGAATTACATGGGATAACCCAACCAATACTACTTATAAAAACAATTTCATATTGATGAATGATTTATATTTATATTAAAGAGATGATAAATTTAATAATATATCTTCATGGAAAACTTCCCATGAAATTTGGGATAACTTGTCTATTTTAAATGATGGAACTTATAGTGTGAAAGAAATGAGACTCAATACTTATAATATTAAATATTATAACTCTAAAATGAATCCTGATGAGCCTATTTGTAACATGTATCTCAGGTTCAATGAAATTTTCAACGTAATGATTTCTCTTAGAAGAGAAGTTACTACCAAAGAAAAAATTATGAGGATTCTTATACTCCTACATGATAGATGGAGAGGAACCTCTATCTCTATTAGAGAGTCATGCGACATCAGAAAATTTCCTTTCAATGAACTCATTGAGAAACTAATGATCTATGAATAGGAGCTTAAATTCAATAGGTAAGTGGAAGATGAACCCAAAAGAAAATTTGTGGGATTCAAGAACACCCCCTCTAAACACAAAGAAAAGGAGAAACTGAAAGTCTCTGTAGAAAGTTCCAGTAGTGAACAATAATCACCAGACAGTGATGAGAAGATGGATCAATTATCATGAAGGTTTACGAAATTTTAAAAAAGGAAGAATTTTTTTAGAAACCTAACTTCGAAGGATGATATGTTCAAAAGGGAAGCTGGAAGAAAGATAGGAAAAGAAATGACAAGTCTGATGAGATAGTATGTTATGAATGTAAGTTAAAGAGACATGCAAAGACTGACTATCCCAAGATCAAGTATAATAAGAAATATGAGGATAAATATAGTGAGTATAAAAAGGAAATGAATGCAACACAGAGTTATTCTGAGGAAATTTCAAGTGACTCAGAATCTTGACATGATGAACAGGATAACAAAGCCAATATATGTTTTTTGACAAAGACATCTAAGGTAACCTTGAAATCTTCGATACAAAATTCATATTATTCTAGAGATGAAAGTGATTCTAAAAATATATCTAATGAAGAGATGTATGAGTATTTCCATATTCTTGAAGAGACATGTAATGAACTAAAAGATAAATACATGTCTTTAAATAAACAGTATGCTCTTACATCAACTGTTAAATCTAAACTCACTGTAGAGAGAGAAAAATGTTCAATTACTCAAAGACAACAATAAACTAAAGCACTCTAATGAGAAATTGAAAAAGGACTTTGAAAGATTTTATAATGGTAAAGATACCTTAGTATACATATTAGATAAACAGATTTCCCATAAATATATTACTAGTATTGGCTATTGTCCTGGTGAACAAAATTTTGGAAAAACCAATTTGTTTCAAAATCTAGAACATACAGTTTACTTCCAGTTCCGGAAAACATTCTAGTAGTTCAAATTATGATACACTCTCTACTGTTTCATGATTTTCTAGACCAAATAGAGTTTATTTTTCAAGTACTTTAAATAATTCTTATAGGAAACTTATTAGGTAGATGTGGGTTCCTAAATCAGTAGTTACTAATATTACTAGACCCAAACAAATATAGGTACCAAAGTCTGTTTTTATTTGACTATTTTGTAGGAAATTTTTTTAAAGAGCTCCTATAAAATCTTATGGTACTTGAACAGTGGGTGTTCAAGATACATGACATGATATTATTCATGCTTCATGAACATAATAAAAAATTTATGGTGGACATGTCACTTTTGGTGACAATTCCAAAGGAAAAATCATTGGGCTTGGATAAATTAGTAACTCTAACTCACTTTTAATTTCCAAAGTAATTTTTTTTACAGAATAAAATATTATCTACTTAGTATTTCACAAATATGTGATGAAGGATTTCATGTTAAATTTTAAAATGATGATTGCAATGTTTTTAATTATAAAAATGAATTAGTATTTTCTACATTGAGAAATGAAAATGTACACTCTATTAACTCAGATTTGTTAGTTTCTCAAAATGATTTATGTTTAAGTGTATTTCACAAAGAGTCTCGGATTTGGAATAGAAGACTAGGACACTGCAATATTCACTCCCTTAGAAAGCTAACTATAAAAACTTTGGTCAAAGACCTACCCAAACGTGAGTTTTGAAATGAAAAATTATGCAATCATTGTCAAAGGGAAAAGAAACACAAAGTTTCCTTCAAACCAAAGAATGAAGTGTCAACTTCTCAACCTGTCGAGTTGGTTCACATGGATTTATTTGGACCATCTAGAGTTTCTAGATGAAATGGGAATCACTATGTTTATGTTCTTGTAGATGACTTTTCTAGATATACTTGGACCTTATTTTTGGCTCACAAAAGTGAATAATTCTCTCATTTTACCAAATATTCTAAAACTGTAGAAACTATTAGTGGATTTATAATTAAATATTTAAGAAGTGATCATGGATGTGAGTTTGAAAATCAAGAGTTTGAATCCTTTTTCTCGCAAAATGTCTATAATCATGATTTAAATAGGACCTTACAAGAGATTTCTAGAATCATGCTTAGTGAATATGACATACCTATTTATTTTTGAGCTAAATCAATAAATACAACATTCTATATTATTAATAAAGTGTTGATTAGAGATATTCTTAAAATAACCCTATATGAGTTATGGAATAATAGAAAACCCAAATTAATCTACTTCAAAGTTTTTGGTTACATTGTCTATATCCTTAAAACTAAATAAAATCTAGAAAAGTTTTCATCCAAGAGTGATGAAGTAATTTTTCTAGGATATTCAATATCTAGTAAAGCTTATAAAGTGTTTAACAAAAGAACAAAATGCATGGAAGAATATGTCCATGTCAAGTTTGATGAAATAGATTCACATGATCCCAAGACCTATCTAGAGAATCTTGAGGATGATATGTAAAATTTGGAAATCAATGCTAAATCCTTTAACCATCCTATAAAGGAATCTATGAAAACTCGTAGTTTTAGAAATTTTATAGATTCAAGTCATAATGAGCCCGAACCTGTTGAAGAACCTAAAATCACTAGCCCGTCTTTTTCAAGAGTAGTTAGAAACTATAAGAACCATCCTTTAGATGTTGTTGTAGGAGATTTAGATAAAGGAACTCAAATTAGAGATTCTCTTAGAAATCAGGCTGAACATCAAGTGTTTTTTGTCACAACTTGAACCAAAAAACATTAATGATGCTATCAATAAAGAATTTTGGGTGATGGATATGAAAGAATAACTTAATCAGTTTGAAGGGAAAAAAGTTTAGAAACTTGTTGATAGACCCAAAGATATATTTACCATAGGCACTATGTGAGTGTTTATAAATAAGGTAGATGAAGCCTGTAATATAGTTAGAAACAAGTCTAGGTTAGTTACACAAGGATATAGTCAATAATAAGGAATTGACTTTGAGGATACCTTTGCACCTGTTTCTAGACATGAAGCCATACGAATTTGGATTTCTTATACTGCACATCTGAATTTCAAACAATACCAAATGGATGTCAAGAGTGAATTCCTAAATGGGTATATAACTGAGGATGATTTGTTTGAACAACACCCTGGTTTCAAAAATCCTCACTTTCCAAATCAGTTTTTCAAATTATCAAAATCTATGTATGGTTTAAAACAAGCTCCAAGAGCTTGGTCTGATAAATTAATCAGTTTTATTATTTCCAAATATTTTACAAAAGGTATAGCTAATCCTCCCATTTTTATAAAACAAATTTCCAATAATGTTTAGTAGTTAAAATATATGTAGATGATATTATTTTTGGATCTTCAAAAAATTCTTTATGTATTGAATATTCTAAAATGATGAAAAATGAATTTGAAATGTGTTTAATGGGTGAACTAAAATTATTTCTTGGATTTAAAATCATTCAAAATAAATATGGTATTATTTTAAATCAATGAAAATATACTAAAGATCTTCTAAAATGTTTTGGTTTGGATAGAAATAAAAGTAGTTATACTTCAATGAGTACTAATTTTAAGTTGGATCTAGATGAAGATGAAAAATATGTTGATCAAACCACTTATAGAGGAATGATTGGAAGCTTACTCTACATAGATTCTAGATGAACTGACATTATGTTTAGTGTATGTATGTGTGATCATTTTCAAGAAAGTTCTACATAATCTCATTTCAATGTTATTAAAGGTATTTTCAAATATCTCAACCATACCCCCAATCTAGGACTATTCAATCTCAAAGGAAAATCATTTGAGATATTTAGTTATCCTGCTACTGATTTCAGTGGTTGTAGGTAAAATATAAAAAGCACCTCTGGAACATGTCAATTTTTAGGAAAGTCTCTAGAATCATGGTGTTTTAAGAAACAAAACTCTATTGCATTATCTACTACCAATGCTGAATACATAGCTGCTGGTAGTTATTGTGCCCAAATATTTCGGATGAAACACACATTACTAGATTATTCCCATAAATTCAGGAATATACCTATAAATTGTGACAATAAATGTGCTATTAACATCTCAAAAATACTATTTCACATTCTAGGACAAAACATATTGATATAAGACATCACTTTTTGAGATACCATTATCAAAAAGGAGATATCACTTTGGAATTAATTCGAACTAAATATAAACATGATGATATATTTACCAAACCATTAAATTATGAAAGGATATATTACATCATACATGAATTGGGAATGATAAATCTTAAGTAGAAATTATAATGTTTGACAACTTATTATTTCACAGTTTACGGTTTCACAAGTCATTATCTTAATATTATTTTTTCACTCTCATAGTTCTATAATTTACTATCTTAAATTTTTTGTTTCTTGTTTACAGTATCACAGTTACTATCTCTTGGTTACTATATTTCACTTACTATCTCAAATAATATGGTCTCACCATGTGAAGACACACTGTAAAGATGACATTGTGACAACTTGTTCTGGTCTGACCGTGAAAACCTATTCTGGTCTCACCATAATGACACTATTTTCGTTTTATATCACTATCTTTCACTCTTTTCTTCACTCAAGATCACTTTTCTGAAAATGAAAACCTTCTCTCTCAAACCGTAATACCTACTTCATATATCACTATCTCTCTCAAACCCCTCATTGAATTCACAGGATGAAGCACCCATCTTCATCAACTCTTGAGAAGTACAAATCTAAGAATAAAGTGAGAAGAGCACCTAAGGTAGCTCCCAAAGGACCATTGAACCAAAAATTTTTTGTTAGAATACTGGTACCAAAAAAGTAAATTTGCCCTAAGTGGTTGATCTCAAGTAATTCTTTAGTTCTAAACGTAATAAAGGAGAAAGTATGGTTGGATTGGTTCACAAAAGAGAAAATGACGATTTATCCAAAGATTGTTTCTCATTTTTATCAGTTTGTTCAATTTTCCTTCAATAGTGAAGATGGTTTTGTTGTGAGGAGCTGGATCAATGGATAAAGATGAACTTTTTCCTCAGGGTTATGGGATGCATGCCTAGGAATACCCCATGAAAGAATTTTTGAGGACTACCAGAGAGGCCCCCTCCTCTTAGTGATATTTTTTTAGAAGAGGCCTTGGGAAGTTCAACTGGTGATAAAAAGAAAAGAATAGCTATTTTTTCTGAATTGGATAGTGAAAGTAGATTGCTATTTAAGTTTATCCAGAATCTGATTAGTCTAAGGAAATGTGATTTTTCTACCCTCAAATATCAAGATATATTTTTGATATATCTTATGAAGAATTGACCTAAGATTAAACTATTAAAGTATGTTCTACTTTATATTTTTGTGTTGATTAAGACAGCCTCCTAGTCTACCTTCTTGTTCTACTCAAGGTTAATCTATGCTATGCTATATGCTAATGGAATGGTTGGACCGATTGAAGAATTCATCAAGGACTGTGAGTTATGTATATCAAAGGTTATAGTAAAAAGAATAAAAAATATTTTGAATCCCTAGAAAAAGTCTTATGTGGAGGATAATGAAAGGTTATATGAAAAGTTTAATCCGGTTGTGAATCCTTCGAAACCTAAGAACATATCTGATCCTGGTTTGGAAACAGATGAAATTGTTGACTATCATATTAAAGGGGAAGAAGAGGCAGTTATTACACCTCTATAAGAAACTTTCTTGGATAAGGAAGACAATAATACACCTATTCCACAAGTCATAGTCAAGAAGGGAGCTCCTCTTACTGATGAAGTATTGATTTGGAAGAAGAACCTGCTTCTAGAAGGTAATCTTTTGTTAATGAAATGGAAAAGGCTATTTCTGAGGAGCATCTAGAAGGTGAAATATCTCTTGAGAAATATGCTGTGGTTGAAGGATATTTGGAGGAACAAGATAATCCATATTTTATATTTTCTACTCAAGAAATAATTGAACAAGCCTTCCAGTTGGCTAGAAAAGAAACGTGTGAGAGTATTGGAGATGATCTTTTAGAACCGGTTCAAGGAACTAAATCTCTTAGTCATGTAAGAGATGAAATTGTTGAGGGGGAGATGCACCCTACTATAGAATGTGTAGAAGTTAAAAATCCTATTGATCAAAGAACTTTGGATACCTAGTATAAGTTCCCTAGCTACTTTGATGTGAATTATTCCCATGAAGCCTCAATTAAAAGCATAAACCTATCTACTATGTTTCAATTGAAACTAGTTTCTTCTCTAGAAGTAATCTATATAAAGGAACATGAGCATGTCTCATCTCCTATTCCTAAACCTTTATAAGAACCTACTTCTTTCATGAGTCAGAGTTATTTGAAATACTTTGGAGTTACATTATTAGCTGGATTTAAAAAGATCATGAACACCCAACCTGCTACTATAACAAACCAAAGTGAAAAAGATTCTGTCTTGCTATTTGAGAAGATCATATGTAAGATTCAACCAAAAATTATTCATGAAATTCTAGAGGTCAGAACTGATAACAAACAACTGTGTGATGAAGTGAAGTCTCTCAGATCTATGGTTGAAGATATTAAAAATGTCTTCCTATCCGAACAAGATCCTTTTTCTCATCCTATTGACGATGTTAGTGGTCAGATTATACAGTAAGTTTTCTCTATGATTCAACCAAACTTGACTTCATTAGCTGAAAAAGTGGCTAAGGTAAAAAAGAATATAGTCCAAGAGAAGTATGATCTTTTTATTCATATCAAAAAACTAACTTTTGAGTATAAGGGATGTCTACATAAAGTTCTTAATCGGCTCAATTCCCACACTTGAGCGGTTACAGCCTCCGGTGCATCTAGAGAGTCATCTCAACCCTTTGAAATTGATCTACTCAGAACTATTCTTAAGTAGGAACTTCATTCAACGTTAATTGGATTTGAAAAGTAGTGTCTATATATAGTTGTCAATAATAGTGATAGAGTACATGATTTGGTGAGGATTCATTCTAATATTGAAAATGATTCTAAGGAATAAATTACTATGAAAGTGGATTTATACATTAATAGGATTTTCTATAAGCCTGAAATGACCAATCATTTCAAGTATCTTGTGGAGAATTGGAAAATACCTCATGTCACTCACGAATTCAAGACTCAAGTTCAAAAGATGAAAGATTTCAATCATTTATTATAAAAATTTTAGGAGAACAAATATGATTTTGAGAAAGTAATGTAGTATGTTGGTGAGATTATTACTAACTTAATTAAACTGTTGAAGCCTTCTCTTCATGTACAGAGCACTGCTATTGTGGCTCCTACAGCTACACCTTTGCAGCTTGGTTTACCTCATTCCTCATCCACTTCCTTTGACTCTACCTCAATGTCTATATCTCAGGCTCTAAGCCAGATCAAACCTGTTATCCTTGACCAAAACTTGTCTCGGTCTTCCACCAAACCTACTTTGACAAACTATGTTTTTGAAGGACTCCCTCTTCCTTCTCTGGTAGTTGGATCACTCCCTTCTTTAAATTCTACTTCTTCTACAGTTTCTCCTTCTGATGCTGCTGCTAAGGGAAAAGAGAAGACTAGTTCTAAAGAAAATTGAAAACTACATTTTGATAGGGATGTTTGGTATTAATGTATTACCTACTATTTTTAATGAAAAGTCTATTTCCATCTAATGTAATGTGATCTATTTCTTACCTTCATTCGTTCTTTTTTTCTGGTACTCTTTTTGATAATCCCAAAGGAGAGAGAAAGCACACTAAAAGGATCTAAGGAAGAACATTACACTAAGGCACTAGAAAACACACTAAGAACAGATATCTAAATCATATGATTTGTGATCATCAAAAAGGGGGAGATTGTTTGACCCCTCATGTTTAAATGATATTTTAATGATCACAAATCCTGTAAATCCTTCAAATTCTATTAATCATGTTTAATCAATCTCAAATCATGTGTAGAGATGGTTGGTTTTTTAATAATTTAAATAAATTTCTACTAAATCTTGTTAATCCTAAATTATGTGTGATTTTTGTAAACTATATTTAATTTTTTCTATAATTATTTCTTTTATGAATGATTAAGTCTAATTAATTCTGTAAATATTACTACATAAGTCTGTATAAAGATATTTGGCTAAGTCTGAGAAACCCCGAGTCTAACACCCGTTTTGTTTTTCTAGAAAAGTAACCAAACACAGTGACCCAGACACCGTGACCCAGACACCGTGACACAGACACCGTGACCCAGACACCGTGACCTAGTCACCGTGACCCAGACACCATGACCAATTTCAGATCTCATGAAGTTTGTGACACCAGTTCCTTCCTACCATCACTAAGACACCGTTCAATGTTTGGCAAAGCACCAAGACACCATGATCCTAACACCACATCTGGGCTAGTGGTTCCCGATCTTAACAAAACTATGCCATCATGATTGTCTCACCACTTAATGGAAAAGAAGAAGACACCATTTATTGGTTACACCTTTTTCAAGTGACATTGTTTCTAGACATACTGTGACACCGTTCTTTAATTTTTTTTGTCATTTTCAATTTAATTTCTAATAGTCATATTTGAGTCATTTAAATGAAATAACATAATTAATATTTCTTTGAAGACTTTTCACCTAACAGTATGAGTCACAAGGTATAGAATATATGCATCTTGTCGGCTCCAATACATGCACTCCAAAAATAAAAATGAAAGCGTGGCACAATAATAAGAGATGAGAAGTAGAACAATAGACGTACAAGAATTTTAAAAAAAGTGAATCGATACCTGAAACAAGAAACAACTGAAGAACACACGATTCACTCTCAATTCCAATGGCTGTACTACCATAGATTAGAGCCTAAAACACCTTCAGGGTACCACTATCAAGAAGAACATGAGCTAGACAGCCCACACCTTCAAACCTGCAAACCTGCAAACTTGCGATACTTTGTTTTCTCACAAGAGGACTCGATACTTGCATCTGATTCATCCTAAAAGTCCAAAGTTACATATAATAACACAAAGATCACTACTAAACTTTTCTCACCATCTTTGATATGTTGTGTATTGTTTTTATCTTTTTACCAGTGTGTGTATGTCTATTTTAAAACACACATTGTATCCTGCACTAAA
Organism: Viscum album; assembly: GCA_963277665.1. NCBI lineage: Eukaryota > Viridiplantae > Streptophyta > Magnoliopsida > Santalales > Viscaceae > Viscum > Viscum album. The sequence continues at coordinate 785,686,564 of OY728157.1, forward strand.
TTGAAGGATACAATATATCCTTCCTCTCATATATTTTTACATATTGTTACTCTCACTGATAAGTGTGGAAGAGGTCCATGTGTGACCTGGTAGTTTTTACCCACGAAGAACAGTGGAAGAGTTCATGTGACCTGGACAGTCTTGTGCACTTTTTCTTACCCTGATCCAGGGTGTGGATAAAGTTTATTAATATAAACTAATTGGTGGATGGTGATCACCAAGTGGAGTGGATTAGGTCTCGGCATGAGACTAAACATCTTGTTTTATCCATTGTGTTGTTTAATTTAGTTTTTCTATACTTTACTGTATATTTCATAAAACACTATATTTTACGTTGATAGTTAGCCTTGGATTGAAGTTATAATTGTTCTGCCTTATAAGAATAGCTTCAAAAGTAGTATCAGTAATTCATATTGATATTACTGAGAATTAATCAATCTTCTGAGAGTTTTTTTAATAGTCAAACTTTTATAATCGTATTACCTTGATTAACTGGGCGGTATTTATTTTTATTAGGGAACCCTTTTAAGAAAACATCTTTACAGAAATTTTGAATAGATACTCAATTCACCCCCTCTTGAGTAATCTACTCCGACCAACACCATCAAATGGATATTAAAATATTTTTTTGAATATAAAATATATGAATTTAATAAAAACAATTAATCAATAGATATTAATATAATTTATTGAGATAAAAACACATTTTGTGCATAAAAACAATTTTGAGAAAAAATGTGTTTTTAAGCCTAAAAATGAACATATACTCAATCAAGTGCAATGAGGATTCCTATTTCATTAATTATATTATTTAAAATTAAAGGATATTTTTATTAAATTAATATCAAATTCATAAAATAATGGTAATTTTCAATTGCTTGATTTAATGAAAATAAATGACTGTTTTATAAAAAACCGATATTTTTTATTATTCACAAAAAAATCAATATTTTTAAAAGAGTCCCAATGATTCACCCTAAGATAATATTTAAAAATTGTTTAAAAAATGTTATTAATTTCTTGATTTTTTTCTAAAATAGTATAAATTAGTTATAATCTATATGCATAGAATTCAATAAAAATTATATTTGAAGAAAATATATTTTTTAAGCATAAAATGACATTACTAATAGTTGGGTACTTATTTTTCATGAATAAATAAAAAAACTTGTATTATTAAAAAACTTTATACCTATTTATCATATAATTTTTAATACTAATCATACCTTCCAATTTAACATCTAGGTTAAAATAGTCACATTATAATATTTTTGTAGTATATTCCAAATCGCTCAATGCTCAGTGTTTCATATAACAAACACTAAAAAATATATTACATAAATAAAATAAATTCTATAATCTTGGGGTGATAAAGTCTTTGATTTTGAAAATTTCACAAGTTATTATTTGTTTTAAATTCATATCTAATACTATCCGCGGCATGATCTATCTCTTCTCACATCATAGTAAGATTCCTATATAAAGACAACCTTTGAATCATGTTCATAATACCATTGTATAATACATTAATAAAAATTCAAACATGACCTTGTTATCTAAATACAATGTGATTTTATCATCTCATGACATCAACAACTTTGAATTTTATTATCAAAATATCAACAAATATGACTGTGGTTTTGAAACAATGACATAGTTAAGTACACTATGATGTTCTTTTCCTCTTTTTGGAATCTAATTAAAATAATATCCTTTATCCCATTCTTTGAATAATACCAAAATATACATCATTAGTAAAATAATTCCATGTTTTTTTCAACTATATCAAAATTAAATAAAATTTTCTCAATGCATGCAAAAAATTATTCTAAATTTAAACATTGTCATATTTCATTAATTAAGAGTAATTAAAAACAAATAAAACATATTTTCAATTCTCCCAACATTACCCTATTTTGATCAACCTAGGTTCCCAGATTATAATGACATTTTTTTACATGTAAATATTTGGAATATATTTAATAATATTTTAGGAGCTAGGAACTAATACAATGAGAGATTCCAAGGCACAATGAACTTAGAAAAGATTTAATAAATAATATATATATATTAATATCACATGTGCACAATTTTCTAGAAATCAGGAAATATCTTTAAAAATGTGACTCATATGGAAAATATGAGACCATTTTTGAGTTTGGAACATGGGTTTTACCCTAGGAATGTCATAATATTGTTCCACATCAGGTGTTGGTCTTGGTCACCATCATGGGTGAAGTAATTAAATAAATTGAAATTTTTATTTATTTATTTTAATTAAAGAGACTGACCAGGATATATTTTATAAATACACTATTATGTAAATTGTTTAGGTTTATCCACATAACCCTAATAATTGAGAGATATCACTTGAGGAAGGCTTGGAGAAATATGTTGATGGATTGATGATAATTCATGCCAAAGAAATTCAAGGATCTCACTAACGACAAAGATCTAGATTTATTTTTTTGTCATATATCAATCTAACCCAAAGCATGGAATTTTTTATATGTTTTATTTTCCACGTTTCCTATCCCCTGATGAACATTAATAAATTATTCCAACATTTTTATTCTCTGATTGATCATTCTTGTGGGTTTGGTTTTATTTCTTCCTGGGATCTAGAAGAATTATTTTTTTTGATTGATATTTTTTATTTCAATTAAAAATATTTTAGGCCAACCCGAACATGGATGAGGTTTGATACTAATTTTATGGTTTGTGATTTTCTCCACTTTTCTTAAAATGTTAATTGTTATCAATTTCTTTGGGTGGCAGTTTAAAGAATACTAGGTATTAAATCATTTTGCGACCATTATTTGGAAAAACATATTGATTACGTGGTTAGGATTCATGATCAAGTTGATATGATATAAAATGATTGGAGGTGGATCAAATGGGACTGGTGATTCCCATTATTCCCTGTTCGACACACATGTTGACATCACAATTTTAAGGAAGTCGATTTTTAAGCGGATCGGTTGAAGGATTCATAAAATTGAAAAAGTAAAGGATAATCAACCCCAGATATGAAATATCTAAGTATGATTTGTGGTAGTGGATATGAAATTGGGAGAAATGTGTGAAGATCCCCTAGAATCATTTACCCCAAAGAACACAGGCTATGTGAGGCCTTGGATATAGTGCTAGGTTTTACATGTGAAGAAAAACACTGAACACTGTGCGAAAAATGTCCCACATCATGTGACCCTCATCTTACAGCTCAGTGCGTATCCCAGAGGATAAAAAGGCATTGATAATACAAGGAATATAGGTACATACACGACTTGGTACACATGTACTGGTAGAGTACACATGTATGACCTGATACTCACACATTTCTAGGTACACATGCATAGATAGAGTACAATGACATAACCTGACAATAATACATGGTTAGGTACATGAGAACAACCAAATTACATGGGAAAAAATATGTGTACATAGGAATGAGTAGAGGAAGACATAAATAAATAAATTAAGTTCCGATTTTAGGGGTACACACTATGTACCCTCTATATACATAGTCTACTTCCTATAAGATAGAATAAAGACCTTATTTTACTCAGTATAAACTATGTTTATTTGAGTGTTATTCATTTTTCTATCCATATGAGGGTACAGTGTGGAATATCATCCTTGGTGTAGGATTATGATCCCCTCTATAGGTTTTTATTTGGATAGAGTTTGCGGTATCCCTCCATAAGACCTCGGTTGGGATCCTCTATCATATACTTCCTAGTTGGGGTTCTTGGTATCGAATGACCACTATTTAGAATATTTATTTAGTAGGGTTGGTGGTGCCACCCACAAATCATAGGTGTGATCCAATATTTTTACAGTGTGATCTTTAAAGATCTAGTGAGTACATCTTGGTGAGGCCAGATGATAATGAAAACTCATATAAGTTTCATCCGTGAAAATATAGATCATCTATAAAGACCTAATATAAGATCATTACGTAAAAGACTCATGCAGAATCTCGAGGTAGGTAGTGTTGGTTGAGACCCTTTTCAAAATGGTTTTCTTTTATGAGTATATCTTAGTTTCTCTTTATTTTATCATTATGTCTCATATCATAATTGACATACCCATGTGTTGATTATCTGACTACACTTTATTATTTGTGATTGGTTATTTCAGAGCTTCCTACTAGGTATGTTTCTACTCATCCTTACATGGGATCTTCCCACACATGTCATGTCTTATAAAAATGACAGTCTCTTTGAAGATGTCCTAGGAGGACTGGGGGAAGGAGGTGAATAGTGTTCGAGCTAAATAAACCAAGGTTGTATGTAGTGTCTTATTGTTCAGTAGTCCCCTACTTCTGAGTAGTTTAGACTCTATTTATAGTTTTTGGTGGAAATTTATTTGGACACTTTATCACTTTTTGTACTTTTTTGGTACTCTTATGGTGTAATTTACTTTATGAATGCATTTTTATTAGTTATGTTGTTTTAAATTTCAACATTATTTAGTCATGTATATATGGGTGTGTGAATGCATGAAAATATGATAATACCCATATGTGGGATATTCCAAATTGATGCCTATCTCCAGCCCCTGGTATAACAACTCTACTCTTTATTATACACATAAAAATAATTTATTACAGAAAACCTTCACTTTATACAACATAATAAAATCAATAGGTCTAGTGTATTTGGGGATTAGGAACATTAAATAAAATCTTAAAACAAAAAACACAACATCTTATTGAAAAATTTCTTTTACACGACCACTACATTCCCTCATACTTAGCATTGCATGGGATAACATAAGGGCATGAATAAGAAAAGGGTGAGCTATAAAGCCCAGTAAGGGAATAAACATGGAAAAACATAAGGAATAAAATACATGTTAGACAATAGTAATATCAATGTAGAACAAGAGAAAAATGAACATGAAGGAAAGATAAAGCATTATAATCATAACATGGAGATGTGGCAACAATATTTAACATAATATTAGCATGAGCCAAGGCTCATTGCACATGGAGAATGAGTAAACCCTCATTTCACATGAAGCATGAGTAAACCATCATTGCACTAAAATTTTCATGAGTCAACACTAATTTTACATGACATATCATGATACAATACTTTACCCAATGCATTGGAGCGCTATCAGGGCACACCCTTCATAATCATTTCATTTCATTCGTAAGTGTGCCACATAGATCATACAACAAGGATTCATTAAAATCATAATTAATTAAATGAATAAGAGATGTTGAATACAAAAACTTATGTCCTTAATCAACAATTACATGTTCATAAAGGTGAATACCCTTGATAGAGGAGTGGGTATGGTATTCACTACCCTATGATTTTGGCACGGAAATTTTGGTGTAATTTCGGTACCATAACAACGTCAAAGAGAAATTTGTAAAATGGTTTTATGAGTGTGAAATGGGTATTTCATCATATATATATTATATGGATAGTAAGTGGATCATGGGACATAATATATAAACATATTTAATGGAATTTAAATGCATAGTATAAAATAAATGCTTGAATGTAAATAGAGATAAATTCCTTATAGAATTTCGACATGGTAACAAGTGTACATGGGAGGCATTGATTAGAGAGAAAGAGGTCCCTCATCAATTAAAACATAAGTACGGAAGTATGGTGGAGGTGAGAAATCATACCCCAATAATTTTAATTAAAATAAAAAGGATATAACAATATAAAGAATCTTGGACAAAATTTAGAATGGTTGAAATCCCTTACTTGGAAGTGTCATCCCAAAGGCTTAGGGGAGGCTTGAGAGAGGATTTTTGAGAGATTGGGTCACCTTTGGAAGATTATAGAGATAAGAGGTCAGAGGTTGGACGAACTCCAAAGGCTTTGAGTGAAGAGGAAGTGGGAGCTTGGGGGGGTTTATATAGGAAGTGAGAGGGAATTCTTTTTTATTTAGGTTTGGGAAACCACACATTAAACTAATCAAAACAACAAACCATCCCATGGTTTTTCCAAAGGAAAGTGGAATAAAATACTTTATAATTCCAATGACCAAACATCTTTAAATAATAGGGTTGCTTATGTAGAGGTGAGTCACACTCTCAAGAAAATCAATTTAAAAAGCAAAAATGTTTTATAAGTCTTGGAGAGTCCACTAAGGCTTTGTAAAACAAATCAGACAAACATAAAATCAAATTATATTAATGCTAAAACATATATTGGACGAACATAATGTTTATAGTATTTTATTAAATCACTATTGGGTCATTATGATGTCATAAAAAAATAATATATTTAAATGGTATTTAATCTTTTAACCAAAAATTTGACTGTCTCAGAAAATTAGGAAAAATTCATTTTTGGATAATTTCAATGCAATGACACCAAAAAAAATATTAATTTTATATAAATAATTTTATAAATATGTGAATTTTTACATTTAAAATAAAAACAAACATTTATAAAAAAATCATGGGTTTTGACAAAAACAGATTTCAAACCTTAATAAAAATTACAATTGCATTCATAAAATTATACAATAATTTATATTTAATAAAAAGTAATTTAATAATAATAATAATATATTAAAATATTATTTAATTAAAAAATCCATTAATTCATCAAAATAGATTTCTTAGTTGAATATTAACTAAAAATACTATTTGAGCTTTAAAAACTATCTACAAAGTAACAATAATAAAATGAATTTATATTGTTTATTATATATAAAACTAGTGCACATAATCATAGTGATAAGGACTTGTTACATAACCCCTTATAACACCCACATACGATTGAAGGGTAAGGTGTTCGATGGTGACAGACTCTATTGGTGGCTTGGATCACATCACTCAGTTGGTAATATCTATAAACATTCAATTATCCCATAGGCGGTTCCATTCAAGCATCATATGTTGAATCTCTGATTGGGATTTCTCAAGATCGAAGCCTAATGATTCCACCTCCTTTCCGAGCTCCATGAAATGGGCTTCATACGGGGAAAGTCTACTGGATGAGGCCATTGCTTCCTTTGTCTGAGTACATTTGATTTGTTAAATCCCTAATTTAATACTAACAATGTGATCATTCTTCAACAACTATATTAGTAATGGTCACATTTATTAATGGTATTTTAAAATCAAAAAACATAAAACCATTGAAGTGTATATGTTATATAACCATTTTACATAATATGACATTTAATTAGATCAAGAGAAAATTTCATTAATGAACGTTTGGGTCATTACAATCTTCCCCCTTAAGAAATTTCACCCTCAAAATTTCATTTTCCCACACTAAAACTGATATGGGTAACTCTACTTCATCACTTCCTCTAGTTCCCACGTAGCCTCTTCAAACTTGTGGTTTCTCCACAACCCCTTTACTAGGGGCATTGTCTTATATCGTAGAACTTTTTCTCTATGATCTAAGATCTTCACTAGTTGCTCCTCATAAGAAAGATCATCCTCTAACTGTACTACCTATGAAGAGAGTACATGCGATGTGTCGAGTATTTACTTCCTTAAGAGATATACATGAAATACGTCTTGTACTTTGGCCATGGTAGGTGGAAGTCCTATTCGATAGGCCACAACCCTGACACGATCAAGAATCTCTTAGGGGCCGATGTACCTAGGACTTAACTTCCATTTATTTCCTATCCTCATGAACTTCTTCCATGGATATATGCCTAGAAATACCATGTCTTTAACTTTGAACTCAAGGTCTCATCGATGGTTATATACATAACACTTCTATCAAATTTGGGCTTCCTTGATATGTTGCTGAATGGTTTTTACATTCTCCACCATTTCTTCGACAATTTTATGTCCTACCAATTTACGCTCACTGACTTCATCCCAACAAGCCAGTGTTTTGCAACTTTTCCTATATAGGACGTCATATGGTGCCATTTGGATGCTCGAGTGGAAATAGTTATTGTAGGAGAATTAAACTAGTGGAAGATGTTGGTCCCATCCTCCTTTGAAGTCCATAGAACATGATCTTAACATATCTTCCAGTTTATGAATAGTTTTCTCAGATTTACCTTCATTTTGAGGATGATAGGCCATACTACAGTTTTGTTCAGGGATTAGAGCATGTTGGAGAATTTTCCATAACTTTGAGCTGAATCTAGGATCACGACCAGATACAATAGATAGTGGTAATCCATGAATTCTTACCACATCATTGATGTAAACCAGAGCTAGTTGATCCAATGAGAAGTCCTCTAGAATTGTGATAAAGTGAGCTGTCTTCATAAGACAATCCAAAATTACCCATATAGTATTGTTTCCTCTAGATGTCCTTGAAAGTCTAGTGACAAAGTCCATGGTAATGTTGTTCCACTTCCATGTTGGTATGGGTAGTGCTGCATCATCCCCTTAGAATTTTTCCTCTCATCCATCAATTGTTTACATACCAAGAACTTTGAAGTATATTAAAAAATCTCCATTTTCATATTGTCCCACCAAACGTTTTCATGGATATCATGATACATCTTTGTGCTCCCTAGGTGAATAGGGAAGGCTGAGCTATGCACGTCATCCAAAATCTCCTTCTTTGTCTTTGGATCGAATGGTACACATAATCGTGACCCAAATCTCAAAATTCCATCCTTGTTAACCATGAACCATGAGGATTTCCCATTTCTGGTAGCTTCCACCCTTTTCATAAGTTCCACATCCTTTCATTGAAAATACTTTATTTTCTCCATGAGGGATGATTGAGAAATCATTTGAGAAAGGATTGATGATGTTCCTTCCTTAATGATTCTCATGTCCATCCTACACAAATCTAAGAAGATTGAATCCTTTTCAATTTTCATTATTGAAAAAGATTAAGAATCATTTCTACTTATATCATCTGACACCTTGTTTTCCTTACCGGGATGGTAGTGGATTGAGTAGTCATAATCTTTTCACTACTGGAAAACGAGCCTATACCCATGGTTCAAAACCATGGGTATAGCCCCCAAAACCATGGGTAGAGCCTATACCCACAGTTTTGGGAAATGTGGGGCTGAGTGGCGTCGATATAGGGGTGTTCAACTATACCTACGGTTTGACAAACCTTGGGTATTTTTTTCCCACCGTGTCAAGGCCTCATCCACGCTGTCAAAGTGTTGTACTTATGGTTTTTAAACCGTGGGTAAAAATATATAAAACCTGCAGCCCGCAGGGGTTTAACCCACAATGTCCCCGCGACCTGGCCGCTAATTTCATCACACTTGACCACTCCATCTACTCCATTTATGTTATTATATATCAATATTTTTAAATATATATTAATTTAGCACCGTATTATGAAAAAAAGATGGCCGCGGGTTTTGATCCCGCGTTTGTTGCAGCAAGTTTCTAGCGCGTCACCAACCCAGCAAGCTTTATTACATAAATATGTATCTACTTTTATATTGATATATTAATATTATTCACAGTTTTAGAAAAATTGAAGCCGCCATGATTCGATCCCGCATTGATGCAGTACGAAAACAGACGGCTCACCAACCCATCTATAAATTTTTATTGAATTTCTATTTGTATAAATATATATATATTAATAATACCCATGTTCCCGCCAATTTTTTTTGTTGTCCCACGAAATTTTTGTTCCCGCCTTATGGAGGGAAAGTTATACCCATGTTTCTCTAAAACCGTGGGTATAGGTCTTCCAAAAAAAACCACAATACCCACATTTTTGAAGAACCGTAGGTATAGGTCTATTGAAAATACTCTATACCCATGGTTTGGCCAAAACCGGGGGTATACGTCTTCAAAAAAATCACCTATACTCGCAGTTTTGCAGAACCGTGGGTATTGGTCTTCAAAAATAATCTATACCCACGGTTTTTTCGAAAACCCTGGGTATAGGTGACCTATACCCACTTTTTTCGAAAACCATGGGTATAGGTCCCCATATTATCCCTATACCCATAGTTTTCGAAAACCATGGGTATAGGAGTACCCTATACCCACGGTTTTTCAAAAAATCGTCGGTATAGGCCAGTTTTCCAGTAGTGTTTAAGATTTTTTTCCATATTCATTAGCACATATTAAGATTTTTGTGTGTGAATATATATTTAAAGCTCTTGTGATCAGTATATATCTCCCACTTCTCCCCATAGAGATAATGCTGCCATATTTTCAATGTAATGATCACAACCTCCAAATCCAAATCATGCATGGGATATTTTCCCTCATGGATTTTCAGCTTCCTTGAGGTGTAGGCTATCACTTTATCATTCTGCATCAACACAAAACCCAGGACCTTCTTCAAAGAATCACTAAGTACCAGAAAAAGTTCTCCACTCGTGGGTAATGTGAGCACGAGCATAGTGATAAGCCTCATTTTGAACTCATTGAATATTTCTTTGCATTCATCACTCCAAGAATACTTGGCTCCCTTCTGAGTTATCTTCGTAAGAGGTCATGAAAATCATGATAAATTTATCACAAATCGGAGATAATATCCTACTAACCCCATGAAGCAACGAATATCCGTTACAGATGTTGGCCTCGACCATCCCTCTATGGTAGCTGTCTTAGAGGGGTCCACAGATATCCCATTTCTTATCATGATATGACCCAAGAATGAGACCTACTTCAATAATAACACACACTTGCTGTATTTTTTCATCGAGGTTATCCCTCTATAAGGTCTCTAGTACAGTTCTTAGGTGTTCCTCATGATCCTCCTTGATTTTAGTGTATATTAGAATATAATCTATAAATACTACCACAAACTTGTTGAGGTAATCTCTAAAGACTCTATTCATCAAGTCAATGATGATTGATGGATCATTAGTGAGTTCAAAAGGAATTACTATGAATTCATAGTGCCCGTATCTTGTAAAAAAATTAGTCTTGGGGATATCTTACTTATTTACCCTTGATAATATCCCGACTTCAAATCCACCTTTGATAAGTATTGTTCTCCACGCATCTGATCAAACAAGTCATCAATTCATGGAAGAGCATACTTGTTCTTTATCATGATTTTTTTGATCTCATGATAATCAATGCAAAGGTGCATTAACCCATCCTTATTCTTGACGAAGAGGACTGGTTCACCCCACAGTGAAGCACTTGGGAGTATAAAAACGTTATCCAGAATCTCCTATAGTTGTTTCTTTTACTCCTCAAGATCTACAACAACCATTGTATATAGAGTCTAGGATATTGGCAACACCCCAGGTATAAGATCAATTGATAATTCAACATCTCTTTTAAGAGGAAGACCAGATAATTCCTCAAGAAACACTTTAGCGAATTACCTCACAATAGGCATGTCTTCCATGATGGTTTCCTCCTTAGACTCAATCATCTGATCTGGATACAAATTCTCATAGGTCAGTAATATCCATGCATGAGATGATGGAGCTAAAAAATATTCATCTTCCTCTTTGCAGCTGTATAGAATCGGGGGTCAATTCTCCATATACACAGTGATTTCCCTCTAACGACAATTTATGTTGGCTCTATATAGGAAAATCCAATCCATGCCTATAATTGCAACAAATTACACCAAAGGGAGTATTAAGAGATTCTCTGGGAAGTTCAATCCACCGATTATGACTAGGGAGGAGTTAAATTCATGGGTTTCAATGATTTCCCCATTTTTCATACTTACTAACATATTCACTTCCATGATTGGTGGTGGTGTTGAGATTCGTCTATTAAACTTTAGGGATATAAAAGAATAGTAGAACCAGAATCAAAAAGTATGTTCACTATTATTTAATGAATAACTCGTTTACCTATCACCACTTCGTTTTCGGAGTTCAATTTGGTGGTAAAAAATCCCTCCCTTTCTACCTTGGAGGTTGTTGGTTTCCACCGAAAACCCTTGGCTTAGGGAACTGATTTGCATGACGCCTTGGTTCTTTGCAGTTGAACAAATGAACAATGCGTTTAGAGTTGAACAACACATTCATCTCCTCTGTCACAACCATGAGTTTTTCTTGTCAGTATTTAATGGCTAGGTGCCATTATATTCCACACCTAAAGAATTTCCTCATCCCCTTCAGGCGATTTGTAGGGTGCTTTTTTCCACACCTTTGGCAAGTGGGGTGCTGTATTTTCTTAGAACCAATTTATTTACCCATCAGACTGCTAGAATTGAAGTCCACCTTACTCTTCTTTTCCACATGATACCCCTGTGATTCTCTGATCTCCATTTAGACCTTGAGGGATCATTATAAAATATCCTCATAGCTATCGAAGTCACAAATCACCAAGGATTTCTGCAGGCTAGGTTTCAACCCACCAAAGAAGCGGTCAATATTGCATTCAGGGGTAATGACAAATCCTAAGGCATATCACGCAAGCCTTGTAAATTTTTTCTTGTACGATTCGATGTATTCATCGTCTTTTTTCTTGAGGGAAAGAATGTCCCTTTCTATCTTAAGCATGAGGGTGCCTGGAAAATATTTATCAAAAAACATCTTCTGAAAGTCCTTCCATTCCAACGCCTCGATCGGCTCTGTAGGACTCATATTTTGATCAATGTACACCACTGATCAGCTTCACCCTCCACATGATAAGTAACCAGAAGAGGCTTCTATTGTTTATAACATTGAAGGATGAAGAAGATCTATTCAATGGAGTTTATCCATTGTTCGACGATTGAGGGATCAGATGATCCATTAAAAGTATGAGTCCATTGTCTCATGAAGCTATGGATAGCGACTTGTTCATTCTTAGGGGGGTTGAACGTTCCACCTGACCCATGTTCCTATTCAAATCTTGAGTTAACTGAGATAGTATCAAGATAATGTTCTCGATTCCTGATCCCATCAGATTGGGCATCTCATTAGAACATTCATCAATTTGATCTTTGCATCGGTTGTTAGCCAGAGTCCTCATATTACCGACCATTGGATAGAATAAAAGAAAAGTTATGGGTATCACATAAAGGGTAATCCAAGGACAAAAAATATGACTTATAAATAACATTTATTTCCTTAACTCGTGAATATATAGTTTTCAATCTATGTTATCAATGATCTAATTTCTAACATATATTATTAGGGTATTTTTTTATTCCCTTAATAATGGTTCATACTAAGCTTGTGAATTTAGCAGAGAATATCCCACAGGAGTGTCGTTACAAAGAGTGTAGCAAGGCCCATTGTTATGTACCAGGATACCCTGGGTCAATCCTGAAACTCATTGTCGGAGTTTTCACTCTTTGGAACATCTGTGCTAGAGTTGCCTCTACATGCTCATATCCACATAGGGATGTATTTTCTTGATAAACCACTTACCCAATACTCACCAAAATTTACGGAAGTTTTTATTATACTTAGTCTTATCTATAAGGATTTCACTAGGGTTTTATAATCCTAATCCCAAAAATAACTAAACCTATCCTCTGATACCAACTATAACAACTCTTCTCTTTATTATACACTTAAAAATAATTTATTACATAAAACATTCACTTGATACAACATAGAATATCGAGAGGTCTAGTGTATTTGGGGCTTAGGAACGTCACATAACAACTTAAAACATAAAACACAACATCTTATTGAAATATTCCTTTACATGAGAACTATATTCGCATCATACTTAGTATTGTATGGGATAACCTGAGGACATTTATATGAAAAGGGTGATCTATAAAGCCCAATAAGAGAATAAAAGTGGAATACATTGAGGAAGACGATACATGTTATTCAATAGGAATATCATTGGAGAACAAGAGAAAAGTTGACATAAAGGCATGATAAAGCATGATAATCACAACATAGAGATGTGACATCAACATTTAACATGATATTAGCTTGAGCCAAGGCTCATTGCACATTGAGAATGAGTAAAAAATAATGGCACATGAAGCATGCATAAACCCTCATTTCACTTGAATTAGCATGAGTCAAAAATCATTACACATGACATATCATGATACTATACTTTACCCAATGCATTGGAGCGCTATCAGGACGCACCCTTCATAATCATTTCATTTCATGCATAAGTGGTCCAAATAGATCATACAACAAGGATTCATTAAAAATCATAATTCATTCCACAAATAAGTGATTTAGAATACATAAATTTAAGGCCTCAATCGATAAGTAAATGTGCATAAATGTTAATACCCTTGATAGAGGAGTGGGTATGGTATTCACTACACTATGATTTTGGCTTGGAAATTTTGGTGTAATTTCGTTAGCATAACGACATTAAATAAAAATTCGTAAAATGGGTTAATGTGAGTGAAAGGGGTCTCTACTAATTTATAAATTAAATTGACAGTAGTGGGATCATGAGACATAATATACCAACATATGGAATGAAGTTTAGATGCATAATATAAAATAATTTCTTGAATGTAAATGAGGATAGATAAAGTTTTTACAGAATTTCAGCATGGTAACAGATGTACATGGGAGGCATTAATGAGAGAGAAAGAGGTCTCTAATCAATTCAAAACTAAGGAGGGAAGTATGGGGGACATGAAAAATCATAACACAATATTTTTAATTGATAAAAATGATATAAAATTATAGAGAAACATGGAAAAAATTTAGAAAGGGAGAAATCCCTTACTTAGAGGTGTGATCCCAAAGGATTGGGAGAGGCTTGATAGAGGCTTTTGGGATCTTGGGGCACCTTGGGAGGATTCTAGAGAGATGAGTTTAGAGTTTGGATGAACTCAAAATTATTTTAGTGAAGAGGATGTGGGAGTATGGTTGGGTTTATATAGGAAAGGATACAGAATTCTTTATTAGTCAAGTTTGGGACACCACACATTAAACTAATTAAAACCACAAACCATCCCATGGTTTTTCCAATGGGTTTTTACAAAGGGGTGTGAAAAAAACCATTATATAAGGCCAATGTCTGAACTTCTTAAAATAATAGGGTTCTTTATGTGGAGGTGAGTCACACTCTCAAGGAAATTAATTTAAAAATCTAAAATGTTTTATAAGTCTTGGAGGGTCCACTAAGGCTTTGTAAAATAAATCAAAAAAACCTAAAATCGCATTATTTTAATAGTAAAACATATATTATCCGAAAATAATTTTTATTGTATTTTATTATATCACTATTGGGTCATTATGATTCCATAAAACACATTATATATTTAAACGATATTTAATTTTTTACCCAAATATTCAACTCTCTGAAAATTATAAAAAATTCACCGTTGGATAATTTTGATGTAATGATTCCAAAAATAATATTATTTTTATATAAATAATTTTCTAAATATGTGAATTTTCACTTTTAAAATAAACACCGACATTTATTGAAAAATCTTGGGTTTTGACAAAAACAACTTTCAAACCTTAATAAAAATTATAATTGCACTCATAAAATTATATGATCAATTATATTAAATATGAAGTAATTTAATAATTATAATAATATTTTATTAAAATATTATTCAATTCAAAAATCCATTAATTCATCAAAATATATATTCTTTAGTTTAATATTAACTAAAAATATTATTTGTGCTTTAAAAACTATTTACAAAGTAACAATAATAAAATGAATATATATTCATTATTATATAAAAAAGTAATGCACATAATCATAGTGCTAAGGTCTGGTTACATAACCCCTTATAACACCCGCTTACGACCATAGGGTAAGGTGTGCAATGGTGGCATACTCTTGGGGTGGCTCGGATAACATCACTCGGGTGGTAATCTCTATCAACTTCCACTTCTCCCATAGGTGGTTCAGTTCAAGCTTATGTTAAATCTCATCTTGGGATTACTCAAGAGGAAATCCCAATGAAACCACCTCCTTTATGAGGTTTAAAAATTGGCTTCATATGAGGAAAGTCTACTGGATGAGGCCATCAATTCCATTTTCTAATTAAATTGGATTTTTTAAAGACCTATATTTATACTAATCTTGTGATCACACTTCAATGGCTATATTAGAAATAATCACAGTTATTAACAGTATTTTAAAATCCAAAAACATAAAACCAAGAAAGTGAATATGTTATTTAACCATTTTACATAAAAAGAAATTTAATTGGATCAAGAGGAATTTTCATTAATGAATGTCTGGGTCATTACACCTAGCCTATTGGATTCAGGCTTGGGTTGGTCACAACTATCTTATTGCTAGCCATGTGGTCCCCTACGGGTAGGTTCATGACAAAGTGGTATTAGTGTGGGATTTTTCCTTAGGACCAGAGTTTGATGTTTTTTTGTAGCTATAAGATTTTGTTTTGGATTTATGGAAACAATGTTAAATTGGTTAGAGTTTGTATTTTATTCTAGGGACTCTAGTATTGGTGTGGAGACCGACACATCCACTCACCATGACTCTTATAATCTAGTTTTTGACTCAGTACATATAGGCACATGTTGCGAGGAAAACATTGGTAAATGAATTTTGTAGGAATGGGTTGTGTTTTTATTTCCCTTTTCTAGTTATCTCTCCATATATACTCATTAACCATGGTGAATCTTGTTTTTTTAGGATGCCTCCAGGGAGACATCCAGCCAGGATTCCACAATGTGATCACAAGGATGATTTTCTGAGTGATAGGATTCAGTATATGGGAATGTATAAGAGGTGGTAGCTATGAGTGATTTTACAGTTATGAAACCACCCATTGAGAAATAAATTTAACTAACAGTACCATCTAAGGATGTGCGTAGGATGAGAACACTACATGAGTTTCAAAGGTAGTGAACTCTCTGGTTTTGGGGTGATCGAGACACCCATGTAGCTAAGGATTGGATAGAGGTAGTCACCTATGTTTCATAACTTGTGAGGAAACCTACAACTCAGATAGTGGTCTTTACAGTGAGTCTTTTATAGGGATCCACTATGTGATGGTGGATTCCGGTGAATCGGTCACATGATGAGACAACTCTCTATTGGTCAGATTTTGATCATATCTTTTGGGCGGAGTTATACCCATCCACATTAGAATTTATGTGCCTTTAGGAGATTTATTAGTAGTAATAGGGTAGTATAACCATGAAAAAGTATCCAGTGAGGTTCAATAACCTTTTTCGATACTCATTGGACATGGTTTTAGATCCATTTTTTAGATAATAGACCTTCAATTGGGGCTTAAAATGAGATATTAGGTATGGAGTGATATCTTTTTTCATTTCCACCTATTATGGAGTTCTTGAACATAACATATTAGTGGTGATATTATTGGCATAGAAAACACTAATAATGGGTGATAGTAGTGGTAATATAAGAGATTATATGTTGGAAGCTGGTAGTCAATGGTAGTCACAAAAATTAGGGAATATGAGACACTTCAAAAGATAACCCATTATAGAATATCATTGGTTCAGGTCTCTTAGTATGTCTTTAGTCATCCTAGAGAGAGGTGGTTCTTCTCTTACAATGGTCAGGGAAATCTTTATTGAGATTATATGAATTTTCATACAACTAATTGAGAGAGGGTCAATATAAGACCCATATAGAGATAGTGATTGGTCTAGGGATGTCTATAAAGAGAAATCTATGTTAGAGGATCATATAGAGCAGCTCGAGGTGGAAGGTGATTTGACTTATTTCCACCACCACCCCAAGGTGGTCTGCACCAGACTCAGGGAGCTAGTGGTCTGGGGAGAGGACAATTGAAAGAAGTGGATACCTATAAACTTAAGGCTCCTATGATGGTCATAGGTAAAATATGGGTCTTATATACTTTATTTATAGTACTTATAGACATTGATGTAACCCTCTCTTTTTTCCCATTTCTATGGTTCAAGACTTAGAGATTCCGATTGATCCCTTGGCTTGAACCTTACACTTGGAGACTCCAACCAGTGGTGACTCGGAGATCACACACTTCCTATAAAAGTGTGGTCTAACTCTTGGATGTGATATTTTCTTATAGTACATCTGGTTAGTAGTGATGATGCCTTATAAAATCATCCTATGTATGGAATGGCTATACACATTTCATGCCTATATTGACTATTTCAGGTAAATAATGTGGTGTATCCACAATGATGGGACATATTTTTCCTTCTTGGATGAGAATGAAACATTGGTAAAGAAATATGGTATTATAATAGTAGTGTACAACAAATTAATCACCAGTTGGGAAGCATTTTCCTTGGTGAAGAGGATGCTATGGGATTTCAGTTCCCTATAGTGATGGAAGAGTTTGATGACATATTTCTTAAGGACATGTTGGGTTTAACTTCGTGGAAAGAGACAAATTTATACATTATATTGAAACACATGAATTTTATAATATCTACTCCATCATGTGAAATAGATCTTGTGGATATTCATGAGCTTGGGTTGAAGTTGGAGGACTTTTAGTGTAAGGGATTCATGAGACTTAATATATCCCCTAGGAAGCCCCATTGTAGTTCTCCAAGAAGGATGACCAGAGATTTAGGTTGTGTGTGGATTATTGGAATCTAAAATAGGTGACCATGAAGAAAATGTTTCCTCTACTGTGGATTGAATAAATCTTTGATCAGTTGAGAGGGACAAGATGGTTCTCAAAGTTGTAATTTAGGTCAGGCCATCACCAGCTTCAGGTACATGATGAAGATATACGAAATATGCCATTAAAATATCACTATGGTCATTATGCGTACTTGGTGATTATTTTAGGCATAACCAAAACCCTATACATGTTCATGGGACTCCTGAAATGGATAATTAATCCTTTATTAGACCAATTCATGGTGGTATTCATTGATGATATCCTAGTGTACTCGATATCCTAGGAGTAGTATGCAAGAAAGTTGAGGATGATTTTTGACATCATCTAAGAACACCAGATATATAGGAGGATATCAAAGGGTCATGTTAGTATTTAAGAGGTAAACATTATGGAACATGTCATCTTATATAATGGTATAGAAATAGACCTAGAGAATGGTGAGGTAGTGTTATCTTGGGATCCATCCAAGAGTGGGACGAAGGTGCATAGATTCCTTGGGATGGAGAGCTATTATAGGAGATTCATGATAAATGTATCTCAGATATCATCACCTTTTACTTATTTGACCAATAATGGTTAACCATTCATGTGGATAGAGGGGTGATTACATGATATTCAAGAGTTTTAGTAGAGATTGAAAAGAACCCCCCATATTGATATTTATAGATGAGGGTGTTGAGTACATAGTGTTCTGGGATGCCTTAAGAACTAGACTGGAATGTGTTCTAATTCATAGGTAGGCATCAATTTCCTACGAGTCTCGTTATTTGATACCACATGAGATAAACTACATGGACCATGATCCAGAGTTTGAAATGATAATCTTTTACCTAAATATGTGGTGGTACTACCTCATGGGTGAGAGTTTTATCCTCTATTATGACCATAAGAGTCGCAAATATATATTCTCTTACAGGTATCTTAACTTGAGATAGAGGCTATTACTAGAGTTCCTATAGGATTATGAATTTTATATAGTCTATACTCTAGGAAATGGGATTGTATGAGTGATTATCTCAGTAGAAGATATTTTTTGTGGTTGTTGACTGAGGATTTAGATCAATTCACCTCATTGAATTTTTCCTTAGTGGATAAGGATGGTTCAACATATAAATAGTTGATGGTTATTACCCACATTCTTCTATAGCATGTTATAGATGCTTATCTCAGAGATACCAAATGAGGGACCTTATGTACTTAGATATCCACTGGATGTGCTCTTGATGAATTTTATGAAGGTGGGAAGAACATCATCCTTTTCAAAGGATGAATGATGGTACCAGTGAGGTTGTGAGAGGAGGTGATGAAGGAGTTTCATATATTCTATTTTTTGGTACATTTAGGTGTTTTAGAGATGTACCAAGACCTCCAACATCATTTTTGATGGCTAGTTATGAATAAGTGTATAGAATATTTTTTCTCTCTATGCCTCACTTATCAGAAGGTTAAGGTTTCGAACCAGGTTCTAATGGGTTTATCCCATCATTTGGAGGTTCCATAGTGGACGTGGGATAATAAATAAATTGACTTTGTGATGGGGATTCCACAGACGTATGAAAGACATGACACAATTTGGGTGATCAGGGACCGACTCACTAAATCTGCTGACATCCTAAATATCTGAGAGTAGAGTTAAGTAGAGAGCATGGAAAAACATCACATGCAGGATATATTTTTAATCCACTAATTTCCCTAAAAAATAATTTTAGACTTTGATTCTCACTTTATGTCATGATTATAGAGAGAATCGAGGGAGGCCTTTAGGAATGAATTGTGTTTGAGCATGATGTTTCTCCCCCAGACTGAATTCCAGATTTAGGGGTCCATTAATGTTTGGGAGGAGATGCATTAAGATTGTGTGTTAGACCTTGGAAACAGTTTGGAGGTTTACCTACCCTTTATTGATTTTGTGTACAACAATAACTACCATTTCACCATCGACATGACACCATTCAAGGCATTTTATGGGCGACCGTGTTGGTCACCACAATATTGGACTGATCTAGGAATGTAAACACTCATGGAACCATATTTGGTGTGAGATTTGACATTTAAGGTGAATGTCATCCAGTAGTATATGAAGACTTCATAGATCCATCAATGGTTCTATAAGGAATGACGATGAATGCCCTTTGAGTTCGATGAAGGAGACCAAGTGTTCTTGAGGGTCTCAATTTGATGTGGATTTCATAGATATGACTGGGGTGAGAATTTATCTCTATGATTGAATAGAACATTCTGGATAATATATAGGGTTGGTAAGGAGGAATATCACTTGGACCTACCACCACAATTAGACCAGTTACACAATGTCTTACACATGTTTCAACTGAGGAGGTACATGCATGACCCATCACATGTTATCGACTGGGGAGAGATAGACATCAAGGATGGAGATACCTTTGATAAGTACCCAATGGATATTAAGGAATGGAAGGAGAATATCCTCTATGAGATAGAAATTACCTTAGTGTTGGTCCAGTGGTATAATGAAAATATTCAAAAGTTCACCAAGGAGTGGGTGACCGAGATGCGATCTTAGTACCCACACCTTCTAAAGTAGTATTTTTCTCTTTTAGGGATGAAAAATACCTACGGTGGGTAGAATTTAAGAGATATGTATTTTCCATGTAAATATTCATAATATATCTAATAATACTCTAGAAGACAGTTGCTGAGATGACACGAGATTCTAAGGCCTGGTGAGATCAGAAATGATTTAATAAAAATATTAAATATATCAATACCACTCACACATTTATTTATTGAAATAGTTGAATAAATATCATATGAGGACTCAAATAAGAAATCAAACATCTCCATTAAGTCCGGAACATGGGTTTTACCCTAGGTATGACATAATCTTGGTCGACATCAGATGTTGGGACTGGAAACTATCTTGGGATGCATAATTAAATAAATTAAAATATTTATTTAATTATTTTAGTTAAAGATAAAAACCTATAAATATTATATAAATATGTTATTATGGATAATTCACATGTTTTTCCATATAACCATGAGAATTGAGAGGGAGAGTTGGAGGAAGTCTTGGCGAACGATGATGACATATCAAGGATCGTTATGTACAACAAAATTCAAGGATTTGAACAATGATGATGACAATTTTTTTTCTTCATATTAAATTGATCTATCCCAAGATAGGGTATTGTTTTCCTTGATTTATTTTTCCCATTTTTTATTGAATGATGAATGAAAATCAATTCTTACAACAATTTGACTTGTGAGTTGACCGTGCTTGCAAGTTTGGGTTTATTTATTATTGGGATCTAGGGGAATTATTTTATTTATTAACATTAATCTTCATTATTCATTATAATAGTAACAAATCGAGTCCAACCCAAACACAACTTACCTTCATTAATAATTTTTTGGTTTGTGATTTTGTCCCTAGTTTTCTTCACATGTTCATCACCGTGAATTCTTTTGGGTGGAAGTTTGATGAATACTCAATATTCTATTTCTGCATGACAATTATTTGGAATAATTGATTGATATAGTGATTAAGGTTCATGATTTATGGTGTGATTGAAGTTCGACGATGGAGGATGATTGGAGGTGGATGAAATCAGACCTACAATTCCTGTTTTTTCCTGGTATGATGTACACACATATAGAGCGATGTAGAAGTTGTTGATTTTTAAGTGGATTGAAGACCAAAGTCTAGATAGTGGTGATTAAAAGGCCATTAAACCCCATATTCACAATATCCCGACATTATTTGTGGTATTAGTGACTAAATTGGTACAAATACATGAAAAACCCATGAAATCTAGAAAATTCAGTGTTAATTGATGTGTACCTGAAAGAACACACACCATGTGGTGTATTGGATATGGAACTAGGGTCTATGTGTGAAGAAAAATATAACATGGCAAGTGAAACATGATAAATATAATCATAATGAATGAATAATCCCCACATTATTTTTTTCTAAAATTTATGCTTAATAAAAATATAACATCCATCACCTAACCACATACGATAAATTTTTTTCGATATGATAATATTGATTTTTGATCCTTCCAAGACACAAACCAAGTCACAACCGATTTTCCTCTTTTTTATTATATTATTATTATTTTTATTATAAATAAAGGTGAGTAATGTTAAATTATAGTGAATTATATCATGGTCTCTCCCCTAAATCACAAGAAAGCCCCCAACTATTTCTGATCAATGTAGTATGCCCCCATCCACTATGGATAACCTATACCCCACACTTATTCTTTAATATACCATGAAATATATTTATATGAAGGTATTAACAAATAAAATAGGCTTGTAACATTTCTCATTTCCTAAGAAGGTTGTTCATGTCTTATACGAGCTTAACAAATCATTTCTTAACAAGGTTGTCCATGAATTCTATGAGTTTAAAAAATGATTAATTCAAGGTGATTCCAAGGATAAAGGTTAAAAATAGATCAATCAATCATATTATGAATTATTATATTCATTCATATCTTGGATAAGGTGTCATGAATTCTCTAGAAGTGAACACAACTGAGTCTCATAAGAAATATATAATAGAAGGAATAAGAAATATCGGTTTAGAGTATGTCTCTAAAATGAGATGAATGGTTGGAAAAAATACTTATAGAAATGAATTTGAATAATTTAATAAATTAATGAAAATATAAAAAATTCAAGGCATGAAAAATCTAAGAAAAATTTCATTTATAGAAATGAACATGATCGCTAAATCACGATTTTCTAAATCCAAATAAACATGATTATCTCTACTAATTTTCACCATTTTTATCATTAAAATTTATTTAAAAAAATCTAAATTTTTTTCATTTTAATTATTTTTGGAAGTTTATATATCTCAATTTAGTTGATTAAAACAATATTCAAATATGGGGCATGCAATTTTCACTTTAGAGTTCTAAATTATATGTAGTGAATATAGTATAAAATTATAAAATTGAAACACTTACTCCCCTATAAATTAACGCTTCAAACTTCAGTTGCATAGGTTCTTCTTGTACTATTTCACAATTTGAATTGGGTTCATGATATATATTTCTTAGGGTTCATGATGTGAATGGGTTTGAAGATGATAATTAGTATACAAACTTACTATTCATTCTACATGTTGGTTTCTTGCTAGTGATTTAATATTCAGACCTAAAAATATAAATAAACAAGTGAAAGTGAAGACATATTCAATAATGTCAAAAAAATATGAGGGAAATTGTAATTAAATCGTAATATAAAATTAAATCATAAGAAAGAAGTAAATTGAATTTTTTAGAAAGTGATAAAAGTTCTCAACATTCTTCCTGGAAGAAACTCCTTTTTAATGATCATTTAGCTACACCATACATGGGTTAGCTGATTGGAGTGTGGTATAAGTCTAAACATCTCACATTAACCCACTTTTTAATTTTTTTATCATTTGGCTCAGATATTCTCCTCAATTTAGTTAGTATACAAATTTATGGAGGTGGTTAAAATCTTGATGGTTTGATGGTGAAAAGGAAAATGTTATAGTCCATACAAATTTGGTAGAATACCTCATCTTCAATGGATGTTTATGTTTGTTGAATTTATTCAATGATCACTTCATTTATAGTACCTAAATTTTAATCCTCTTTTTTGGTATCTACTTATTTTTTTCTATAATTCATTTCTAAGTGCAACTGGTTATTCTTCTTCTTATGGTGAACTTAAATCCTCTAACAATTTCATGATGAACATGGTAGCCAAATGTTCCACTTATTTTTATTTATTTTATTATTATTATTTTTCTTTTTCCTTTAGATGCATTCCCATTTTTGCAATGAAATTTACGAAATAACTCTGTATTTTAGCTTCCTTATCATTAAGGATATCTCTATTATTTTTATTTTATTTTTTTAAATTTTTTAGTCTCCCATTCAAGTTTAGTGGAAATATCACATTATTATTATTCCTATAAAAAGTCAAGGGAATCATGTTTAGGATCATAGTCAGTTTTAGAATTGGTATTTATCTCTTATTTGTTTTCCACTATTTTATTATCTTGATTAACCTCTTTAAAATTCAATATGAAGAATTAGTGTATTGTTTCTTCCTTGATTGGTACAGTTTTAATGTTCGTTTAATTGTTTCTTCATCATTTTAATTTCTTTATGAATTAGTTTCAAATCCTCCAGTAGAATGGAAAACCAATCCATAGTATTAATCATTTCTCTATATCCCTATCTTCATAACCAAAAATACTTGACTGTGGTAAAAGGTGAAAAAAATAAAGAATATAAAAATCCTATGCTAAAAATAAAAAATTTAAAAAATGAGAGAAGATTTTTCCAAAATAATTAAATTAATAAAATATCTTCTCTCATCAATGGAAACAGTTCTGAAAATTGATATCCCTATAGGAAATTTTAATTTTACATGGTTATAGAATATATATATATATATATATATTACATGAAACAAACTGATTGCTAAACTACACGGTGGTATATAAAATGCAAGTCCGAGGTTGAACCCATATATATAAGGTTGGAGAAAATATTAATTTAAACAATGAAGACCTAAATTATTTTATGAATGAAGTCTAATATAATTAATTATAAGAGATAATGATGGTTGTTTTGAGATTCAAGAAAATGAAAATTGTTCTCAGAAATTGAAAATCTAGATTCATGATTAATTAGGGAATAATATAATGAAATGGAAATCATAGGTTGTCAGAACCAATTTAAGTGAGTGCAATGGTCATTATAAATATCTAAAAAATCAATGACTTTCTCTTTTCATAATGATCATGTTACTTTTGGACTTTGATGGTTTGGTTAGATAGAACACTATTTAAACATTACATATTGTCCAACCAATGTCATAGTGAGGATTATCCACCAGTTAATGCCTTAAAAGTATAAATCCCTCACTGATCACATAATGTTCATGTATAACTAAGGAGGATAAAAGGATTTAAGAATTTAGTGTTGCACCAAAAGACCCAAATGAATTACATTCAATAAATAAATACCATAAAAAATAAACCCCTTCATTATAGATACTTTTCCCAAGGTCTACCCCTCATGCTATCCAAGATGGGGTAGGGAAAAAATGATCCTATACTACTCATCATGATAGCGGTGGTCCTCAATGACAATAATGGAGCCTCTTGATAAATATATTGAGTGGAACACCATACCTCTTATTTATAAGGGTTATAGATGATTATGTTGTATTTAATTAGCCATAAATATAGTCATTTAATATAATATGAGACATTCCCATTATTTAATGGTCGTTTGAGTCATAGATTGGAGTACCATGAAAAGATACATAAAAAACTATAAATTTTTTTCCAACCACTTTCATGGAATGAATGTTAGTGTAACACCATGAAAGTGTCAGACCCTGATTCAAAGGTGTTTTATTCAGTTCACGTCTTGTATACATTTCACAACTTGTCATGTTTCCATGTCTTTTAATGTTTTCATGAGGCAAATATTCAATTTATAATTCCATAATCTCTATATCAGTTTAAATCTTTAGTTTTTACTCTTGGGAGAGTCCCATATATATCCAAAATCATAGAAATACTTCTTTTAGTGGAAAATTTCGATCATTTTTTTTACCTTTATCATGTTTTCCTTAAATTAATGCATCATAACAAATATGAAAAAAATCATAAAAAATATAGGAAATAATTAATCACTTAAAATAAAAAAATAAGTGATTTTGTTACTAAAATGTATCCATTAAATGTATTTATCTGGTAAAATTCCAAATTATGACCTTTATATAGTATTGTGATCCCCTATATGTGTTCTAAGTGAGATAGAGTTCACTGTATCCCTCTGTGAGACCTTGGGTGGGATCCTTTGTCATATCCTTCCAAGGTGTGATTTGTGGTACCAATGTGACCACTATACACAGGGTTTCGATCCCATATATATAAGATCAATCTAGAAAGGTTGGTTTTATCCCCTAGTGGTCCCCTAGTGGTCCTCAGTGTTATCACTTATCTTGATAGCACGAGGCCAAATAAGAAAAAACTCTCGAATGAGTGTCAGATGTGACAACATGGCTCGTAGAGTGAGTCCAATGGGAAGAGTGTTACCTCGATGGATCTAGCAGAATTTTGAGGTTGAATATATTGGTTGAGACCTTTTTTAGATTGATTTTATGTTATGAGATCTGTTTATTTCCTCTATTTATCATTACGTCTCATATCTTGATTGATATACCCATGTGTTAATGAGATGACTTCCATTGATGCTTTATGTTTGGTTATTTTGGGGTGTTATAATGGGTATTGTTATACTCACACCTTTATGGGCTCTTCCCACACATATTGTGTCTTATAGATATGACATACCATTTGATGATGTCCTAAAAGGACCCTAAGTAGTCAGAGCATAACATTCAAGCTAGACAAACCTTGGTTCTTACTGATGTTTCATTTAATAGTAGTCTCATCCTCTTGAGTAGGTTGGACTGTATTTTTAGTTTTTAATGGGCTTGTATTTGGACCCTTTATCACTTTTAGTACTTTTTTGACAATCTTATAGTGGTATTTATTGGTATATATGCATTATTATTAGTTACATTATTTTAAATTTCATTATTGTTTGAGTTTGGATATGTTGGTGTGTGCATAAAGGTACTTAGGATAATGTCTCCCATATATGGGATATTCCTACGCGGTGAAAGTCTCCATACCCTGGTTTATTAGAGGCGAGCATGGAGTGATAATAGTTGGATTATCACCAACCTGATGGGATTTGATGGATCAAGTCGCGAAAAATATTCTTCATCTATGGTTTTTTTGGAAATTATCATGTTTTTCATCACTAAAAAGTATTACTCAAAATTTTCATATTTAAAAAATACTCTATAAAATTTATTTCACTATAAAAAACCTCATATATCAATAAATATATATATATGATATACTCACTATAGAAAATATGTTTTTGAGAATGATTTTAAAGACCAACTATTAAAAATAATGGTTTTCAAAAAAATTAGTAATTTTTCCCCTTGAAATTATCTTAATATCATAACCCCTCAAGATATTCTATATAAATAGTATCCCAACCTATTATTTATTCCCCTTAAACTATAAAACTCCTCCTTCCATTAGAATTTCTCCCCCTGTGAAGTAATGATAATGCCCTATGATTTTGGAATATTTTTTTTCAAAATTGATACTACGTTCTATAGCTTGATCCACACACAACATTGAACTAAAATTAGCAACCACATATTTGTTATTAAGAAATTTTAAGAACAATAAAACCATAGGTAAATAAAAAAATAGTAATCAAATAAAATCGCTGAAATTTAAAGCATAAAAAATTAATATGATTTATTATTTAAAAAGATTATACTTCTTCAAATAAGTGTTTAAAGTGTCAAATTAACCAATTTTAAATTAATTTTAAGATAATATATAGTATTACATTATTTAACTTTTCAATTAGTATGGAATAATATCAATAAAACTTAATGGTAAAAGGATAGTTTAATAAAATAAATTTTCAGTATATTTGTATTTTCCTTTTAAAAAGATAAATTTGTAAATTTTATAATATGAATTTTAAAAATAAAATTTATTTTTTAATTCCAAAACTACAAATTATCCTAAGGTAATATTTTTTAATATTTTTATAAAATAATTTATTTTTAGGTGAATAGTAATAAAATATAGATTTTATTAACACCACCACTTTTATGACATTGTTATAATATAATATTGACTTAAAATTTTTTGAGTCCTTTTTACTATAAAAATATATATTTATAAAATAAACACATTAAATTAAAAATACTATGTTGAATTTATAGAGACCGCATTTAACGTTTTGGAAACTTAAGTGTTATTTTACTCTCAAAATTGTTTTTATTCACTTATTTTAAATATTAGGTTTCATCACTTGTAGAAATTAAGTCTAAAAAATGGATTTCATATTTTATATCAATATATTCATAATATTTAATAATTTAAATTTCATTTTTAGGTAAAAAATTATTATTACTAAGATTAAAGTTCATCACCATGATAATGGTAAAACTGTTATCTTCAATGAATTATTTTATTAATATTTTGTAATTTGTATTTAAAAAATAAATAAATAAATTCTAAAAAATGAATTTAATATAATTTTAAAACTTATATATAATTATATTATCATTATTTCATTTGGTAAACAATAGTAATAATATTAATAACACTTAATGATGAAAAAAATATTTTTTCTACAAAACGGTTCTCTATATATTAAATGTTTTAATATAGAAGTTAATATTTTATTATTTATAAATTGAATTATATTATTTGGGGAATAAATTTAGTTTATTCACACCCAAATATTTTAATATATGCTACATTATATTTTTAATAAAAGATAAATTTCACTTTTAAAAACTAGTTTCTAAGGAAAAAACAAAAATGGTAAAATGTAAAAATCATGTAGTAATAGGCTTGAAACATGGTTAAAACATGTAGTAAAATGAGTATTAGAGGTTTTAGAGAACTTATATCCCATGGAGTTATTTATTTAATGATTTTTGATTCATTAAATGTTTAATAGTGTCATGCCCTTATTGAAAAATAATGGGTTTCCACAAAAGTGCCCCTGGATTCACTTATAGAAGGGGAACACTTCCACCACTTCTTTAAACCTTTATTCATTATAATTCCATGATAAAACTCTGATATTTTTCTCCCCATACAATCCCACATAAGGTTAATAAGACTATGATCTCAATTAGTTATCCTAATCCCTTTATTTCCAATGATACTTTGAAGAGATTGTTCAAGGTCCCAATATAATAATTACTTAATGCTTAACATTTAATTATTTATTTTTTACTTAGAAAATTATTTTAAAGATAATAATATAATTAAATCAGTATAATCAGTATAATTATGTTTTATTTTATTAACAATGATTATTTATTCCTTCCCATCCAGTTAGAAAAAAAAGAAAACATCGATCATGCGTTTGTGTGGACTAATGCTTCCACGAAGCGACATCTTCCATTTTTCACCATCAACTCTATTCACTGGTTATAATTATGGAATTGAAGAATAAAAATAAAATTATGATATAATAATAATTATTAATAGAATAATTATAGAACACATTATTTACCATTCATTCATTTAGAAATGAAAATGTTAACCATACGTTGTTCGGACTACCACCTCTATAAAGTAATGTATATAATTTTCTTCATCTAAATTGATAATTATTTATAAATATATCTTAAAATATTATTTAAAACCTTAAAAATATCTAAATAATACATTAATTATTCTTTAAAAATGATATAATGCGATAGTAAATGACTTTCTTATCCAAATGTACTTATTAATTATTATATGTTCATGTTTGGGTCGGTCTAACAACATACATGAAAAATGCCATAAAATAATATCATGGTTGAAAATGAGAACTAAATAAGTGATTATATATGATATAAATAATAAAAATAATGACTTTAATTTAGATATTTTATGGTAAATTTAATATCACACTCCTTAATTAATATACCACCATTCGTTTGTTAAAAATCACTGAAAGGAGCTTTTTCCAATTTTTTCTAGAAGAACTGTAACTGAATATATCACATGATGAAATTATTACTCTATAAAATATTTTAAAAAATCAATTAAAGTATCTTTTATGATCTATGAATGATTAATTTTTTTTATAATAATGAAAACACCGCACTTTCTAAACTAGTTCAGAATGATGAAGTTAACTAACACCTAATATTGAAAATAGATAATAACTAGTTAGTATAAATGAAGTGAAAAATTATAATTGAAGTATATAAATTGTTATATATATCAATAAGGTTATTAAATAGTCTTTTGAGATATTTATTTTTTATACAAAAGATTGATTCACTTTAGTAGATGTTAGAAATTAAGGTAAGTGGTTCTTTATCTAAAATTTAATCCACTCAGATATATTTCTTCTTATGCACCATGATTTTTTTGATATGGTGTGGTAAATAATTAATGAATTTTTTTACATATTCATGAAATTTTTGGGGTTTTAATATCTATATCATCTTATTTATTTAAATTTATTTTGATTCAATAAATTCCAAATTTGCAGGGGTTTTTTGTATAATTATCAAATCCATGGGGCATGTTTGATATTACACACCATAATTTGTGTTATATGGTGTATTGAATACCCAATTTAATCAAATTATAGTGAATATATTTTATTTAATTATATTTTAATTTCCATTTTAGGGTATCTATCTTATGTTCATTAATTATTACGTCACCATTATCGTATGATTTCTTGTTAACTCAACTCTCTTCGTTGAGTTATAATGCATATTTTGAAATTTATTTCTTCCAAGATTGGTTTCTTCCACAATAGTATTTTATTTCATGGAAATTTATCAATATATATTTGGAGAATGATAATTTTTATTCAAATATTCACCTTGATTAATTTCATCCCTATAAAAAGCATATCATTATTAAGAATAACCCTCATCCTCTTTAAAAATAGTTTCTCCTCCTTGCATATATTTTTATTTCCCTCCAATGTTATCCTTTATATTTGAAAACCCAATTCATATTTGTATTCTTATATTCTAAAAATGAATTCTTTAAAACTTTTAATGACGCGGGTTTTCAAAAAAGGTATTCCAAAAAATTAAAAATGTTTTCCATCTTTTCAAAATCAAATGTTTTATCTTCCACTCTATATTTATTTTGATAAACTTTATGTCATTTAAATGATCTATTGTTGATTTTAAATTTTCAAAAATAAGTTTTTTTAAAATCTTTCACTTAATGTTTTTAAAACCTTTATTTATTTTTAAGGCTATATTATTGATTATTCTTTGGAAAAGTAAGAATTTTTAAAATGTTTTCACTTTACCATTTTAAAGCATTATATATCTTAAATGGATTTACTATTGAGGTTTATTTAAAAATATTTATTTTGAAAATGAATTATTTTAAATTTATCCAAAGTGTAATTTCTGAAAATGGCTTTTCAAAGTGACCCGTAACTTCCTATTTTTTTTCCAAGTTAGAATAATTTTCCATTTTTTAGAATTTCACTGCTTTTTTAATCTTTATCTCTAAAGGTGTTATTTACATTGAAGTTATTTTCAGTTATCACTATATAAATATTATTATAAATAATATTTTAGTGTGATTAAATTTTGGGTATCAACTGTTTACAATCTTGAGGTCAATTTTTGTGATACCATCTCTAAATGTTATGAAACCCATTTTTATTTATATGAATTATTTATGATGTGTTTACTTATTATTTTAAAGTGGCACACATATGTATTGATTATTTATGGGTGGGTTTCAATATATATCTCCAATTCATTTTTTATGATTTTATATATCATAAGATGATAATATTGTGGGTGGACATGATCACATATAGTTTTGTTCACATGATGGTGCATGGACATGACAATATATGGATTTTACCACTTGATTATACCTTGACACAATCATATATAGATTTTTTCACATGATTTTTCATATACATGATCACACATATATTTTTCCATATAATGGAGCATGTACATGATCACATATATATTTTTTCACTTAATTATGCATGTACATGATCGCATATGGATTTTTTCACATGATTATTCTTGGACATTATCCCATATGGATTTTTCACATAATGGTGCATGGAAATGATTGCATATATCTTTGTTCACAAGATTGTGTGTGGAAATTATCACCTTTCTTATTTGTTCAAAATTTCATGGTTTTCTGTAGTTATTTTAGATTTTTGCTTCATATGACAATGATTATTCTCCTTGATTCATGGTTATTATCTCACACTCAAATTTCATAGTATATGTTTTTTCCTTTGAGATTATGTGTACTTAGCTCATGACTTATAAGAAACTCTTATTACACCATGTTCTTCAAAAAATATATTTATACCCTTATCATGTTTTATCAAATGATAATGATCTACCCTTAATGACACGTTGATTGGTTTTTTCCCTTACTGAGCATTTGAGCTCACCCCTTTCTTTTTTTTCTATTCCCCAGGTTATGAAGATGGGTATAAGCTATGAGAATTCTAGAATTGAGTCTAGTATGGTTAAATTCTGGAAAAATGTTAACATGTATTGTAAAATAATTAACCTGTGTAAGTATTTCTCAAATACACTAGAACTTTCATTCATGGGATTGTTAGATTATATATGAGTTGTATTGTTTCTCTTATTATAATATTGGAAAATAAAGATTTGTTTATGTTGGGTCACTAATGATGGTGTCAAATCCTATTTTAGTTATTTTGAGGACTATTTTAGTAATTTTTGGA
Organism: Viscum album; assembly: GCA_963277665.1. Lineage (NCBI taxonomy): Eukaryota > Viridiplantae > Streptophyta > Magnoliopsida > Santalales > Viscaceae > Viscum > Viscum album. The sequence continues at coordinate 785,719,268 of OY728157.1, forward strand.
GATTAGGATAAGAAAACATTAGTGAAATACCTTGGGATAAGTCTAAGGGATAGGTCTATGTATAATATATCATTTTGACATTTTTTGTAAATTAGAGATTATGTTTTTATCCTATAAATTAAATCCATGTCCAGATACTTTCAAGTGGATACAACTTTGTCACGTATGAACCTAGGTGTAATCACCCAAAAGGCTGGTTGAGTATCAAATCAATCTTCAATCTAGTGCATGATGAGTGGGACTAAGACTAAACACCTGAATAGAAACTCTTAGGGGATATTATTTTGTTAATAAAATTATTCTTAAAATAAGTTATGAAAGATTTATTATGTTATGGAATTTGGTAAAGGAATGTGAGATAAACCTCCGTAAATAAACCTATATTGAAACAAGAGTGATTTAAGTTAAACTAGAAGACAATGTATTAATTTCAAAGAGAAAGACATTATTAGTTTTTATTTTTCATGTAATTATCTTTCAATAATTATCCAATGGGGATCATCACTCATGTTAACCCCTTTTAGTATTGGTATTGGATGAAGAATGATGAAATAAGTAAACAAAGGGTTCAATGAAAAATTTAAAGATTTTCCCAATGATAAAACTAATAGGACAAGAACTAAAGAAATAAATAATGTGGTTATGATTAACAACTTGAACTGACATGAGTTTTCAAACACTCTAAATAAGATAAAAATAAAAATTCTTAAAAGATCAAGTGGATAGAACCATGGAAGAAATTATATTCAAAATTCTATATTTTAAATATGTGTGAATAAACTCCCATGGAATTTTATCAAAGGAATATAAAGATGTATTATGAATATAAATGTATGGAATAAAGTGATAATTTACTGAGGAAAATTAAATAGTTCGGTTAACATAGTCAAGTGAAATAAATACATTTAAAGATACTAATAATGGTTCTATGTTTTAAATATTGGGAACTTGAACTATATATAAATCGATTCCCTGACATAGTTGATGACAAGGATAATAATCATGAGAAACTTACAAAATAAGTAAGATCTTATAAAATGACTACCATAGAAGTGGATAGTGTTAATTGAGGTACACTTATTCTTTGCTCCATAATTATTTATGTCTTATTTGACTTTACATATAGATACTAGTATATACAAGTTGTTTTTGAATGGAATAAAATCACCAAACTATTGAATTGATATTGGATTATCTAAGAAAACTTCTTGTTTTATTATTTCACAAGTTGAATTTTATGGGAATATGCATGGTGAAAATATTATTATCCTTCCTTTATAGGAATTTTATGTAATTTTGGAAATGTAATAGTTCTCTCTAGTTAGAGTAAAAAATATTTGGAATAAGGAAAACACATTTCATATTAACATAATGTATTCCACCAATGACAATGTTATTATAAACACCCTTTAGAATAAAATTACATTATATGGTTCATGATACCAAATAATTATAGATTCTTGTCTCAAATAGTTGTAGAAAAACTAATTTATAATAATAAGCCTAATTTGAGGAAAAACATACCTTTACTATCTTTTCAAGGTTGATATCTGTATAGAAATTATATCTTGAGTCATGTAGAAATTTTATATTCCATTTTAAATTTTCATTACACAATTAGAATATTAAAATTTCAATGACAAAAATTCTTTCAGGGGGGGGAGGATGTTTGGCCTTAGGTTTTTTAAATTTTTTCCCTAAATTGATACTATGTTTGATAGCTTGATCAACACACAACACCAAACTAAAATGAGATATGAAATATTTATTATTAATAAAATTAAATAAAAGTAATAATCTTTAATAAATAAAACATTTTTAATCAATTAATAATTCTTACATTTAGAGGATAAATAATTAATATGATTTGATATTTAGAAGGTTTTTATTACCAAATTAACTATTTAAATTTATAAATTATCCAATTTTGATGGAATATTATGATAAAATATGATATTAAATTCTATAAATTATTATTTTTTTTGGAAAAATATCAATAACACTTAATTCTCAAAATGGTCATTTCATTTTTTTAAAAATTATTTATATTTTTTATTTTCCTTTTAAAAAGTTAAATTTATAAATTTTAGTACATTAATTTTAAACAAAATGGACTTCTATTTTGAATTATACATATCAAAATTTTCCTAATCTAAATTTTTGAGATCTTTCTTAAATAATTTTTTTAGGTGAATAATAAAAAATATGAATTTTTCTAACATTGTCACTTTAATAAAATTAATAAAATAAAATAATTACTTAATTTTTTTGAAACCTTTTTATATTAAAATATATATTTATAATGTAAAATAAATCATTTAAAAATATAATTTAAATTTATAAAACCGATTTTTAACATTTATGAAATTTAATTAATATTTTACTCTAAAAGATGTTTTTATTTGTTTATATTAAAAATTAGTTTTCATCACATATAGAAATTAATTCTAAAAAATAGATTTCTTATATTATATAAATTGTTTCATAATATATAATAAGTTAAATTTAAATTTTATGTATAAAATTTTGATTATTATTATTAAATATAAATATCATGATAATGGTAAAACTATTATTTTTGAATAATTGTTTTATTAATATTGTTTATTTCTAATCTATTCAAATAAAATAATATATTTTAAAAAATTATTTTAAAATAATTTTTAACCCTAAATATAAATAAATCATAACTCATTCAATCAGAAATAAATAATAAATATGAATAAGAACACTTAATGAAGAAAATAACACTTTTGGTTAAAAATATTTTTTCTATATATTGAATTTTTTAATTTAGAATTTAATTTTCTATTATATCTAAATTTAATTTGATTATATTGGAATTAAATTTCTGTTTATAGCTACCAATTTAAGAAATATGAGTTATCTTATATCTTCTAATAAAATATAATTTTATTGGGTAAAAATTAGCAACCAAGGTAAACACCAAAATTATAAAATGTTAAAATCAATTACTAAAAGGATTGAAAATGCTTAAAATAGTTTGGGGAAATCAGTAGTGACTGATTTATTGTACCCATTTCAATCCAAAATCCATTATTTAAATATTTTTTATCCATTTACCCTTGAATAGTTTCATTCCATTATTGAAAAATAATGAGAATTCACCAAAGTGCCCTTTTCATCACTTATAAAAGGGGAACACTTACACCCTTTAACAACAACATGATACATTATAATCTCATAATAAAGCTATTAAATTTTAATCCTACTCTAAATCTCTCTAATTTTCATAAGAATATTTTCTCAATTATTTATCCTAAGCCCCTAATTTTTAAGGAGACTTCTAAGAGAATGTTTATGGTCCCAACACGAGTATTACATAATCCTTAAAATTATATTATTAAATTTTAACATTAAAAAATATCCTAACCTTATTAATGTAATAAAATATGTATCATTATTATACTTAAGTGTTATTATAATAATTTATCAACCATTATTTATTCCTTCCCATCCACTTAGAAAAATAAAAGATCACCGGTCATGCGTTTGTGCAGTCTACCACCACCATGATGTGACGTCTTCAATTTTTTACTATCATACATATTAAATGGTTATAAGGAAATAATTGAATAATAAATTTGAAATATATAATATAATTATTATTATGAATAAGAAAATTATAATACACCTTTCCCCATATTTCATTGAGAAATTAAATGTTAACCATGCGCTGTGTGGACTACCGCCTCCACAAAGTAACATATTTTATTTATTAATCTTTATTATTTATTATTTATTAAAATATATTAAAATATTATTATAAACATTAAAAACTATAAATAATATCATTATTATTCTTTAATAATTATATTATTCCAAAATAAACCACATTCATAACTAAACTCATCCATTAATTATTATATGTTCATGTGTGGGTCGGTCTAACTACCTACTTGAATAATGATATAAAATAATATAATGGATGAATATGATAATTTAATTATAGATTATATATGATATAAATAAGTAAAAAAAATTTTATTTTGGTTTTTTAATGTTACCTCAAAGATTAAACCTGTTAATTAAGACACCACTGTTTGTTTGTTAAGAATCACTAAAATATGTTTTTTGAAAATTTTGTCTTCGAGAATTGTAACTAAAAATATTATATGCTGAAATTATAACTAAAAAAAATTATAGTTCATTTTATTATTTATAAAGGATCCAATTTGTGAGAAGAATGAAGAAAAACATCACTATTATGAAACTTGTCTAAAATTATCAAGACAACCCACACTTGATATTGAAAATAGACAATAACTAACTAATATACATGTTTAAAATAATTATATATAAAGTTTATAAAACGTTATATATATGAATAATTATATAAAATAGGTTATTAATATAGTTATTTTTATTATACAGAAGATTCATGCACTTTAGTGGAAGTCAAGAATTAATGTAAAGGGGTATTTGTCTTAAATTTAATTCTCGAAGATGTATTTATAATTACGAACCATGATACCTTTCATATGGTTTTATTATTTCCCAATGAATTTATTTTTCCATATTCATTAAATTAATGGGGTTTTAATATCAATATCATGTTCTTTATTTAAAAATATTTTGATTCAAAAATACCAATGTTATAAGGGTTTCTTTGTCTCATTTTCAATCCCAGGAGAAATATTTATTATTTAACTCCATTATTTTTCTTATATAATTTATTCAATACCACATTTACATTACATATAATGAATATATTTTATTTCATTATTCTTTAATTTCCATTTCATTTCATCAATATTATGTTACTTGATTCTTAATTTACTATTACTGTAAGTGTTTTTGATAACTCAACTTCCTTGATTGAATAATAATGCATCTTCATGAACTTATTTATTCCATGATTGGTTTCTTTCACCCTAATATTTTTTTCATATTTTTTTCTCTTTGTATATAGGGAAAATATAAATTTTTTATACAAAAATCTTTTATAATTTTACTACCATTTTCATATTTATCTCTAAAGGAATTATTTACTTGAAAGTTATTTTTCATGTATAACCATATAATTATTCTTATGAAATAATATTATTTATATTCTGGTTATCAACCACTTAAATTCGTGAGGCCAATTTTTGTGATACCATCTAGGAATTTTATGAAACCAATTTTTATTTCAATGGGTTATTAATGATGTGTCTAATTATTTTTTCGAAGTGGCACACATAGGTTTAGATGACTGATGGGTGCGGTCTTATATGTCCCTACAATATATTGGTTATGATTTTATATCTCATGAGATAAGATTTTTTTTTGTGTGGAAATTATATTTTATAGATTTTTTTCACATGACTGTGTGCGAACATGATCACATTTGTATTTTCCACATGTTTGTGAAAAAAAATGATCACATATGTATTTTTTCATAAGATAGTGCATGGACATGATCATGTATACTTTTGTTCACATGATGGTGCATGAACATGATCACATATATCCTTATTCACATGATTGTTATTGGACATGGTTTTTATATATTTATTCACATGATTATGAATGGGAATGATCTCATATGGATTTTTTCACAAGATAGTGCATGGATATGATCACATATATATATGTTCACAAGATTGTGTGCATACATGATCACTTTTTTCCTTTATTCACAATGACATGTTTTACTATACTTATTCCACATTTCTATATCATATTCCTATTATTATTCTCCATAGTTAATGTTTATTATCTCACACTCTTATGCTATGGCACATATTTTTTTATTTGATAATACATGAGTTTCTATCATGACTTATTGAAAATATTATTGTTCAATGTTCCTTTAATAAGATATTATCCCCTACTCATGTTTTCTCACATTCTTAGGATACAACCCTTGATTAAATGTTGATGGGTTTTTTACCTCAATAAACATTCAAGCTCACCCCTGTCTTATATCTCCATTCCATAGGTTATGAAGATGATTGTAACCTATGAGAAGTCTAAGAGAGAGTATAGTATGGTTTGATTAAGGATAAATGTTAATAAGTTTGGTAAAACAAGTTTCTAAAGTGACTAGTCCTCAAAGACACTTATCCTTTAATTGATGGGATAGTGAGACAATTTATGATTTTTAATATTTATCTTATTGCAATTTCTTAAATTAAAGATTCTTTTATCTTGGTTCACTATAATAATATTGTAAATTATTATTCCCTACATTTTTTATTATTTTCCCCCATAAATTGTAAAATGAAAGTTTAATTTATTTCATAAGGAATTCAATAAAAAACAAAACTATTTTTAATATCTGAAATATATTATTTTGTTGAAATATACACTATTAATTCATTTGATCCAATTGATGGACCTTAACAACCAATTTTTTATATTTTCATTGATAAAATGGAATCTAGCTTCATATGATTACTATGAAATGATATAATGGATCCTTTGTGAGGTTAGTCACAAATCTAATATAATAAATATTTAACTCACTTTTTGTTTGTTGTATTTTTGTCAATAAAGATGAAGTAAATAATCATGGTGTTAATATGTGATAGGGTAGAACCACTTGTAATGAATAAATATTTCCCAAAATATATATATAGATACATTTTTAGAACCTTGGAAGGTTTCATTGAATGGTGTACTATGAATATTTCATGAGTATTTTGGAAACACCTTAAATCTTGGAAGTGATTTGGTCATCATAATTTATTAGATAAACTAAGCTTATTAAACGATTTATTGACAAATAATATGAAAGTTAAGTGATTCCATTATATATAAAATAAGTTTTTAAGTTTCTATTTATAATAGAAAAAAGGTGGTTGAGTTGTACCATTTAAATTTTGATGATACCATTGGAATAATGAAGATACCTTAATTTCTAAAATATAAGTAAAGTGTTTGAGTTTCTTACAAAAATGATATTGTTTGAAGTATAAAGATGAATTATATTTAAATAAGATCCATGTTTGGTTGATCTAGTGAAGGCTAAATGAAATTCTCAAAGGAGTATTTATTCATTTCATGAGATTTGGAATTATTTTTATTGTAATTGTGGATGATTTAATGTTATTATAATGTTATTTTAAGTGTTTGAAGGTGTTTTAGTTGAGTTGAGGAGTATGTTTTCAAGTATGGAAGTAATGGGATTTCAAGATACTTGAAATATATCTAATTATATGATAGGTAATATATTTCACAACCTATTAAATCTAGAAAAGGTATAAATTCATTGATATGAGTAATACATCCAATTTATTATACAGGATACTTATATAAGTTTAAAGTAGATAATGAATGCATTGAATAAGATATTAAAATACTGAATAAGTTTTTATGGAGAAGTTTTATATTTTAAGTGATAATTCAAATTTTCCATTAAGGATAAAATTAATAATTTGACTACATTAAAAACACTTACTCTGTGATTAAGAGTAACAAAAAACTTATGAAAGAGGTATCATATTGAGAGAAGTATGAGAAAACATATGATACGTAATATTTGTACAAAATGAGAAAATATAAAAGTATATATAATCCATGAGGATCATAATATTCATATTATCTTATGTAAGAGTCATATGTTTGAAGAATAAGGAAATGGAAAGAATTAAACTATGATATATAAGATATTATATATCTTAGGTATGATTTATTAGTTAGGAAAATTATAGAAGGATAATCTGGAAGAAGGCATAAAATTTGAGGATTTTGTTCTATTATTAAAAGTATAAATATGAAAATAACTATTTTAAATCGATTATTAAGGCTATCAATTTTGGTGATGACGAAGATAAAATGATCTTTTCACTGTTAAGAGATTACCACCCTATAATGTATCATGTAGTGGTGAATTTTGGGAGAGATTCATGCCACAACAGATGGTTCCATGACCTTGATAGATTATATTACATGTTAACATGAAGAACTGAAATTCTAAGCATGTAATTTTTTTTGGAAGATTAAATAAGGATAAGATTCCATGATTATTAAGGGAAATCATGAAGTAGTAAAGTTTTCAATTTTTGGGAGTCATATATGGAAGCTATTAAATATTATTCTACTATTATTGTTATTATGACCCAACAAACTGGGGATTGAGACAAGCTACCCCAATCCCACCTCTGTAGGCTAGGGGTGGAGAAAAGTGCTGAAAGGAATAAATAATATGGGAGACGTTTTCCTAATGTACCTATATAAATAAAACTAACCATATAAATGAATATTTATTTAGGAATAATAATAAAAAGATAAAATGTCTAATGAATAACCATACGTTTAAAAAACTATAGGGTGTACAAGAGTACTACAGTGTAAAATCGAAAGTAAATTGAAAAAATAAATTCCTAACTAGAAAGATATACCATCCTAAAAAAGTATAAAAGTAAACATTGAGAGATCCTATATTTGAATCTCTAATATCCAACCACCATATGCGGTCAAATGAACCAGGTATACTTAAGATCCTTTGTAATCACCACAAACCTACATATCATCTGCATAAGACACAACTTGTGTGGTAAAATCCCATGTTGGGGTGAGTATAACTAGTAGGATATCCCAAAAGCTAAAGGGGGAGTTGTAAGAGAAACAATAAGAATTGATATACATATCAACCAAAAAAAAGTGAGTAGAAGATCCAATGACATGGTTATATATATATAATACATTCAAACCAAATTAGTACAAATGAGTGATAAAGGGGATCTCTATATCACACCCCTGCCCAAGAAAGAGTTTCATCAGTTCAAAAAGTTCATTAATGATTCCCAACATCTCAGAAAAATTTTCGACAGGACATCCAAGTCAAGCCACACCTTACCACTATGCTGCATAGACGAGGGGCCACAGTCCCTAGGTAGAGGACCCATTCCCTAGTACAAATGAATTAATCCACATAATAGATAACTATAGGACCGATTCCTTTTTCTAGAAATAGGGTGCAACTCTAATGTCTAATAACCGATTCTTGGACTTTATAAGAGGGTTCCACTCAATAATAATTGGTAGAGGACCCATGCCTGCCTCGTCTAGAGGGTTCCACTCTAGTAATTAGTAGATTAACAATGCCCATTCCAACTAGAGGGTGGAAATATCTAGTAATCAATATATGAAACATTCCCATCCCAAATGAAGTGTTCCACTATAGTAATTAGTATAGGGCCAATTCTCTGCACAGATGGAGTGTTCCACTCTAGTAGTCAAGGACTCATATCATAATACAGTAGACAGGTGCCACTAATATAGCATACAGAGGACCCATGAGCTTCCAATTAGGATGTTTCCACTCTAAATGTAGATATAGGAACCATTACCTTCCCATCAGGAGGGTTACACTCTAATATAGGTAGAGGACCCATGCCCTATCACAATAAAAGTTTTCCACTCTAGAAGCCTCTAGTGATCAAACATGATTACTTCCATTATCTGGCATCGTCTAAATAAGCGCAATCCTATGAAAATCTAGAGTAATATCTCAAAATCCACTATAAAGGGAAGAATTACATTATATATAGTTAGAAACTCATGTTAGGATACTCATGATCCAAAATATGATTCCAAAAGTAGGTGGTAAGAGAGGTAGAAGTTTTCTTAAAAAAGAAAGTAGGGGTACACATTGTATAAGGGGACCCACATGGCGTGATTTCCTCTAAAACATGGTTATTCACCTACTAGTACATGGATCAATACCCATGTATTAATACACAAAGTGTAGGTAGACTACATAGGTGTGTCTCAGCCACTAATGGTTTTTCTTGTGCTCCCACCCGTGTTAGTGTACTCTTGCCTGTGTCTATGTACATTGGTACATGGCATGTTCTCCCACATAGGGTCCTACCCTTGTGATCCTACTACATATCCTTTCTACCCAAGGAGTGTCACATGAAATATGGCCCATCCACATGATGTTTCATCCTTAAATCTTCCAAAACCCTAGAGCCACAACCACATGGGTACTACATGGTGTGCGTTCCTCCTTGTAAATTCCTTGTAGTCGGGGTTTTTTCAAAAAAAATTATATCTTCTTCCATATGTCTGGATATGCCTCTACCACATCATTCTACACCATTTTCTTTCCAAAAAATAAAGTGGAAAGCCTATATTCACCATTTCCATTCATCCGTTGGCAGGAAAATGGATTTCTTTTAGTCCACTCGAAGCTCGAACACAACTTATATGTCTCCCACACCGTGCTAACTCTACTTCAGATCCCATATCCAAAAATTAATCATCCACTACATGAAAATTATCTGAATCAATCCCTGATTCTCCAATCCATTAATCACAGATAAATTTTCCATGATTACAGGGGTCTTATTGGGCTTAGTCTCTCTGAAAATGTAGAAATGAGACCCCATAGAACAATTAGTGGAGAATGAAAATAAATATTGGGAGAAATTAAAATAAAAAGGTAAAAAAACATTATCTAAGTGTTTACGGAGATTTAATACAAATTGGGAACCCCGAGGTGAGAAAATAAAATAAAAAATTTAAAAATCGATGAAGTGGAACATATTGAAGCTTAATTAGCGTAAATCAAAGAAATAATATGATCATGCTCAAATAGTTTGATCAATTGGGGTAGAATCCAAAATTTGACAAGTCTTACCTATATATTTGATTGTTTTTTGATGAATAACACATTCACTAATGAATAAGTGGATTCATTGCATTTACTGTGCCTCAATCTGCCTAGATCCAGAATTTGTTCATCGTCAGATCTTGATTTTCCAATGAGAGGTGGGAGGATAATCCTCTAAAAAATACTAGGGTTATGAAGCTAACCATAGAGATTCTCCATAACATAAATATTATTAATGAAATAGAATTATGTTATTTAATTTAAAATAAATAAATTTAATTATTTATTTTAATTCAATATATTCGCCAATTGTTGTGATATTTGAACGCCCCATGCCAACCTATTTATGTTTCACCTAGGGTAAAATTCAGGTTCTATAATCAACCGTGATATTATATTACTGATCTAACAGGAGATATCCAATTTTTTTTTAAAGAAACCATGTGTGTATAATAAAAAATATATTGAATATTTTTAAAAAAACATTTTCAGAAACACCGAGCCTCATAATTGCACATCGTCTCAGTACCAGGCTCCAAAAATATTTCTAGATGTATTTAAAAGTACTAAAAGAAAAAAATAGAGTCTCTATAATTTTTGAATTATTATAGGATTGAGAAAAAAGAGAAATCTTGGATGTTTATCAGTCAATTATTCATTCATATAATATTTAAAATAATATCGGATGGGCTAGAACAAGAATCTTGGAGAGATTTTAAGTAATGAGTATTAAAAGGGTTTTCTTATTGAAATATGGAAACTCATATCTAGTTATGTACTGAATATAATAATGGAGAATTAAATAAATAATGTTTATGATTTTTGTGAATATATATTTATAGAAGGAAAATATAAAATCCTCAGTTACTTTTTGATACATTTTATGAGTTGAAGAAATCATAGAACAAGCCAATATTGTAACTTGTTGTTGACCATGAATATCAAAGAAAGAAAGAGATGAACATATAACCAAATTAAATATTTTTTGGTCAAATAATTTAAGATAAATAATTTTTCTATGAATGATTGATCATGTGTATTTAATAAGAAGAATAAGAAGAATATTAAGAGACTGTATTTTCATTTGTTGATAATTATTTAGGATGGAGAAGAAAACTGAAAAGACTATCCTACAATATCTCTATATAATAAGGTTTGAATATTAAAAGAGGTATCTATTTATATTATTTAAAAATTTGGAAGGTGATTAGATATATTAAATATATGAGGGAAACTGTATTTCACTATTTATCCACTTCATGATGTTATAATATAAATCGTGTATTTCAATAGTTGGAAGTTTTTTCATTAATCGTACTTAGTTGGTTCCATGAATACAAGTCTAAGGATTAATTTAACACCCCAATGTTTTGAAAATCAACATTGTATGTATAAAAAAATGCATCTCTACAAAACAAAACATTTTATAATCCAGTCACTAAACAAAACATTGCCTCTTCTATGTTTTGAATTTCAAAAAACGGTCTTCTAGAGTGGTGATCAGTAAGTCATTTAGAGTCTAATAGAATAAAATTAATATTTGGTGAATATTAACATACCCATATGAATAGTAATATGAATAGTAATATGAAACTTATGAATAATAAATAAAGATATTATTTCATGTTATTAGGGTAATAAGATAATGAAATCTTAGTTACTTTTTTAATATGATATAAAACTAATTATACCTTTAAAATTGTTATTTTTCAAATTAACTATGAGTTTATTTAAAAAATAAATTAATAATATTTATAAAATTATCTCTGAAAAATGGAGTTTATTTTTGAATTATAAACATTGAAAAATGGTAGGGGTGAATTTTTTGGTTTTTTCAAAAATACCTGATGTTTTTGGGAATAGCAGAAATACAGTTTTGAGTTTTCGGTATATTTGAAAACATCATAATGATGTAATAATTAATCAAAAATTCTGGTTGACTTTTGTACAATAAATTATGATATTTTGTGTCCCAAGTGGAACATACCATGGGAAAATACCATATGCAAGCCCATGGTTTTACAAAAACCACTAATGAGGTGTCTTTTTAAATTAATAAAAAATGTTCTCTCTTTTACTATAAATTCCCACTCATCCATTCGTTTTATTTCAGTAAAAATCAATAATCCTCTAGTATCTGGTGGTTTTACCTCCCTAGAAGTCATCCCAAGGTGTCCTTAAGCCTCAAAGGTCCCAACCTTCATGTTCTAGGAGTTACTCAACAAGGTAATAGAATCTTTTAGCCTCCTCTTTTAGTCGACACTTCTTTTATGTTATCTCTTTAAATAACCATTCTCATAAGTTGGGGTTTGATATTATGTATTACTATTACTTTCCTTTTGATTTCCAAATGATGAGATATCCTTTTACTCTCATCAATTCCTTTTATGAAATTTTATGCGACACCGTTAGGCTACAGAATTTTCATAAAGGATCTGTCAACTTTTCTTTTATTTTCAAGTTCATTTATTTTATTTTTCTCTCATCAACTTTTATATAAAAATGACCATGATAACTCCATTATCATATATATACTGGATTTATATCATGTTAATGTAAGAACCATAATCAATATTCTTACTATCTCCCTTTTTTTATAAATGAAATCGACATCCACGAGGTTCTAATTTATAACCTTCGTGGATGACGAAGTTTCATTCATCAATTTCTCTTTCATTACTGGTTATAAAACCATTTATATGATTGAAACAGACTATAATATATTTATTATAACCTAATTAATATTTATTAACCAGTATATGTACATATTATTAATTTACATGAAAAAACAAGTTCATAAAAATCTAAATACCGCCAAATAATCGAAGTGGTTTTCATCAAATGATTCATCCTAAATCCACGTAAAAAAATTATATAAATCACCATTAAAAATTCTGTAGGTTCTTAAATAATATTTAATTTTAATTTTTGAGATTTAAAACCATTAAACATGAACTCCATTAGTTAAAAACAAGTGAACTGACTATGAAAATCAAGAAAACAAGCACTCCAGAACGACAGAATTCAATATAATAAATTATGAATAAGAACATAAATGAACTAAAAAATATTATGATAAACTAAATACATGTCTATTAGGTTCTTAAATTAGTTATTAATAAGACTAATTTCATATTACAGGACCTTAAGTTCAAGAGCAAAACGCATTCTGACATAAGGTAAGGGGTTTTCGCCAGAACTTCCATTTTCATTCGGGTTACTTTCATTGTATAATTACCTCAATGAAATTATTTTTTATTATTATGAAATCTTCATAAATTCTATTTGAGTATCTTTTATATTTAAACCAACCAGAATCCTTCCCTATTTTATGGATAGTTACATGTTTTAAAATAAAATTTCAAAACTATTTCCAAAATACAAGCCCAATTCAAGGGAATTTTTCAAATTCTTGTCTATTTTTATGGGAACTATATAATCTGTTTTGGGAAATAATTAACTTTATAAAATCAATCATTTTATTATGAAAATAATTTCTTAATTAAATTTTAGTTTTATACAAATATTTTCCCAAAATAACTCTTCTTTTCAAAATAAAAGAGTATTTATCTAAAGAATTGCTCAATGATTTTATAAGAGTATTTTTGTCTAATTCAACACTCTCGTTGATTCTTATTTATTATTGGGTTTAATAATTTATGATGTTATATACCATATTTTAATGAATGGTTTATGGATAATTTTATTATGGATGATCTATCCTAAAACCATTCACCATAATACTTGGAATGGTTAGTGTTTTATGCTTAATGATTGGGAAAAGTTTTTTACATTTCATATGATAGTTTAAAATATGAATGTATATGTTGTTTATGTTTATCCCCACTCATATTAGGAATGAATTGGACATATTATGTGATGGATGGGGCCTGAAATATCCCCTATATGCATCAATAGGTCTCATGAGACAAATAGATGTGGAATTGGTCGAGGCCTTTCCCAATGTCATATATGGATTTAGGAGAGGCCTAAATAAGATTTAGAAATATTACAAGTGGCCTTGAAAAATTGTTTCAGAATGTCCAGAATATTCACTTCCATCATTATAAATCTAGTAATTTAAATATCATTTGGTTATTAGACTATTAGAATACCCATGATTAAGTTATGATAATATTTACTCAACTCATATTCCTATAATATTATGTTCAAGTTTATTTTTAAAGGCATGTGTTTTCAATTATTCACCATGTATAATATTTAGGTTATCTTCTGCTGTATTTATTACTCTTACTAAGTGTTTTATCTCACCCCTTTCTTATTTTTCATTTTTTCAAGATATGAATAAGTTAGTTATGAGTGACTTGCAGGCTTAATCTAGGAGGCTTGGATGTTTTTAATGGAATAAATTTGTGTTGTATTTACCTTCATGTTGTAATGTTAAACTTATTTGTGTATCTTGTTTCCAAAATCTACTAAACTACTTGGTCCTTCGGGACACATATTCCTTGTTTATATGCCAATGTAATAAAATAAGGCACCGACTCAGGGCAACTGGGGATGAGTCCTTATAGTTGGTATTAGAGAAAGTTTAGTAGAAAACATGGAAACTAGATTTAGAAAATGTAGATTAGGGAACAAATCCATAAGATAGTATTTGAAGACAAGCATACAAAAAAATCCTAGTATTTTGGTATGTAATAGATTATGTGTATGTTTCTAGAAAATACATTCCTATTTGCATACAAACAGGTAGAGGTGGCTCTGGCACAGATGTACCTAGGAGTGAAAGCTCTGACATGGTGTTTCGGGCTTCACTCGGGATATCCTTGTACATGACAATGATCCTTTCTACACTCTTGGTATTGAAACTCCCAGGGGATATGATTAGTATAACTCACATTTTATTTACAAAATATTGTGATTGATTTAAATGTAAAGTTTCCTCAATGAAACCATTTTTGTGATTATGGGATTACCCATGCGTAAGATCTCTATTTATTCTATGAATTTTAATATGTTTATACATTATTATTCATACCCTAATCAAGTGTATGAAATTATTCAAAAATGGTGGCTAATGGAAACCGCATGAAAGCGCATGTCCCTTGTAGGGATTTCCCCCCAAAATAAGATAATGATATTGGCTCTGGTGCTGTGATGGGTGCTGAGCAACTTATATATATACTGGGAAACTTACTCAGGTTATGAATAATAACCTTACCTGTATGGAGAATCGAGATCCTATATATGGAGGAGCTATGTTAGGTCGCTTTATGTGAAAACAACCACCATCATTAAATGGGACTACAAACCCATTTATCACTAAACAGTGGAAAAGTTCCCTAGAGAAGATATTTAACTCTTTGGGATGTAATGAATGAGAAAAGGTCTTCATGGATGTTTATCGGCTATCGAGAGATTCATATCAGTGGTGGTCATTATTCCAAAACACAAAAGAGGAGGAAGAGATAGAATAGATGAAATAGAGGGACTTTAAGAAAATATTACTAGGGAAATACTTTCCTTGTGAATAGTGAGTGTATATGGAGGAAAAATTCTTATATTTGAGGCAGAAGGAAGATGATAATGTTTAAAATTATGAAACTAACTTCACAAGGTTACCAAGTCATGCTGTGGACTACAAAAAAAATCCAAGTGGAAAAATTGATCAATTATTTGATGACCTAAATCCTTTCCTCCGGAGGGAACTAGTTGCCCAAATTTTCTCATCATATGAGGATATAGTTTCATGTGATATCAGGAAAGAAAAGGAATTATCTAAGTCTTAGAACTTTATGGAGAATCAAGACAAGAAAAGGCCTACTAAAAACTCTGGGAAAGAATATAAGGAAACATGGAAGAAGGGAAGAGTCGAATTACCACCCTGTGATAATTGTGGAAGGAAACACCCTTGTGTGTGCTTAAAAAGAAAATTGGTATGCTAAAAATGTGGAAATAAATTCCATCATGATGGTTATTTCAAGGGGAATAAAGAATCTATTAATGTTCAATGCTATAATTGTTGGGATATGGGACATGATTCTAAGGATTTTCCAAAGAATCAAGGAAACATGCCACAAAAAGGTCCAAGGGAGGAGGGACAAGCTTATGCAATCACAATGGCTGATATTGAAGTTCCTTATGATGTGGTGGTAGGTACCGTAATCATTTCATAAAACTTATCCAATTCTTTATTTGATTCTAGATCATCGCATTCATTTATATCTTCCCAGTTTTCTATGAAAATTAGATATGTCCTATTTGATTTGATAATGGAGTTATCAGTTAAAACTCAATGTGGATGTATCATTGCAAAAAAGTCATGTCAATTAGTCCCCCTCATGAAAAATAAATTTAACACCTCAAGCTTCCAGGGTACACATCACTTTGAATAATACAGTAGCGTGTGTTGTACGCAACTTCGAGTTCTAACACACACCACAACCAATCAAACTAGTAGTTATGAATAGTAATACCCATTTTTTGAAATTTTATACATTTTATATTTCAATATAGACTGCATTTTTGTTTTCGGAATATCAAAATTATCTTAGGGTGAATTTTTGGTACTTTTCTGATAACTTTTATATTTTGATGAATAGTGAAAATTAATAAATTTTAATTTAAAACAACTTTTTTAATCAAAATAATTAATAGTGATAAATTAGTAATTTGAGTGGTTTTAAAGAATATTTAAAATATATTTTTTAACATTTAATACAATGTTGGTCATTGGACATAATTTCACAATTAAACCAGACATAAACAAGTGTCAATCTTTTGATAGTTATTATATCTTAAAAACACGCTTTTTGTTTTGACAACGGGAATTAATTTTATATTAATTTCTGCCACTTATGTGTTTTGAATTTGAAAAAATGGATTCCATATTTGGAATCAGGGTGTCCAAATTGTGTAAATAGGTAACTTTTATTTTTAGACATTTTGAATAATTACTTCGGTAAATATTTTATTTACCATGGTTAAAAGGTAAATCCAGCAAATAAGGGTTAAAAAATAATATTATAATAATAATAAATTACCCTAAAACGTGTACTAACCTTATTGGTGGATACATGTCCGACCATGGGCATCTTTGTGTCGATTTTGGGACCCCATAGAGCAACTTTTAGTTGATAGGGACACTTTATATTAATTAAGTTAAAGTGAATACAAAAATGACATAAGATTATATCTTTTAGAAACAAAATTTTTACATAGGGTTATATATGTTATATTTTTTATTAGAAATATTCATTATAAACATAAAAAGATTTCATACATAATTGTATTTTATTTATAATTTTTAGACATTGAAAAAGTAAAAATATATATGACACAATAATGATGCAGTATTTTCCTTATTAATGAAAGAATCGAATAATTGATATTATAAATGTTAAAATAAATATAATTTGAATGTTTTTATGACATACACGGATTTAATTGGTTAATATGACATGTTATTATTGATTAAATGAATTTATTTCTAAATAATAAATTTTTTAAGACTTTAACAAAAATCAATTATTGAGTAGTGTCAAAATTGACATAAATGAGTTTTTTAAAAAAATATTATATTATTAATTTATATTCTATTCCTAAAATCCTAAGGTTTAGTAAAGAGACTTATATCATGATAAGTTTATCATTAATGCACCACTTGGGGGTTTCTTGGAGGTATATAGTAAGTTTATTAACTATATAATATAAAAATACAAAGTGACATGGTATGTGTCAAACAAATTAACTAAGAGTTAAAACTAAAAGATAAGATTAATATAATGACCCAAATATGTCTGAATTTTATTGGTTGAGTAGTTTTAGACCCATAAAAACCTTAAACTTTAAATAATACACTTTATATCCATTAGAAACGGAATATAAATTTATTATAAAATAATATTTCTAGATTTTCCTAAAGAGCCCCTCCTCCCCCTTATAAAAGGACACCACTTATGACCAATTCCTCACACCTCTCAAGCCTTTTGGCTCATCCAAACTCTAACCAATTAAGCTAACTACATCCCTATCCTCATCTTAGAAGCCTTACCTTAGGCATAAGGCACTTCAAGAGTCCTTTTTGGTTCAATCCAAAGGGAGTTACCCAAATTAAAGGTAACGATTTCTCTTAGCTTATTTTCTTTTATTTTACTTCTCCAACCCCTAAACTCTTATTATTATTTTATTTTGTAAAAAAAAACAGTATCCTAAAAATACTATGATATTGTTATTATAAGTATTATAACTACACTTACACACATCTCCATCTAATGGGTGAAGAACATAATGTTTCTATGGATGGCAACCAAACGCCTCACGAAGCGATGATTGTTCAATTATCTCCTACCACCTCTCATGGTGGAAAATATGATGGAACTATAATTAAATATGATATTAATGATATATATTTTATATATAAGCTTCTGTAATTCCATTTCATATCATACCATTATTCATTTCATGTTGTATATATATACGATAATTTCATTTGAAAAGGTGCGGACTACCGCCCCCTCAAAGTGATATGACTCGTTCATACCATAAATGGAACGTATAAAGGATGGTGTTAATGAAATTAAGTAACAAATAAAAGGTATTATATTATAATGGAATAATTATATACCTATTTATCATTTGTTTTTGATTCCTTTTAAAATGAAAAATGAAATGGAAGTAGCGTTCGTGCGTACGTACGGATTATCGTCTCCACGAATGCGATGAGATTCATTTCCCCATCATATCCATTCAAGATTAATTCTATTTTGATGATTAGAAGTAATGTTTAAGTACTTTATATCATTCTTTATATGAATAAGATACAACCTTTCCATAACAAACATGGCTTACGTAACGAAGCATATAAAGGAAAACGAATCGGTTAACACCCGAAACGACGATAATACTAAAATATTATTAACAAAGCAATATTAAAAGATCATATATGATATCATATTTATGTATATGATTCTTTTATAATTTAATTACAATGATTTAACTATTATACAGGATTTTAACCTACCATCGACCAAAGAAAAGTACAAGGTAAGGGGTTTTCATCTCACTCCTTATTCCCGTGAGATTCATGCCATATTGCCACTATTACCTTTTCTGTTGTTTATGAACTGACCATAATTGTATTCCTTGTGTAATACACTTTAATATATGTGTATTTACATATTCATTGTATGCTACTTCTTTGATAGGGTGTATGTTTCGTAAGTTACTAAATTGGTACGGGTTAATTTCACAATATCATTATTATCTAAGGTTGTTTTGCGTAAGTATCTACTCGGACATATTTATTATACATGTTCATGTTTTATGAAAGAGTTTTCAAAAAGAATTATTTTAAGGGACTTTTTACTAAAACATCATTTCAAATGTTTTAAATATTTATTATTCTAAATCTTTCTCATTAATGTCCATGTCTTCAAAATGGTTTTTAAGGATTTATTTATACGGACATGAATGTTTATAAAATTTGAATTCCATTAAAAAGTTTCAAAGTGGTATGGGAATAATTGATTAAAAAATTTCTTTAACTAAATTCTTTTCCAAATTGTGTGACTTTTAAATGTTTTCATGAAAAAGGGGTATCTCTATCAAATAGTTTTACAATTCATTTTCATCAATGTCAAAATCCTTTAGTGGATTTTAAACTTGTTTTGAAGATGATTTATCATGATACAAATCTTCCATATTGTGTTAATGGGTTTGTGATATGTTTGACTGTAGATGTGTTATTTTTATACCATTCATGGTTTATGGGAAAATTATTTACATTTTGTATGCCAGTTTTAATACGAATGTTTATGTTATGTTTACACCTTTTCATATGAGGAATGCATTGGACTTAGTAAGTGATAGGTGGAGCCCGCTATAGCTCCTTGATGCATCGGTAGGTCTCATGAGACAAAATATTTTCTTGGAACGAGGCCTTGACAAAAATCTTATTTTTAGTCTTGGCACGAGGCCTTGGCTACGTGGTGATGATAGTCTGACATTATGCATTTCGTCATTATGGAAGTGGGTATTGATATTGCATGTGATTATTAGACTAGTAGAATATCCATGTGAATAAATAAATGGCATTATTTCATTATATCTATGCCATATTATTCTCAAGATGATGTTTAAAAAGGCTTTTGTTTTAGTTATACATTGCCTTAAATGTTTATGTTTATTTATGAAAGTTTCCTCTTTATTGTTATCCTTACTGAGCATCTGAGCTCACCCCTTTCTATGTTTTATTTTTCCCAGGATGTGATGAAGTAATTTATGAATGAACTTCAGAGATAGTATGAGTGTGGACTATGGAGACGATGTTGTTGATGTTTTCATTTTATGATGTAATGTAAAATTTATGAATGTATCTAGTGTTTCCAAGACTGCTAAACTGATCGGTCCTTTGGGACGTGATTCATTATAATCATGCCAATGTTATGTAATAATGCACCGACTCTGGGTAACTGGGGTCAGGGTGTTACAATAAACGTGATTTAGTTTCTACCCTTATCATCATACCAATGATTGAATTTGATATATTTTTTGATATGATTTTTTGTCAAATTATGATACGAAGATCTATTGCAAGAAGAAGGAAGATACATTTTTTGAGAATGGTGTGGAATCCATTTTCTTTAGGGAAGAAACATAACTATCTAATTCTCATCTAGATCCACCCCTAGTAGCTCTAATAAATTCAATCTTTGAAGGGGAATAGAACCCAGTATATATGGATGAGGAAAGAAATCTTCAAATTGAAGATGTGCATGTAGTGAAGGAATATGTTGATGTCTTTCTAGAGGATTTACATGGAAATCCTCTAGAGTAGGAAATTTATTTTTCCATTTTCTTAATTCTGTATTCAAGGACCATATCAAAGACCGCTTATAGAATGACTACATTGGAGTTAATGGAGCTAAAGAAAAAACTAGAGGAATTGAGTTCTAAAGGATTTATTCTCCCTAGTGTTTCTCTATGGATAACCCCTAATATTTTCATTAAGAAGAAATATGGGTCTATGAGGTTGTGAATTATTTATAGAGAAATCAATGCTATTACAATAAAGAATAAGTATCATCTTATATGAATTAATGATTTATTTGATCAACTTCATGGAGCATAATATTTTTCAAAGATTGATCTTCGATCTGAATATCATTAGTTGCTTTTGAGGAAGGAAGACATTCCGAAAACAGTATTTCAAACTAGGTATGGGCATTACAAGTTTACAGTAATGCCTTTTGGACTGACTAATGCACCATCTATTTTCATGGATACGGTGATTAGAGTTTTCAAGGAATATCTTGACGACTTGTTAGTGGTGTTTATTTATGATATACTAGTATACTCTAAAATATATTAAGATCAGTAAAATCACTTGCATACTATTCTAAATAATCTTAAAAGAAATTAATTATATGTGATGTTTAGCAAGTGCGATTTTTTGGCTCCAATAAGTTTCCTTTCTATGCCACATAGTCTCAATGGATAGAATATCTATAGATCCTGCAAATAAAAAGGATGTAAAAGAATGTACTACTCCAACGAACATAACTGAGGTTTGTAGTTTTATTGGTTTAACAGGTTATTATCATCATTTCATTCAGAACTTTTCCTATTTAGCCAACACAATGACCAAGATCACTTGAAAAGGTGTTATGATTTTATGGACAGAGGAATTTGAAGAATTTTTTGAAGAATTAAAGATGAGGTTAGTGAAAGATATGATCCTAACCCTACCATCGGGGAATGACATATTTTTTTATCTATAGTGATGCATCAATGAAAGGACTTGGTTGTGTCCTTATGCATAATGATCTAGTGATTTCCTATTCATCTTGGTAGCTAAAAATTTATGAACAAAACTATTCGAATCATGATCTTGAGTTAGCATCGGTAATATTTTCTTTTAATATTTGGATACATTACCTCTATAGAGAAAATAGTGATATATATATAGATCACAAGAGTTTGAAATATATATTTTCACAGAAAGAACTCAACACGAGACAAAGAAGATGGATTGAGCTACTTAAGGATTATGATTTCACAATACACTACCTACTGGGAAGAAAAATAAGGTGGGAGACACATTGAGTGGAAAGGACCACATAATTATGAACAAGAAGAGAGGGGATCCACTATTCGTGGATATAGTTAAGATGTATATGGGAATTATCAAAGTAGGTAACACATCACTACTTTGTCAAATAGTTTCCAAACCTTCTTCACTGTAAAGGATAAAAAGTTCTCAGGATAATGATGAAGAGTTTCAAAATAAAATTAAAGCGGTAAATGATGGGAAGTTGATTGACTTCGTATATGAAGGTGGGATTTTGGAAATCAGAAAGAGGCTTTGTGATCCCACTATTCCTAATCTAAAGAGGGAACTATTGGATAATTCTCATAGCTCTAATTTCTCTATACACCTTGGTATCACAAAGATGTATAAAGATAAAGTGGATCATTTTTGGTGGGAAAACATGAAGAGGGAGATTTATAATTATGTGTCGAGATGTTTGGTGTGTCAACATGTGAAGGATATAAGACAATTTCTTGGAGGAGTCATGCAACCCCTTCATATTCCTGTGTGGAAATGCGATGATATTACAATGTACTTTTTCATGGGACAACCAAAGACTCAAAAAAAGTGATATGTGTCATTGTTGACCGTCTTACAAAATCAACACGTTTTCTTGTTATAAGAGAAGATTTACCACTTGAACATTTATAAATGCTATATATTAATTATGTTGAAGGACTTCATGGTGTACCATTATCAATTGTTTCTGATCGTGATCCCCATTTTACATCAAAATTCTAGAAAAGTATTCAAAAGGCCCTAGATACTGATCTTCGTTTAAGCACTGCCTACGACCCACAATCTGATGGACAACCAGAACAGACTATTGAAACTTTGGAAGAAATTTTGAGGTCCTGTTTACTTGACTTTTATGGTATATGGGATTTGTATTTACCTCTCATTGAATTATCCTATAACAATAACTTCCATTAAAGTATTAATATGCCACCATATGAAGAATTACATGGAAATAGGTGTCTTACACCAACATGATGAGACTATGTTGGTGAGAAAAATCTCATAGGACCAAAACCTGTTGAGGAAACATCGGAAAAGGTGGAGATTATCCAAACCCGTATTAAAATAGATCAAAGTAGGCAAAAGAGCAATGTTGATAACCGAAATAAGGATTTGTAATTTCAAGACGGAGATCATGTTTTCTTAAAGGTATCTCCATGGAAAGTTATTATACGGTTTGGTAAGAAGTGAAAATTACGTCCCAGATACATCATACCTTTTGAAATTTTGGATCGAATTAGATTCGTAGCTTATCGTTTGGAAATACCGCCAATTCTCTTCAATGTTCACAATGTGTTCCACGTATCAATGTTAAGGAAATACATTCTAGACCGAACACATGTACTCAACTATGAAGAAATAGAATTTGAGCCCGATCTGTCTTATTGTGATGAGCCTATCAAGATTCTTGGTGCCAGAGTACATGTATTGGGAAATCAAATGACTCGCCTGGTAAAGGTTCTTTAGAGGAACGATAAGATAGAGGAAGCAACATGGGATCTAAATGAGCGTATGTTGAAGACATACCTGAATATTTTTTGGTAACATTTTGTGAATTTCAAGGATGAAATTTTAGTAAGGAGGGAAGAATGTAACACCCAAATGTTTTGAAAATAAATATTGAATGCATAAAACACTATGTCTCTACAAAAAAACACATTTTATAATCTATCCACTAAACATAACTTTTCCTCTTCTATGTTTTGAATTTCAAAAAACGGTCATCTAGAGTTGTGATCGGTAATTCATTTGGAGTCTGATGGAACAAACATTATTTTTGGTGAATAGTAACATACCCCTATGAATTGTAATATGGCCCTTATGAATAGTAAATAATGATATTATTTTATGTTATTATGGTAATAAGATAATGAAATCTTTTTTAATTTTTCAATATGATATAAAACTTATTATACCTTTAAATTTTTTATTTTTTAAATTAAATATGATTTTATTTTAAAATTAAATTAATAATATTTAGAAAATTATTTTTGAAAAATGGAGTTCATTTTTAAATTCTACACGTCAGAAAATGATAGGGGTAAAATTTTGGGATTTTGCTAAAATACTTGATTTTTTCGTGAATTGTAAAAATACAGTTTTGAGTTTTCGGTATATTTGACGACACCATAATGATGTAATAATTATTAAATATGTTGGTCAACTTGTGTACTGTAAAATAATATATTAGGTGTCCCAAGTGGGTAATACCATGGGTAAGCCCATGGTTTTACCAGAACCACTAATGGGGTGTCGTTTTAAATTAATAAAAAATTATCTCTATTATACTATAAATACCCACTCATCCATTCGTTTTCCTTCATTAAAAATCCATCATCCTCAAATATATGGGGGGTTTACCTCCCTAGGTGTCCTAAAAATGTTTCCTAAAGCCCTTCATGGTCCCAACATTCATGTTATAGGAGTTAATCTATAAGGTAAGGGAATCTTTCACCCTCCTCTTTTAGTCAACACTTCTTTTATGTTATCTCTTTGAATTTCCATTATCATATGTTGGGGTTTGATATTATGTATTCTTATTACTTTAATTTTTATTTCCATATGATAAGATACCTTTTTTCTCTCATCAATTCATTTTATAAAATTTTAAATGACGCCGTCAGGCTGCCAAATTTTCATAAGGGATCTCTCAACTTTTCTTTTATTTTCATGTTCATCTCTTTTCTTTGTTTCTCCTCTTCTCCTCGGTAAAAATGAACATGATAACTCCAATATAATCTATATACTGTAATTATATCATGTGAATGGAATAACCATCATAAATATTCTTACCACCTCCCTTTTATTTTTATAAATTAAATCAACGTCCATGTGGTTCCAATTTATAACCTTCGTGGACGACAAAGTTTCTTTCTTCAATTTATCCTTCATTAATAGTAATGAAACCATTTAGATGGTTGAAAAATAGTATAATATATGTATTATAGCTTAATTAATATTCAAGAACCAGTATATGTACATATTATTAATTTATATGACAAAAGTAGTTCATAATAATCCAAATACTGCCAAATAATCGAAGTGGTTGTAATCTAATGATTCATCCTCGTTCCATGTATCAAAATGATAGAAATTACAATTAATAATTATGGATGTTCATAAATAATATTTAATTTCAATTCTGGAGATTTTATACCATTCCACATGAACTCCATTACATAAAAATAAGTGTACGGATTATGAAAATCAAGAAAACAAACACTCCGGAACGATGGAATTCAATATAATAACTTATCAATAAGAACAAAAATAAACTAAATATAGTTATGATAAAATAAATAAATGTCTATTATGTACTTAAATAAGTTATTAATAAGTATTATTTCAAATTTTGGGACCTTATGTTCAAGAGAGGGACACATTCGGACTTAAGGAAAGGGTTTTCCACCCGAACATCCATTTTCATCGAGGTTACTTTCATTGTCTAATTACCTTAATTAAATTCTCGTGTATTATTATGTAATCCTCATAAATTATGTGTGAGTATTATATATATTTACAGAAACCCTAATGTTTCCCTATTTTATGGATAGTTACATGTTTTAAAAGAAACTTTAAAATATGTTTCAAAAATACAAGCCCGATTCAAGGGAATTTCTCAAATTTCTATCTACTTTCAAGGGCACTCTGTAATCTATTTTTGGAAACCATTATCTTTCTAAAATCACTAATTTTATTATTAAAATACCACCTTACGTAACTTCTTGTTTTATACAAAGATTTTCCAAAATAACTATTCTTTTCAAAATAAAAGAGTATTTATCTCAAGTGTAACACCCCAAGCTTCCACGATACGCTTCTCTCTGAATAATACAGTAGCATGTGTTGTACGCAACTTCAAGTTCTAACACACTACAACCAATCAAACTAGCTGTTATGAATAGTAATACCTAATTTTTGATATTTTATACATTTTATCTTTCAAAATGGACTTCATTTTTGGATTCAGAATATCAAAATTAGCCTAGGGTGAAATTTTGGTACTTTTCAGATAAATTTCATATTTTGATGAATACTGAAAATTACTAAATTTTAATTAAAAACCAATTTTTTAATCAAAATAATTAACAGTGATAAATATGAATTTTTTTGGTTTTAAAGTATAGTTATAATATATTTTTACCATTTAATACAATGTTGGTCATTGGACATAATTTCACATTTAAACCAGACATAAACAAGTGTAAATCTTTTGATAGTTTTTATTTCTTAAAAACACTATTTGTTTTGACAACAAGAATTAATGTTGAAATTAATTAATGAAACTTATATATTTTGAATTTTGTAAAATAGACATCATTTTTGAATTCATAATATCAAATATATCTTCGGCCGAATCTTTGGTATTTTTCTGAAAACTTTCAATTTTTAATGAATAGTCAAAAATACTAAGTTATAGTTTAAAACCGAATTTTTATTTAAATAATTATTTATTTTATTTAAATTTAATTAAGGTCAAAATAGATACATAATACCTATATACATTCAATTTAATTCATTGTAGTTAGTTTAGAATAATTTTAGATATATAAAAATTTTATTGAACTTTTCACCGTCTTTTACCCATCTCCTAGGAGAATTTGGAAATTCACATAAAACATAATTTTACCAACTCTGTGAGTGGAATTTTGAAAATCCAGGAGACACAGTTAATATCAAGGATTAAAATGTGGTTCAATTAGATGAAAATAATTTTTGGTGAATAGTATCTTTTTACTTTTATTTACCACTGTTAAAAGTAAATAAGTTAATTAAGGGTAAAAATGATATTAATATTACCCTCACACATGTTATAATTCTATTTGATAAGTGTATCTCGACCAAAAACAACCTTAGGAAAAAAAATGTTATCATTTATGTCCACTTGGATTAGATTAGGGAATTTATTATCATTTAATTCAAAGAAGAGTTAAAAGAGTTAAAATCAAAGTTTATTTACTAAAACATTTTTTATTTAGGGTTATAAATAATATAAATTAGATTGTAAATATTCATAAGAAAGATAAAAAGATTTCCTACATAATGGTATTTTATTTATAATTTCTAGACATTAAATAATTTAATTTATTTATGACACAATGGTGATGTAGTATTTACCTAATTAATAAAATATTAAAATAATTTATATTATAAATATCAAAATAAATGTAATTTGAGACTTTTTATGAATTCAACTAATTTTATAGGTTAATATGACATATGAGGATTGATTATATAAATTTTTTTCTAAGTAATAATGCTGTTATGAATTTATCAAAAACAAAATACCCAATAGTGTAAAAATTTACATAAAAAAGTTTTTAAAACAAATATTATATTATTAATTGATATTAAATTCTTATAAATCTACGGTTTGGCCAAGATACTTATATCATGATAGTTGTTTCATTAATGGACCACTTGGGGGTAGATTGGAGGTATATAGTATGTTTATTTACTATATAATATAAAAATACAAAGTGACATGGTAAGTGTCAAACTAATTAACTAAGAGTTAAAACTAAAATATAGGGTTAATATAATTTCCCAAACCTATATAAATTATATTGGTTGAGTGGTTTTAGACCCATAACCACCTTAACCTTTAAATAATCCACTTTGGAGCCATTATAAACCGAATATGAATTTATTATAAAATAATATTTCTAGCCTTTTCAAAGGTGCCCCTCACCTCTCTTATAAAAGGGCACGTCCCCTTATCATTAATTCACACCTTCAATGCCATTTGGCTCGGCCAAACTCTGCCCAAATATCATCCCAAATTCCCTCAATTAAACCTAGAGGCCTTACTTTGATCATAAATCCAACCTAAGGAGGCATTTTGATCAAGTCAAAAGGAAGAACCCGAAGAAGAGGTAATATTTTCACCACCCTCATTCAAGTTCCTTTATTCTTCCACTTCTTCTTTCTTTTTTATTCCCATTCTAAAATAATAACTCCAGTATCTTATATATACTATGATTTTCTTATAAATATGGTACAACTATATTCAGTATTATATCAATCCTTTGAATGACATGTCACCATACGTGCGTACGTACGGCTTACTGTCTCCACGTCGTGGTGTAATTGTTATTCAATATATTATTATTTGGATGGGGATAATAATGATGTTTAATTCATTTAAATAATAAATATAACATGATAATGATTATTTCTATATGATATACCATCCAATTATATATTATTCTAATATCAAAATAATGATATTTTCACTCGTGCGTACGTACGGACTACTGTCTCCATGAATGCGATGAGATTCATTTCCCATCATATCCATTCAAGTCTAATTCTTATCTGATGATTAAAAATAAATTTTAGAGGCATTATATGATTATGGATATGAATAAGATACATCCCATCCATAAAAAATATGGCTTGTATAACAAATAATATAAAGGAAAATAAATCCGTTAACACTCGAAAAGATGATAATACTAAGATATTATTAACAAATAAATATTAAAAGATCATATATGATATCATATTAATGTAAATGATTTTTTTATAATTCAATAACAATTATTTCACCATTATATAGGAGGTTTACCCACCGTCTACCAAGGAAAAAGTACAAAGTATGGGGTTTCCATCTCACTCCTTATTCCCGTGAGATTCATGCCATATTGCTACTATTACCTTTTGTGTGGTGTATATACTACGCATAATTATATTATTTGTATAATACACTTTAATTTATGTGTATTTACATATTCATTATATGATACCTATTTCATGGGTTGTATGTTTCGTAAGTTACTAAATTGGTAAGGGTTATTTTCACAATCTCTTTTTTATCCAAGGTTGTTTTTACATAATTATCTACTGGGACATATTTATTATCTATATCCATGTTTCATGAAAGAGTTTTCAAAGGGATTCTTTTAAGGGAATTTTTACAATAACATCATTTTAAACGTTTTAAAAATTTATTCTTTCATTAATGTCCATGTCTTTAAAATGGGTTTTAAGTATTTCTTTATATGGACATGAATGTTTTTAAAATGTTAATTCCTTTCAAAAGAATCAAATTGGTATGGGACACATTGATTCAAAAATGTCATTAAATGAATTATTTTCCAAATTGTGTGACATTTAAATGTTTTCATGAAAAAGAGATATTTCTCTCAGATAGTTTTGATTTCATCTATGTCAACATCCATTGATAAATTTTACACTTGTTTGAAGTTGATTTATTATGATACAAATCTTCCATATTGTATTTAAGTTTTTGTGATATGTTTCACTATGTATGAGTTATATTTATTCCATTAATTGTTTATGATTAATGTTTTGTCATTTCTAATAACCGATAAAAGTAAGCCCTCTGGGGTGGGGTCTGGTTACAGCAGACCCTCCGGGTTGGTGTCCAGTTATTAGAGGCACTGCAGGTTGGTGTCCGGTTATTAGAGGCACTCCAGGTTGGTGTCCGCTTATTAGAGGCACTCCGAGTTGGAGTCTGGTTATAGATGCTCTCAGGGTTGGGTTCCGGTTACAGTTATCCCTTAGGTCATGGTAGGAGGCCTTGACATAGAAATTAAATTTTGGCATTATGCATTCCATCTTTATGAAAGTGGTTATTGATATTTCATGTGATTATTCGACTAGTAGAATATCCATGTGAGTAAGTAAATGGAATTATTTCATTTTATCATTGCCATATTATTCTGAAGTTCATGTTTAAAAGGCTTTTGTTTTAGTCATTCATTGCCTTAAGTGTTTATGCTTATCTATGAAAGCTTCTGCTATATTGTTATCCTTTCGGAGCATCTGAGCTCACTCTTTCAATGTTTTATTTTTCCCAGGATGTGAAGAAGTAATTTATGAATGACATGAAGGGATAATATGAGGGGATATGAAGACAAGATGTTTTTGTAGTTCATTTAACCTTATAATGTAATGTAAGACTTATAAATATATCTACTGTTTCCAAGGCTACTAAACTAATCGGTCTTTTGAGACTTGATATTTTTTGTGATCATGCCAATGTTATATAATAACGCACCGACTCTGGGTAATTGGGGTCAGGGCATTACAATTGGTATCATATGAAGTTTAGTACAAACCTTGGGAGCTAGATTTAGATAAAATCTGATTAGGGATTATAGCCCTAAGATAGAATTTGAGGATTAGTATAGAAGAACTTCCTAGAATTTTGGTATTGTAGAGATTTTGTGAGTTTTCCGAGAAATACATCCCTGTCTGGATACGAACAGGTAGAGGCGGCCCTGGAACAGATGTACCTAGGGGTAAAACCTGAAAACACCGCTTTGAGCTAGACTCGAACGGGAACTGGTGCACGACAACAGGTCTTGCTGCACTCTTGGTTACTACACTCCCGGGGGAAATGCTTAGGATAATTTACATTTTCTTTACAAACCAATTTGAAATATTATATATAAGATGATAGTAAATGACCTTGGTTAATCCTAATGTGTTTCAAATTAATAATATGGTGACATGATATTCTCTAAATAATTTTATGAATACTGTTACTCACACAATGATTTCTGATTTTAGTCAATGGCTGGATTCCAAGTAAGTCATAGTGACTTTGAGAATGATGTACAAGGTGGGAATAGTGGTGGAAATGAGAAAAAAAATGGAATGTTGATAGGCGTAAAAGTTATCATCTTCATGACAAATCAATTTTCGAAAAACATGATCAACAATATATATATTAACCAATTCCCAGACTCAACAAAGAAGAGAAAGGTGATGAATGATAAGAGTTCCAGCAGTGGAGACCATGGAGAAAGGAATCCTCAATTTCTATCATGCAGGAAATGTGGAAGGATTCACCCAAGAAAGTGTCTCAATAGGACAAGGAAATGCTTTACGTGCGGGAAGGAAGGACATAAAGTGAATAATTGCCGAAGAAAAATGAAGAGTACTATGGAAGAAGATAAAAATGGTCCCAAGAATCCATTTACAGTCATTTTCCGTAAATGTAGGGGACCTGGCCATTACCCGAGTGAATTCCCTATTCTATAGGATATTTTCTTGGTCCATGAAGAAGCTATGTGGAAATAAATGGTTAGATAAATGTTTAAAAAGTATTAGTGCTCCTTGTTGATGAGTTTACTTTGGAATAATTTTCTCTTGTATTTACAACCATGCAGTTTTCCATGTGAGAATGATATTTGAGGAAGAATTATCTTTTCTCTTGTGGATAATTTTATAAATAACCATTTGGTTTTATATGATCATTGGGTTTGAGGAAATTACAAGTTATTATAATTTGGGATGCATACAAAAGGTATGAGATAACATTTGAGGTTAAATTGTGTTATGGTTATTTTGAGGAATTTATCTCATTTTGGTAATGTTATAAAATATAGTTTTTTAAAAAGGACAACACGCAGACCATGTGACAACCCGTCGCATCGAACAAAGTTGTGGGAATCGAACCCACAACCAAAGTGCGATTGAGATTTATCGCCTACCACTGGACTACGTGAAGTCCCTGGTTAGTGGGACTATTATTTTTAGTTTAATTATTTTTTTGATCAATGATAAGTTTATTTGGGATCTTATGTCTTATCAAATGAATACCCTTAGTATAAGAAAATGATTTGGTGATTAAGTGATGAATGTTATTTTGAAAGATGTTCGCTTTGTTGGGAACACTATATTCCCAAGGAAAATATAATTCTATGGGATTTCATTTGAGGAGTAATGGTGGATTTTTATCTATGTTTTTATTTTGTATTTATAGTGATTTGGATTATTTATAGAAATGATTGACCTATAATAAAGAATATGTGATTAGGTTAACTACTTTTAGGTATGTTACTTTAAGAGTAGTTGATTTCATTTAGAGATACAATTTAACGTGGAAGACTACATAACCAAATTCTTATAAGTTTTGGGTTTCAATATTAGTTTGGATTATATTGAAGGATTTTAAGGACAATTTATTATTGAATGGTATTTATTTAACTTTAGGGTATTGTTGGATTAATTTTAGAAATTAAGATTATTTTTTTTCTCTAATGGAATATCCATTTGGGGGATCATCAGATCTTATACTAATGGTTTTGGTTTTGATTAATCTCTAAAGACAAGGTAAATATATAGTTTATCCTATGTGGATCATATTACTCTATAGAATTTTATTCTAGCTCTTCCTGTGTGACCAAGTCTTCTTGAATACTCATTGTTAAAAAAATGAGTTAGTGGTAGAAATTAATTAAAGAATGAAACTATACTTAAAAAGTAAGTATATCTCTTTATATTCTTAGTCAATATCAAAAATTAATTCCTCATCTTTATGTAATGTAACTTAAAAAAATGTTGTCCATTTAATTTTCATACTGGGAAACTAATGACCGTTTGTCCCATCACAAGTTTGTGGTTTTATTATTGTTAACTTTCTCCTGATCATGTTCTCTATCCCTCTCCACAATAACTTGAAACATAGTTTATCATATATATCAATGTTTTTCTACCTGTAATCCTAGTATAGAATATCTCGGGTGACCTTTTTACTTCTCTTTGTTTCTTTTAAAGTGATAGTTTTATTGACTCTTTTTTTTCAATGTGGGACTTTCCATTATATTCCCAAGCCCAATTTCAAAAATTTTGAGGAAGCAATTTATTTAAGGATGGGAGAATGTAACACCCCAAGCTTCCACGGTACGCTTCTCTCTGAATAATACAGTAGCGTGTGTTGTACGCAACTTCAAGTTCTAACACACCACAACCAATCAAACTAGCCGTTATGAATAGTAATACCTACTTTTTTAAATTTAATACATTTTATCTTCAAAAATGGACTTCATTTTTGGATTCATAATATAGAAATTATCCTAGGGTGAAATTTTGGTACTTTTCGGATAACTTTAATATTTTAATGAATAGTGAAAATTACAAAATTTTAATTAAAAACAACTTTTTAATCGAAAAAATTAATAGTGATAAATTATGAATTTGAGTGTTTTAAAAGTATATTTAGAATATATATTTACCATTTAATACAATTTTGGTCATTGGAAGTAATTTCACATTTAAACCCGACATAAACAAGTGTCAATCTTTTGATAGTTATTATTTCTTAAAAACACGCTATTTGTTTTGACAACAGGAATTAATTTTTAAATTAATTAATGCAACTTATATGTTTTTAATTTGGTAAAATAGGCATTATTTTTTAATTCCTAATATCAAATATATCTTAGGCCTAATTTTGGGTATTTTTCAGAAAAATTTCAATTTTTGATGAATAGTGAAAAATACTGAGTTATATTTTAAAACCGAATTTTTATTTAAATAATTATTTATTTTGTTTAAATTTAATATAGGTAAAAATAGATACATAATACCTATATAAGTTCAATATAATTCATTGGAGTTAGTTTAGAATAATTTTAGATATATAAAAATTTTATTGAACTTTTCACCGTCTTTTACCCACCTCAAAGGAGAATTTGGAAATTCACATAAAACTTAATTTTACCACTTCTGTGAGTGGAATTTCGAAAATACAAGAGACACAGTTAATATCAAGGAGTAAAATTTTGTTCAATGAGATGAAAATAATTTTTGGAGAATAGTAACTTTTTACTTTTATTCACCGCGATTAAAAGTAAATAGGGTAATTAAGGGTAAAAATGATATTAATATTACCCTAAAACATGTCCTAATTTTATTATACAAGTGTATATCTACCAAAAGCAACCTTAGGAACAAAATAATATTATCATTTCGGTCCACTTGTATTAGATTAGGACATTAATTATTATTTAATTCAAAGAAGAGTTAAAAGAGTTAAAATCAAAGTTTATTTACTAAAACATTTTTAATATAGAGTTATACATAATATAAATTCTATTGTAAATATTCATTATAAAACTAAATATATTTCCTACATAATGGTATTTTATTTATAATTTTTAGACATTAAATAATTTAATTTATGTATGACACAATGGTGATGTAGTAATTACCTAATTAATGAAATATTAAAATAATTGATATTATAAATATCAAAATAATTATAATTTGATACTTTTTATGAATTCAACTAATTTTATAGGTTAATATGACATATTATGAGTTATTATATAAATTTTTTTCTTAGTAATAATGCTGTTATAAATTTACCAAAAAACAATACCCAATAATGCCAAAATTGACATAAAAGAGCTTTTAAAACAAATATTATATTATTAATTGATATTAAATTCCTAAAAATCTACGGTTCGGCCAAGAGACTTATATCAAGATAGGTGTATCATTAATGGACCACTTGGGGAAATATTTGAGGTATATAGTATGTTAATTAACTATATAATATAAAAATACAAAGTGACATGGTAAGTGTCAAACTAATTAACTAAGAGTTAAAACTAAAAGATAAGGTTAATATAATGATCCAAACCTATCTAAATTCTATTGGTTGAGTGGTTTTCGACCCATCCCCACCTTGAACTTTAAATAATACACTTTGGATCTATTATAAACCTAATATTAATTTATTATAAAATAATATTTCTAGCTTTTCCAAAGGTGCCCCTCACCCCTCTTATAAAAGGGAACTTCCCCTTATCATTAATTCACACCTTCAATGCCATTTGGCTCGGCCAACCTCTACCCAAATATCCTCCCAAATTTCCTCACTTCAACCTAGAGGCCTTATCTTGATCATAAATCCAACCTAAGGAGGCATTTTGATCAAATCAAAAGGAAGAACCTGAAGAAGAGGAAATGTTTTCACCACCCTCTTTCAAGTTCCTTTCTTCTTCCACTTATTCTTTCATTGTTATTATCATTATAAAATAATAAATCTAGTATCTTATATATACTGTGATGTTATTATAAATATGGTACAACCATATTCAGTATTATATCCATCCTTTGAATGACATGTCACCATACGTGCATACGTACGGCTTACCGTCTCCACGTCGTGGTGTAATTGTTATTCAATATATTATTATTTGGATGGGTATAATAATGATGTTTAATTCATGTAAATAATAAATATAACATGATAATTATTATATCTATATGATATACCATCCAATTATATATTATTTTAATATCAAAAGAATGATATTGTTGCTCATGCATACGTACGGTCTACTGTCTCCACGAACGCGATGAGATTCATTCCCCATCGTATCCATTCAAGTATAATTCTCATTTGATGATTAAAAATAATTTTTAGAGACATGATATGATTATTTATATGAATAAGATACATCCCATCCATAAAAAATATAGCTCACATAATAAATAATATAATGGAAAACGAATCCTTTAACACTCGAAAAGACAATAATACTAAGATATTATTAACAAATAAATGTTAAAAGATCATATATGATATCATATTAAGGTAAATGATTTTTGTATAACTCAATAAAAATTATTTAAACATTATACAGGATGTTAACCTACCCTCTACCAAGGAAAAATTACAAAGTAAGGGGTTTTCATCTCACTCTTTATTTCCGTGAGATTCATGCCATATTGCCACTATTACCTTTTGTGTAGTGTATGTACTTCCCATAATTATATTATTTGTGTAATACATTTTAATTTATGTGTATTTACATATTCATTGTATGATACCTCTTTCATGGGTTGTATGTTTCGTAAGTTACCAAATTGGTAAGGGGTAATTTCACAATCTCTTTATTATCTGAGGTTGATTTATATAAGTATCTACTGGGACATATTTATTATCCATATCCATGTTTTATGAAAGAGTTTTCAAAGGGATTATTTTAAGGGACTTTTTACTAAAACATCATTTCAGACGTTTTAAATATTTATTCTTATAAATATTTCTCATTAATGTCCATGTCTTCAAAATTGTTTATAAGGATATATTTATATGGACATGAGTGTTTTTAAAATGTTAATTCCTTTCAAAAGTTTCAAAGTGGTGTGGGACACTTTGATTAAAAAATGTATTTAAATTAAATCTTTTAAAAATCCTGTGACATTTAAATGTTTTCATAAAAAAGAGTCATTTCTCTCAAATAGTTTTGACTTCATCTATGTCAACATCCTTTGATAAATTTTACACTTGTTTGAAGTTTATTTATTATGATACAAATCTACCATATTGCATTTAAGGTTTTGTGATATGTTTGACTATGGATGAGTTATCTTTATGCCATTAATGGTTTATGATTAATGTTTAGGAATTTCTTATGCTAGATTTAATACGAATGTTTATGTTATATTTCATCCTCTTTTTAAGATGAATGTGTTGGACTAGTATGTTCTGGGTTGGGGACTGGTAAAAGTAAGCCCTCCGGGTTGGGGTCCGGTTACAACAGACCCTCCGGGTTGGTGTTCGATTATTATAGGCACTCTGGGTTGGTGTCCGGTTATTAGAGGCACTCCCGGTTGGTGTCAGGTTATTAGAGGCACTCTAGGTTGGAGTCCGGTTACAGAGGCTCTCCGAGTTGGGTTCTGGTTACAGTTAGCCCTTAGGTCTTGGCACGAGGCCTTGACACAAAAATTAAAGTTCGTAATTATGCATTCCATCTTTATGAAAGTGGTTATTCATATTTCATGTGATTATTTGACTAGTATAATATCCATATGAGTACATAAATGGAATTATTTCATTTTTCATTGCCATATTATTATGAATTTCAAGTTTAAAAGGCTTTTTTTAGTCATACATTGCCTTAAGTGTTTATGCTTATCAACGAAAGCTTCTGCTATATTTTTATCCTTACTGAGCATCTGAGCTCACCCCTTTCAATGATTTATATTTCCCCAGATGTGAAGAAGTAATTTATGAATGAACTGTAGGGATAGTATGAGGGGATATGAAGACAAGATGTTGTTGTAGTTTTTTTACCTTATGATGTAATGTAAGACTTATGAATATATCTAGTGTTTCCAATGCTACTAAACTAATCGGACTTTCGAGACTTGATCTTTTTTGTGATCATGCCAATGTTATGTAATAATGCACCGAATCTGGGTAACTGGGGTCAGGGCGTTACAGTTGGTATCCGAGGAAGTTTAGTACAAACCTTGGGAGCTAGATTTAGATATACTGTGATTAGAGCACATAGCCCTAAGATGGACTTTGAAGATTAGAATAGAAGAACTTCCTAGAATTTTGGTATTGTAGAGATTTTGTGAGTTTTCCGAGCAATACATCTCTGTCTGGTTACGAGAAGGTAGAGGTGGCTTTGTCACTGATGTACCTAGGGGTAAAACCCGAAAACACCGCTTTGATCTAGACTCGAACGGGAACTGGTGCACGACAATGGGCCTTGCTGCACTCTTGGTTACGACACTCTTGGGGGATATGCTTAGGATAATTTACATTTTCTTTACAAACCGATTTTAAATATTATATATAAGATGAGAGTAAATGACCTTGGTTAATCCTAATGTGTTTCAAATTAATAATATGGTGACATGATATTCTCTAAATGATTTTATGACTACTATTACTCACACAATGCTTTCTGGTTTTAGTCAATGGATGGATTCCAAGGAAGTGATAGTGACATTGAGAATGATGTAAAAGGTGGGAATGGTGGTGAAAATGAGCAAAAAAATGGAATGTTGATAGGTGTAAAAGATATCGTCTTCATTCCAAATCAATTTTCCAAAAATATGATCAACAATATATATATTAACCATTTCCCAGACTCAACAAAGAAGAGAATGGTGATAATTAATAAGAGATCCAGCATTGGAGACCATAGAGAAATGAATCCTCAATTTCCATCATGTAGGAAATGTGGAAGGAGACACCCAGGAAAGTGTCTCAATGGGACAAAGAAATGATTTACGTGCAGGAAGGAAGGACATAAAGTGAATAATTGCTGAAGAAAAATGAAAAGTACTATGGAAGAAGATAAAAATGGTCCCATGAATCCATTTACAGTCATTTTCCGTAAATGTAGGGGACCTGGCCATTACCCGAGTGAATGCCCTATTCTATAGTATATTTTCTTGGTCAATGAAGAAACTATGTGGAAATAAATGGTTGTAGAAATGATTAAAATGTATTAGTGCTCCTTGTTGATGAGTTTAGTTTGGAATAATTTTCTCTTGTATTTGTAACCCTGCAGTTTTCCATGTGAGAATGATATTTGAGGAAGAATTATATTTTCTCTTGTGGATAATGTTATAAATAACCATTTGGTTTTATATGATCATTGGGTTTGAGGAAATTACAAGTTATTATAATTTGGGATGAAAATGCAAGGCATGAGATAACATTTGTGGTTAAATTATGTTATGGTTATTTTGAGAAATTTATCTCATTTTGGTAATGTTAAAAAATATAGTTTTTGAAAAAGGACAACATGCAGACCGTGTGACAACCCGTCGCGTCGGACAAAGCTGTGGGAATCGAACCTACAACCAAAGGGAGATTGAGATTTATCACATACCACTGGACTACATGAAGTCCCTGGTTAGTGTGACTGTTATTTTTAGTTTAATGATTTTATTGATCAATGATAAATTTATTTGGGATCTTATGTCTTCTCAAATGAATACCCTTAGTATAAGAAAATGATTTGGTGATTAATTGATGAATGTTATTTTGAAATATGTTCACTTTGTTGGGAACACTATATGCCCAAGGAAAAGAGAATTCTATGGGATTTCATTTGAGGAGTAATGGTGGTTTTTTATCCACATTTTTATTGTGGATTTATAGTGATTTGGGTTATTTATAGAAATGATTAACCTATAATAAAGAATATGTGATTAGGTTAATTAATTTTAAGTATGTTACTTTAAGAGTAGTTGATGTCATTTAGAGATACAATTTAACGTGGATGACTACATAACCAAATTCTTATATGTTTTGGGTTTCAATATTAGTTTGGATTATATTGAAATATTTTAAGGACAATTGATTATTGAATGGTATTTATTTAACTTTGTGGTATTGTTGGTTTAATTTTAGAAATTAAGATTAGTTTTTTTCTCTAATGGAATATCCATTTGGGGGATCATCAGATCTAATACTAACAGTTTTGGTTTCGATTAATCTCTAAAGACAAGGTAAATATATATTTTATCCTATGTGGATCATGTTATTCTATAGAATTTTATTCTAGATCTTCCTGTGTGACCAAGTCTTCTTGAATACTCATTGTTCAAAAAATATGAGTTAGTGGTATAAATTAATTAAAGAGTGAAACTCTACATAAAACGTAAGTATATCTCTTTATGTTATTAGTCAATATCATAAATGA
Source organism: Viscum album (assembly GCA_963277665.1). Taxonomy (NCBI): domain Eukaryota; kingdom Viridiplantae; phylum Streptophyta; class Magnoliopsida; order Santalales; family Viscaceae; genus Viscum; species Viscum album. The sequence goes on from OY728157.1 coordinate 785,759,130, forward strand.
ATTCCTCATCTTTATGTAATATAACTTAAAAAAATTGTTGTCCGTTTAAATTTTCATACTGGGAAACTAATGACTGTTTGTCCCATCACAAGTCTGTGGTTTAATTATTATTAAATTTCTCCTGATCATGTTCTCTATCCCTCTCCATCATAACTTGAAACTTAGTTTATCATCCATATCCATGTTTTTCTACATGGAATACTAGTATAGGTTATCTCGGGTGACCTTTGTACTTCTCTTTCTTTCTTTTAAAGTGATAGTTTTATTGACTCTTTTTCCAATGTGGGACTTTCCATTATATTCCAAAGCCCAATTTTAAAAATTGTGATGACGCAATTTATTAAAGTAGGGGATAATGTAACACCACAAGCTTCCATAGTACACTTCTCTCTGGATAATACAGTAGCGTGTGTTGTACGCAACTTCATGTTCTAACACACCAAAACCAATCAAACTAGCCATTATGAATAGTAATACCTACCTTTTTAAATTTTATACATTTTCTCTTTCAAAATGGACTTCATTTTTGGATTCGGAATATCGAAATTAGCCTAGGGTGAAATTTTGGTACTTTTCGGATAACTTTCATATTTTGATGAACATTGAAAATTACTAAATTTTAATTGAAAACAACTTTTTTAATCGAAATAATTAATAGTGATAAATTATTATTTTTAGTGGTTTTAAAGTATATTTAGAATATATTTTTACCGTTTAATTCAATGTTGGTCATTGGACGTAATATCACATTTAAACCTGACATAAACAAGTGTCAATCTTTTGATAATTATTATTTCATAAAAACACGCTGTTTGTTTTGAAAACGGGAATTAATTTTTAAATTAATTGATTCAACTTATATATTTTTAATTTGGTAAAATAGAAATCATTTTTGAATTCATAATATCAAATATATCTTAGGCCGATTTTTTGGTATTTTTCTGAAAACTTTCAATTTTTGATGATTAGTGAAAAATACTGAGTTATAGTTTAAACCCGAATTTTTATTTAAATAATTATTTATTTTATTTAAATTTGATTAAGGTCAAAATATATACATAATACCTATATAATTTCAATGTAATTCATTGGAGTTAGTTTAGAATAGTTTTAGATATATAAAAATTTTATTGAACTTTTCACCATCTTTTATCCGCCTCCTAGGAGAATTTGGAAATTCACATAAAACTTAATTTTACCACTTCTATGAGTGAAATTTCGAAAATCTGAGAGACACAGTTAATATTAAGGAGTAAAATGTTGTTCAATGAGATGAAAATAATTTTTGGTGAATAGTAACCTTTTACTTTTATTCACCACGGTTAAAAGTAAATAGGGTAATTAAGGGTAAAAATGATATTAATATTACCCTAACACATGTCCTAATTCTATTGGACAAGTGTATCTCGACCAAACATAACCTTAGGAAGAAAATATTATCATTTAGGTCCACTTGGATTAGATTAGGACATTTATTATTATTTAATTCAAAGAAGAGATAAAAGAGTTAAAATCAAAGTTTATTTACTAAAACATTTTTAATATAGGGTTATACATAATATAAATTCGATTGTAAATATTCATTAGAAAGATAAAAAAATTTCATAGATAATGGTATTTTATTTATGATTTTTAGAAATTAAATTATTTAATTTATTTATGACACAATGGTGAAGTAGTAATTACCTAGTTAATGAAATATTAAAATAATTCATATTATAAATATCAAAATAAATGTAATTTGAGACTTTTTATGAATTAAAATAATTTTAAATGTTAATTGGACATATTTGGATTGATTATATACATTGTTTTCGAAGTAATAATGCTGTTATGAATTTATCAAAAACAAAATACCCAATAATGTCAAAATTGACACAAAAGAGTTTTCACAAAAAATATTATATTATTAATTGATATAAAATTATTAAAAATCTAATTTTCTGAAAAGATACTTATATCATGATATTTGTATCATTAATGGACCACTTGGGGGGTACATTGGAGGTATATAGTATGTTTATGAACTATATAATATAAAAATACAAAGTGACATTGTAAGTGTCAAACTAATTAACTAAGAGTTAAAACTAAAAGATATGGTTAATATAATGACCCAAACCTGTCTAAATTCTATTGGTTGAGTGTTTTTAGACCCATACCAACCTTAAACTTTAAATAATACACTTTGGAGCCATTATAAACCTAATATGTAGTTATTATAAAATAATATTTCTAGCTTTTCCAAAGGTGCCCCTCACCCCTCTTATAAAAGGGCACTTCACCTTCTCATTAATTCACACCTTCAAAGCCATTTGGCTCAGAAAAACTCTGCCCAAATATCCTCCCAACTTCCCTTACTTTAACCTAGAGGCCTCAGATTGACCATAAAGCCAACATAAGGAGGTATTTTGATCAAATCAAAAGGAAGAACCCGAAGAAGAGGTAATGTTTTCACCACCCTCTTTCAAATTCCTTTCTTCTTCCACTTCTTCTTTCTTTGTTATTACCATTCTAAAATAATAACTCTAGTATATTATATATACTGTGATGTTATTATAAATATGGTACAACCATATTCAGTATTATATCTATCCTTTTAATGACATGTCACCATACGTGCGTACGTACGGCTTACCGTCTCCACGTCGTAGTGTAATTGTTATTCAATATATTATTATTTGGATGGGTATAATAATGATGTTTAATTCATGTAAATAATAAATATAACATGATAATGATTCTTTATATATGATATACCATCCAATTATATATTATTTTAATATCAAAAGAATGATATTGTCGGTCGTGCGTACGTATGGACTACCGTCTCCACGAACGCGATGAGATTCGTTCCCCATCGTATCCGTTCAAGTAAAATTATCATTAGATGATTAAAAATAATTTTTAGCGACATGATATGATTATGGATATGAATAAGATACATCCCATCCATAACAAATACGACTCGCATAACAAATAATATAAATTAAAACGAATCCGTTAACACTCGAAAAGACGATAATACTAAGATATTATTTACAAATCAATGTTAAAAGATCATATATGATATCATATTAATGTAAATGATTTTTGTATAAATAAATAAAAATTATTTCACCATTATACAGAAGGTTAACCTACCGTCTACCAAGGAAAAAGTACAAAGTAAGGGGTTTTCATCTCACTCCTTATTCCCATGAGATTCATGTCATATTGCCACTATTACCTTTTGTGTGGTGTATGTAATGCCCATAATTATATTCTTTGTGTAATACACTTTAATTTATGTGTATTTACATATTCATTGTATGATACCTCTTTCATGGGTTGTATGGTTTGTATGTTACCAAATTGGTAAGGGTTAATTTCACAATCTCTTTATTATCCGAGGTTGTTTTTATATAAGTATCTACTGGGACATATTTATTATCCATATCCATGTTTTATGAAAGTGTTTTCAAAGGGATTATTTTAAGGGACTTTTTACTAAAACAATATTTCAAATGTTTTAAATATTTATTCTTCTAAATCTTTCTCATTAATGTCCATGTTTTCAAAATGGGTTTTAAGGATTTATTTATATGGACATGAATGTTTTTAAAATGTTAATTCCTTTCAAAAGATTCAATGTGGTAAGGGACACTTTGATTCAAAAATGTCTTTTAATGAATTCTTTTCCAAATTGTGTGACATTTAAATGTTTTCATGAAAAAGAGATATTTCTCTCAAATAGTTTTTGATTTCATCTATGTCAACGTCCTTTGATAAATTTTACAATTGTTTGAAGTTGATTTATTATGATACAAATCTTCTATATTGTATTTAATATTTTGTGATATGTTTGACTATGGATGATTTATCTTTATTCCATTAATGGTTTATGATTTATGTTTTGGCATTTCTTCTGATAGTTTTAATACGAATGTTTATGTTATATTTCATCCTCTTTTTTAGATGAATGTGCTGGACTAGTATGTTCTAGGTTGGGGACCGGTAAACGTAATCCCTCCGGGTTGGGTTCCGGTTACAGCAGACCATCCGGGTTGGTGTCCGGTTATTATAGGCACTCCGGATTGGTGTTCGGTTATTAGAGGCACTCTGGATTGGTGTCTAGTTATTAGAGGCACTTTGGGTTGGAGTCCGGTTAAAGAGGCTCCTTGGGTTGGATTCCGGTTACAGTTATCCCTTAGGTCTTGGCATGAAGCCTTGACACAGAAATTAAAGTTCGACATTATGCATTCCATATTTATGAAAGTGGTTATTGATATTTCATGTGATTATTCAACTAGTAGAATATCCATGTGAGTAATTAAATGGCATTATTTCATTTTATCATTTCCATATTATTCTGAAGTTAAAGTTTAAAAGACTTTTGTTTTAGTCATACATTGCCTTAAGTGTTTATGCTTATCTATTAAACCTTCTGCTATATTGTTATCTTTACTAAGCATCTGAGCTCACCCCTTTCAATGTTTTATTTTTCCCAAGATGTGAAGAAGTAATTTATGAATGACCTGCAGGGATAATATGAGGGGATATGAGGACAAGATGTTGTTGTAGTTTATTTTACCTTATGATGTAATGTAATACTTATGAATATATCTAGTGTTTCCAAGGCTACTAAAATAATCAGTCTTTTGAGACTTGATCTTTTTTTGTGATCATTCCAATATTATGTAATAATGCACCGACTCTGGGTAACTGGGTCGGGGCATTACATCAAGAATTGCTTATTGATTTTATAATAATATTTTCATTTGATTCAATACTCTTGATGATTCTTATGTATTATTGGGTTAAATCATTTATGAATTCATCTACCATATTTTATTGAATATTTTATGAATAATTTTATTTTGGATGATCTATCCTAAAACCAGTCACCATATTACTTGAAATAGTTAGTGTTTTATGCTTAATGATTGGGGAAAGTTAGTTACATTTAATATGATAGTTTCAATATTAATGTATATGTTGTTTGTGTTTATCCTTGCTCATATGATGTATTCATTAGACTTATTATGTGATGGGTGGGGCCTGCTATTTCCCTTGATGTATCATTAGGTCTAATGAGACAAATATACATCGAATTCGATGAGGCCTTTCCTAATGTGATATATAGATTTTGCTGAGGCCTAAATCATTTTGAGACATCTTGGAAAAGGATATGAAAAAGTGTTTCAGAATGTCCAGCATATGTACTTACCTCATTATGGAGCTAGTAATTGAAATATCATGTGGTTATTCGACTAGTAGAATACCCATGATTATGTTATGGCAATATTTACTCTGCTGATATTCCTGCCATATTATGTTTATGTTTATTTTTAAAGGAATGTGTTTTCAATTATTCACCATGTATAATATTTATGTTATCTTATTCTATATTTATTACTCTTACTGATCATTTCCTCTTAACCCTTTCTTATGTTTCATTTTCCCAGGATATGAAGAAGTTAGTTATGAGTGACTTGTAGGCGTAATCTAGGAGGCTTGGATGTTTCTAATTGAATAAATTAGTGTTGTATTTCCCTTAATGTTTTAATATTAAACTTATTTATGTATAATTTTTCAAAAATATACTAAACTACTTGGTCCTTCGGGATGCATATTCCTTGTTTATATGCCAATGTATGAAAATAAAGCACTTACTTTGGGCAACTGGGGTCAGGTCCTTAAAATAAAAACTTCCCTGAGATACATCATGATAATAAAAGATGAGAATGTTCATGTGGGACAATAAACACTATATTTGGGATGTAGTTATCCAAACTGAAGGTGAACCTCATTAACAGACCCTAGTTTTATTTATTGTTATGCTTTCATATATTTATACTTTTATACAAACCAATTGAGTGGGATCCATTAACCAAATAAGTGAAGAGGAAAATAAGGTTGAGGGTTTTAATTTTTTAATAAGTTATCAACACTAATTCACCACTCTAATTATTTTAAATACCCATGTGGGTCCTAAAAAGTGAAATCAGAGCATGATTATACCTCTGATTGGATCAAAATTATCAAAATTTAAATATTTTGAATATTTAAGTTTCTCTTTTTAAACTCATGATGGATTATATACTTGTAGAATAATTTTTTATTGTACATAAAAACTCAATATATTTACATAATTTTATGAAAATAAATAATAAATATATTAAAAGGAATTGGAAGATGTCACACCACTTATGTAATGTGAAAGAGGATGCTATAATATTTAAGAAGATAGACCTAACATAGAAGGTGATGTATTATTTATTGAATAAACATCTAAATATATGGAAAAAAATTATACCTCATGTAATTCCCAATATATACATGAATAATATGTAACTAAAATATATTTCCAAAGCTATATTCAAGTATAACCAATTACAAGTGTGGAATATCACACCTTAGAATAATTGAATGCTGATACATATGATTTTTTGATGAAGTCCTTGCTGGATATTTCTGAAGAGATTGTAATTACTATATATGTATATTTAAAATAAAATAAGTAAAAGATCACCCATATTTAATTTGATTCTCAAAATTGGGAGAAATAATTTGAATAAATGATAATTTTTCCATAGATCTCATAAAAAAATGTAATGTCAAGAGAGAAAGAATTATGGAGCTTGAAGCGAAGTGATCCAAAAATGGAAATGATTGGATTGATTAAATTATGAGTAAAGGTTAATCCATAAAAAAGTATTTATAAAATTTTCTATAAATTATAGGAATATAAATGTATTGCATTAATATCATGAATGTATAGAGCTGAAAGTCAATGAAAAGAAGAGAAATGAGGTTGACAATCTGTTGTAAGAGAGGATTAAAATTCTTGAAAGAACATATTTTTATAAAATAAAAAAGTGAGTAAATATTGACTAAAATTAGTGGAATATGTGAGAAAATACTCAAAATAAAATGTATTGAGCTAGAAATCAATCTTGAAAATCTGGGTGAAACTCATTCTATTCCTTCACAAGAATCTACGAGAAGATATACTCGCACAAAAATTTACAAGGGGGGATATTTTTTATAAAGGATCTATATTTAGTGAAAAGAATACCCTCAAATCATTTAATGGTCAATCCATTGAAATATATTAACAAAAGGTACCATACTGTCTAGAAAATAAGGTTTATTAATGTCTTGGTTTTGTTTATGGTACATGTTTTAAAAAATACTATACACAAATGGATAAAGAAAAATAACAAGGAACTCACCACTACTTCTATGGTGGATGTGATAAAGTGTGGTTGAAGTAGTTCCCCAAAGTAATCCTAAATGAAGAATAAAATATCAAAAAATTAATAATATTTAAATTATGGAAAGATTATAACTCATGATTTTTTCCTACTTCTAATTATGTGAAAGGTTTAGGCAGAATGATACTACCTATTAGCATAATATGTTAACTCATGGAAGAAAACAGATTCTAAGGATTAATCTGATAAATGACGAGTTAATTAAAATTTCACTTATAATAATAGAAATATGTTTAAATAAATCATTTTTTAATGTATTTATAATTTCTATGGAGGATAAATTTGAAGTGGTCATCATATAGATACATGCATGGATAAATCAACCAATAATATAACTGAAGTACATGAATGTTGATGAACATATAAGTTGAAGAGAGATGAGTTTTCTTTGGGAATTAAGTAGGAGAAAATTTCTAATTAGAATATTCCCAATATTCAATTTAATAATTTTGATGAGTATTCCTTTAGAAATAATTAAATTAAAATATCCATAAAAGAGAAAACCCAAGAGTTCAAATAATAATAATTCACTTAGAAGAAGCACTTTCTTCTATTTTGTAAGAATTAGACACTATATGGACTATTTTAAACTAGAAGATAGAGTTATTAATGATGTAATTAAGTTTATTAAAAAGAAGGAAGTAATCAAAGAATGAAATATAATGATTGGTTTAGTGGAGGAATTTTTTGATAAACCTAGTGGATGTTCCCAAAATAATGAACATAGTACTAATGAATGCATGGCCAGTTGGATAGACCAATTATAATTGACAAGAAAGATGCAGGAATCTTAAGAAAGTGAAATTCCTAAAGATAAATAACATATTAAATATATATAAGAAATTGAATTTCATGAGAGTTTTTTCAAGAGAAGATCTTAGAATTTATGAGAATCCTTTTGGGAGGTAAAATAAAGATGGAAATATTTTAGTGAACTAGTTGATCAAGATTCTAAAAAAGTATAGATTATAAAAATAATTAATCTTACACAAGATATGAATAATATTTTTATAGATCAGGCAAAGAAAAAGATCTCAAACAAAGATGAATTTAGAATAATCAAGGAAACCATGCCTCTTAGTACTATTACATGGGAAATAAAAAATGAAATCAATAAGAGTTCACATAAACATGGAATTTTAAAGAAATAACTGACATGGTTGAGAATAAATTATAAACCTTTCCTCTCTCATTAAAGAGAATATAAGTTCTACCTTATTCCTATAAACTGGGTTTTTTTCTTTTTATGTAAGGATGTGAAGGTTATGCATGTATTCAGGGGGATAAATGATGAATAAGAGCTTGTTTTCATACTTTTACAAATTTTTTATCAAAATAGAACATCTATTTTAGAAATTATGGAAGTTACCTTCTTGAAAGTGATCTAAAATTTGAAATTTTAAGTATACTTTAAGAAAAGGATCTAAACTGATTAATTAAAGAAGAAGTTTATACCTTAAGTGGGAGTATTTTTAGAAACTTCTAGAGTCAAATATTTCATGGAAATCATGAATTTATGGAAGTTTCTTGAAAAGGTGTCATTTTATAGGTATGCATAAAAATTATCTTATGTTTTTTTCTCATGAACAAAAAACAGTGTTAGGGGGATTTGAATTTATAAATGAAATTAAAATGAAAATAAAATAAGAAAATTCAAGGAAATGTTTTTTAAGACAAACCAACAACATGTATTTAAATGTTTCTTAATTATCTATTAAAATGAGTGTAAAAAAATTGACTGAATACTTTATTAATACATTCAATTATTAGATCTACTAGATTTTTTTGAATAGACCATATGGAAATAATTTTAGTTGGTATCATGTTCTGTTGAATTATAGACAACATTATTATCTTGATTAAACCACATTATTTTCTACACCAAACATGGATCTAGTACACTTTGAGTGAAAGAGTTGATGGAACATTACTTTAAGTGAATTTATATCACCCTCTCTCAAGTTATTTTGTATTTATGGTCAATATGGAGGATAGAGAAGAAAATGAATAAAAAAACAATTTGACATACATTATAAGTATTGGTATTGAAAAAAAATCCAAAGGGGGGACTATAGAACCCAATTGGTTTTATTTATTTATTATCAATGAGTACGGAATGAGTATGCATGATGACAATATGTTTTATAGTAGAACTACTTTTATGGAAGTTGTTGTTTCCAAGAATGATTAGGAGATACGTGTAGAGTTCCATGTAAGGTGTCATTTAATGATGTGTTATAAATATTGAATGAGTATTTTGGAAACACATTAAAGCATGGATATGATGTTTATGTAAATTTTTTTATTCCTAATGAATTTTCATTAATGAATGATTAACAATGAGGATGCAATTTGTAACATCCTAGACCCAGATTCTACTAAACGGTGCTCTGAGCCCGGTTGGTCTCTTGGACTCAAGTGCATCTCCCCAAATGACAGAGGCTTTTGAATAATAGTTTCAACCTTGGGTGTGTCTAGGGGGAGACTATTACCTTTTATTATAGTGTAAAACGGTATTAGAAATCATATAAACGATAGTAGAATACGTAAATCAATAAAACAATAGATAAACATCCAGATGATAGATATATACAACAAATGCCAAAATTAATATCATATATAATGGAGATCATGTCACCTGTCTATAATGTTTCCAAAATAGGTATACATGGAATCAATATAATAAATGTATCAAAATATCAAAAATACCAAAAATAACTATCTCACGATATCATCCTAAGCCTCAACCCGGTTCGGTGATCTCTTACTTCCAAAAATGGTATAAAGTCAAGCATCAAACTATGGGTACTAGCATGGATCCCTAACTGTATCTATAAATTTTTTCTAGGTACACAATGATAGCCTAATCAAGGTATGAGACATGATCCAAGTAGTTCACCACCAAATGTTTCTATTAAAAGTCATGGTCGTGGAATATATGATTAGAAGAGTGCAATGTATATAAAAAATATGAAAGAAATACTAGTGCAATGCCCATGGAAAAAGATAAACTATAATGTGATATTTTCAATCCAAACAGGGATCCTTAAAAATTAGTGTCAAGATCCTATAATAAGGTATAAATAAAACAAAATGAAGTAAATTACATGACAATGCCATATACCTTGAATATCATGTAAACTACAACCTATCCTTATAACCAGAAGTGTCACATTTACCTAGTCTGAGCTGTATAATCAATCATGTCACATTTACCCTGACCATGTTGTATAATCATAAATTTTAGACCACTTGGGGATGAATCCAATATTTATTGAACCAATGATTCCTCAACGAGTCCCATTAGAATCTCAATAGAAACTAGATTAGAGTTGAATTGGGTTTTAAGAAGCATGTCAATACACCATGTCCACTGTGAGCCCACACAAGATTGATACACGGTGTAGTAAGGCCCAAGGCATCCCACACAATCAAGATCCAATTATCATTATAGTTACAAAGCATCCACAACCATTTATATGACCTGTGGTGTAGTTTACTCATGAATTCTTATGTAATCATTCAATATTCAAATCATTTATCATTTCAACGGTCTACATTCAATGAGTTTACCCACTCATATAACAATTTCTATAAAATAAATTCAATTAATTACATATTTCAAATTATTTCACACATGTAAAAGGATTATTATCATATAAAAATCATTTAATTAAATTATATTCATATATAAATAGGATTCCTCTAACTAGGAAAACACTAACTCACCCCATGGGCGGTTTAACAATGGAAAGACCAAGGAAATTCACATCGTAAACCCCTTGGGTAGACATGGTTGGGTAAAAAATCTCCAACACACATCAATAGAACTAAATTGTATCCATACCATGTTATATTATGTTCAATTAAATTATTCAATTCATTTTAAGGATGATTCCAGAAAGTCTGACATGTCGTACTATGGAAACAATCTCTACAAAGCACCAAACCATTTAGGAAATTTATAGAATAGCTACTACAGGTCTTTAGTAGAGTGATCATTTAGTATTAGATTCTAATTCAACACATATTGAGTTAAAAACAATGAATGGATGAAGAACCTGAAAATCGGTTATATTATATTTCACTTAAATATTTTTGTTGATACCAAGAAGAACAAATAATGATATAAAAGGAATTGAGTAGTTGTTGATGCAAATATAATGGGACAAAAAATTCATTATTCTATATTTGTATGGAATAATGGGATTAAAAACTATGTTTTATCTTCAAAAAGGATCCCCCTGTAGGATGAGTTTGTCCACCATGAGAGAAGAGAAATAGATTTTGGGTTATGAAATTTTTAAAAGAAAATAGTAATTTCCACAAAATTTCATGGGCCGCATGGTTTGGCAGCACAGTTGGCCATGCTATGCACTAACTGTGTTCCCATCATTGTATGGAGGGGCCCCTTGTACAAATATTGTGCACAATTTGTCTAAAAATTTGGAAAATGTGTATTATCCCACTGTCAAAAACCGTTGAGGCCGTCACACATGCCTGAACGTCCTCCTTCATTGTTTGAAAAATCAACCGGGCCCCTCTTTCCCTCTACCCATGCCTAACATGGTTATTTTTAATAGTATGGCCTGGCATTCGTGGTTTCTACTAACCACATGGCCTATCCCGATTTTCCAAAAATCTTGTATATGTGATTTTAAGAATCCCCAAGCACCCTCGATACCTCTATAACCTAAAAGGGTATTCACAAAAGGCCGTAAAAAATAATTTAAACCGAAACTAAAAAGATATATACATTATAGTAAAACCTAAGATCTTATAATATTCCCCTTAATGAAATTTATCCACAAATTTCTATCTTAAGGGTGGTCAAGAATTTTCTAGGAATAACTTTAGCCACTAAGACCATACATCGACCTCTCTCTCCCAAGTCTTGTTCTATAAATGATAATTATTCCATAGAACTCATACTAGAGGAATTGACCAGCCTCATAGAAACTTCATGTGCCTTTTATTGATACAGACCAAATATTTCATAATAGAGGAATCTACATTTAACTCCACCTCCGAAGGCTAAAAATAATGATACAAGCCCGAATGATAATATCATAACTTAGATACATGGAAGACATCATGTATGAAATGATAACTTTGAGGTAATTACAATTGATAAGCTATCATCTTGACTCTCTCCAGAATATCGAATGAACCAACATATCATGGTTAATGATTATCCTATATCTGGATCCATCTATGTCTGAGCCTAAGGGAGATATGCAAGAAGACCCAATCCTAGACCTTGAACTCTAGAGGTCATCTACGAAAATCAGTGTAAGATTTATATCGAGACTGTGTAGTATCCATCAACTTCCTAATCATTTGGACCTACTTATAAGTCTCCGACATGAGACACAAGACAAGTAAAGTTGACTCACCTACCTCTAACCAGAACATGGGTGATCAGTATGGACTTCCATACAAATCCTCATAAGGTTTTATATGTATAGTCTCTTTATAGCTATTATTTTAGGCGAACTCAACCAGGGGTATGTGAATCTACCACGAGCCACCAAAATCCAAGACACTGGCTCTTATAATATTCTCAATCACTTGAATCATCCACAATGAGATGGCATATTCTTAGGGTGGTATTCTATCCTTAGAAGCACCTATATACCAAGTTCCCTTTGTCAACTCTTCCAGAAATGAGATGTAAACTGGGCATTCCTATCTGAAATGATAGTGCATAAGTCCTCATGAGGTTGTACTATCTCAAGGATATAAAACCTCCCAATTATTATACACTAAAGGTCTCCTTGATTTTCATTAAATGTGAAACCTTCATGATCCTTCCCATAAACACCCACACTACATCTCTACCATATGGAAACCTCAGTAAATCGATCATGAAATCCATCCTGACATCATTCCATTTCCACTCAAGAATAGGTAACTTATTTAAAAGTAAAAATTCTTATTGATGTTCTTCCTTAAACTACTGATATGTAGACCACCACATAAATAACCCAGCTACCTAATGTTTTATACCTGGCCACTAGTACTGATGGCAGAAGTCACAATACATCTTGCTGACACTAAGATAAACTTCCCAAACTAAGGCATGAAACTCCAACATAAACTCCTTGTGTCTGTCCACAAGAAACCATAAATGGAAATGGATACGAAGCATCTCATCCCCACCTAATGTCCAACCGGGAGGTGGTTCCTTACCTTCCACACTCTCTCATAGGACTAGACCCACTAAATCTGAAAGTTGTATCATTCTCACCCTATCCAGAAGTGTGGAATTCATAGATACAAATTAAAGATAAGTCTTTCCCTAACTATATTTAACATCAAAGTGCATCTCAGAGAATAAATCCATAAGCATCCAATCTCTACCAGAATCTTGAACTACATATATCTGAGTTCTCCTACTTAGTGCATCGACCTCTGCATTTTGTTTACAAGGCATGTAGGCCAACTCAAATTAAAAAGACTGTATGAACTCAACCCACCTTTCACTACCTCATATTTAGATCATTATATGTAAATACGTACATGAGTATTTTTTGGTATGTATATAGAAAAAAAAATATCTCCCAATGTCTATAACAACGGAAAGAATGAATACCTACAACTGAATCAAGATTGTGTTTCATGTAATTAATTCTGTGTGGCCTCAACTACTGAGACCCATATGGAACGAATCTATCCCCTTCATTAGAACTACTAATAGATTAATACCTAATGTGGCACAATAAAAAGTGTAGATTCTATCCTACTCTAGTAGAATCAGGATCAACACAGAAGTTTATATCCCTTTAATCTACTATAATTTATCTTTCCAAACAAAATTCACACAATTCCTAGTCAAGCCCTTCAATGGAAATAAAAATCATGATAATTTTTTTTAATACCTGTAATATTGTTATTTCCCCAAGAAACACTGTATGGCAATGTTGTTCTTGGGATGATTCTAGGAAACTACCACTCTCACTTTCTCTAGGTGAACTAATACTCATATCTATGAGATAACATAACCTAGGAAGTGATTATTATCCATATATAAGGGTTTATTTTTGATGTTAGAATATAAATGATAGTCACTCAATGTATCAAAAATGATTTCAAGATGTTTGGAATGGTTTTGTAAATTGGGATAATACACAAATATATCATCCACAAAACCACCACAAATGAATCTAGATATAGATGTAAAACTTGATTCATCAACAACATGAAAACTTATGGTACATTCATGTGACCGAATGACATAACAAGATACTCATAAAGAACATACCTACTATAGAATGTTGTACGTGGTATATTTTTTGGTTTAATACACACCTGATGATATCTAGATCTCAAATTATTTTTCAAGAATACCTGAGCTCTTTGAAGATGTACAAAAATATAATCTATACATAGAAAATGATACTAATTTTTTTAACCATAAACTAGTTAAATTTATGATCATCCTAATATAGCCTAATAGGGCCATCTCCCTTTTTCACAAAAAGGATCGGAAAACCCCATAAAGAAGTATTGTGTCATATAAACCCCCTTTCTCTAAATCCTCTAGATACCTACTAAGCTCCTTCAACTCAGTCATAACCATATTTTAAGGATAAATGGATACCAGTGAAGCTCATGACACTAGCTCGATGGATAAATCAACCTATCTCTATCAGAAGGTAAACCAGATAAGTTATCTGGGAAAAAATCCCTGAAATGTTCATGCACTATAGGGAAATTAGCATAATATTCTCCCAGATCATCCAGATACAAACTAGAAATATTGAATATCATTACACCCAACCCAAAATTATGTAATCTAGAGAAGATTTCCTAGAAATCCCATTCACCATTGTGAGTATAAACCATTCTCTCAAGTGATGTGATAGTAATCCTACATAATCGTAGTTAATATAAGCACAATAATCCACTAGCCAGTCCATCCTGAGTATAACATCAAATCCAGTTGTATCAAGGGAAAAATATTCAAATGAAGTGAAACCCACCATCCTTAAGGGGTAAATCTATAAACTAACATACATACTTTATTAGAATCCCCAATAGAGGGTCAAGCATCATCAATCCTTCATAAAAATGAATCACATGCCCAATGTTCTCCCTTAAATGTATTGACATAAAACTATGTGATGCACCTGTATCAAAGAGGAAAGATACCATATTAGAAGCTACCAATATCATACATCTCATCGAAGATAGTCTAGTGCCCTGCTCATTGAGTATAGACTATACATAATATATCTGGAGAGAACCACGACCTTAAGAAACAAACTCATTACCTAAAGTAGGCTAGCTCTGCTATCTCAGTACAATTGGTGTCTGGCTGGCTTGACTATGACCACCCCCACCACCACCTCATCCTAATTGAACGAAAATGCCACAAACCCTTAACTGATGTGGAGTTTCATAACCCTCTTTTGATCCTGGTGTTATATCTGACCCCTACCACTCACTATTTGAGTAAAGGTTCAGCAAAAACATTTCATGTGGTCCATCCTTCTATAAGCTCAGCACTTAACTGGTTCTGAATCAAAATAATTTCTCACTTGTATCCATATTTCTCACTAATTATTGAAAAATTCACCACCATAACTTTCTTCATGGTTAGTTCCCATCTCATAGGAAGCCTCAAAATTTCAATTCCTTCCACTGGAATTCAAACCATTGGGTCATGAGACTATACTACTCTTCTATGCACCCCTATCTCCCCTCATGTTCCGCTATGTAATTAGCACATGATTCAAAGTTTTAGTAATATTAATCAACCTAAACACATTGAACTATGATTGAATAGCATGTTAGAGACCTTCCTCAAAGCATATCTCCCTCGATAAGTCATCAACAACCTATCTCATCACAAAACACTGAAGATTTGTAAAGAAAGTTGAATAATCCATGACCATCATAACACCCTTCTCTAGACGCATGAACTCATTGGATAGCTATACCGTTAGACTCTTGGGGTAAAATCGTCATATAAAATATCATAAAAATCAACCTAAACCATAACTCATAGCCTATAATCCTAGTCCAGAACCTCCCACTAACACATTACTTCTTCTTAAAGCATATAAGTTGTGAGCTTCACTCTCCTCTTAGGTGGTGTCTCAAAAAGATTAAATATTTATAGACTTGTCTCAATACACAGCTTAAAATCCTTTGGACCACCATCCCCAAAAAACATTGTATGATGTTACGGCTGGAACACACAAATCAACTAAACCATAGATAACGAAGGATGAGGTGCTCCCTAAAAAGTCTACATGATGCGGAAAAACCCATCGTGGAACTGTGCCTCAGCACCTGTGTTCGGTAAAATCACTGGTTCCCTAGATATAACTATAGAAGGATCAACCGGTATCCTATGGGACACCACCTCTAAAGCATGGTCTTTTCCATCCTTCTAGTGTATGAATACAGGTGTTGTAGTGTAATGTCTCTAAAATGACAAATACACACCTAAAAAATATTCTATATAAAACATTTATCGATCAAGGTGTATAAAACATGCAATCCTTACTATAAATAGTTCTTAACACACAAAATTCTCTTAAATATTAGATATTTAAACATAAATTTTAATAAAATTTAGTAGAGACATTGCCTACTGCCCACTCAAAAGCCTGGTCAAGGTCAAGTCAATGTTTCACAAATATTAATAAAATTAAGTAGTAAATATAAGTACCAACCATGTTTCTTAATCCACTACATAGATCATCTATTAAATTAGCATGTATATCTAACACGATACCTACCACAACATCATGAAAACAAGTGATGAATACTATATGTAATAACATAATTCATGGAATGTGATTCCTATAAATTACCTAAAATGACCCATGAGATGGAATACCCTCATCTCATAGGGTTTCAACAAAAAACAGAAACGTAAATTAGATTAATGATAAGATCATAATTCAAGTTCATCACCCATAGTGGAATCAAATTAACTATAATAGTAAAAATCCAGAAAACATCAACTTTCAATTAAGGTAATTTGTCTTTCTCCTCTACATGGATAAGATACTATCAAGAAAAGTCTATTAATAAATATAAATTCATTCTATTCCACTTTCTATTATCTAAAAATAATAAATAAATAAAATAAAACTATTATAATACCACTTTGTAACATTCTGAACCCAAATGACACTGAATAGTGCCCCGATCCCAATTGGTTACATATCCAAAAGTGCATCTCCCCAAACGTTAGAGGTTGTCAAATACTAGTGAGGACCTATGGGGTGTTTGTGGGGAGACAATTACCTCTTATCAGAGTGAAACATAATATTATAAATCATATGAACAATATCATAAGTAATAAATCAATCAGAAAATTGATAAAAATCCAGATGCTAGATATATAGAAAAAATGCCAAAAGTAATTTCATATACAATTATGATCCTGTCATGTGTCTCAAAAGCATCAAAAATAGGTATACATGGTATCAGTACAATAAATGTATCAAAATACCAAAAAGACCAAAAACCACTATCTCCAGATAGCATCACGTACCTTAGATCGGTCTCACGCTCCCCTACTGCAATGAATTGTACAAAGTCAAGCATCAAATATTGGGAGCTTTCCCTGATACCTATATACATCCATAATTTCTATCTGCGTACCCAACAATAGCCAAAATTGGGTGCGAGATATGATCCTAGTAGGTCAAAAAACAAAGTGTCTATAACAAGTCCTAACTATGTAATATGACCTAAAGCAGAGTGCAAGGTATATAATAGATAAGACAATATAACAAGTGTAATGCCCATGGAAAAAGTAAATCTTTAAATTGATACTATCAATCCAAAAAAGGATCCTTATAAAACAAGTGTCAAGAACGCATAAAAAAGAAGAAATAAAACAAAAGGAAGTAAACACAACAACCATGCCATATACCCAGAATATCATGTCAACTATGGTTGATTTGTATAACTAGAAGTGTCACATTTACCATGGTCGATCCGTATAATAAATCATGTCACATTTACCATAGGCATGTTATATAATCAGAAATTTTGGACCCCTTAGTGCCTGATCTAGGATGTAGAGAACCAAGGCATCCTCATTGAGTCTTAGGAGCATCACAATTGAAACTCGGTTAGAATTGAATTGGGGTCTAAGGAGCATGTCAAAAGACCACATCCACTACAAGCCCAAACAAGTCATATCCAAAGGGTATAAAGTCCCAAGGAGTCCCATGAAATTAAGATCCAAATAGCATTATAGGACCATGGAATGCACTACCATTTCCATGACCCATGGTGTGTCACAGTCACAGAATCCTATTTGATCATTCAACATTAAAAACCTTTATCATTTCAACAATCCACATTCAATGAGTTTACACACTCAGATGAAAATTTCTATAAATTCCTTTCAATCAATTGAACATTGCACATCATGCCACACATGGAAAATGAGCAATACTATCTCCAAATAAATTAATTCTATTCTATTCATTTATAAATAGTCTCCCTCAAACTAGGAATGCACTAAATCACCCCATGGGTGGTTTAACAAATCCAAATTCAAAGGTAATTTGCATGGAACACCCGATGGGTGGCCTTGGTAGGGTAAAAAACATCCAACACATCTTAATGAAAATAAAGGGAATCCCTAACATGTTCCATGATGTCCAATTCAATTATTCAATTAATTTTAGGAATGATTCTCGAAATTCCAATGTGCTGCACTATATAAACTATCTCCATAAATAACGAAACCTTTCAGAAAAAGTATTGACCACCTACCATAGGTCCGTAAAAAAGTGATCATCCATTATTAGATTTTTATTTAACTCATATCAGGAGAAAAATTAATAATGGATGAAGAACCTATAAATAGGGAATATTATCTTGCACCTATATAAATCTATTGATACCAAGAAGAAAAAATAATGGCACAAAAGGAATTGACTAGTCACTGGTGTGAATCCAATGAGACTGATGATGCTCGATTCCATGTTTGGACAGAAGAATAGGATCAAATCCGATGTTTTGGTTTCAAAAAGGAACTCCTTGCAGAAAGAGAATGTCCAAAGGAAGGGAAGAGAAATAGATTTAGGGTTATAATATTTTGATGAAAAAATTAAAATTACCCCCAAATTTCCAAGGTCAAAAATTTGGCCAAACCATGCACCAAGCCCATACCCTTCAATGTATAGAGGGGAACCTCACATGGTTAGTGAGTGCAATTTCTCTAATCATGAAAAAAATGTGTCTCTGCCTACTATCAAAAACTATAGAGGATATTTCATTAGTGTGCATCTCCTCTAGAATTGATTGATAAAATATTTGGGCTCCTCTTTTTCTCTACCGAGGTCTCACATGGTTGGTAGTAATCATGCTGTCTGTTCCACACTGTATCTACACACGCTGTGGTCTATCATGATTTTCCAAAAAGCTAGGCTTTGGGCTCCAAAAATTCCACAGACACCCCAGATACCCCCATGACGTCAAAGGGTATTCACATTAGGCCATACAAAATCATTTAAACTGAAACTAAAAAAATCCATACCTTATTGGAAAACTTATCATCTTATATAATTAAAGTGCCACTATTGGAGATAAAATAAGTGTTCAAGCTAAATATAGTATTTATAATGGAAAATAGATGAGTGAGATTTTTTCATTTAAAGTGATATTTTTCCATTGGATTAATAGAGACCCATTCATTAGGGAAATATCATTGAAGTGTTTTAATTACTTCCAATAATGAAATTACAAGAAGTATATAGTTGAATTATTTTTTTAGAAAGGACATAGGTTGGTTAAGGAAACAAAGGCTCATTGAAATATTATAAAGAAGTTTTTCTTTTCTACCCAATCTTGGGAATTATTTTAATGGAGATTGAGGTTTATTTAAGGTTATTAAAACATTATTCGATGTGTTTAAGAGTGTTTGAGTTGAGTTAAAAAATATAGAGTTAAGTCTAGATGTTTTGGGATTTTAGGATTCTTAAAATATGAATAATATATGATACCTATTATATTTGTCAAACTCTAAAATTTGAAAAACAAATGAATCCACTAAGATTCATAGTATATTTTATATCATACAAAGGATAATTAGAGAATATGAAAGTGGTAAAGCCATGAGTTTTGTAAGATATTGGAATCTTATATATGTTTTTTTGGTGATACATCAAATTTTTAATGATGTATACATTTTTATATTGAGGATAAAATAAATAATTTGGATAAGTAAAAAACAAAAGAAATGTATAAGTGTAACAAAAGCTTATACATGAGTCATAATATTAATAAGAATGAAAAAAATCACATGATATATAATATACATGTATAATGAGAAATTTGAAAATTTTAAATGAACCCTAAGGAATTTAAGAGTAACATTATCATATGTAAGGGACATATATTTAAAGAATGTGTAAATGGTAATAATTTCACTATGATATGTAATATATTATATATCTTACATATGATTTATCAGTTAGAAAAAAACAAGAATGATAATTTTGAAGAAGGAATAATCTTTTAGGATGTTGCAATATTCTTTCAAAGTATTGATATAATGATACTTCTATTCAAGCCATGATTTAAGTTATAAGTTCCACTATTAAAGAATATATAATAATCTTTTCACGATAAAGAGAGTTACATGTGTTAGGAAATGAAAATTCATTCTTATGATAAAACCATCGGAAGAAGGAAGAATAATCCACAAACTTTTTTTCTTATAGATCAACATAGTGGAAAAATTATCCTTTAGAAGTTATCAGATTGATTGAGTATTCTAGAAGTAGGTAAGCTCACCACCCTACTCACTTCAAAAATTCATAATTCTTCCACCCAAGAAAAATGACAAGACTTCAATGAAAAATAAATTCAATTAAAAATAAAAAAAAAGTAAGAAATGAACACAAGAGATTGAAATTCTATGGACAATGAGTCCTACATTAATGATAAAAACTCTATTCATCACTTTGATATTATAGTCAAAAGATACATGTGATTATAAATAAATTACAATATAAGTAATCTTCACCAACTTCTCAAATCTAAAATTAATGATCTGATTCCACTAACCTAGCATTGTGGTCCCACATACTTATACTATGTTCTATCTATTTAACATATAATACTCACTCCACTTAAATCATGGATCACTAATAAAGACCACCTTAGATGGATTACCAAATGGGTGACCCTTTATCTTTTCTAAACATTTGGACTTTCAATTCCCCAATATAATATTTTTGGAAGATGAAAACGTTCACATGTCCTACTTCCCATGTAGAAGACCAATTGTAACCATATACATGCTGAGTCATGTACCTTATACTTACCAAAAACTATTAAATGAAGTTCTGGTGAACTAAAATATACTTCACCTCCCAAAAATATTCTACTTGAAGACTTATTTCAAGGAATGTTGGAAACTATCTATACTTTGGAAAAATTTATTCCTCATAGCATGAATATAATATTCCCCCACCTTGCATACATTTACCTATTCCCCATTAAGTCATGGTTCTGACTCATGATTTGTTAAACTATTTTTTTGGTAAAAATATCCACTATATTTGGATTTCGGATATATTTTTTACCTCTATAACCTTATCCTATATAAAATTTCTGATGAACTAATACTTCAGTTCAATGTGTTTTATTCTATCAGGGAATAACATATTTTTAGAATGTGAGTTTCACTTTGGATATCATAGAAAAGAACACCTCCTTCTAGAATCCTTCTAATATCCTTCAATAATCTTATTAACAAAATAACTTATTTTCTAGTTTTTATTGAATCTACATACTTATCTTCCATTTTAATTAATATGACATGATTTTGAATTCATGAACTATATTTGACCTCTATACTTATATTTGAAAAAATATTCTTTTGTGTTCTTATAGGTGTCGGAATCTCAGATAAAGTCATCAGAAAAATATATGTGAAAAGAATCATCCATCCAAAAAATCAAGGAAAAATCTTTAATTCCTTTCAAATACTGTAAGATCAATTTGACAACCACCCCATGTACCTTTCCTATATTTTAAAATATAAACTTAAAACTCCCACTGCATAAGAAATTTTTGGCTAAGTGAAAACCATTGCATACATTAAACTTTTGAAAACTGATGTATATTAACATTTCTTCATGTAATTGGCCTCAATATCTTTTTTGGGTTATTTCTCCTTGAATACTTTGTAGTGTCTAGCCAAATGAGTTGAGACAATAATTCATCCAATAATCCAAAATATTTGGATCAAAATCTAGAGGTACTCTTTTTGAGATATCACCAAAATTCTAGCTCTACTATATCTTTTGATCTTCATCCCTAAAATATTCTTGGACCACCCCAAGTCCTTAATTTCAAATCTTGTAGAAAAATCATAGTTCATATTATAGATTCTTCCTTTGTTTGATCTAGATAAAAATATACCAACAACATATAAACTCAACATAATGAATATTCCATCATCTCATTTCTTCTATTAACAACAATGATATTATTTTCAATTTTTAAACCCTTATTCTAACATAAATGAATCAAATTTATGATTCTATTTCCATGATTCTTATTTTATCCCATAAAGACTCTTCTTTAATTTATATACCAAATTTTAGTCTACATATTCTGTGAAACCTATTAGCTACTTCATATAAATTTCCTCCTCCAACTCACTATGTATGAATCCCATATTTACATACATCTATTCAAGGTATAGATCTTTTGATGATACCATGCTCAACACTTTTATAGATAGTTGTGTGTTGAACTATTGGTGTGGCAATTTACATGAAATTAACATTATTATTCTATTGAAATCCCTTTTCCACAAGATTTTCTCTATATCACTTCTTACTATCAAATTATACTTTAATATGGAATACCAACTTGTTATATAGTGACTTTTTTCCTTTCTGCTAAGTTTTCTAGTTCCTAAGTTATTCTGAACTTTAGTGATGTAATCTCTTCATCCATCACTAACTTCCACTATTTGGCATCACCAAGTGTGAATAACTATTCCAATCTCTCTATATCTCCTTTATCCATTAGATGTAGAATGGTCATATCACCTCCAAAAATATGAACATGGTATCTAAATTTTGTTAATATCCCCAACTGATTTGGATATAAACAATTGTCTCATACTTTTGGATACCTAAATTCTAATTCTACCACTTGAGCTCCAACAACCGTTGAACTTTTTGGAGCATCTTCCACTGCTATCACCTATAGAATTGTAGTTCTTTTATCTGAATTATTTTAAACTTTATGTCAATTGATGTTCTTACATAGATCAAATTGGGCTAAAATAGTTGATTTATTTACTTCAAAATCATTCTACACCCTGTTCTGATCCTTCCATAAAATCCATTAATTGATGTGAACATCTTGGATCCTGATGAATTGTCATTTTTCATCATCCCATAGCTGGTATCTAAAATTATCACCACCATACCCAATGAAATCAAAATTTAGAGTTAGATTCAAGATTTTCTGTATTCTTAGAATCAATATTCATGTATGATAATCTTACAAAGCCTACGAGGTGACAAACTTCCAATTTTTTTCTGTACCATAGCTCCTATATAAGTTCCCATCCATCTACCACTTCCAGACTACCACTTATAAGATATGAATCTATATAGAGTGCCTCTACCCAAATTCCCATAAACACTATAGAGCGAATCCTCATAATATTATACTTATCTTCTAGCATATGATTCATTTTTTCATCTACTCCATTCTATTATAGAGTTTAGGAAATCATATTCTCAGGAATTATCCTATTATTTTTATTGATGTTCAAGAATTTGTATCCAGTGTACTCACTACCATTGTCAGGACATAATCACTTGTGCTTCTGAACACACTCCCTTTATGACATGAATTTTAATTTTATGAAATCCTAAATTAAATAATTATTATGCTTCAGAAGGTAAATAAAAACTTTAATCATATAATCATTAATAAGAGTTACCAAGTAAAGTGAACATCTAAGGGACTAAACTAGGGTTGGTCCCCAAACATCATTCTGAAGAAGATTTAACTTTAAGTACTTATAAAATTTTTCATCCAAATTGAAATAAACCCTTATTTTTTACCAACATACAACAATCAAAACACACAATGTTTATGT
This sequence comes from Viscum album, assembly GCA_963277665.1. NCBI lineage: Eukaryota > Viridiplantae > Streptophyta > Magnoliopsida > Santalales > Viscaceae > Viscum > Viscum album. Next base: position 785,783,508 of record OY728157.1, read on the forward strand.
GACCAAACTTCCATTTGACCACAGCTGATATAACAATCACTTTCTTCTCACTCATATAACAAAGTCTTTAATGAAAAACCTCTATATTTTCAGAACTTATGGCCAATGAAGTTGTGTTTATGATTTTGGTCAAATACAAAATCCCATCCTTTATTAATTTTTTAAACACCATGTAACCTTGAGTAACTTTCCATAATCCGATGGAAAAGGTAGTTCCATTCCCAACCTCATCTAATTGTCTAATAGTAATTAGGTTATTCCTTAGATCTGTGATATATATAACACTGTTAAAATTAAAGACCCCAAATTATTCATCTAGATATTCAGATACCCATTTACAATTATCTATAGATATTAATCGTTCACCAAATATACTTTTCCAAACCTTACAAATACATAATTTTCAAGGAATCTCAGTTCTCACCATAAATGGAATGATTCATCTGAGTCAACTACCCATGAGTTCAACAAAATATTGAAACTTAAGGAAAACTCGCTATGTCCTTCAACTGTACCAATTTAATTTGGTATTTCATAATTTAATGATATTTTAGATCTTTCCTTGTGACTCCTTAAGTCCTTATTGATGTGAGTTTTTCCTAAACATCCAATATATGGGTCCTGGACTAGCCAACTTTCATCATCCCTTCTCTCTTGATTTTGGTTTTGATGATTACATTTGGTATATTTTCAACTATTGAGGGGAATTTACCCATCCATAAGCATTAAAATTGTTACCATATTGTTCTTGGACTACCCTCTTCCCAATATTCTTTTATAGGATCACATTTTGGGTCTCATAGAATACCATGTCTATCTTTCTACTGGAGTTACTGAAAATAATCACCATAACATCCCATATTTTTAAAATAAATGACAATAATAGGAGGGACCACATATCATCCCTTAACTATAAATTCAACAATTAAAGATTCCCTCATAGTATATTGGAATAATTATCAAGATATTCCATTGGAATTCCTTCTTATAACCTTAGGTTTTACATCCACCACATCTTGAACAATTTGTACAATACTGTAAGGTTTTTATACATGTACACTGATTCCATATTCAATTGTTTTCATTTTATTTATTTCTTGAATGTTAAATGAAACATTCCTCACAAAAAATATCATCACTAATGCTAATTATTTATATTCTATCCATTCCCATTCTTCCTTTTATATTTTTCTGTAGATACACTAATAAGTGGAGGATCAACGTGTTTATGAATTTGATGCCATTCCATCTAAATTATATAGAAGAAAAAACTAATTCAATAAACCAATCCACCCATACCATGATACCATCGAATTCCATTTATTCTAATGAAAGTGAACTCCCATAGAAATTGATATATTTTCGAAGGAAATAATGAACTTGAGTTGTACTAAAGTGTATTCTATTAATCCAATTTTTAGGGAAAATGATAACTGTGATTACAATAAATCCATCAAAATAAAGAAAAAAATATTTTCTAGGATATTATAGAAAATAAAATACAAGAGGGGGTGTGTTGGGTGTGAATTATAGTTTAAAATAAAACTTAAAATTTTCATCCACTTCAAGTATTATAATGACTATTTTTTTGAAATACAGATGGGATCAAAGATTGATCTAAATTTTTAAATTCCAATGATCTATTTTCTAAATTAGTAATGATATCAAATTTTTATTTTATTTTCAAAATAACGATGGAATCAATTATTAGAGTAACTGAATTATATACTATATTAAAATATTGGTTTTAGATCGGGAATAATTTTATCATTATTTTATACTACCAATAAAAGAATTATAGTAGCATAAATTTACACTATCTGACTTATAAAAAATGATGTATGAATTTACAAAAATATAATTCAAATATAAAAAAACTGATGTTTAAAAACAAAACACCGAGTATTATTTAGAAGACCAAATATTCCTTTAAAGGATATTTTTAAAACATCACTTGTAAACCAAATTGAAGGGTATATATTTAGTCATGATCTATGGTATTTATAACTTTAGAACAATCATAAGGTATCCATGATGTTATACATATTTGAATCTTAGTATTACCATCCCCAAAATCCCTCAACTATACCTATGGGTAGAAGTACCCTTCACAACGGAAGTATAAGAGTTTCGTCTTCCTAGCCATATAATCCCTCAATCAGATGATAGTATTTTTACCAAAATCCCCCAATCAGACATGATCATAATTATAATGAATAAAATGAAAATAATAATATCTTTATATGTAAAAAATCACATGATGGTAGATCTTATCTGAAATAATTATAAAAATTACACTGATTGGAGGCGCAATCAATGATAAGAATTTGAAAATATTAAATATAAAACAAAAATTTCATAATTATATTTCAATTAATTGTCATATATTTATTATATTTATGATTTTCAAGGTGTGAATTTATTTATAAGAATAATTTTGACAAACTCCTACATTTTATTTCTACAAAACTATGAATCAAATTTAATTGAATGTGTATAAACTTCAATAGAATATTACTTCATCTACCGATGGGTCAGTTCAACACCACTATAGTGATTCATAAATTTGATGTATGTAATATAAATTCATATCACCATATTTTTATAAATTATTTTAGATCAAAATATTTTCAAAAATTAATTTATATGACCGTATTTTCATAAATTAGTTTGTATCACTGGATTTTTGTAAATATGTTACCAGAAGTTCATATTAAAAAAATAGAACATAAAGAATAAATTAAGTTACATAATTTTTATGAAGTCTATTGTGATTTAAAAAATAATGAAATCTGAGATTATAACTCAACAACAGCACAATCCATCAAAAGTTTTCAAAAATTATAACACAGTGTTAAATTGAATCAATAGAAGTTATCTAGATGAGTAAGTGTTTTAGTTACAGGTAGACTTAAAACCCCAAAAAATAAACAATGTTTTATTTATCCCATACAAGAAAACTCACAATAATTAATTTAAATAAAAATAAATTCAATAAAAAATTATAGAAAGAAATAAATAAACACAATAGTAAAATTAGAAGATAGATGTGATTATAAATAGATTATAAAAACCAGTAATCCTCCACAATTTCTATGTTCCACAATTAATTCTTTGATTCCAATCAATTTACATTGACATACCACACTCTTATATAATATGTTCCACACAGTCAAAAACTAATACATGATCCCCTAAAATCATGAATCACTAAGCATGATTGTCACAACTAGATTACCAGCTTGGTGACCCTTTAGAATTGTTAAAATTATAGGACATCAATGCACTATTTTAGCATTAAAAAAATGTTTGAATGTATGATAATCCTAAATCCCATAGAGAACACCCTCTTCCACCTTCTAAAAACCAATTCTAGCACCTTACACTATCCAACATATAATAAATAAAGTTTCAATGAACTAAAATTTTAGTGAACTAAAACAGACTTCACCACCAAACACCATGTTGTAGTTTAAGATGGAGTGAATAATTTAAGGATATATTCACATTCCAATATAAGGTTCCATTAACTCGAAATATACTACAAAATTTCAATATATAGGCATTGAATTTAAATTTTGAATAAGTTGGGGGAGGATTAATGAAGGGGAATACACCACAATTTTCGAGCGAGATCATAAAGCAGTAAAGTGTAATATTTTTTGAAAGAAATATATATGTTTTTAAATATTATTATATAAATATTATTAAACTATTAAATATTTACATCATGGAAATGTCTTGGTATGTTATTCATGCTTTAATTATGGTTTATTTTTTTAGACTAATCGAACAGAGAATTATGGTGAGATTTAAAGTATCAAGAATTAAAAAGGGGTTTTATATTCAAATATAGAAACTAATATCTTGGAAGGTACTGAATACAAAAAATTATAATTAAATAAATAATATCTACATGATCTAGGGATATTTATTTTGAAAAGAAATAGAAGAAATTCATTTAAGATGAAATTGTTACTATCTGATATATTTTGTGAGTTAAAAAGATGAATTAATGACCCAATACTACAATCCAATTTATACCTAGAGTATCAAAGAAATTGGAAGTTGAAAATATGATTAAGTTACAAATTTTCTATGTTGATGAATGTAAGTGAACCAAAATTGATATGAAGGATTAATATTATGAGTTAAAAGAGAAGAAGAAGAACGATACATTTTCTGGTCATATGTTAATCATAATTCAGAACAAATAAGAAATGTGAGAAGACTAGATTGTAATTCCTATATATTTTTACGTCTAAATATAAGAATAGGAAACCACTTAGATTGTTGAAAATAGAGGAAATTGATCAGATACATCTTATCCATGAGGAACACAAGATTTTACTAATGATATACATTAAAATGGTACAAGAAAAATATTGTATTTAAAGAGCTAAAAGTTAGTGATTTCATTATACTTGGTTTGTTCATGAAATATAGGACCAAGGATATACACTCAACCAGGATACTTCTTATTTATAAAATAAGATATATGTGTTTGTGGGATTACAACCACCATACACCAGGGATGTATCCATCCACATTGGAAGTGAGCCTTATTATAAAACCTTGTTGTTATTTGTTGTTGTGCTTTATGATATTTGTACAGGCATGCAGAAAAAGTGGTAGAAAAGAGAGAGAGATCCATTTACTAAAGAAGTGAATATGTAAGGAAAGTTAAAGGTGTTAATTGGTTAATAAATTACCAATATATATTCCCCCCTTTATTATTGTCTTTACCACCACTTATCCATAAAAAATATCACTATAGGCATCCTTAATTTATCGAGAAAATTTTATTATTATTACATCATCTAAATTAGAAGATAAAAATACTTTATCACTAAATATTACTCTACTTTAGTGTTTCAATGTTAAGTAATATATTTATTATTTATAATATAAATAATGAACTATTTCCCATACTAAATGATCTTCCAATTCTATTTTTTCTAATCATAATATCTCCATTTCAGTCCATATCTAAATATTCCACTCAACTCACATCATCCATACATTATATGAAAATCCATAATTTAGAGTACCTCATATATACCTCAGGATTAGTTTCACTATTATAATTCTTTCTTCCATAAAATTTATTTTAAGCCTTTCTACTTATCATGTTTGTTTTGAATGCATTTGTGAACTAATTTTTTTGGTTATAGACCCGATTTCCAATAGTTGGTGGTTTTTTAGATAAACTAACAAAAAATTGAATTTCATATCAAAATCAAGTGGATGGTTGGTTAACTTATCCAAATATGGGACTTATTGCTTATTTTGTGGTTATATAATAGAGTTAAGATATATTCACTAAACCCTTACCAATATAAATACTTGTTATAATTTTTCATAAAAGTGATCAATTATTACCATACACCCAGGTGAACAATTATATGTATTGGGTTATATCCATCAATATGTATGATGGGTTCTATGATTTATATATTAATAATTATCCATAATCTCCATCATTGGTTCGTTTTTCTTGGATCTAAATCAATAAAACAAGGACCCAATGAATTTGTCACCATCTCGGGAGGTGGTAGGTGTTGTGGGGTTGGGATTGTGGTTATGAAAATTTTGGATCAAACTATGAATGTATATGATCAATTTCAATTGGGGGGGGGGGTGGTTGTTTGTTTAAAAACATTCATTTTTAACCTTAGGGAAAACTATGTTTAAAAAAGTTAAACAAGATAAATTTATAAGACCTTTTTTAGTTATACATACAAACTAGGTTCTGGAAATGTGGTTCTGGAAATGAAACATAAGAAAAGTTTACAAGAAAAAGGTTCTACCTTAAAGTGTATAAAATCTCACTTATCAGAGTATACAAAATTACAATATATGTATATGAAATTTATACTTTCTTCCTTTATCAAAATTCAGCGGAAATAAACTTGTAACAAAATAAGTAACATGTATGAAATATTTTAACCAAAAGAGAAGGGTATCGAACAAACTTGGATAAAGGTCCCTTGATTTATACTTTCAAGAAAGCTTGTCTTACCCACACCAGGGTAAGCCCTTGATAGGAATATCAGAATCTGTCTTGATATCCTTGAAATCCCTCAAACTTTAAGGTACTCAGAACCTTTGTCTTCCTATCCACAGAAGTCATCAAACATTAAGGTAGTAGGCACCTCTGACTTCCTATCCATAGAATCCCTCGATTTTACACAACAAAAATCATAGTTTCATGAAGAATAATGAACAAGATGGTCAGTACGCACAAGGCATGAGAGTCTATCTCTTTAGAAATCACTTCAACAACATGCAATCTCTAGAGTGATGGAATGATAATCGAGCTCATTCAAATGGGCTCCTATTTATAGAAACTTTTCTAATGGCCAGCTCGCTCCTCCAATGATCTTATTTTTTCATGAATTTTATAGGGGCCTTTACACATGTCACTCAAACAATAGTTAGTTAGAAAAAGAATGTATAACGTCATTTCATAACTATAAAAAGTATTATAAAAATAAGGTTGCTTAACCAAATCTATTTTTTTGGAGTCTAAGGAAAAATAAGTTCATAGTCTAACCAAATAATTATTTGGTGACTATAAATCATGGATATTGAGATTCTGTTTTCCAAAGGATTCAGAACCATAATTCTATAGATTTCAAAGTCTGAAATCCAATGAATTCAGAGTCTGAATTTTACAGAATTTAGAACCGAAATTTCAGAGAATTTGGAACCAGAATTTTAGATAATTCGGAGTCTGTATTTCAGAGAATTCGGAGTCTGAATTTCAGAGAATTCAGTGTTTGAATTTCATATAATTTGGAGTCTGAATTTCAGAGAATTATGAGTCTGAATTTTAGAGAAATCGGAGTCTAAATTTCAGAGAATTCGGAGTCTGAATTTCAGAGAATTCCGAGTCTGAATTTCATAGAATTCAGAGTCTGAATTTCAAATAATTTAGAACCTGAATTCGGAACCTGAAAATAGAATACTCAATATCTATTAATTTATAGGGTTCAAGGATTTAGATGTGAATCTAATTTTTATACTTAAGAATAAAACGAGTTAGATTTAGAGAAACTATAAAATGAACAATGAAAACATAGGTAAGGATAAATTTTCTTGGGGAAGGAAAATTTTCCTTAGTAAGATAATTTATAGGTATAATATAATTTTCCTTAAGATAGAGTGTTGGTGATTTTCATAACATAGAGGAATGGAAAAGTCATAAGGAAACCTTATTGACTCAATAATCTCTCCATTTTTGGAAAGCCTAAACATCCTTACGAAAAATAATATAAGTGCTTAGAGTTTTTTATTATGGCCATGAAAATAAAAAATCACATCCCTTTACTTATGAATCAAGGTTAGTATAAATAACTACCCCTTATGTTTTGAAATCCTTATGTATCATATTCTTGACTTCCTTAAAAATATTTTCCCATTTTCTGTATAAGGAAATCTTCTTTGATTAAACTCCCCCTTTGATAGAATCCCCATTATATAGGGAATTAATTTCTTTACTTAGTATTATTTTTATCATTCCTTTCTCCCCCTTTGTGATTTTAAAAAATAAATAAATAGAATGAAAAGAAATATGGTACCTGAAATATTAGTACTATACAACAAAAATATGATAGACAATGAAAAATTCATTACAACTGAAAGGATTTTTACATGGATGAAAAATACAAAAAAATATCAGATTGGGGGAAAAATTATCCATCCTTATCCTTCGACATTAACATCTTTATGATGGGTTTTAGCTTCTTTATCTCCTTGTGATCTTCTTCCACACGCTTGAGAAGTTGATCCTAATATTAATTTTTCTTCTATATGGATTTGATATTTTCTTCCTGAGCCTTAAGAATATCTACCTAAGCCTTCAAAATATCTTCTTTCTTAGAAATATTTTCCTCAAACTCTATTCTGATATCCCTTTCCCTCTTCCAATTCATAACCACTAAATTAAGCTTCCCATTAATATCATTCACTTCCTGCTTTCGAGTTGTCTATTTGAGACTATGTTTTTCTTCAAAAATCTTAGTAATATCATTAAAAATCCCATATTCGGTGTCAAAAGCATCATTCACACATTATTGGAAATCATCATGGATTATCATCTCTTAGATTGTCTTCCTTTAACAATTAGTGATTTCGTTGCATGATATTTTGTGAGCTTCATATCTGATGAAGAAGGTTTTGAAATTGGCCTCAAGCCTGACGAGCTTATCCATAAGCATGGTAAGTGAATCTGATTTTTGATTAAACAAATGATGATGCTATTAACACCTTGAGTTTATACTCATAATTAAGGTAATTGTATCAACCATATTTTTCAAATATTGAACTACCAAATAATATCCAAGATAGAATGATTCCAAATCAGACTGTTTGGTTGGTGTGGATTGTTTTATATCTCTTCATCTTTCCTCTTTGATGAAACACCGATGTCTTTATTTTTCACCACAAATTTTCTAGGTGTATCAACCAACACTTATTTTCCCTTATTAGCTCTCAAAAAAATCTCTTCTGCTTTGGGTGATTCATGCTCATGATTTGATAATTGAACAATCTTTTCTTCCTCAAGATTTTCTTTCTCATCACATGCCACAAGATCCTCTGGCTGAACAAAATCATGGTTGATACTCTGTTTTTTAGATAGTTTATTCACTTCTTCTTGACCCCTTTTTTTTCATAGAGTAACATGTTTTGAAGATTCCACTTCAAAATATCGTATTGAAAATTTCTTAGAATGGCTCCCATTCTCATGATATTCCTCTACTTGCCTTATCATGTCATATGTATCACCACTTCCTCATCCTTGTTCTTCTTCTTCCACTTATTCCTCTTGAAATATTTCTTCTATTCGTTCTGGTTCCAGAATCACCAGCTTCTTTCTCGGAGTCACTCGGAGTGATTCCTACAAAATAAATTCCTGTCCTTGAATTTGTTCAGAGGATTTCTCAGCAGCCTTAAGAAGGGATTGAACTAACTCATCTTCAGACATTTCCTTCCTCTTCTTCTTTTCATTCTCTTTATTCTCAAGATTCTCAATAGTCTTCAACTTCAATGCTTTGGCCTCAGCAGCATCCAAGCCAAAAGTAGACTCCCCTTACTTCTTATTATTTTTGTCTTCTCTCCACTTAGAAACAATATTATCATGATTACTCTTATGATTAATTGGATTAGGTGGTTCTGATTGAGTTTCCTTAACCGTAGGAGTTTCTTATTTCTCTTCTACTTCCTTCGCCTTCCTCTTCTTTCAACCATTCATGGATGTTTTAGCCACATCTAGTTTCTTTGATTGAGCTTTGATTTCAGCTTCAAACAAATCATAGAAATCACCTGATTCACTAGAAAAACCAACCTTCATTCTCTTTAGAGTATCATAACTCAACAACATTACATTGAAATTCTATGGCTTAGAAGCAGTAGGTATTTTGAATGAATCAAGACAAATAACTATAATCATCGAGAGAATAGATGGATACATGATTATTTAAGATTTCAGAGATCCATTCTTGATATTCTCAATTGTGATCAAGACGTACTTCACCAAATTTATCTTCTTGAGGATCATGAAGATATCCAAAATATAATTGTCACTTTTATTCAGGTAATCCTTATCCCTTTTTCTCAGAGTAATATATCTTTGAACCCATAATTAAAGAATCTAGAAGTTTGTAGAGAGGTTAAAAAATTTTAGTGTCTTTAATTCTTTCAGGCAAAGGAATTATACAGATTTCTCTTTATAAAAAGATCCCACTACTTCTGGTAGCTTCTGGGTGTCGAACTCTACTTATCCCTCATACGTAATTCCAATTATGCTTGCAGCCTTACTGTAGGAAAGTGAGTAGATATTTCTATATCTCTTGATGTAAAATCTGTCTCTCCCTCCTTCATTATGGAAACTTACTAATTCATAGAATTCAACCAATAAATCTTGATAAAACTGATCCTGTGCCTTCTGTTTGGATATACCATGTCTCTCCTAACCATTCAGCTTGATATTCTTTGAAATAATAGAATCATACTTAGTATAGAATTTTAGATCGACTAATCTTTTTTTGTATATCTGCCATTTGAAGATTTACTTTGTTAATGACATTTCTTTCTAAGGATAATCTTGCGCAGACATTTGGATTTGAGGAAAACTTCAAGATTTAGAACGAACATAAGTGGAGGAGGAGTACTTCAGCACACCAAAGCATTGAATATCGATGTGGGACAACCATCAGGGGGGGTCCTTTTATAGGTGTTTGAGGTGATGTTTCATCATTCTTGATTCATCCAATGGTTGAAATACTCTTGATCAGATCTAACGGCTGAGATGATAACCAAAGAAAGAATTTTGTAGGATATGATCTTTTGAGGTTTTTAAGATATAAAATTTTAATTTAAGGAAATTTGAATTCGAAAATTTTTAAACAAAATGTAAATACCAACATTTAAAAAGAGGATTAGAAAAATTTAAGAAAGGAAACATACCTTTCGGATTTCTAAGAGAATTATCCATAATGACAAAAATTATTTTTGAAGAAAATTATATTTAAAAAGAAATATGGTTAAAAAAATATTGATTGTGAAAATATTGATAACAATAAATTTGATACTGAAAATTTTTATTACAAAAATTTTGATTACGAAAAAAATTGACTAACAAGCTAATGTACTCCCCTATGAAAAGGAGTTTCTTACAGTAAAGAGATGGGTTTCAACAAGAAGTTAATATGGAAGATTACCTTATAGTTATCATTCCAAACTTCTGTTTAATGTATTCCAATATGTCAGAGGGTAAATATTTTGTGAAAATATCAGCAAGTTGATCTTGCGTTCTGATAAATTGAAGAATGATATCTTATTTTTGTGTGTGATGCCTAAGAAAGTGATGTATAATATTTATGTGTTTTTCATGAGAGAGATGTGCATGGGTTTTACTTAAGGATGTGGAACTAGTATTATCACACAATATTTGTGTTTTGGTAAAACTCACACCATAGTCTGTGAGTGTGTGTTGCATCCACAACACTTGGGCACAACAACTTCCAGCTGCTACATATTCAGCTTTAGTAGTGGAAAGCTCTACTGAGTGTTGCTTTTTTCATAACAATGAAACTAAGGAATCTCTTAAGAAGTGAAAAGTTCTGGATATTCTTTTCTTATCCATTATACATCCACCAAAATCAGCATCATAAAAACTATTTAAAACAAAATCATTTCCATAGGTATAAAAGTTTCCCAAATCTATGGTTCCCTTTAAATAGCGAAAAATTATTTTCGCTACCTTTAAATGTGATTCCTTAGAATTAGATTGATATCTTGCACCTAATCATACTGAAAACATTAAGTCTGGATGACTATCTGTCAAGTATAGTAAACATCTTAGAATAACTCTAAATGATGTTTGATCTAATAGATTCCCAGCTTTATCAAGATCAAGTGAATTTAAGGTACCAATGGGAGTACTGATACTCTTAGTGTTGTCATATCCATACTTTTTAAAAAGATCCTTAATATACTTATGTTGAGATATATAAGTTTCTTCTAGTTTTTAAAAAATTTGAAAACCTCGGAAAAATATTAAATCACCCATTATACTCATTTCATACTCATATTTCATTATATTTGCAAATTAATTGGTTAAAGATTGCGGAGTTAAACCAAATATAATGTCATCAACATAAATTAGAACAAAAAAACATTTTTATTATCTTTCTTTATAAAGAGGGTTGGATCAACATTTCCCTTAACATAGTTGTTTTGTAATAAAAATCTTTTAAGTTTATCATAATAGGCTTTAGGGGCTTGTTTAAGTCCATATAAATCTATGGTATGTTTGAAAACATGTTCAGGATTTTTTATGTATTCAAAATGAGAAGGTTGTTCTATAAAAACATCCTCTTGAACATATCCATTAATAAAAGAAAATTTAACATCCATTCGAAAAAGATTAAAGTTGGAGAAAGCTGTAAAGGAAAGTATAATATGGATAGATTCAAGTCTAGGTACTAGACCATAGGTTTCTTTATAGTCTATTCCTTCTTGGTGATTATAGCATTTGGAAACTAATCGAGCCTTATGTTTTAATATGATTCCATTTTCATCAAACTTATTTTTGAAGACTAATTTTACTCCAATAACATATTTTTCCTTAGGTCTTTCAACCAACGTCCATGCTTTATTCCTTTAGAATTAATTTAGCACTTCTTGCATGGATTTAATCCAATCGTCATCACCTAAAGCTTCATTAGTTCTTTTTAGTTATAATTGGAAAAGTAATGATAGATGTTCTACTTCATTTATTAAATAACTTCTAGTCCTTATAGGTATATTTACATATCCAATGATACTATCACTGGGATGATTCTTAAGAAACATCTGATTTGGGTTTTGTAAAACCTGTTCATCAACATATGGTAAGAAATCTTTTTGGGTAAATGATTCAAAAAAAATTTCTTGAGCATTTTCCTTATCTAAAGGATATTATTTCAAGGGGTGATAATTAGTTTTTAAAAACACATATGAGGATTTAGGTTGAGGTTGTTTAAAAACAAAAGGATCAGTTTCATCAAATTTAGCATGTAAAGATTCTTTAATAGTATAAGTATCTTTATTAAAAACTCTATAAGCCTTAGAGGTTGTGGAGTAGCCTAGGAAAATTACTTCATTAGATTTGGGTAAGAATTTATGTAGATTATATTTAGTATTCAAAATGAATACTTTGTAACCAAATACTTTGAAGTAGGAAAGTCTAGGTTTTCTACCATTCCAGAGTTTGTAAGGTGTTTTGTTAAGAAAAGGTCTAATCAAAACTCGATTTATAGTATAACAAGGAGTACTTATAACTTCAACCGAAAAGTGTTTTGCTATCAAATATTCAATAAACATGGTTCTAGTTATCTCTTGAAGAATTGTATTTCTTCTTTCAATAACACCATTTTGTTGAGGAGTTCTTAATGCTGAGAAATTACGAGTAATTCCTTTTTTACTAAAAAAAGTTTCAAAAATAAAATTTTGAAATTCTCCTCCACGATCACAATGAATACTTATAAATGGGAGTTTTTTCACATTTTTAACTTAGGCTCAAAAAATTTTGAAAGAAGAAAAGCCTTCAAATTTCATTATTAGAAAATAGAACCACATAAATCTTGGGTAATAATCACCTAGGAAAAATACATTATATTTTCATCCAATTCATCTAGTTTGTGTTGGACTGAAAAGATCCATATGCACCAACTATAATTAATCATTAGTTGAGACTACACGGATTGGATTAAAACGTTATTTATGTTGCTTTCCATATTGACAAGAATTATAAACTTTTGAACAATCAAATCTAAGCTCTGATATATCCTTAACAAGTCTTTTCTTAGAGAGTTTACATAGGTTCCTAATGTTTCTATTTCCTAACCTTGTATTCCATAACCAAGATTGATCTTCCATTGCACTAAGGCAATATAGTTCTTGGATCCAAAGGTCTTTTAAGGTTTTTGTGTATATATTCTCTTTCCAGTGGGTAGAAAGGATAAACTCTTCCTTGGAATTGTCTTCAAACACATATCATTACTAAAATTCACAAGGCATACTTCAACACATAACTAACTTATGACAATGAGATCGTGCTTAATAACCTTGACAAATAAAACATTTGAAATAAATGTTCTTCCAAGAAGAACAATATTACCTATACCAATAGTTTCTCCCTGAGAATTATCTCTAAAAGTTACATTTCCTCATTTCATCTTAATAGTATTTTTGAAGAAGTTTTTTTTACCACTCATATGCTGGAAACATCCACTATCCATGTACCATGTATTTCTATTGTAATTATCTTTATTCTCCTGAAAATAAGAGTTTTAGACTTAGAGAATCCATATTTTCTTGGATCCAGAAATTTTAGAAAGCAAGAGTTTTGGAATCCACATTTTCTTAGAAAAATATGCTTTATGAAAACCTTAAGAGTGAGTTTTATTTAAAGGAATTTTTTTTGCACAATGTATACCACATTGAAATTAAGTACAGAATAGAAAACTTTGAGGAACAAAATAGTTATTACTAAAAACTATCGAAAATGAGTATAAAAAAATCTAGAACTATTCATGAGAGGTCTAATTTAGGAATACATATTATCCAATTTTTCTTTACCAGAGGTAATGTTTTACAAACACTTACTCAAGGAAAATATTTCAGAATTTAGTTTAATAACCATGTTTTTATCCTAAAAAACATTAGTTTTAGAACTATAGTTAGTCTCAAAAATATTTTTCTTTGAAATTACATTTTCAATATCCTTAGAAAGTTTATCCTTCTCAAAATTAACATCCTCAAGGTTTTTGGAAATAATTTCAAAATAATAAATTTTCTTATCAAGATCTTCAGAAAGATATGATACTTCTTTAGTCAAAATAGAAATTCTAGAATTTTCCTTATCAAGATTTTCCTTAAGTTTAGAATTTTCATTCATAAGAAGTTTAGAAAACCTATATACTTCTTCATAAATATGTAATATATTATCTTCATTAGAAGAATATTCTTCATCTAAAGACTTATAATATTTATCATTAGTATAATTTGAATTCAAGGATACATTGGTGATAGATTCAGCATTGTGTAGCTTGACTATTGGACAATGATTTATAAGAGGTAGTCTGGCTAGTAGACCAAGATTCTTCTGACCAGAAGATTCTTACTCTAAGGATTCAACAGAAGAGTCACCACCGCTGGCACTCTAGGTGTCAATGGCTTTCAATTTTTTTAGCTTTATCCTTCTAATAAATTTTTCTATTCCTCTCATAATGCTTTTCCTTTCTATCCTTTTTCTTATGCATAGGAAAATCTGGTCTAATATGCCCTGCTCTTTTTCATTCATAACAAGTGACATCCAAGTCATTCTGGTCTTTTTTTCTTCCTTCTTATATCTATACTAAATATATTTATTTACCACTATCTTGTTCATCATTCAAGAAAGATTAACTAGTTCATTCTCACTATGTTCAAATTCACAATATTTAGATAAAATAGTGAATTTCTTTGACTTGGATCTTGTAACCATTTCAGGAGTCTTGGATTTAGTAGTAGTAAATGCTACACTTCCATTACCATTTTTCTTCTAAGTCATATCAGCATCTCTTTTAATTCCTGTCTCATGTTGAAGAAGAGTTCAAAAAATGTCATCATGAGTAATTTGAGATACTTTTCCTATTCTTATAAATAGTTGTTCTCTTAGATTCCAACTCATTAGGAATGATATCTACAATCTTTTCCACAAGTGCCTCATCATCTAAACCTTTCTCACCCATTGACTATAAACTGTTAACAACAGTTATAAACCATTGTTGTACTTTGCAAACTATCTCTACATAAGGAAATAGAAATACATGATATTCTGCTCAAAGCATAGCTCTTATAGTTTCTATAACATTGGATGTACCAAAATGAGTAACCTCTAATTTCTTCTAGATATAGTTAGCCACTTCATAAGATAAAATCTGGCTATATATATTTATGGTCATGGAACACAACAAAGTATTGCGTACCTTGTAGTTTTGTTGATATTCTGACTTTTATTGATTGGTGAATGTTCTGACTTCCTTATCAGTAATCTTGTAATCTCTAGTAAGCATAATATAATTTACCACTCAAGTATTAATAACAAAAGTCTTCTTATGTTCTCTCCAATATTCCTAATAATTCCCATAAAATATATGTGGTCTTATTGGATTTAGATTGTCAATCAAACCAAAATTCATTCCTGCCTTCTAAAAGAAAATGTCTTTCCACAAAAACATGTAATTAGAAAAAGTTTTTAGACAAGGATAAAAATCCCTAAGAAAGGAAAATATTTAGAATAATGAAATCTTGATCAAGAAAACTTATATGTGTATATATGTATTTTAGAGACCTCCTCTAATTCCAGTTATAGGATCAAAATATAAACGTAGATGCTCAATTACAAGAGGGGGGGATTTTATGTTTAAAAAATTTCATTTTTAACCTTAAGGAAAACTATGTTTAAAAAAGTTAAAGAAGATAAATTCACAAGACCTATTTTAGTTCTAAAAATCTAATAGGTTTTAGAAATGTTTCTCTGGAAATGAAACGTAAGAAATGTTTACAAGAAAGAGATTCTACCTTAAAGAGTATAAAATCTTACTTATCAGAGTATAGAAAAGTACTTGAAATTATGTGAATGTTATACCTTCTTCATTAATCAAAATACAACGAAAATAAACTTAAAGCAAAAAAGTAACAAGTATAAAATATTTTAACCTAAATAGAAGGGTATCCAGAAACCTTGGATTAAGGTCGCCTAATTTATATTTTCAAGAACGTATGTCTTATCGAGACCAAGGTAATCCCTTTATAGGAATATCTGAATCCATATTTCTATCCCTGCAAGAACTTGAACATTAAGGTAGTCAGAACCTCTGTCTTCCTATCCACAAAAGTCCTTGAACATTAAGGTAGTTAGCACCTCTATCTTCCAATCCATGGAAGTCCTCTATTGTACACTGCAAAAATTAGAGTCACATGAAGCAAGATGAACAATATGTTCAGTACATACAAGGCATGAGAGTTTCTCTCTCTAAAAATCACTTCAACAACATGAAATATCTAGAGTGATGGAATGGTCATTGAGCTTGTTCAAATGAGATCTTATTTATAGGCACTTTTCAAACAGTCGAATCCCTCCTACAATGGTCATGTTTTTCCATGAATTTCAATGTGACCTGTACACGTGTCGCTTAAACAACAGTTAGTTAGAAACAAAATGTACAACATCGTTTTATAACAATAAAAAGTATAATAAAAATAATCTTTCTTAACTAGTATAATTTTTCGGAGTCTAAAGAAAAATAATGTTCAGAGTCTAACAAAATAATCATTTGGAGACTATAAATCATGGATTTTGGATTCTGCTTTCCAAAGAATTCAGAACCTAAATTCTATAGATTTCAGAGTCTGAATTCCAATGAATTTAGAGTCAGAATTCCAAGGAATTCGGACTATGAATTCTAAGGAATTCAGGGTCAGGATTATAAGGAATTCAGAGTCAAATTTATGAGGAATTAAAATTCATAATTCCAAGGAATATGGAGTTTGAATTCTAAGGAATTCAGAGTCGGAATTATAAGGAATTTAGAGTCTAAATTATAAGGAATTCGGAGTCTGAATTTCAAAGAATTCAGAACCTGAATTTTAGAGAATTTGGAACCTGAATTTCAGTGAATTTGGAGTCTGAATTTCTGATAATTGGGAGTCAAAATTTTAGAGAATTCGGAGTCTGAATTTCATAGAATTACGAGTCTGAATTTCATAGAATTTGGAGTACGAATTTATGAGAATTGAGGGTGTGATTTTTTGATAATTTAGGGTCTGAATTTAAGAGAAACCAGAGTCTAAATTTCAAAGAATTTGGAGTCTTAATTTTAGAGAATTCAATGTCTGAATTTTAGAGAATTCAGATTCTGAATTTTCGAGAAATTAGAATATGAATTTCAGAGAATTCAGAGTCTGAATTTTATTGAATTCCAAGTCTTAATTTCAAATAATTTGGATCCTAAAAATAGAATAATCAAAATCTAAGAATTTGAAGGATTTTTAGGTTTTAGATGTGAAACCAATTTTTGGACTTTAGAATAAAATTCATTAGATTTAGAGAAACTGTAAAATGAAAAATGAAAACATAGGTAAGGATAACATTCCTCTGGGGAGGTAAATTTTCCTTATTAAGATAATTTTTAGTGTAAATATAATTTTCCTTAAGACATGGGGTTTGTGATTTTCAAAACATAGAGGAACAAATAATCCATAAGGATACCTTATTGACTCAACAAAAAAAGAGCTACCTACACAACCCAATGAAGGGAATAAAAACCCAAATAAATTAGTGCCATTTTACAAGGCATGTTGTACATTTTACGTTCCTGTGATGAAGACCATCATGGTGAATTTTAATATTGTGTAAACATGACTAGTGAAGTGAAATTTAAGGTCCTTTATACTGAACTGGTGAAGTTCCTTTTATGTTCATGTGTTGAGGACCAATAAAGTTCTCTTTATGGCCATTCATGCATGATTAATGAAATGAATTTTAAGGTCACACGTCCAAGAAAAATGAAGTTACATTTATATATATTCATATATGAATAATGAAGTTTCTTTTTTATGTTTTTCATCTAATACCAATTATGTTACTTTTAAGGTCTTTAATCCAAAAATATTTTTATTTCCCGAGTCTTATGTGACCAATGAGAGGGTGAGGGGGGTGAATATGTGATCCATTTTTTAGTTTACGAATATTAATTATAAATTAAAAATATATATATGGTTATATATTTGGTAAAAACCTCTTATTTTCTCTCATATATACATCAAATATACATAATGTAAAAATCACAAGACATAACGATTTTATAGGTTCACCCTTTAAAGCCCACAGTTTTTATAACACCTTGAATTTTTTTTTATATTTTTTCAAAATGAATTTAATATTTTTAATATGTTGTGTTACATGAAATATCTATATTATATTGTGTTACAAACAAAACCAAGTTATTCTTTCTGTACATGCAATAATTTTTCAGCTTTCATTACACATGATGTTGAGTTTTAATTAAACCACAATATATTAAAAATATTATTTGAACATGACAGTTATAACCTATTCGTTAAACATAAATGTATGATTATTAATAAATAATTTATAAATATTAAGTATAATGTTTTTATATAGATAAAACACATTGATTGAAAAATACATAATTTTTTAAATAAAGTCCTTATATGTTTTAAAAATTCAATTTCATAAAAAACTATTATTTTTATTTATTTTTGAAGATGTTAATAAAATTATTTTTTCACACTTTCAGAAAATCAATTTCATAAAATAAACATGGATTTTTAAATAATAATTTAAAAATTATCTTAGGGTGGATTTTTGGGATTTTTATGAAATTTTATAATTTTTAATGAATATTGAAAATTACTGAATTTTAATTGAAAACTGTCATTTGGTCTAAATTAATTACAAAGCTAAATTATATTTTTAATTATCTTTTAAGTATAATTACTTTACATTTAAATATATTAATACAATTTAGTTCATTTGAGTCAATTTCATATTGAAATTGGATATAAAACCTTTATAAACATTTGATATATTTCTTTTTAAAAACCAACTTTGTGATCTGCATGATTAATATGAAATAAATTTTTTCCTCTTATATGAATGAAATTTAAAAATATGTAATAAAAATTTGCAATAATAATAATTTATATTATCTAATTTGGTCGACATAATTTTTTACTAAAATGAAAAATGAAATGCAGAAAAAATTAATTATCACAGTTAAGGTAAAAATGGGTTTACCAGGGGTTAAATTAAGAATATAAGGGTTAAAATGTCATAAAAATTAATCAAAAACCCTTTTTATAGACATATTTATACCCTTGTAAACTTATTATATAATTATATCTATCTGGGGGACACTCTTCCAGGAAATTGACCAATATAATAAGTTAAGTAAAGAAAAAGACAAAAAAAATTCATTCTTTGCTTTTAATATCTATAAAGATTTGGGATATGTTTGGAAGCAAAATATGTTTGGTTATAAATATTATTTGGAAATATATATGATTTTCTATTAGGCTGATTTATTTTAGGAGAAATAATTACTTTAAATTCTTTGGAAACACCAACACAATAATTATTTAGTTAACAATCAAATAAAAGAAATGATACAAAAAATATTAAAAGTGAAGTAAAGCAAATGAATTATCATGTTACATTATTTTTAGATGAATATATCATGTTACAGTGGTGTAAAAATATTATATTTTATTTTCATAATTATATTTATTATTTTTTTAAATTCAATTTAATTGAATAAAATTAAAATGAAAATTTATATTATTTTATGATAACATATATTTTATTAAAGTATTTAAAATTATGAAAACAACTATATTATTCTAGGTGATTTTAAATGATAATAAATATAAACTATTTTCTACTCATTGACCATTTTTTTTATAATGAATATATTGACCACTAAATAATGAAAACTTTGTTAGCATAGTTAAGGTTAAAAAAATGTTTTTCACGTTACATGCACTTGTGTTAAAATAATTCTTCAAAAAACATAGAATTTAATATTTATAATTAGTGGGTACAAATTATCTATTAAGAATAATTTTAATTTATTATTTAATGATAAATTAATTACTTTTAAAAGACTAGTTACCATAGTGAAAAATCAAAATTCTAAAAATAAGGAAACATAGATATTTTGGAACAACATGTTTAAAACATGTGTTTCATTGTCCATTGTAGGTGTTTCTAGAACATGTAATCCCTCAAAACCAGTAATAATCAATTTTTGAGCCACTGAAGGTAAGAATGACCTCCCAATAGTGAATATTTTTTATATTTATAAAAATTCCACTCCTCAACTATTTAAGGTCACCCTCTCTCCTCACTTCTTGAAACCTATCATATTATTTTGATCAACAAAAAACTACCCAAATCACAATCATATTATAAGTATTATATTAGGAATAAATTCATCCAAGGAAGGATTTGCTGCAAAGTTGATGATGATATTTGAAGAAGAGATAACATTCATCAATTATAATTTTTTTTATTTATTATCCGCCTCATTCAGTTATTTTTATACCATGTTTTTGAATAAAATCATTATCCTAAATACAGTGAGATGTTGTTATGTTAATTAATCACCTAAAACCATCACCACTTCCATCAAATGGGTTATGAGATCATCATTTGTGTGTATGGTGGACAACCGCCATGCTAACCGATGTCATTCGTGTTTCCATTACCACCTATCACAGTTAGAATTAATAATGTAATTATTATTTTAATATGATATTTTTTATGTTATTATGATCTAGATTTTTTATATCACACAGACATTAATGATTTCTTTTTTTTTGGAATACGGTAACATTGCTCATGTGTACGATGGACTACCACCTCATGATGTGATGTGATTTTTTAATTCTTTACAAGGAATGTATTAATGATGTAACACCCCAACCCCCGTTACCCAGAGTCAGAGCATTATTTTAATAAATTGGAATAATTACAACGAATCAAGTCCTGAAGGATTGATAAGTTTAGCAGTCTTGGAAAATAGATTATATAAATGAATGTTACATTAAAATTTCCAAAATAAAACATAAAAAAAATAATCCTTTGAGAATGCCATTATTCCCCTTGCTTAACCCTATATATCAATCATAACACACTTTTAGCATCCTGGTAAAAATAAAAGATAAGAAAGGGGTGAGATTATATGCTCATTATGGATAACAATATTGCAGAAACTATCATAAATGAGAATTAACATTTAAGGTAATGTATAAGAGTAAAACAAAAGCCATTTAAACTCAAAATTAATCATAATATGGAAAAGATAAATAAAATAATTCCATTTACTTATTCAAATAGATATTATACTAGTCGAATAATCACATATAATATCAATAACCAATTTCATAATGATGGAATGCATAATTTCGGACATCATAACCACATAGTCAAGGCCCCGTGCCATGACTACAAATAAGATTTTGTCAAGGACTTGTGCAAAGACACTAGTTTGTATCATGAGACCTAACAATGCATCGATGAGCTATAGTGGGATCCACCCATCACTTAATAAGTCAAATTCATTCCTCATATGAAAACTTTGAAACACAACATAAATATTCATATTAAAACTAGCATATAAAATGTTAATACTTTAACCATAAACCATGAATGGTATAAAAACAGAACACACATAGTAAAATATATCATAAATAATTATATACAATATAGAAGATTGTATTATAGTAAATAAACCTCAATCAAGAATAATATCCAATCAAGTTTATTGACATAGTTGAAAATAATCAATAAAACTCTTTGAGAGAAATACCCCTTTTCATGAAATTATTTAAAAGTCTCACAATTTATAATGTAAGTCATTTAAAATATATTTATGAATCAATGTGTCCTATAAAACATTGAATATTTTGAAAAGAATTAACATTTTAAAACAATCATGCCCATATTAATAAATCCTTAAAAGCATTTTAAAAAACAAGGAAATTAATTAAAAAGATTTAGAAAAATAAATATTTAAAACATTCAATTGATGATATAGTTAAATAGTACCATAATTAAAACTAAAAATATTCATTTTGAATATTTTTATGATATATGGACATGGATTATAAATATGTCCCAGAAAATACTTACATATAAACAATCTTGGATAATAATGAGATTGGGGAATTAACCCTTACATTGTACTTTCCTTTGGTCGAAGGTATGTTTAACCTCCTATATAATGACCATAATATGTTATTAAATTATAAAATAACCATATTCATATTTATTATTTCATACTTGATTCATTTATGGATTTATACTACCCATTTATTAAAAATTTCTACGTTAAAATAACATTTTGGGTAATAATTGCTTTCTTTATCATACATGCTTTAACTTATTATTATTGATGGTATAACTTATATCCTGATTTAATTAATTTAAGAATATAAAAAATTATTTACATATCATATATATCCAGAATATATGTATGTATAATAGATAGATATATGAAATTGAACACACTGTTTATGGAGACAGTAAGATGTACGAATGCATAAACGTCATTTCCGTTTTCATATCGTATTGAATGGAAGTAAATGATATATATGTGTGTGTATATATATTTTTATAGTATCATTATTATTTCATATATTACATACTTGTTAATAATATATAAATTTATAATCATCATTAAATGGTGAATGTGGAAATGAATCTTATCGCGTCATGGAGACGGTTAACCGTACGTACGCACGAGCGATGATGTAATTCTATTGATGGTAAAATCATATGTAATTGGATGGTATATTACATATAAAAAAAATTAAAATTCTATATTTATTATTGACATCAATTACTCCCATTATTATACCCATCCAAATAATCAAGTGTGGAATAATAAACTACACCATGACGTGGAGATGGTAAGCCGTACATATGCATGTATGGTGAATTTTTCATTCATAGGATGGAAATAATAATGAATACGGTTGTACCATATTTATAATAACATAAATGTATGTATAAGGTATTTGATTTTTTATTTTTGTATGGAAACAACAAAGAAAGAGGAAATGGAAGAAGAAAAGAACTTTGAAAGAGGTGATGAAATTATTACCTTTTCTTCAGGTGCTTCCTTTCGATTTGATTAAAAGGGCTACTTAGGTTATATTACAATCAAAGTAAGGACCCTAGGTTGAATTTAGGGTAGTTGGGAGGCTATTTGAGTAGGTTCTAGTTGAGTCAAATGGATTTGGAGGTGTGATTTTTAGAGAAGGGGAAGTAAACTTTTATAAGAGAGGGAAGGGTCACTTTATGAAAAGATTGAAATATTATTTTATAATACAATCATATTTGGTTTAAAATGGATAAAAAGGATTTATTTAGAGGATAATATAGGACTGCGTCCTGAATCTCTCAACCTACAGGTTTTAGACTGGTTTAGGTCACTAAAGTAACCTTATCTTTTAGATTTAACTCTTAGTTAAATAGTTTAACTTTTACCTTGTATTCTAGTATGATTATAACAAATAGTTAATAAACTTACTATAAAAAGCCAAGAGAACCACAACTAGTTAATTGTTGATATATATAACCTTATTTAAGTCATTTGGACTAACATTATATTTTTAGGAATATTATATCAGTTAATAATATAGTATTTGTTTTCAAAAACTCATTTATGTCAATTTTGACACTATATAGTATTAGGTTTTTGTGAAAGTCAGAAGAACTCTATCACTTCGAAAAAAATTTATTTAATCCACCCTAACATGTCATATTAAACTAGAAAATTATTGTAATACATGAAAAGTCTTAATGTACAATTATATTAATATTTATAATATCTATTATTTTAATCTTTCAATAATATGGTAATTACTGCATCATTAGTGTGTCATAAATAAATTTAATTATTTAATTTCTAAAAATTATAAATAAAATACCATTATTTAGAAAATACTTTTAGATTTATAATTATGATTTATAATCTAATTTATATTATGTATAACCCTATATTAAAAATGGTTTAGTAATTAAACATTGAATTTAACACTTTTAAATCTTCTTTAAATAAAATAACAATAAATGTACTAATCTAATCCAAGAAAACCAAAAAGAACATATTTTATTCCTAAGGTTGATTTTGGTTGAATTAAACTTATCCAATAGAATTAGAACATGTGTTAGGGTAATTATAAAATAATCATTACCTTTAATTACCCTATTTACTTTTAACCGTGGTAAATAAAATTCAAAAGTAACTATTAACCAAAAATTATTTTCATCCTATTGAACCAAATTTTACTTACTGATGTCAACCATATCTCTCAGAATTTTTAAATCCAATTCACATGATCGGTAAAATTACGTTTTATTCAAATTTGCAAATGTTCTTAGAAGGTGGGTAAAAGACGTTAAAAAACTCAATAAACTTTTATACATCTAATCATATTATAAAATGACTCCAATAAATTTAATTGAACTAATATAGGTATTATGTATCTATTTTGTATTTAAAATAAATTTAAATAAAAATAGTAATTATTTAAATAAAAGTCGGTTTTAAATAATAATGTAGTGTTTCTCACTATCCATCAAAATTTGAATGCTTTCAGAAAATACCAAAAAGTCACCCTAAGATAATTTTGATAATATGAATCAAAAAATGATGTCTATTTTACAAAATTAAAAACATATGAATTTCACTAATTAATTTATAATTAATTCTCGTTGTCAAAACTCGAAAGCGAGTTTTTAAGAAGTAAAAACTATCAAAAGATTGACATGTGTTTATGTAAAATTTAAATGTGAATTTACATACAATTACCTACATTATATTAAATGAAAAAATATAATCTAATTATACTTTAAAACCACTCACATTCGTAATTTATCACTATAAATTATTTCAATTAAAAAAGCTGTTTTCTATTAAAATTTAGTATTTTTCACTATTCATCAAAATTTGAATGTTATCAAAAAACTACCAAAAATTTATCCAAAATAAAATTTTGTATCCCTATAATATAGAAGAATTTAATTTCATTAAATTTAATATATAAAATTTTCAAATATGGGATTTAAATAGGGTTCTCCATTAAAAGGTGGTAAATTTTCATTTTTTTAAAAATACATCTTTTATCTGAAAAAATGAATTTGTTCGTATATTATGACTAAGAAACACATAATATGGATTATAAAATTATATGGAGTATATAGAATTCAAAATTCAGTTAATACTATTCCCAACTGATTTTTGAACGGCTAGTTTGGTAAGTCGTGGTGTGCTCGAACTCGGTGTTGCGTGTAGCGCAGACTATTGAATTACAATAAAGAGATAACATACTATGAAATATTGGGGTGTTACAAATGAAAATCATAATAAAAATATGTGATATATATGAATTAAAAATTATCCTAGAATGATAATATATTTCAAATAATTTTTTTTCTTTCAACCCAATAATAAAATGAAAAACAACATTTATTAATACGTAGGATCTACCATATCCCTGAACGATGTATGTCATTTCCTATCACAAATTTTATGGATTTATATAAATATAGATATAATAAATATATGTGATATTTATATAATAGTTATTATTATGTAGATTATGGAACCATGATCAATGTAATAAGACAAAAAATATTACAAATCAAAACATATATGAAAAAATTGATTATTACCCAAAATATAACTATAACATGGAATTATTAATAAATGGGTAACAATATCCAATAGTAAAATCACATATAGTATTATATATATATGAATATATTTCTTAATATATGTATAATAAACTTATATTTATTATTTAAGATGTTTGAATGAGTATAATGGAAGTTAATACTTAAGGTAAGAGATTTTAGTCTCATTTTTACTTTCTGTGTGAAAAATTCCATATGCACCAAATGTTTATTTTATATGGTGTATATACTACCCATGAATATATTATATTATTCATATAATTATCAATATTGAAATTTAAATATCCATTTTAGGATATCTTTGTCATGGGGTTTATAATTCAAATGTTACCAAATCAGTAAGGGATATTTTCCTCAATTTTCCTTATTTGAGATGTATGTTATGGTATGCACATATATTATTTTACAAGATGTATATAAAGGCCATTTTAAAAATGATATCATGAATTTATTTATATGAAATATAATAAACGTTCCATTTTACATTATTCATTTATGGAGATTATGATTCAAATTTACCAAAGTTTTAATGATTTTGTGTTAGTATCTCATAATTTGTAGGTTTTATTTATGATTACGATTACGATGATAAAATATCAGGATCCATATCTCATTAAACAAATGAGTTTAATTATATTATTGTTATTGATCATATTTTCAAGTAATAGTACCATTTTATCTACCATTTGGTTCTTAAAATGATAGAGAAGATGTTTTAATAAAATACTACTTTATTTCTCTCTTTAGTAGGAAATCCGTTTTCTTAAAAAATACTTACTTTCTGATTTTTTTTATTATCCTATTATTTATAATGGAATATTATTATCATTTTAAAAACAAATATTCTGTTGGATTTTACTAAAAATGTGATAAGAATCATTTTTTTAACAGGCATGACATGAAAAATATTTCAAACTATCCTGGAAACTTAATTATTTCTTGTTTTCTATAAAATATTTGAATGTTATTTTCACAAAAAATTATTTACTTAATAATTGTGAAATTTTAAATTTTAAATATTTTATTTCAAAGTGAAATATATTTTGAAAGTTCTTTGTATTTTAACAAACATTTTTTCATAGTGGAAGTGATATTTTTTTAAGAAATGTTTTAAATGGGTTTTTTAAAATATTACATTATATTTTTTAAAGTTTATTTTAAATGAAAAAATATTTTAATAATTTTTAATGTTTCAAAAATTCATTTTCAAATAAAATGTTATTTCCGCAAGAAATGTCCCATGTAGTCATTCCAAATTATTTTCCATCTAAGATGAAATTATATGAGGTTACTTATTCTTTATTAGGGATATGATCCTAGGATACCATTATTATTATTTCTCTAAATGGTTTATGTTTATGATGAAAAGGTGCTTGTGAAACTTGTTTCTCTTCCACAGGATATACCAGGACAAAATTCTTATAAAACACCCTTTTTTTCACAAGTTATGCTATGTTGAAATGATGAAATTATTATGAAACCTATTTATATTCCACAAGTTATGTTATACTGAAATGTTTTTGAAAACCATTTAATTTAATGGGATTTTATAGGATGAATAGTTTATGATCTTGTGGAACAAATATGTATGATTTTCAATATTGGATGATGGTTAAGATATAAAAAAGGATGTTAGTTACGTTATAAAAAAGGAATGTGGTTACATTATAACCAAAGATAGGTGATACCTATATCTCCCTCTAATGAATTGGGTAAAGATTTATATATCATAAGATAGAAAAAACTAAATTGGGAAGAGAAACTAGTTCAGTAGGATAAGTCTAAAATGGGGAGTGAACCTAGATTAGTAAGACATGGAAAAAATGAGGATTAAACTCAGTTCAATATGGGAATTTTATGTTATTATGGTATTGGGAGTGAAACTTGACTATCGTGATGGTTTTGGGAGTGAACCCATTCCACTATGAGGAAAGGGATGCAAATGGGGATGGTGGTGTGTCTCACCCTGGAGGTGTAGCCACCCACAAACTTCCCTTATATGTTTTGAATATGACCCTTAACTAATAATAATATTATTTTATATAATAATATGCATGACAGAATTCTATGTATTATGAAAATGTTATGCACTCATGGATAATTTTCATTGATTCACTTATAATTCATGTCTTGTGAACTGCCAATATTTATTTCATGAATCATGTTTATGATCTAAGACAGGTTATGTATTAAATTAATATGTTTTTTTGAATATAATTTGCCCTTATGATTATCTTAGGATTTTATTTAAACCTATATTGATATCTTGTTTTTACCCTTGTTGATCATCTGAGCCCACCCTTTCTTATATTTCCTTTCCCCAGGTTATAAAGAATAGTTTTAAGTTGGGCATGTCTATAAAGAGTACTAAATGAGAAGATCTTTTTGAAAAACATTGAAGATATTTGACCAGATTATAAGATTATATTTTATGTTTCTAGAGGAATGAAACTGTTACTATCCTTAAGCATGTGTTTTTTTAATTAAATGAATATTCATCTTAAAATATTTAATATCTGTAACACGCAGAGTTTTTATGGACCTTTTTTATTGAATAAATTAAACATTCTTTTTGTATTACAATGCACTAAGTCAAATATTCCTTTTCACATAGAACTGAATTGTAATATATTACATGGAACCGACTCGGTTTATGATACATTCAACACCAACTTGACATACATTACACACAACATTGATGTTTCAATAAAAAATCATTTTTATTATTATAATTATTTAAACATGATAATTATAACATAGCCATTAAAATTAGTTATATGAATATGAATAATTAATTTTCAAATATCATTTAATTTTTTTATATAAATAAATCATATTGATAATGAAATATATGATTTTTCGTAATGTCTTTATATGGTTAAAAATATCGTTTTCTCGGATGAACAACTTTTAATGTGCTTTTGTGAAAAAAATTAAATTAATTTTAGAAAAATTTAGAAATTTAATTTGATAGAATAAACTTAATTTTTGAATTTTTAATCTCTAAATTATCTTATGGAGAATTTATATTATTTTTTCTAAGAATCTTCATTTTGGATGAATATTAAAAAATACCAGATTTCAATTCAAAACTATTTTTCATATAATATTTCTATAAGGTTAAATAATATTTTAGTTTGGTTTAATAGTATAATTATATTATATTTTTTATAAATTAATACAATTCAGGAAATTGGAACCAATTTTACTTTGAAATTGGATATATAAACTTAACAATCTTTTGATATTTTTACTTAAAAAAACCCACATTTGCGACCTGACTGCGGGATTAATATGATATTAATTACTACCAATTATGTTATTTCAATTTTTAAAAATTTATTATATATTTTTAATCATCATAATTTATAATTTATAATAAGTTCAGATTAGTTTTTGACAAAAAAATATCAATGAAAGTGATTAAAATTAATTGCAATAATGAAGGATAAATTATGCTTAATAAAGGATTAAACCATAACCTTCAGGCCCAAAAAGGCATATAAAATTATTAAAAATAAATTTTATATCCATATGTATATCCTATAATATCTTTTATATAATTTTTATCATTATTGGATCCACTTGCAATAGGAAAAACGTGGGTGAAATTTTCTCTTCAAATATTTACCAGAGGGTCACACCTCCTTCATTATAAAAGACCCCCCTTCTCCCTCTTCTTCACACTACTAAAAACCACTCAGTTTCAGAAAATATATTTCTAATAAAAGTCCCAAAATCAATCCCTTCCCCCTTGATTCCTCCATTTGGGCATGAAGTCTTCCAAGGAAGTATTTTGGCACAAACCAAAAGGAGTTACCCATTTAAAAGGTAAAAACTTCTCTCAAGATCATTTATTTTATTTTATTTCTCCACCCCTACACCATATTTAATCAATTATTGTATTAAAAATAGTATCATAAATATAATTGGATTTTTTTATGCTAAGGGTTGAACATACACTTACACACACCTACATCTAACTGGTAACAAACATACTACTTATATGTATGACGAACTACCGCCTCACTAAATAATGATTGTTAATTTTTAATTTACCACCTATCATGGTGTAAATTATGATGGAAAATATATTAATATATTTTATATATTATATTTATTATTTTTTAATATTATATAATTCTTTTACAATAAATATCTATTTTACTTTCCAATTGGTGAAAATATGATAATTTCTTTTGAGAAAGTGTGGACTACCGCCCCCTCAAAGCGATATGATTCATTCACACACTACATGGAATGTATTAAGGATGTGTTTAATGAAATTATATGATATATATAAAATTATAATACTATTTTAATTATACTATATACATATATACATATACATGATTTTCTTTCTTTCTTTCATTACGACAATAAAAAAAGGAAACAACGTTCACAGGTACGTATGACATACCTTATACATGAACAATGTATTACATTTAATACTTCTATATTATATTGATTATTATAATAAAAAAAATAAATATATATTATATTTATATCATGGTTGAAATTCTATAATCATGAGATAATTATAAGGATCAAAGATATAATAAATTAAGATATATGTGACGAAAAAAGAGAATATTATCCAAAGTGAAACCTTAACCATAGATGGTTAAAAAGCAGGTAATATATGTTCATAACCAAAACATATATGGTATTAGATATAATAATATGGTTATTGAAAATATTTATAATAAATTTATATTTATTATATAGTTTGATCGAATGAGTACCACGAGTGACTAGACACAAGGTAAGGGGATTTCACACACTTTTTATTCATGTGAGATACATGATATGTTCACCACACTTTCCTTTTGTGTTTTATGTGTACTACCCATGATTGGATTTTATTTCTATTATAATTAAATCTACGGGTATTCACATATCCATTTTATGATGTTTCTTTCATGATCTTTATGTTTCAAAATTTACTAAATCGGTAAAATAGTTTTCTCTCAATTTTCCTTCTTTGAGACTCGTATTTTGTTATGTAGCTAAATTCTTTTTTGAGGTTTATGTGCTTCCATTTTACATGTTATATCAAGAATTTAATTCTTTTGATGATATTTTATGCTTTATGTAATTTCCC
This sequence comes from Viscum album, assembly GCA_963277665.1. NCBI lineage: Eukaryota > Viridiplantae > Streptophyta > Magnoliopsida > Santalales > Viscaceae > Viscum > Viscum album. The sequence goes on from OY728157.1 coordinate 785,814,431, forward strand.
TCTCTTACATGGAGAGTATGATCCCAAGTTAACATGTTATAAGAGTCTATTGAAAGAATATCATTTCTTTTTAAGATTGTTTATATTTATGCCTCCTTTGATAAAATATTATGATCCATATCTAAAGAACCCTCATTATTTTACATATAATATATTTTCTCAAGATTTATGCATGTAGTAGTACAATTTCTCCACTCTTCGGTACTTAAGATAATGTTTTTAAGTAAAACTTGACTATCTCTATCTCCTGTCAGAAATCAATTATATTCAAAAATCAGGTTTCAAAAAATGTTTCCAAAGATATTTAAAGTTCATTTTTAGAGAAAAAAGATAAAAAAAGTTTTATGGTTTTCAATGCTTCCTTTATAAGTTTTCAATTCTATTTTCAAAGAATAAGGTTTTTAAAAGGTTTTAGGTTCTAAAAATCATTTTCAATGAAGAAAGGATATTTTCCTCAAGAAATGTTTTTAAAAGACCTGTAAAATTTATTTTCGATGTTAGATGTAATCCATTGGAGTTAATCATCCATTTATATGGAAATTATTCAATGTTTCCATTCAAATTCTTTCTCAGAATAGATTATGTTTTTATGAATTGATATTTACTAAATGCATTTCTCTTTCACTGGTTAAATGATTTTGAAACCCCCTTATTTTCACAGGTTATGTTTATGATGAAATGATTATAAAGATTGTCTTTTTTCCATAGGTTATGATATGATTACATGTTTATAATAACCATTTCAATTCATGGGGGATGATATGATTATTTATGATCTTGAAGAACATATATGTATGATTTCACTATGAGATGGGTGGGACCTATATCTCCCTCCAATGCATTGGGTAAATATTTATAACTCATGAGATAGTGTAATATAGTATTGTTAATTATCCTTGGCTACTAAGATAGCCATGTGAGTGAACCCTAACTACCAAGCTGTTATGGGAGGGAACTAATACTACCAATATGGTATTGGAAATGGTTCCTTGGATTTTATGGGAATCATATTATATGATTATGTTTCTTCCCAAATTCCATGTTTTATTTCTATGTTATGCTTTTAGGGATTATGTTCCTATATATCATTATGATTCAAATCTTATGAACTGCCATGATTTATGGAATGTTTCGTGTATATGATCCTTGATATGCAGGGTATGATCTTTTATTTTCATGATCATGTTCTCATACCCTTATGCTAATGATTATTCTTACATTTCTCCCCTTTTTACTCTTACTGAGTATTTGAGAACACCCTTTTTTATGTTTCATTACCCAAGTTATGAAGAAATGTATTATTCTTTATGTGTCTAAGAAGGGTTCCATTCATGAAGATCCTAGTGGAAGATAATGTAGCACACTTATGTATAAGTGTTTATGATTCCATGTTTCCAAAGGAACTATAATATTATGGTATTTGGGCATCTATTTTTATTATTTTTTAAGTATTTTGAAAAAGTGATGTAATGTAAATGTATGGAAATCAAGGGTCACTCTAATAGGTACTAGATCAAACTTTTAGTTAACCGTTAGAATCAATGATGAGAAAACCTTAGTGGGAACCCTAAGGAAATGTCTAAGGAAAAGTCTAAAGAAAAATAAAAGTATAATAAAATTTATTGAATTTTGGTAAAGGATAGAGTGTGTGGTTACCTAGAAATAAATCCTTGTCTGGATAATACAAGTTTATGTGGATGTGGAATAGATAAAACACGGTCTAACAACTCCAAAATGATGTTCCAGGCCTAACTCAGGGTAATCAATTACATGACAATGATCCTTGCTACACACCTAGTTTGAGACTCCCTGGGGATATGTTTTTGGAATTCATAAACTTTTCAAGAACCATTATGAAGGATTTAAATATGCATTGGATATGAATAACTTAGGATAAAGATAAGGTGTCATATAGTAAGTAAGTTTTCATAACTTTGACATCATATACATTGATTTTCATGATTATTTGCTTCCTCAATATGATAAATATTTATTACTCTATGAATTTTGGTTGTAGTCAATGGATGAAACCTGAAGAAACCACATTAATGGTGATTTATATAGACAATATAATGATTTTACTCATTATAAATGAAATGATATAGAAGATAGAATATAAATTCTTGTTTCTATGCTCACACAACTCTCTAAAGATATGAATCATGGTGTAATTTCAAATGAAAATGGTGGGAAAAACATTCTGTTGAGTCTTTAATGAGGAAAATCCCACCTTGTTTCAGAGGGTCTTATGATCCACTTATTGCTGAAAAATAGACCAGTACCTTTGAAAATATATTTTCCATCATTCAGTGTTTAGAACATGAGAAAGTTATTCTAGATTTTTATTATTTAGAAGGTGTTTCAAACCAGTGGTAGTCTCTAATCCAGAATACAAGTTATAAAGATGATAATGAATCCAAGGAATGGGATAAGTTGAAGAACTTATTTTTCAATAAGTAAATTCCTTGGATTCTTTGTACCAAGATAGAGAAATAGTTCATTGAGTTGAATAAAAGGTATGATTAATCAATTTGTACCGATGAGGCTAATTTCACAATACATGTGAGGTAAGAATCAATAATTACTATCCTACCTAAAAGTAATGTAGAAAGGTTCTTCAGTGGCTTAAATCCAAGGATTAGAAGTGATTTGTCCATAACAGAGTTTAGTATATATTAAGAGACTATGTGATATGCAATCATGTTTGAAATGGAGGTTGTATTCATGTATCAATTTCATGGTTTTGGCAAGAATATGAGGATGTAGTTTATAGGAAAATCTAAAAACCATGAAGAAAAAAAGATGATATTTTATTTATTCTCTAAGTGTGGGAATATTCATGGAAGAAATTACCTTAAGGGGTATAATAAATGTTTTAAGTGTGGAAGGGAAGTCAATAAGTCATTTTATTGGTGAAGTAATGTCAAGAAGTCAGATAAAATTGAGAATGGGGAAACAAAACCATATAATACACCTCCAACAATTCATTGCTACAAGTGTAGAAAGAATGAACATTATTGTGACCATTACTAAAACCCAAGGGATGCAGATTATGATTGAATTCAATAATGTCTTAAACCTATGGAAAAGGGGAAATAACATTCAATTACTATTTATAATCAGAGGTGCGATAATGACGTGATAAAAGACACACTTACCATCCACTCTAGAACTGCTAATGTCATATTTGATTCTGGATCTATCCAATATTTCATATCTAAAGAATTTTATAAGGGTGTTAATATTAGAAAAAAATTAGATGTGGAAATATTAGTGAAAACCCCCAATGGTAGGATGATTGAATCTCAAGTCTATGATTCCTCTCCGGTTAAAGATAATGGTAATGTGCTTCCTAAAAATATTTTAATTTTTCCTTTGGTAAAATTTGATTTCATCTTAGGAATGGATTGGATTTATCTACATAAATACCATATAAATTGTCTAGGGATGTTACATTTGAAATTTCAAACCCTCATATAATCACCCATTAATGTGACGATACATATGAACTTCCTGTGGCGATTAAATCTAGTGTATGGGTATTAATTCCCATTCAAAAGGGTTTTTATTTGAAATTGATAGAGATAAAATCAACATCGATGATGTTCATATTTTTCAGGATTCTGTAGATGTATTTATAGAATAGTTTCATATCCTTCCATCAAAACGTGAATTTTATTTCATAATAGAAATTATACTTGGTTCCACAATAATTTTAATCACTCTTTATTAAATGGCCCTGATTGAGTTATTGGAATTGAAGAAGAAACTTAATGAAAACATGATAAAGGATTCATTAAAACAAGTGTGTCACCTTGGGGTGAACCCATTTTTTTGTGAAAAAAGAAATATGGATCAATGTGACTTTGAATTTATTATATTGTGTTGAAAAATATCACGATCAAGAATAAGTATCCACTCTCTTGTATTGATGACTTGTTTGATCAAATTCATGAAGATCAATACTTTTCTAAGACTGAACATTATTCTGGATATCATCAATTAAGGGTCATGAAAGCGGATATACATAAGATGACATTTCGTACAAGGTATGGACACTATGAATATATAGTGATAACTTTTGTTCTTACTATTTAACCTACTATCTTCATAGATTTAATGAATATAGTCTTTAGAGAATCTATAGACTAGTTTTTGGTAATCTTATAGATGATATTCTTATTTATTCAAAGAATAAGGAAGAGAATAATGATCTCTTGAGAATTTTACTAAAGAACCTAAGGAAGGAGAAAATATATGAAAAATATACAATATGTGATTTTTTTGGGTAAAAGGTTTCATTTTTGGGACACATAATCTCAAGAAATGGTGTATAAGTAGATCTATCAAAGAAGGAGGCTATTAAATGATGGCATAAACTGACCATAGAAACCAAGATCTGCAGATTTCTTGGTTTAGTTGGATATTATCGATGATTTGTGGAAAATTTCTCATAACTATATAATCCTCTAACCAAGTTAACTCAGAAAGGTTTAGAGTTCCTCTAGAGAGATATATATGAGGAAAATTACAAGGAATTAAAAGAAGGTTAATCAGTGCACTTTTTCTTATATTAACCTATAGTGGAAAATGGTCTGTATTCTATAGCGATTCATCCAATAAGGGGTTTTGATGTCTTATTATGCATAATAACAAGGTTATAACTTATGATTTCCGGAAATTTAAGATTCATGAAAAAAATTATCCAACTCAATATTTGGAGTTAGCAGTGGTATTTTTTTCATTAAAGATAAGGATGTGCTATCTTTATGTAGAAATGTGTAATATCCATACCAATCATAAAAGTCAGAAATATATATTCACACAAAAGGAGTTTAACATGCACTTGATAATATTTTTAGAGGTGATAAAGGATTATGACTTCTCTATACATCATCACCTTGGGAAAGCAAAAAGGTGGCCGATACTTTGAGTCAGAAGGATCATGCTAGCATATCTATGATAGGGATGAAATAAGATCCGGTATTTTTAGATTTGCAATGGATGGATCTAGAAATCCTAAAGGAAGGAGAAAAATATTATCCTTCTCAAATTATTTTTCAACACTCTATCCATGTAAAGATTAAGGAGGTGTAGAAGGAATATGTAGAGCTGCAAAAGAAATTTGAAAAAATTCCTGATTTTAACTATGATTAGGATAGAATGATCAGGTTCAAGAAAAATGTATGTGCTCTTTCTATACTTGATTTAAAGAAAGATCTATCAGAGAAATATCTTATTCCTTTATTCTCTATTCATCATGGAATTATGAAGATGTATAGGTATTTGAAATGAATTCTTTTGGTGGGATGTAATGAAGAGGGATATCACATAGTTTGTATCATAATTCCTGGTATGACAATAAGTTAAGGCCAAAAGACAAAATTCAAAGAGGATATTGCATCTATTACCCATACTAGAATTGAAATGGGATAACATCACTATGGATTTTTTAGTTTCACTATCCAAAACACATGAAGGATTTAATTAAATATGAGGTGTAGTAAATCACCATACTATGTCAACAAACATATTCTCTATCAGAGAATAATTCTCTCTAGATCATCTTTACATGATATACATTAAGGTAGTAGTAAGGTTTCTTAGAGTATGAAATTATATAGTATTATATTGGGATATGAGGTTTACCTCAATGTTCACATGAAGTCTTTAGAAAACACTTGATACAGAATTGAGTTTCATCACTACATATTATCCTTAAATATATTGTCAATCCAAAAGAACAATTCAAACCCTAGATGATATGTTTAGATCTTGTTCTTTAGAATTTAAAGGTGGTTGGTATCGAAACCTTTGTATAGTTGTTTTTTCTTAAAACAACTCATTTCACTCAAGAATTCAGATGGTATTGTATGAATACAAATATGAGATGAAATATAGAGCTCCAACAAGCTAGTATGAGATTGGAGAAAGAAAGCAATTGGGAATTGAGATTGCTGAAGAAATGGTTGAGAAGTTTAGAACCATTTAGCATCATATCAAGGTAGCTCAAAGTCGTAAGAGAAGATATAATGATAATCTCTAGAGTGAACTAGGATTTGAATTTGGTGAAATAGTGTTTCAAATAATCTCTCATAGGAATAAAATTATGAGATTCAGGAAGAAATGGAATCCAAGCCCTAGGTATATTGGTCCGTTTTAGATTCTTGATCATATTGGGATGATAACGTATCACTTGGGACTTCCTAAAAATCTAACTCATGTCTATGATGTTTTCAATGTATCTCTAATGAGGAAGTACATACCTATCCCTTCACATGTTATAAACTCATAGGTCATACCATTGGAGAAGGATCTTTCTTACAGGGAGTAACCTGTTGAAATTATGGATCATACAAGGAATTTTCTAAGAAATTAGACCACTCACCTGGTCAAAGTTTTTTTTGAGAAATTACCAGTTAAAGGAAGCTAGAGGTGAACTTAAAGATATGATTATGTAAAATTATCCTCATATTTTTTACCCACGTTATGAATTTTGAGGGTGAAATTCATTTTAATGGGGTTAGAATGTAACAACTAAAGTTTTTATGGACCTTTTTTCTCAAATGAATTAAATTTTCATTTATGCCTTGAAATGAGCTAAGGAAAAAATTATTTTCACATGGAACCAAATTATAATACATTACATAGTACCAAATAGGCATATGATACATGAAACACTAAATTGGCATACGTTACATTAAACACTGGTGTTTCTACAAAGCATCCTTTTATTATTATAATTATTTAAATGAGATAAATATAACCTAGCAGTTAAACATAGTGATGTGTATAGTAATAAATATTTTTAAAATATTGTTTATAATTGTTTTATATAAATAAAACATATTTATAATGAAAGATATGATTTTTGGTAAAGTCCTTATGTTTAAAAATAATGTTTTTTTGAATAAATTTCTTTTAATGTCCTATGAAAAATAATAAAATTAATTTTAGACACATTTAGAAATTTAATTTGATAAAATATACTTAATTTTTTAATTTAAAATTTTGAAATTATATTAGGTTGAATTTATGGGATTTTTCAGAGAAACATCATTTTTGGACGAATACTGAAAAGTACTGAATTTTAATTAAAAACTACTAATGAATCAAATTTATTTATAAAGATATATTATATTTTAATTTGGCTTAAACGTTTATTTCTATTATATTTTTATAAATTAATCCAATTTAGGTAATTTGAAATAATTTCACATTGAAATTGGATATAAAAACTTAATAAACTTTTGATCATTTTTACTTAAAAACCCAGCATTGTTTACCCAACTATGAGATTAATTTTAAAATAATTTCATCCAATTATGTGATTAGAATAATGAAATATAGATTCCATATTTTTAATAAGATTAATTTATAATTTCTAATAAGGTAAAATTAGTTTTTAACCAAAAATATTAGCAAAGCGATAAAAATTAATTACAACGAATAAGGTTAAATTAAACTTAATAATTGGTCAAACCATAACCTCAACGCCCAAAAAGACCTATACACTTGTAAAAAATACATTTTATAGACATATTTGAACCCTATACCCAATTTTCTTTACTTTGGATCATTATTTGATCCACTTGAAATATGAAGAATGTGGTTGTAGTTTTTTCTTCAAATATTTACAAGAGTGCCACTCCTCCTTCATTATAAATGCCCACCACCTCTCCCTATTATTAAAACATCACAATCCACTTAGTTTCGAAACATATCTACCCAATACACTCCCCAACTTCCCTTACTTTCTCTTTGAATCATCAATTTGGGTAGAAAGTCGTCCAAGGAAGTCTTTTGGCACAAACCAACATGAGTTACCCGATTAAGTGGTAACACATTCTCTCAAGATCCTGTCTTTTATTTTTTTATCCACCCCACCACTCTATTTATTAAATTATTTTATAATAAAAATCGAATAATCAGTATAAAAGTATGTTTTTATATTATGGTTATAACCTAAAATTACACACACCTCCATCTAATGGGTCACAAACATTCTGTTTTTTTGTATTGTGAACTACCGCCTTACTAAATAATGATTTTTCATTTTAACTTTACCCCCACTCATGGTGGAAATTACAAAGGAAAAAATGTTTATATATATTTTATATTATATCTATTATGTCTTTAATATTATTTATTCCTTTTAAAACACATATAATTATTACTTTCCATTTGGTGTAAATACGATAACTTCGTTTGAGGAAGTGTGGACTAAGAACCACTCAGAACGATTCGATTAGTTCACACACTACATGGAATGTATTAAAGATTGTTTCAGTGAAATTATATGATATATATAACATTATAATGATACTTTAATGATATTATATACATATATACATATATTTCATTTTCTTTCTTTCTTTCAATATGACAATAAAAATAGAAACAATGTTCATGTGTACGTACGGCTTACCGTCTCCATAAACGATGTATTTAATTTCATACATATATATTCTATAGATTATTATAATAATAATATAATGAATATACCTTATATTTTTATCATGGTTTACATTATGGAATCATGATATAAGTATAGGGACAAAAGATATAACAAATCAAGACACATGAAAACAAGAAAGAGAATATTATTCGAAGAAAAACCTTAACATAGGATGGTTAACAAGTAGGTAAAATAAGGCCATATATAATAATATGGTTCATTAAAATATTTATAATAAATTTATATTTATTATATAGGTGGTTTGATGGAGTATGATGATAGTCAAGACACAAGGTAAGTGGATTTCATCTCGGTTTTTATTTCCGTGAGATACATCCTATGTTCTCCAATCTTTACTTTTGTGTGATATATGTACTTCCCCTGATTCTATTATATGTATATTATAATTTAATTTATGGATTTCAACTTATCCATTTTATGATCTTTCTTTCATGGGTTTTATGATTCAAAAGATACCAGATCATTAAAATAGTTTTGTCTCAATTTTCCTTCTTCGAGACTTGTGTTTTTATGCGCCAAAATTATTTTTTTGATGTGTATAAACATAAATTTTTCATGTTATATCATGAATATACTTATTTTTATGATATTTTAAGAGTAATGAAAATTAATTTTCTTATAGGGAGAGCATGAAACCATGTTACCATGTTATAAGAGTATATTGAAACATTCTCATTGATTTTCAATATTGTTTATGTTTATTCTACCTTTGATGAAATTGAATGATCCATATGTCAAGAAAACTCATGAGTTTACTTCTTCTCTATTTATTCATGATATATCTGTGTAATAGTACCATTTTCCATGTTTTTGTACTTAATGTAATGTTTTGAAGTAAAATATGGCTGTCTCTCTCTCCAGTCGGAAATCTATTGTATTCAAAAAGAACGTTTTAAAAAATGATTTCAAAATATATTTAAAACTCATTTTCAAAAAAAATGATATTTCAAAAAAATTGTTTAACGTTTTTCAATGATTTATTTATAAATTTTTAAATTTATTTTCATTTAGAAATGTTTTCAATAGGTTTTATGTTTTAAAAATTACTTTTCAACATAGAAAGGATATTTTCCTCAAGAAATGTTTTTAATAGATCATTAAAAATTATTTACCATCTAATAAATCATCCCTTAGCATTACTCATAACTTTTTAAGTAAAATATTCCATGTTTCATTTCATTTTATTTATATTAATAGATTATGTTTTTATGGCATGATGTTTTTGAAAACTCTTTCTCTTTCATAGGTTAAATGATTTTGAAACCCATTTCTTTTTATGGGTTATGATTATGATAAAATGATTATGAAGCCTGTATTTTTTCATAGGTTATGATATGATTAAAATTTATAATACCCAATTAATTTCATGGGTTATGATATGATTACTTATGATCTTGTAGAAAATGTATGTATGATTTCACTATGAGATTGGTGGGTCCAATATCTCCCTCCAATATATTGGGTAAAGATTTCTATATTATGAGATATATTAAGATGGTCTTAGGAATAAACATTGTCTATTAAGATGGAAATGAGATTCAACCATGAATACCAAGATGGTATGGGGAGTGATTCCCTACTACAAAGATTGTATTGGAAATAATGCATTGGATACTATAGAAATAATTTTACATGTTTACATGTCTTTCACAATTTCATGTTTTATTCCTATGTTATGATTTCATGGATTATATTTTTTATTTCCTTATGATTCAAGTCTTAAGAACTTACACTCTTTATAAAATTATTCATGTATATGATCTTATATATACAGGGCACAATCATATATTTTTATGATCATGTTATCATGCCCTTATGATCATGATTATGCTTATATATCTCCCTGGTTTACCCTTACTGGGATTTGGAGTTCACCCCTTTTATGTTTACTTCCCCAGGTTATAATGATATGTATTATGTTTGATGTGTATAATAAGGGTGTTATTCAAGAAGAACCTAGAAGGAGATAATTAACTCACTTATATATCAGTGTTTATGTTTCTATGTTTCCAAATAAACTAGACATGTACGGTCTTTAGGTGTCTGTTTGTATATAGTTTTATGTATTCCACAAAAGTGATGTAATGTATCCATATGAAAATTGAGGGTTTCTATAATATAAATGTATGATAATAATAATTATCTATAGTTGGTATCAACAAAATTGTTTAGTTAACATATTGAAACTAGTAATAGAAAAATTTAGTATGATCTCTAGGGATATTTATAATAATATTTCTACAAATGTCTCTAAGGATAAGTCTAATGATGAGTAAAAGTATAGGAAAATTTCCTAGAATTTTAGTAAAAGATAGGGAGAGTTGTTTAAATAAATTTCCTCTCTTTTTATTTAATAAAATTGGATGTGGATTTGTCACAATTGTACCTAGGGATAATAATCCTCAAAACAACGTATTAGGCTAGACTCTATCAGGAACTAGTGCATGAAAGTCAGCCTTTTAGAACATCTAGTTTGATACACATGGGAGATATGATTTGGAAATTCACAAACTCTTTACAAATCACAATGAACAATTTATATAAAAAATGACTATAAATGACCTAGGATAAACCTAAGGGGTCTTAAATTAAAGAAGGTATCATGATTTAGACACACTATTAGTGAATTTCATGATTATGTGGTTCCCCAATATAATTATTATTTATTACCCTTTTTTTCTAGTTTTAATTAATGTTTGGAACCAGAAGGAATCATGTAAAAATTGAAAATGATGGAAAATTCAATGACTTTGAGCTACCAAATTGGATGATGACTGGAGATAATGATATTGTGATTATTCATAATTAGGTGCCATGATACATGATTAACAACATGAACTTCAGTGAGATTCCTAACACATAGAATAAGAGTAATATGGACATCTATAAAATTTCAAGTTGTAATGAATATAGATAAAAGGAGACTTGGATTTCTACATGACAAGAAACTGAGAATAAAAATTGGAAAGAATATATCAAATGTAGGGAAAGATGTTATCTTTGTGGAAATAAAGGGCATAGTGTAAAAATTTGTTAAGGAGTTCAATATATTATTTACAGAGAATATGGGAATTATGAAACTTAATGCCTTGATTCCAGAATTACCTCCTCGGCCAAGGAATAACCTATTTTATTCCAATAATTGAAATGGAAGTATTGAAGTATTCATGTATTTCTATTCTGGAATTATAAATTTGTAAATATATACAGATTGTTCAGTATTAGTTTTCAATTAGGTTTTCGAAATAATATGTTGAATGGTGCTGATAAACTAGAAAATTTATTTAATGGAAAGATGATATTCATGTAAAATATATGATTAAGGGAATGATAACCATTTATATGTTCATAATATTGAGATAATTGTAATGGGACAAATAACTGATTGATTTGGATAAATTAAACTAGATAATATTAAAGACCTCCGAACTAATAAGGGATTTATTATAAAATTGTGTTATGCTATATTAATGGAGTTTAGAACATTTTTGGATTTATGGAATATATGAAATAATCTATTTTTTATGTAAGGAATGATGAAACATGTATATATTCAATAATTTTTTTTGGGTAATTTAGGTAATTATTATGTTTCAAAAGAATATATGATGAAGGTATTCACATGTTTAGTTTGTGCCAATAAAGAGATAATTTTTGATATATTTGGGATTAATGTTAAGTTGATTTTGAGAAATTTAGTAACCTTATTTCTAAATTTTGAATACTAGAAGGGTTACAGGGTTAATTATTAATGGAATGGTTTAAGTGAAACTTTGAATGAGGTTTTAGAGATTAAAATATTACTTCTACAAATAATGATTTATCCACATTGGATATCATGAGCTAAACATTTTGTTGTGATGATAAATAATGATAGAAGAAATGACTTATCATTATATCAATAGATCATATGACCTATTACTAATTCACGATTAAAAAATAAACCTTTTTTTGTTAGAGTAAGTGATGAAGTGTAAATTGATCATGGAATGACCAAAGGGTAAGATTGTGCCCATGAAATGGAATTGAATTAAGTATATCTTCTTATGAATGTTCTTAAACATTAAGAAAATGATATTGAAATAAAATGTTCTACTATTAACACAATTTTTGATGATATAAATGAAATTTTAATACTTATTTGGGTTATGGTTTTATGGTAATTAAATTCATATGGATCAACCACTTTCTTTTGACCCGTGATATTTTTCACTCTGTATAATTATTTTTTTTTTCTTCCATGTCAAAAATTTCACTTACCACTTATGTTTTCCTATGCGGAAACCTAGTTATGTTTAAATTTGGGTAGATGTTATGTTTCCAAATTTCCCTTTTTAATGGTTTTTATTATTATTTAACTGTATGATGTGGTTTTCAATTATTTCATTTTTCTAATATAAAACCATTAGTGGACAAGATGAATTTCGAGGGAGAAATTCATTTTAAGGGGTGTAGAATGTAACTCCCTGATATTTTATTAAATAATTTTTTCAAATGAATTTAATCTTTTAGATATTTTTTTACACAAAATATCAAGTTTAGTTTGACTTACGTAAAACACCATGTTATGCTTGTTTTACACGCAACACTGGGTCACCTTATGTTACACATGATGTTGAGTTTTAACAAAACCATGATATATTATTAATATTATTTAAACATGATTGTTATAACCCCTATATTAAAATATAGGTATGAATACTAATGAATAATTTGGAAAACTATGTATAATATATTTATATAAATATAAAAATTAATAAAAAAATACCTAATTTTTTTATTAAAGCCTTTATATGTCTTGAAAATATTATTTTCCCAAAAACTGTCCTTTTTATTTCTTTTTGTGAAATTTAAAAAATAAATTTTCAATCTGTTAGAAAACTAATTTAAGAAAATAAACATCATTTTTTAATTTTTTAATTTAAAATATATATTAGGGTGAATTTTGGGGATGTTTCTGAAAAGTTTCCTTTTTATGAATAACGAATAATATTGAATTTTAATTGATAAATATCTTTTCACATAAATTATTAAACAAATTAAAATATATTTTAAATTTGGTTTAAAGTATATATAGTTCAATTATACTTATATTAATCCAATTTACTAAATTTTAATAAATTTGAAATTGAAATTGGATATAAAAATTTGGTAGACTTTTGATCATTTTCGCTTTAAAAACCTGCTTTCTCATCACGTTTGCGAAATTTATATTAAATTAAATATTCCCTCTATTTAAATAAAATTTTAAAAAATGTATTCCAAATTTTGAATCAAGATAATTTATATTATGTAATATAGTCAACTAAATTTTGGACTAAAATTTAATTGTTAATGCAGTAAAAATTAATTACCGTGACTAAGGTAAAAATTTGTTTAACAAGGGGTTAAATTAATAATATAAGGGTTGAAATGAACTAAATTTTTTTTAAACGCACATTTAATGGACATTTTTATATCCTTATGACCTTAGTCTCAATTTTTATGAGTTTTCCAGACAATTTTCAATGAGAGTGACCTATATAATAAGTTATGTAAAGAAAAAGTCGTAAAATAAATCATTATTACTTTTAATATCTATTAAGATTTGGGATCAGGGAAAAAATAATCTTAGGATATAATAATTAAATTGAAATATAAATAATTTTTTTCATGTCAATTTATTTTATATTTTTTTAGGTGAAATATTTACTCTAAATTCTTAAGAAACACCGATATAATAATTATTTAGTTAATAATTAAATAAAAGATATGATTCTAAAAATATTAAAATTAAAATAAATTGAATTAATTATTGTGTAAAATTATTTTTGTATATAAATATATCACATTACATAGGATTGAACGTTAATTATTTTAATTATATTATTGAATTGATATACTTTAAAATTAATGTTAAATGGATAATGTCAAAATTGACATGAATGTTATTTTTGATAAATCGGGTTTTATAAATGATTTAAAATTAATAAAAATACAATATTTTTTCAAGTAATTTTTAAATGATAATAAATATCAATTATGTTCCATTAATGGACTAATTGTTCTTTTATAATGACTATATTGACCACTGAATAGTAAAAACCTTGTTAGCATGATTATGGTTAAAACGATGCTTTTCCATGTTACATGTGCTTATGTTAAATTTAATTTTCAACGCACATAGTATTTTAATATGATAAATTGGATTTGATATTGATAATTAGTGTTTTTAAATTATATAATAAGGATAATTTTAATTTAGTCTTAAAGGATAGATTACCTAGGTTAAAAAGACTAGTTACCATAGTGAAAAAATTATAAAAATAAGGAAACATAGATGTCAATGAATGAAATGTTTAAAACCTAAGTTTTATTGTGTTTTTCAGGTGTTTATCGACAATATAATCCCTTAAACCCACTAATAATCAATTTTTTTATCCACTTAGGTATTATTTATCTCCCGATAGTGAATACTTTTGGGTATTTACATAAAAGCTACTCCTCCTCAACTATAAAAGGCCACCCCTCTTCTCAATTATTCACACCTATAAATCAATTTGTATCTAACAAAATCTACCAAAATACTTTAAAAAATTATGTCCAATAATCCTATAAGACTTATATTTTTCAGAAATCTAACCTAGGAAGGCTTTGGTGCAAACCTAAGGAGGATACTCGAAGAAGAGGCAATGTTCATCAATGAGTATTTTTGTTTCATTTCTCCCACCATATCATTAAATTATTTTTATACTGTGATTATATAATATCCTAAATATATTAAATATAATTATATTTTTTATATTAATTCCAAAACCTACAACCATCTACATTTACATAAAATGGTTTATGAAATCATTATTTGTGTGTACGACTACCGCCTCGTGAATTGATGCCATTGTTTTCCATTACCACCTATCACAGTTTGAAATATTAGTGGATTTATTGTCAATATATTATATTTATGATGTTATTATGATTATTTAATTTTTATATCACACATATCTTGATGGTTTCCATTTTGTGGGATTGCGATAACATCGCTCGTGTGTACAACAAATTACTGCCTCACGAAGCGATGTAATTCCCTCATGATTTACATGAAATTTATTAAGGATGGGTTTAATAAAAATATGTGATTTTTATGAAATAGAAATTATTCTTGAATTATAATATATCTTGTTAACATTTCTTTCCTTCATCCCTATAAAAAAATTAAAAACAATACTCATGCGTACGTACAACCTATCATCTTCTTGAATTGTGTATTTCATTTTCGGTCACTAAATTTTATGGATTAATATAAATAAATATATACTAAATATATATTATATTTATATATTTCTTTTATTCTAGATATCATGTAACCATTATTAAATTAAGAAGAGAAAAAATATAAAAAATCAAAACATATATGAAAAACTACGCAATTATTACTTGAAAAGTAACTTTAACATGGAATTGTGAATAAAAGGGTAAAAAAGGTCATAGTAAGATCATATATGGTATGATATATATTAATATTTTTTTAACAGATTTATAGTAAACTTATATTTATTATATAGGAGGTTTTAATGAGTATGATGGAATTCAAGACTTACGGTAATGGATTTCAGTCTCACTTCTACTTTCTATGAGAAAAATTCCATATTCACCAAATATTTATTTAATGTGGTGTAAATAAGACCAATGAATTTTTTATGATTATTATAATTATAATTATTGGTATTTAAATATCTATTTTAGGATCTATCTTTCATGGGGTTTACGGTTCAAATGTTACCAAATTGGTACGAGATTTTTGTCTCAATTTTTTATTTTTTGAAACATATGTTATGACTAGCACATATGTTATTTCATGAGGTGTATATAAAAAACCTTTAAAATTTAATATAATTTATTTATTTATCCTTATTAAATTTATTATCCATTTTACATTATTCATTTATGGGGAATATGATTCAAATCTACCAAAGTGGTAATGATTTTTTGTTACAATCTCATTGTTTATCAGGATTGTTTATGATTATTATTATAATGATAAAATATTATGATTAATCTCTCAATAAATACATTAATTTTTTTATCTTATAGTTATTTGTTATATATTCATGTAATATTCCCATTTTCCCACTCTTTGCTTCTGAAAATAATTGGGAAATCATTTTTAAGAAAAATCGACTTTATTTCTCTCTTGTGTTTGAAATCCATTTCTCCCCAAACCATGTTTTATGAAAAAATTTCAAATAGGATTTATTATTATACAATGAATTTAAAATTAAATTTTTTTCATATTGATTACTTTTTTAAAAATGTTTTAAAATGAATCTTCATGTCATTTTCCAAACAATTCCCGTTTCTTTTTTACATCAAATCTGAAAAGAATCATTATTTTTAACATGAATGACATGAAAAAAATCAGAAAAATGAAATGATTATAAAATTATAATGAAACCCACTAAATTTTCCAAGGGTTATTATTTTACGAAATAATTAAATTATTATAAAACCATTCTATTTACAACAAGTTATGTTATAATGAAATGTTTATGAGACCCATTTCATTTTATGGGTTTTGATCTAATGTATGTTTTATGATCTTGTGGCACACATATGTAAGATTTTCATTATGTTATGGTTGTTACATTATAACCAAAGATTACGGTTACATTATAACTGAGGATTGTGGTCACTCTATAACCAATGATTGGTGGGACCTATATCAATATCCAATGCATTGGAAAATGATTTATATCTCTTGATATTGAGATGACTATACCATGAAGTGAACACAATTCAGTAGGACATGACTGGAATGAGGAGTGAACCCGATTCAGTAATACATGTCTCAAACAATGAGTGAACTCAGTTTAGTAAGGGACTTTGTCTACTATTATGGTCTTGGGATTGAACCGAGACCACTTTCATGGTTTTTGGAGTTATCCCATTCTACTATGTGAAAGTTTTTCTATTAGGAATAGTGGTGTGTCCCACCCGAGAGGTGTATCCACCTAGAGAGTTCCCTTATAAGTTTTTAAAATGATACTTAACTACTGAGGAAATGATTTTATATACTAATGTACATTTCACAATTACATATCTTGTAAAAATGTTATATTATCATAGATCATGTTCTCTAACCCCTTAGGATTCCTGTATTATTAAATTCCATTCTTTATTCCATGAATCATGTTTATGATATATGAAAGGTTGGGGTTAAACTTTATAATAAATGTTTAATACCATTTACCCGTATCCCTATATTATGATTTTGTATGATCATAGATTTATATCAATTGTGTCCCCCCTTACCGAGAATCTGAGATTACCATTTCCTATGATTCGTTCCTCATGTTATGAATAAAAGTTTAATATAGGGTATGTATATTAAGGGCACTAAATGGTCTGATATTTGTGGGAAGAATTTAAGTTATTTCACTATATTAGAATATTGTGTTCAATGTTTCCAAAGTCACTAAACTATTATGGTCCTCAGGTGTGTGTTTATGTAATGTAGTGAATATTCATCAAAAAATATGTAATATCCATATACGAGAAACCAGGGTCACTATACATTTATAGGTTAATTTTTTTACGAGGAATGGTTTCAATTAAATAAATAAATTGAGTACCATGTAAAAAAAATCATTTGAAAATCTTGATTAAAAATAAATCAAAATAACTATTCTAAAATCTATGAAAATTTATGGCCTGCAAGTGAACACAATAGCTTCCAGCTAGTGGGTTCTTTATACTAATATTAAAAAAGTTGAATATATATACTAAAATCATATATCCACCTCTTAAATGGATATGTATAACACCAGTAGTTATTTATTGAAGGATCCTCCAGAACTCCTCCTTGAATAGGTATTTGATCACGCTATCTTTTGATGTAGTGTGTGTCAGCCTTGATCTGAACCAATTCCTGACATCTAGTTCTGTAGTTAGATAACTTGGACTTACTCACTTAGCCATGAAATTCACAATTATGGTTATCTTATCACTTTATTGATACCTATAAACTCTTGAATGCAATTATCCACATCTCAACATTCTGTTTCAAAGCACATTTGTTTCCAAAATGTTATAGATTCTTCACCTTCAATACATGGTTGATCTTTTTCAATTTTTCTTTTATATTGATATCTCTATCTCTATCAATATACTAAATTTTCTTACATGAACATATAGTTTATATATTAACACATTAATATTATGATTATTTTCTAAATAGTTTATTTATAAAAAACTATAAATCATGGTAGTAGGAGGTATTATTTTTCAAACAAGAGATACTTTTCAGTTAAAATATTCTCTTCAAAATCTTGAGCCCCTTGATTATAGGGATATTATAAATCAAACGAATAAAATATAATATTCTATTTTTAGTTGAGTCAACAGTAATGATCCAACCCTAGCTTCCTAAAGAAAATTCCTTATTTTATTACATTAGCATATAAACAAGTAATTCATATTCCAAACGAATGAATAGTTTAGTATATTTTAAAAACATGATACATACATAAGTTCAACATTACAACATGAAAGGAAATACAACATAACAATATATTTTTAATCAGAAATAATATTATAAATTATCTTTCAAGTCATTCATAATATACCTCTTCACAACCTAGGGAAAATAAAACATGTGAAAGGGATGACCTCAGATGCTTAGTAAGGTTAAATAATACATTAAAAGAAATTATATACACAATTCATGATGAATAACTAAAAAACCACACATTTAAAAATATACTTGAGCATAATATGGCAGAAAAAACTGATTAAATAATTACATAAAACATAACTAGGGATATTGTACTAGTCTAATAATATCATAGGATATCAATATATAGTATCATAATGAGGGAATTCATAATGCCAGAAATTCTGAAATACACCATCAACCCCTCGTCCAAGACAACTATAAATGATTAATGCCTCATCCAAAACCCTATCAGAAAACGAGTAAGGTCAAGGGAAAGTCCATAATTATTTGTCTCATGAAACCTACCTATGCATCAAGCGGATATATCAGGACCCACCCTTTACATAATAATTCCAATTCATTCTACATATGAACAGGGATAAACATACACAACATATACATTCATATTGAAACTAACATATGAAATGTGAATAACGTTTCCCAAACACTAACCATTCAGAGTAATATGGTGAATGGTTTCAAGATAGAACATCCATTGTCAAACTAATCGCAAAACATTAAGTACAATATGGTAGGTGATATCTTAAAATATTATTCCCAATTAGACATAATATTCAACAAGAGTGTTGTGATAGACAAATTTACTCTTATAAAATCATTGAGTAATTTTTGAGATAAATATTATTTTACTTTAAAAAGAAGAGTTACATTTGAAAAATATTTGTATAAACCCCGAAGTTAAATAATTATTTTTTTCATATTAAAATTAGTTATTTTAGAAAAATAATGGTTTCTAAAACATATTATAGAGTTCCCTTGAAAATAGGTAAGAATTTGAGAAATTCTTATGAATCAGGCTTGTATTTCGGGAAGAAATTTTGAAAGATCCTTTCTAAAAAATGTATCTCTCTCTAAAATAAATAAGTATTATGGTTTTTAAAAATATATAGAAAATTAAACATAATTTATTATTATTACATAATAATAAATAATAATTTAATTTTGATTAAGAGAGACAAAGAGTAACCTGAAATAAAATGGAGGTTCTGGTAGAAAAAACGTACTATATGTCCGAATATGATCTGCTCTTGAACTTAAGGTCCTAGAATATAAAATTGTACTTATTAATAAATTAATTTAGAAAATATTTTACATATATTTTATTTATTATAATTTTCTTAAGTTCATTTATGGTCATTTTTATGGGTTAAGAGATTAAATATCATCGTTTGTGTGTGCTCATTTCATTGGCTTTCATGATCAGTTCATTTGTATGGAAGTTAATGTAAACTGAGAATTGAATTCCAGAATTTATGTTATATGTTATTAATTTCTATATATAATTTTATCTGATCGTATAATTAATTTTGTTACTTTGGGTGAAGATGAATAATTAGATAAAATTTTAATGATAAACACTTGGATTAATTTGGTGGCTTTTTGTTCACCATGAACTCATTTTATTTTAAAAAGTAATACCATGTGTACGAAAATGATTCCAAAAAATTACATAGTATATAATACAAATATTATTATTTAGTTCAACTATAAAAATGGTTTCATGAATACAATGGAAGATGGTAATAGAAGTTGAAAAGTTGTCATCCTTGAATGTGATAAATTAACATGTCTCAGATGGTGTTTTCATTTCTAGTGTAGATGAAGGGGAAAATAGAGATGATGATGAATTATTATATTATAATAAAAAATAAAGTAAAATTAGGTTAATATAGTTATCATAACATTTATAGGAAATGAGGTTAAGAAAGAAAAATAAAGAAAAGAACTCAAAAGAAAATAATTGAAATGAAAAGAAGAATTTACCTCATGAATTTATCTTCTTTGAGAGCTATTTAGGGAAGATTATTTGGACTTTTGAAGATACCAAGGGATAATAGGCGTGGGTTGGATATAGGGGGGACATTTTAGTATAATTTAGACAAGTCATAAGGCTTGATTTGAGTGAAGAGACGAGGGAGTGATGGGTGGATTTTATAGTGGAGGAGAGGAGGGGTTTTCCATTATTTTAATCATTATTTTGTTATTTTCGATCTAGAATATGAATAGACTTGATTATTGTAACTCAAATAGTAATATGTGAATGTGACTTTGAATCAAATTTCATTTTCATCATCCATGATGGAAGTATGAGGCAGAAATTCATTTATTTATCATTTTTCGTAAATTATCAGATTTCACTATTCACAAAATATTCAAGTATTTCCAAAAAATACCAAAGATTCAACCTAAATATTATTCAATAAGTAGAATTAGGAAATTAACTTCATTTTATCACAATATATTTATAAATAAGATAAATTTAATTTTTAAATAAAATCATCATTTACTTGAAAAATAAATATTCTAAAATTAAAACTGATTTTATATTACTTTAAGAAATTAACCTAGTTCTCAATAAATTATACTAAAATCATTAGTGAAAAAAATAACTATTGAATAATAAATTTTATAAAATTGAAATTTATTTTAAATAAATAAATTAATTTAAAATTTTAAATAAATATTTATTTATCATAAAAATATCAGCACTTAATTAATAATTTTTCAAATATTCACCCTCATTTATATAGTGCCTATATTTTATTTATACTCAAATGGGTGCTGATACTATTCAAAATGGTACATTACTATACATAAGGGTAAGTTTCTATTAATAAGGGTAAGTTTCTATTCACAAAAAATGATATTTGATCCCTTCATACTCTAAATATCTTACTGAATGCAACTACATATGTCAGTTTTTCAAAATTCAAAACACAGAGGTCAAAAAATTAATTTTACTAGACAGGTTTTAACAAAGTGGTGTTTTGTAGAGACTTAGTGTTTCATGAATTCAATGTTATTTATTTTCAAAATCCTTGGGGTGTAACATTCCCCCCCTCCAAAAATTTCTTCTTAAAAAATTCTAGAAAGTTACCTCATAAATAGATTTGGGTTGTTCTTCATCATAAGATCTTTAGGATACCACGTCGCCTCTTTAGTTTTATGATTTTTCTAAATCACCTTTACTAGCCCATTCCTCTAATTCCTCATCACCTGTTCTTTAGTGTCCAGAATCTGAATGAGCACTTCATAGTAAGAAATGTCTGGTTCAAATTCCATACCTTCATAAGTGAGTACATGCATTGGGTCTGGCATGTAAATTATAAATAATGAGACATGGAACACATTTTGTACCTTATAAAGGCTATGAGTCATTTCCAAACGATAATCCACATCCCTAATTCTCTCAAGAATTTCAAAATGGACTATGTACCTGGGGCTCAATTTCCCTTTCTTTCTAAAACTTATAACACCCTTCCGTGGAGATAATTTCAAGAAAACATGATCCCACTCTTGGTATTGCAAATCCTTCTTTCAATTATCAATATAGATCTTTTTATTACATTGAGTTACTTTGATATGGGTTTGAATAGTATTTACCTTTGTTGTTGTTTCCTTCACAATCTATGGGCCCAAAAGCTTCCTTTCACCAACTTCAATCAAACATATTGGTGTAAGATATCTCTTTCTGTACAATGATTCATATGATTTCATTGGAATACTGAAAAAAAAACTATTGTTGTTGGAAAACTCTACTAATGGTAAATAATGATCCCACATACCTTGAAAATCAGGTGAGCATGATCTCAACGTGCCTTCTAATGTTTTGACGGTCCTTTCTAATTTCCCGATAGTTTGGGGGTGATAAGCAGTACTCAAATAAAGCTCAGTATCTGAATCATTCTAAATAATTTTCTAGAATTTTGATATAAATTGTGGATCATGATCAAACACAATTCAGAGAGGTGCTCCATGATTTCTCACAACAACATTGATAAAAAGTCGTGCAATAAGCTCTAGTGGAAAATCTTCTCTTATAGTGAGGAAATGTGGATATTTCATAAGTCGATCAACAATTAATCATATTTCATCTTTCATTCTAGGAGTTTTGGGAAATTCAGTGAACAAATCCATGATGATGTCATCTTATTTCCCTATTGGAATAGGTGGAGGTTCCATGAATTTTCTAGTATGTTGTCATTCAACCTTCACTTTTTGACAGACTGAAAATATTGATACCTAATCTAAAATTTTCCTCTTCATGTTACCCCCTAGAAATGTTCCTTCAAATCTATAAACATATTAGTTCTACCAGGATATATAAAGAAATTAAAACTATGGGAATCATCCAATAACACCTTTTTTAACTCGATTATAGCTGGAACACAAATCCTTTTCCCAAATTTTAGAATTCCATCTTCATATACGATGTCTTGAAACTTCCCATTTCTCACAACATTAATTTTCTTTTGAATATTCTTATCATCATGCTGAGAACATTTAATTCTTTCCAATAAATATGGTTGACAAACCCATTGAAAAAGTAATGATGTTTCACCTTCTTTGATGATTCCCATATCTATCCTAGCTAGTTCCATATACATAGGATCCTTGTCAATTCTCATTTTGTTTAGAACTCAATGATCCTTACTACTCAAAGCATCAACTTCTTTATTTTCCCTTCCTAGGTGGTAGTGTATGGAACAATAGTAATCCCGGTGCAGCTTGATCCATCACCTTTGCCTCATTTTGAGTTCTTTTTGAGAGAATATTTATTTCATGATCTTGTGATTTGTATATATCTAACATCTTTAACCATAGAAATAATGTGTCCCTATCTTCAAAGAAAATATTATTTCTGCTAACTCAAGATCATGAATTGGATAGTTTTATTCATGAATTTTTAACTGCCTTGATTCATAGGCAATAACTCTACATTCTGCTTGAGGACATAACCAAGTCATTTCATTGATGCATCACTATAGATCACAAACCCATCATATCCTAATGGTAATGTTAGGATCAGATCAATCACGAATATCCTTTTTATTTCTTCAAAACATTCCTCACATTCATTGGTCCATAAGAACTTAACCACTTTACGAGTAAGCATGGTTAACAGGTTCACTAATCTGGTGATATTCTGAACAAAATTCCGATAATAACATAATAATCCAAGAAAACTACATACCTTAGTTATTTTTTTGGTGTAGGCCATTCATGAATAACCTTTTCCTTCCAAAGATCAACAGACATTCCATCATTAGAGACAATATGGCCCAGAAAAGGAACTGATTGAAGCCAAAATTCACACTTTCTAAATATTCCATGTAATTCATTTCTTCTATGAGTCTTCAGAATAATACGAAAGTATTTTTCTTGATCTTTGTAGCTTTTGGAGTATACCAAGATACCATCAATAAATACCACAAAAAGTTCATCATGATATTCCTTGAAAACCCTATTCATTAGATCCATGAAGACAAAGGGTGAATTAGTAATTCCAAAAGGCATTAATGTAAACTTATAATTTTCATACCTAGTTCGAAACACTGTCTCTGTAATATCTTCCTTCCTTACTCACAACTGATGATACCCAGATCGAAGGTCAATCTTCAAAATTAGGAAATATAGTAAAATAGTTCATTTTAATAACCCCATTTTCATTAGTATTTATTATTAGAAATATATGAAATATAGTAATATAGTTCATGTTAAGAACCCCATAATTTTGAAATCACATGAACTAATTACGTATTATATTCCTAATAATCCATACTAAGAATAATCTTGGACAAAATAACAAAATAATGAAAATTATATTAAAAACACCCCTTTATTCCACTTATAAATATCACCCCTTCTCCTCATACCTTATAAGCCTTGATTATTTGTATATTATACCAAAATATCTTATCAAAATTATCCCCACTTCCCTCGAATCCTTTTTCTTCCAAAAACTCCAATCCCAAAGTTCCTTGAGTAGCTTGTTAAGGAGATGACATTCAAGAGGTAAAATTCTAAAATTGCATATTTTTAAATAATTTTCTTCTTCTTCTTTATCCTTACCTCAATAATGAATTATCAAATAATGATTCCGTTATTAGGAATACATTGGATGTATTATGTTAATGTAATATCCATATTCTACACTTCCTTCTTTTTTTAAATGAAAATGTTGTTTATGATATGGTTGGTTCACCACCTCTAAGAATAACACACTTCATTTTTATCCACCTCCATAAAGAATGATTTTAAAATGTTATTATGGTTAAATATTATCATAATTAGCAGGTTATTACTTATTTAAAATTATTTTATTTTTCAAAAATAATTTAATTAAATAAAATGAATCTTGTATCTGTAGGTTTATAAAATAGCCCTAATGAACTAACCACATAACTTTAAAATTTTTACTAAGAGAATAGACCCTCTATCAAAACAAAATATATATTTGAGACTATTGATATTTTTGAAAGTAAAGGAATATTAATTCATTTTACTTATATATCTATAATATCATTCAAAAAAGAACATCAATAATTTTCTATAAGTTATCTGACCCTGGAACCATTAGAAAAATACCCTAAAATGGAAATTAAACATTATCCCGAATGGCCCGAAAGCCTTATTTTTATTTTTTTTAGATAATACCCCCTTTTTAAGGGTTGAAGTGGAACCCATACATGACCCGTAGGCCTAAGGAACAAGGCCCGACATGACCCGCAATACATGACCCGAAGGCCCAGAGGCATACCATGCCCATTATATATTGATGAAATGAAAATAATAAATTTATAATAAATAAAATATCGATAGAAAATGTCCTAATCTAAGTAATTAATGGATCTAATTTTATTATCCAGTTTGTTAATGAAATATATAGAGTGATTCTAGAACATAAGGTATGGAATCTCTCTGAACCACCCTTTCCTTTCGGTTACGACCCTTATTTATATACATCACTTTTTATCTATCTTTGATGTTATATAATGCCTCTAAATTAAATATATACATCTATTACTTATATACAAAGCTTATTATCCCTTCCTTTAATGGGTTAATGCATTCCATAAGTTCAATTATCAAGTTCCATATGTTTATGCATTATGATTGGTTCAATTTTATGTTATACATAAGTAGGCACATTTAATGATGGGGGCACCAAAATAGTTATCCAATGAATAGGGTAATGATTTTTATCATAATACATCATGTATGAGATTAATGAATAATCCTAATCCTTTATGGGACCATATCCACCATATGATGTTGTCTTGGAAGTTATCCATGACTTATGTTTATGTCATATAATATAATGCTACCACATTACTATATTAATAATGTCTTATGATACCATATTCTTTATGTTATGAGTGCTTGTGATAATTCATGATCCTTTACTTTTATGATATTCTGTTATTCCTTTTTAATCATATATCATGATTCAATATAATTTTTATTCCTTTACTATAATATATAGCTCATCCATTTCTTTAATGTATTCCCGGTTATCCAATGCTTTTTAGGATCTTGATGTGATTTAGGACCCCATTAAGAAGAATAAAATAAATTTATTATGGTTTAGTTTCCTTTTTTGTATTATGACCATAGTATTTGAAAGACACTTGGGTTTTCAATATTTTGGCTGTAATTAATGTATATTTATGTTATAAATAATCTAATAGTTTGTATTAAAGGACTGGGTCACTATAGTTGGTATCAAAGGATGGTCTAGTTATTTTGGGGATCAGGAATAGAATAATTTAGCAAGGACTAGGGTAAGTTTAATTATAAGAAAATATCATTGAATTTTGGTGATGTATAGAGTGAGTGGATTCCAAAAATTTACATCATTATCAGGAACCTACAAGTGTATGTGTCTTTGGAAAAATTGTCCCTAGGATTAATAACCTAAAAAGGGAATATTGGTAATTGACTCGATCATCACCAAGTTCATGAAAAAAGTCCTTGGTGTACATTTTTTTTGACACTCACATGAGATATGCATTATAAATTTGGAATCCCTTTAAGAACAATTATAGAGGACTTGAAAAAAAATTGTTAGGTTAGAAAAGATAATAGTAAACATTACTACAGACAAATAAGATTAAAACCTAGAGACTCATAAGTTAGTATTTATATGTATTTTATATGTTTTTACTTTAATATTCATAGTTTCCATTTTACCTTCTTTTTCGTTAAAGTATTATTAAACCATTTATCCTTTTTTAGTTAATGGTGGGAGATAGAAGGAATCATGAAAACAACTAATGTGATGGGAAATGTGATGATTTCATTAACAATTTTATTAACATGATGGGAGATTAAGTAAAGAATATTGTGATTATGTCAAACTAGTAATCCTGAATTAAAATTAGTTACAACAATATAGTTGAGTTTCCAAACACATCATAGAAGAGAAGGATGACATCTTATAAAAGTTAAAGTGATAAATATGATAAATAAAAGAAGATTCTATTCCTTACGTGGCAAAAATGTGGGAAGAGACACCAAGTGAATGTATTAAATGAACTAGAATGTTCTTTAGGTTTTGAAAATGAGTGTATAGAGTTTCCAATTATTGAAGAAAAATGAATTGTCCAACAAATAAGATGCAAGGAAATAAAGTTAAACCTAATGCACTGCTAATAGTTCAATGTCAGAGCTTTGAAAAACATGGTCATCATTTATGTTAGTGCCCTAATACAAGGTCTAATAAGGATTATAAACACCAAAAATATCTAAATGAAGGAACTAGGAAGGGCCTACACTATGATGATTATTGATATAGACTGTAAAAATAATGGTACACTTATCCACCACTTGGTAGTTGTGTATGTATTATTGTATTTTAATTCATTTTTTTATCATATATTTGAGATTATTTCTATGAGTGTCAAGTCACCAAAAAAATGTTTTGATTTCATCAAAGAAAAAATTATATGATTATTAAACTAGTGTAAAAATATGATTTAACATTGTTTTTTTTCAATTTAGATGTATGTTTTTAACCAATGTCTGTAAAGGTGACATAAAAAATAAAATTTCCAGTGTGGGTTTGTTATAAAAACTAATTCAAAAAACCGTACTATTTTTTTGATGATTCGGCATCAATTTCTATAAAAACCGAACCAATTTTTTTAGAAATATTTGAATAGTACATCCCCATAATAAGAAAAATCCCAAAAATAGAAAAACAATATACAACAATATGAAAACATGTATGATTGACTAAAAATCTAAAAAAATACATACATTTATCTAATTAATCACGAAACTATCTAAAATCTTTATTAGAAAGTAGTATTAAAAAACACATACATGAAATTTACAACATGATCATTGTTGGTTATTTTTGATGCATTTATTTGATATCATTACTTTCAAACACCAATTATAACAAGAGAATTACTTTTTTGAACATATTTTATTAGGAACATGTAACAGTAATTAGAATCATAAGAATATACATACCATAAATCATAATCATACGAAACAAATAGTTCACAAACAAAGATAAAATATGGTTAAGTTCATCTTGCATGTAAAAATTGACATCATTGAACGTCTACTATGATATTGAATGATATAAGATTAAAAAATAGAATAATATGATAGAAAATAAAAAATAATTAATACGACCAACCTGATCCTAATCCGTCGTTACCCCAATTGTGATTATCTCATACATGAATTGTATAACATAATAACCAGATTCGACATATCCTTGTTGATGATGACAATGTAGTTAATAAAAGGTTAACTTGATAATAAAAACAATTATATATTCATATATATATATATATATATATCCCAAAATAAGAATGATATCTAATATAAAAAATAATTACCTTTACTTTCTCATAGGTGATTTCATTTGGATTCTATCTTGATAAGTGATCATTGTTAATTTTTTTTCGATTACCTTAATTTTCACATATATCAACTAATAATACATTTATAAACAAAGAGTGTTAAACATAATGAGCATATAAAAAAATTACTTTTCTATCAAGGTGGAAAATATTCTACAAACACCACCAAATAAAGAGAAAAACCAATATAATGTGTTTTCACTTGGGTAGAATACTCCTGACATCCAATGCCTCTATAATAAAATAATTTCATGTTTTATGAAATGGTAATTAACATTAGTTCATAATTATGTTTATGATCTTACTCATCAAGAAATAGCATAAACTAACACCCAATATCCATCATTTATAACCACTCAAATATATATGCTACTCTATTTTTAGTTGACACATATTGTATATCTGTTGAAATTTATTCTGGATTTATAAAACCATAAATTCATTTGTTTTCATTTTGAATAATAAATTTGTGTTGATACCTAATTAAAAAAGTAACATAGTTATTCAATTTAAACTATATTTAATTACAAAAATACGAACTAAAACATCAATTTAATTATATGGAAAACATCTACAACATAGGCATGTTGATATCTTTAATATCAATTAGATCCATGATTTCATTGAAGAATATTCTCAATGGATAGTCCCTTCCATATATATCAGATGAAATATGAAACTAATAGACATTAAATAAGGAATAAGAAAGATGAGATAATATTTCTATCCCATTTGAAATAACTAAAGTATATATAATTGTTTGTTATAGAAAATTTTGTTTCCTTTATGCCATTTCCTTGGATCTCAGATACTCTTATATAAGTTTAATGTTAGAAAACATTATAAGTAATTTTCAATCAGATATAATTAATTTTAAAAAAACACATACCTCATATGAAATATGACGAAGAAGGCTAGATGGACAAAGTAAAAAAAAAGTACCCATACAATCCCAAACACTAGTAATCTCCATGGAAGGTAATGGTAGTAGAGAAGTAGGATCAATAATATCATGTAACAATACCCTATCTTGACCCATATGAGTAGGATGGTGATGTATAGAATCCCCCAAAAAATGAAAGACTCCAAATGATATAATTTGTACATCAGGATCTCATGCATAAACCTCATAATATAAGGTTGGTTTCGAGCGAGGAGGTGGAGGACTTGAGTAGGAAGGCTGGTAAGCCTGGGAGGGCCGGGAAAGCTATAAAAACTATGACTATCTCATTATTTTTTCTAGCATAGCTTACTATACATCTTCTTTTATTTTATCCCCCATTGACTATTTCATATATTTTATCTGATCTTTTAAGGATTCAATTTCTAGGTCTCTTGATTTTTTACTTTGAAGACCATTTTTTTTATACAAACACCCGCCTCATATCCTCTAATATGACCAAGGTATTCTAGATTTCCCGATGCAGTGGCTAAGATGTTCATCGAAACCACAAGGATATAAGTTCCCTATGCCAATTTTTTTGATGTTTATCATGAAATGAAAAATGAAAAATGTATATGACTATTGTTAATTGATAAATTACAAAAATTCATGAAAAATTATAATTATTTACTTAAAATTATTTTAGCTAATTCGTTAGCTATTTCTGTAAGATATTTTTTATTTTTTATTCTTTTTTCTCTTTTCCATTTATCATAGAAGGTTGGTGGAGATGGAAGACTGAATTGTACGTCATCTGAACCACTATTGGAGTGATCTCTTAGTGCTTCAAACTTTTCCTCAATTATTTTTTTCTCCAATAAAATATACCCTCCAAGTGATAAATTATGAGGGTAAACATTTTATAACTGGATGTCCTGATGGGATTTTTTGGGCGCCTATTGTATAAAAAGTAAACTAATAAGTAATTCCGTACATATATAAGAAATTTTAAAATATAATATAATATAATTATTATACCTAAAATGATTTATCATGTTGGGTGGAAAACAATTTCTTCCATGTATCTTCATATAAAAATGGATACCTGAGGCATGGGATTTAATTTTGTCTCTTTCAAAACACACATTTTTTTTTAACATCATTTTGAAATCCCTCCATTGAACCGTAGCTAAAGTAAGATAGATTTTTCAAATCTAATTTTGTTTCTTCCTAATTAAATGTCATCTAAAATTTTATAACACAAATATTAGTCATTTAAAATATATCATATTTGAAAAATGGGATACAATAAATCAACTGAGATATTTTACCTTCACAGACTCTCAAAGCCGATCTATTACCATCAAGTCGACAGAAATCCAATCAGGATATAAAATGCTAATCCTATAATGGCTCTGCATGATAATATATATGATAAACTCTATTTCATTTGGGCCAATTTAATTATTATTATCCTAAAAAATAATATGTAATCGCTCCTACAAATGATAAAGTGTCAGTTTTGGTAATGTGTAATGACATGTTTACCAACATCAGAATTTGATTTTCAAATACTAAAAGTAGAAGACTCCCCTGCTGAAGTTTCATTAGTAGTTCTATATTTTTTTGTCAATTAAATTTATTTTCATTAACAAATTATATTACTGGATATTTAATAATATAAATAAATAAAAATACCATGGTAGATGTTTCTTTGTCTATGTATATATATCTATCATTATAATGGGGAAATGTAATGAAATTCTTGTGTACTTGAATTTTATTAGACAAGTCAGTAATTAAAAAATAGGAAAACAGAAACTTGTAAGTTAAAAAATGGCACAAATGTTTATGTTTTTTTAAAATAATTATGTTATGAGTATTAAACAAAAAAATATAAAACGTAAACTATTAAATATAAACATTACTTCTAAAAACATAAACAAATTTAAATATTTAAATATCAAAGATAAAAAAGGTGTTGTCAAATGAGTAAATTAAACCAAAATATAATAATGTACATCAGTTAATTCAATAAAAAAATGTATAACCATATCCAAGGAATATAACAATTTAACAAAAAAATCATATAAAAAATAAAATATATATAATTAAATATCCAATAGTTATTAAATAGTATACTTTTTACACATGTAAATTTTAAAAAATAAATATAATGTAAAACTTTTCCATACTAATTAAGAGAGAAATTTAGTGTTTTCCCATAGCCCTTCATCATGATAATTTCTTATTATATATACTAAGTCTGTGTTATAGTCATTATTATCTGAATATTGTTTAATTGAAAAATAAGTCTAATATAAATCAATAACATCATCCTCATCCTCATCTACCAAACAGAATCATTTCCCTTGAAAAATGATGGACCATGGGTCAATCGATGGATTGATGACATAAAATATTTTATTTTCATGTGTGGCCATGGTAAATGGTTCCTCATTGGAACTAAATATTTTTAAATCAACCAGTTTAAAACCATATTCATCATGTTTCACGCATCTATTGCTTACAACACAATTACACTTAAACACAATGACTTGAAATTTAATATATCCAAATTACCATATGTCTTCAAGAACTCCAAAATATGGTGTTGATGTAGAAATTGGGCCTTTATCTTTTTCACTTGAATACAAAATGCTTCAGCGATGACCATTACACCACAATTTCGAATGGTGGTCCAACTTTTTTGTGTAAAATATGTACCAATTAATATAAAAATCAAACCATGTGATCAAATTAATAGATGAACCCCTTCTAACCATTTCAATGTTTCTGATGTTGATATATCTACGATTAATTTCCCTTAACCCCTAAAAAAATGTCTTTTTATGGTCAATCAGCACCCCCGTTTCATTTATTTTTGGATATTGTAACTTTAATTATGAAATATGTGATGATATATATGATTGAACCAAAATTTTGTTGTTCACAATGTATAAATGTGCCTGTATCACTTCGTCACATGGAATTATCTTTACCTTTAATCCTAGAATCCCTCTACCTTCATTATCAACTATCTTATATTGAGATATAGAGACACCAATATGCTCCAATTTATAAAAATAATCAGTACATAAATCAATCATCTATTCCAATACATCTTTATGAACAATAGAGGAATCTGTTCTATAAGTATTTTTAACATATCCCTTCACAAACTTTATACATATTTCTAAAGGATACATCCATCATAAATAAACAGGCCCACATATTCTTATCTCACACATTGAATGAATCAACAGATGAACCATTATATCAAAAATTAGTGGAAAATACATGAATAGTTGACCAAGAATAAGTTCTTATTCATTATCTAACACATCTAACAAATTTGGATCAAACAAATTTCTACAAATTGATTTTAACAAATCACATAACCTCGTGATAGTATTTCTGACAACTGTCAACAATATACCACGCATTGTGACTGGTAGAAGTTATTTCATCAATACATGACAATCATGAGATTTCATACCTATTGATTTACAATACTTAAATGAAATCAACTTATTCAAATTTTAATAATAACCACTATGTACTTTAATACCATAAATACAATGAAAAAAGTTCTAATTTTCAATCTTTCTTAATGTGTGACTAGCCATAGGTAAATATATTATATTTCCATTCATAGTGCGAGCTAACTCCAGACGTATTCCCACTAATATCAAGTCCAATCTAGCATCCAATCCATCTTTTTTTCTTTCATTTTCTGTCTAACAATGTTACTTTCAAACTGTCACGTATGTTTTTCTTAAGATGCATAAAATCAATGTTAAATTTTATCTCTAAAAATATCCAATAAGGTAGTTCTAAAGAGATAGAAAATTTCTTCTATATATTTTTTTGAAGACCATAATGTCATTTATTTTTAAATGTTTAATCAATATTATTCACCCTAGAATAATATTGTTTTAATTAAAATTCTTTAGGAGGAAGGTTGTATTCTAGTAAACTGTTGAATGCTTTTTTTAATCTAGGATAAGGATGGTTAATTTGAAAAAATATTCAATGTTCCATGTAAACTGTCTTTATTCCATTATACAATTGATAATATGAAGTATCTTCTCCAAAAAATTGGACATGCTTTATGTCCCTTAACACTATATCCAGATAAGTTTCTATATGAAGTAAATTCATTTATAGTGAACATTATCATAACATGTAAAATAAAATACTCTTTCTTGTTTACATCAACAACATTAACACATGTCTCCCATTGAAATTTAAAATCATCAATCAATGGTGAAAGATACAAATCAATATCATTTATTGGCTATTTTGGTCCAAATATCCTTGATATCATCATAAAATATTTTTTCTTTATACATAGATGTGGAGAAAAGTTGTAAAATACCAACAAAACAAGACACAAACTAAGCTATATACTTAGGCTTTAATTTGGATTCAATCCATCCATACAAAATCCCATTATTACATTTCTAACTTCACTTCCAAAATCATAATTTTTTAACAAATATCTTCCACTTGGTGAATCTACAGGTTGAAGTAAGTTACCATCAGAGATACCCTCATCTGAATTCCATCACAACATTTTTGTGCTAATTAAATTAGAAAATCAATGCTTCAAAAGTGTAATTATTGAAAGGTATAAAATTTATTTAGCAGGAGCTATGATTATGGTACCTAAGAATGAATCATAGTTGAATTATCAGAATTGTATGAAAAAATTATAGGATGATATCAATATAAAGTAAAAAATTGATTTTCTATGATGTTAGTTGGTAGTACTTGAGAATGAATCTGAGTTGAATTTTTCACCAATCTTATAGCATGATGTCCCACATGTAGGAAAATTGAAAAAAAATCATATTATTTCCAATAAAAAAACAATCATTGGGGAAATCTTGTATGTTTATAAACCCCAATCCCATTGGCCATAATATTTTCATCACCTCATAATTGGAATCTAGAAGACCATTTCCTTATGCTATTATCTATTTTAAAAGTTCATGTAGGTTATAAAAACTTTTTTTACTCCACCCATTTCTTGATTTCATGTTAACTAATCTCAAAACTAATTATAAAACTATATATATTCGGAAACCTGGGAAAATGGTTTCTTAGAATCTCTTTACAATCATTCAATTTTTATTGTATTTTTTATGGTTTCAACACCTAAATCTTGAATTAATTCTCTAATATGATCCTATTCTTCCTTAAGAATATTTTCATCAAAATTAGATGTTGAATTTTATGTTCTTTCACCATGATAGATCCAATGTGTATAATTAAGGATAAAACCATAGAAAAATAAATGATCATTGATTTCTATGGAGTTTAAATTTCTCATATGCAAAAACCTCACACATGAATAGAATATCAAATTTTTGTATTGAATATTTCTATAGAAAATTCCATTAATTAAACTACTCTGTTTTCATATTCACTAGTGGTTCTTCAAAAAATTTTCCAACTATGATCCATTCAATACCTGATATTATAAAGTTATTAATGAATATATTAAAACATATAAAAATTTAGATATATATATACAAAGAGAAAAAATTTTAAGATAAAAACATAAAATAAAAATGAGTGGTAGTAATACATGAAAAATTAATGATT
The DNA here is from genome assembly GCA_963277665.1 of Viscum album. Lineage (NCBI taxonomy): Eukaryota > Viridiplantae > Streptophyta > Magnoliopsida > Santalales > Viscaceae > Viscum > Viscum album. Next base: position 785,849,782 of record OY728157.1, read on the forward strand.
ATTAGGAATAAAATAAAAACTAAACAATTGTAGGTATTTATTTTGTGTGGTGTGTCATGCGGATCCAAAAGTAGATGATTTGATTAGAATAAAAAATTAAAAATATCACAACTGATTTAAACTAATATATATACACATATATACAAATATATATATATATATATATCCATATAAAACATATAAAAATTTTAAAAAATATATATAAATAGACATCCCTTCGTCGGTGGCTGGGGTGGCTGGGGGGTTGAGGTGTGGGGCTCCAGTCATGGGGTCGTGTCCCTGGGTCGTGTTTCTTTGTAGCGTGTGTATATGAATAAGACCCACGTTTTATATATAAACATATAAAATTTAAACACAAAAAAATTAATTGAAAAAATTTATGATCTATTGAGAGATATCAAATATTGTTAGGAATAAAATAAAAAAATACTCTAGTTGTTTATTTTATTTAAATATATAATTATAAACAATTCTTGATTCTATAGTAAAGGAAAAAATATATTTTTAAAAATATTAAATATATTTTTTTAAACGACTATGATACAACACTACTTCCATTATACCAAGATTCATCCAATTAAAAATCAATATTACTCTTAGATATAGCCTCAAACGAAACCATTTGATAATCCCACCAAATAAATAATTTCTATAATTAAAGAAACTTTAACAAAAATTTATAATTTTAATTCAAATGCATACAAACAATTGAAGGGGTGATTCATATTTATAACTTATAGATAATGAATTTATCTTAAACATTTTTAAAAACAAATTAAAAATTTTGGAGTTCTATACTGCATGATTTATCTTGATTATATATAACTTACCTTGACATTTTTGGTAGTAATAACACTAAAACAAATAATGAAAACATTTAAAAAAAGAAGAAAAAAGAACAGTAAAAAGAACTCTAATATCGGTGCCACTCGACCATAATGGGGTTACTAGAGATGGAATATATAGATAATATCAATTTAATTCCTTGGATAGAAAAATAGTAAAACTAAAAATTATAAAATTTTAAAAACAATGAAAAAGAAAAAAGAAAATAAAAAAACTTATGATCTGTATTCCAATTGACATTAAAAGAGTTACATAGAGAAATAAAAACCTGTATTGTGAATGAATAAATGATTAATGGTCAAGGATCATGAAAATATGATTTAAATTGACCAAAAATCTCCACAATATGCCTTTTAAGGGTGTCAGTAGACATCGGGAGTGTCATAGGTCCATAGAAAAATGAAGGTGTGAAATACGTAAAAACGGGTTTGCATTAGGGTTTTTTAAATCATTTTAATGTCAATTGTTACTAAAAATGATTTTAAACAAATTAAGAAAATTTTATTTCAGTATTTATATTCCATAAAATGAACATTGAAAATATGTGACTTTTTTTTGGTCGGTTTGTAATAAAACCGATTTGAAATAGAAGATTTTTGGCATCAGTTTATAGGAAAAATGACACCAAATACTGACTTTTCAACATTAGTTATTATAATAAAAGACACTAAAATATAAATCATTTATTATTCTAGAATATATTATGTAGAACTTATGTTATAAATGCAATATAAAAATTACATTTTTTTACTAGTGTTAAATCATAAGTTGATGTTTATGGGAATGTAATTCATTAAAATATTACCATTCCTATCTTTGTGGAATTTTATGCTATATTAGGACTGGATTGTCTATTACAATATAAAGATAACATAAAATATCATGATAGGTAGATTAATCTTTACAAATTGAGTTATCCTCTAATTCTTGTACAGGTGTAAAGAGGATGATGAATTTACATTGAAATCTTCATCTCAAATTTACATATTATTTCCTTATGAGAAAGATTATCTACCAAATTTTTTTGGGAAAAAGGATAGAATCACCTTTAAAGACTTTCCAATTATGAGGGACTACACTAATGTATTCCCCAAAGAGTTTCCCGGTCTTCCTCCTGATCGATAGGTTGATTCTTCAATTGAACTTATTCTTAGATTAGTGCCTATATCTACGACTCCCTATAGAATGGTCAGTATTGAGTTTGATGATCTAAAAAACATATTTCAACATAATATAGATATGGGTTTTATATTTACAAGTGCTTAACAATGGGGTTTTCTACTTCTATTGATCAATAATATGGGTGGGTTAATGTGCCTCTATATTTATTATCATGAACATAATAAAATCATGATAAATAACAAGTATCATATTCCACAGGTAGATGACTTGTTCAATCCACTACATGGTTCCAAGTATTTCTCTAAGGTGGACCTTCGATTGGGATATAACTAATGAAAGGTGAAGATAGAATATATTCCCAAAAATTCCTTTCAAACTAAGAATAAAAACTATGAGTTCATAGTGATTCACTTCTGAATCACTAATACCCCAACAATATTTATGTATGTAATGAATAGTCTTTAAATATTTCCTTAAAAAATTTATGGTAGGCTTTATAGATGATATTTTAATATACTCTAAATGTTATGAGGGTCATGTGGAGTATTTGAATACTATTCTATAGACTTTTTGAAAGGACAATATTTTTGAAAAGTATAAAAAATGTGATTTTTGTATGGAGAATGTATCATTATTAGGATATGTTATCACCAGAAAAAGGAATATTTGTGGACCCTTCTAAGATAATGGAAATTAATGAGGAGCCCAAAAAAAATATGTAATGGATATCTTTATTTTACATAGACTGTCTGGGTACTACCAAATATTTGTGAGAAAGTTCTCGTGATTGTCAAACTCGCTAACCAAGCAGACTCAGAAGAGAGAAAAAATATTCCAGACTGATAAATGCAAAAAGAGATTCATGAAATTAAAAAAGAGACTCATCACAACAAAATTACTCATTCTACCCTCAATAATTTAAATTTTTATTTTATATATTGATTTTTCAATTAAGGACTTTGGCTATATATTTAGGAAAAATTATAAAGTGATATCCTATGCCTAATTCCAGTTGTGGGTTCATGAGCAGAATTTTCTAACACATGATCTGGGATTAGTTGTAGTGAGATTTCTTTTGATAATATATAATCATTATATTTATGGTAAGTAGTGTGAAATATATATAGATCATAAAATCCTCAAATATAAATTCCCACATATGGAAATTTATATGCACCAATGAACATGGTTACATATAATAAAGCACTATGACTAGTCAATCTACCATCCTAGGAAAAAAATAAAGTGATAGATGCTCCAAGTATAAAGGATACCAAAACCTTATTAATGATGATAATTGAAAATGATTCAATCTTATTATAATTTTGAGAATATACATGTCGATTATAAAGGAAGTTCCATCATCATTCGTATCTCAAATGATTTCTCAGCCATTACTTTTAGAGATGATAAAAGATACTCAATGAGGTGATTTGGAAACCAATAATAAGGTGGAAACTACAAGAAAAGGTAAATAATTAGAGATAAAAATTGAAGAAGAATGAGTTGTAAGATTTAATCCATGATTATATGTACTATCAAATCCTAAGATAAATATGGAGTCATTTAATAATAAACATAGCATGAACTTGTCCATCCACCTAGGGAGCATGAAGATGTATCGAGATATGATAGAGATCTATTGGTGGGACAATATTAATATAGAGATAAAAGAATATATATCAATGTTCTTTGAATTTTAGTAGTTTTTGACTGGAAAGAAAAAGTCCAAAGGGATAATGCAACCATTACCTATAGCAACATGGAAATGGGAATATATCACGATGGAGTTTTCCATGGTCATCAAAATTCATCAAGAGGAAATAATTCTATATGTTATGGGGGGATTGTCTTACAAATATTTATCATTTCATTGAAATTTGATAGGACGTATCACTTGATCAACTTGTAAGGATATGCATTAGATAAGGGATTAGGCTTCATGGGCACCACTATCGATTGCATCTGATTGAGATCCGAAATTTACATCAAAATTATTTAAAATTATCCAACATTATCTAAACATTGAGTTGAACTTCAATAAACATTCCCACACCAAAACTAATGGAAAATCTAAGTATACTATCTAGAAACTTTAGGAAATATTGAGAACATTAATGATAGACTTAAAAGGAGGATGTGATCAATATATTACTTTGTTGAGTTCTTGAATAAAAAAATATTTCTCTCAAGGATAGAAATAGATAATTATGAATTACTTTATAGAAAGATCTTTATAAAACATGTGTTTTGGGTTGAGGTTGGTGAATGTAAGGTTCCTGGACCAAAAATGGTCAAGGAAATAGTATTAAAGGACAATATCATTCAATAAAACTTCAGGGATTCACAGAGTTGATGAATTGATATAATGAAAATAATTAAAGAGTAATAGAGTTTGAGGATGGAGATAATGTAGTCCTCCTCATATCTCCACATAATAGAGTCATGATATTTGGGAAGAAGGGTAAGCAATGTACTGGGTAAATTATCCCCTTTGAGATTCTCAGCAACATCAGATCCATGGATTATCAGATTTCTCTCCCACCAACCATCTCTCAAGTAAAAAATATGTTCCACATATCCCTATTAACGAAGTACATACTAGATATCTCACATGTTTTGAAATCATAGGTTGTACAAATAGAAAATTATATACCATCTAACGAACAAACAGTGATGATCTTGGACGATACATACAAATCTATATTCCACAATACAACTCACCTAGTTAAAGTAATTTGGAAAAACCATAAGTACAAGATGCAACATGGGAACCAGAGGAAGTGATGAAGTAGAAGTAACCTCAAATTTATCACCCTATAATGTGAAATAAAAATTTTAGGGTGAAATTTCATAAGGGGGAGAATGTAACAAGCCAAAATTTTATCAAATGATTTCCATTTTAGATATTTAATTGGGTCATATTTAGAAATATAATATTTTATAATGCACACAAACCACTTTATAAAACTGAAAAAAATATTATATTAATTTAATAATTATATTTAGAAAATTAAAATGTCCATAATAATTCATAATATTACAGAGGGATTAAAAATAGAAAAAAAGATAACTAAATTATGAAAATTTGGATATGCTTGAGCCACTAGAATAACAAAAATCAAGAACAAAACTTTAGAAATGGAGCAGAATATTAGTAATGAAATATTAATTTTGAATATGAAAATATATATAACATTGAGAGAAAAAATAATTTAATAAATAATGAATTAAATTAAAGGTATTTATAAAATATAGATAAACCATATGACCATTAAAAATATGATAATTGGAATAATATTCTGACCATTGTAATATTAATTTAACCATTTGAATAGTAATATGTCCATTAGAAATAGTTACCAGACTGTTAGAATATTATTTTCGCTTATGAAATTTAAAAAAAAATTTAGGTATATTATAAAATAAAAAATATGTAATATTTATATCAAATTAAAAGTATATTTTTTTTAAAAAAAATTATAAAATAAGTGTTCCTATTTTTCTAAACCATATATGTTTTATAAAAATTTTCATAACCAATAAATGAGCATTTAATTTCAAAATTAAATTTATCATATATTAAAATTATTCTCATAAAATGTATTTCATCTTTGGAACCTACCCATCGAATAATTGTTTGTGTGATTTTTTGGTATTTTTCTAATGTTGGTGCATTTTAGGTGAATAGTTAAAAATAATAAAACATTGTATTTAGATATATATGCTGAATATCTGAATTATTGGGTTATGTATGTGGTAAGAAGCCATTATTTATAACTAAAATGAATCATTTACTGTATATAGAGTTACATGAATCAATACTATTCATTTTTTTGATCTCACTTCAATCATCGATTTTTATTTTCCAAAATGTATAGGTATAGAAATAGAAGACAAAGAATAGAATAAATATAAAAAAATCAACTAGAAAATTAAAGTGTCTGAAAATAGTGCAGGACAAGTGTGTTGCCTCTTATAAGGTTCACTGCCTTAATTGTTAGGCAACTCATGCTCGAAAAGCATGTAATACTTATCCATTAACCAACCATTGATGTGAGAAAATATGAAACATTATTACTCTCACGCCAAGTGTGATGGACCCTAATTTGATTATTAACATATCTCCTATTCCAAAATATAAAATAGAAATCGAACAAGGGATGGTACCTAAGCCATGTAGGTAATTTGACAACATTACAAAGTCCTTCTCAACCATCAACAAATTGATATTCTTTTCCCTACATAACTGAATACCTGTGACCATCACCATTGCGTCAGCCTAAAGAGAATCCCCACTTCCATAGCACACTATGAACAGCAAAAACGAAATCTTCCCATGGATATTGTACCACACCACCACCCCTAATGACCCCATAGTATAAAAACCATCCATGTTGAGCTTCTGATAAGAAAAATGAAGGTCCAATCGAACCCAGTGGCCCTACTTGGCTCTCATAGGTGAGTTGATGGAGGTTCTTCTAGCTAACATTGGTCAATGATAAGAATATTATTCCTAGTTCATAAACTGATGGATCATTTGAATAATAATTATTTTGTATGTGAATAGAATATCTCTCCATGTGGAGGAAATTCCATCCACCAGTGTCGTGTTATACGCCAGCAAGATGCACCAACAACCTATAAGGAGGACCAATTCATGCACCTTCCTCTCTGGAATTGCTGATATCATAACCTGAAACTAGACATGAAGAAACATTGTTACCTATATGATAGAGGTGGTAAAATGAAAAAAAATTCCAAAACTCCTTCCAAACTGAGAAATCCCACTAACTTTCAAAGAATTGGTGCAACGAGCTCTCCTCCTGAAAGTCCACACAACACTAAAACCAAGAAAAGAGATTAATTCCCATGAATTTAACATTTTTGTAAGTGGGTAATGCCTAGTTATTGATTCTTCCTAAAATAAAATTGTATTTAATAGGAATCTTCTTAATCCATAACAACTCACCCACATGTCCTCTTGGACGGGATACGTCATCACTCTTATGAAAACTTTTACTGAGAACCAGCCTGATGAGGATCTAGTAAAGACACACCTTTTTGGTTTATCATTTAACTCATTAAGATCAAATATATCCATTTTTTCTTATTCAAGATGGCATCTATAAAGATTTGGTTCTTTCTTGAATGCCAGAAATTGAAATTTGTAACAAGATAACTAGAGAAACCAAGTGTGTTTCCTGCCCAGTTATGGTACCAAAAAGAGACATCTCCCCTACACATGTTCCATCAGATAATGTTATTAATTATTGTAATATGAGGATGAATGGAGACCATAAATAGTGAAGAATATCCCTCACCATGGCCGTGTTCTTCTAACATGTTTTTTTCCATGAAACTTCCCCATAGGCTCTGTTCCTCAAAGACCTCCCACACCAATTTCACATTCATACATTGAAGAGTATACAATTGAATTGTAAAATTTAGCCTCCTTTTTTAATATTCATATTGATTATTTTTGAAGAATCCTAGTGACACTTACCTTCTAATTGTGCTTCCTAGATGAACGAAGTCAGGATGCTATCAATATGAGAGATTACTCTCGTTTTGTAACGACCTAGAATTCTATCAATGAAATTTTCCCTCATTATAATTATGTAAGATATTATAAATCAAATACAATTACGTATAGACAACTATAAAAAAATTATAAATGAATAATTAATGAAATAATTGGTATTTATAGAAATTAAAAAACCTAAACCAATGGAACAATAACTTGACCTTTGGAATAGTAATATGACCCTTATGAAAAGTAAACCGTCTAATAGTACAGTAACCTCAACCATGAGAGTATAAATTAAATTTATCCATCTTATAAATGAAAATATGATATAATAATATCATAGTATAAGTAATTAAATGTTTTAAAAAATATAAATTACATGTTGGTATTTTTATAAAACACAAAAAATTATTTTCAATTTTCTAATCAATATAATAACTAAAAAACAATATTTTTATAAATAAATTCATAAATTAATATTTTTTTGAATTTTAATTTTAAAATAATTTTATGAGGCCTTATCTAATTTTTCAAAGTGTTATTAAATTAGTAATAATTTTAAAATCGATATTATTCTAACAAAGTAAGATTTTAATTAAAAATTAAATTTCTCATATTTAATATTTTATTTTGATAGAATATAGTTATTTTTTGAATTATAAATTTCTAGAAATGGTTAGGGTGATTTATTTTGGATTTTTCTAAAATAATTGATTTTTAGTGAAATAGTGTAATACAATAATTTATGGTATTTAAAGAATAAATGATTTATTGAGTCATAAATGATGTAAGGCTGAAATAAGACCACAATATCTAAGTCTAAATTATTTAATATATTTAGTGATATGGGTTAGACTATTCGTTGTCTTGATCCAAAAATAATAAACAAATGAATAAAATAATAAGAAACACCCCACTTTTCCACTGTAAATACAACCCTAACCACCTCTTTTTCTCACATATCGATTACCTTGAAGCTTTTACAAATTATACTCATTATTATTCCCAAGTATCTCCCACTCTTCTATGATCATTTTTTCCGAAAAAACCAAAACCAATTCCCCTAAGGAGGTTCTCAAGGAGAAGAATTCAATAGGTAACAACCTCTCTCTTTTTCTTTTAGTTTCCTCCCAATTTATTTTCATTTTTTCCCTCTTCTCACCTTAATTTATCCAAGTGACATGATAACTCTAGTATATTTTATATAATTTAATTTTTTTGTTAATTTAATTACCCATCATCATTTCTCTAATCCTCCCCTTTTGTTCTAAAAATGAAATCACTGTATGTGTTGTGTTAATTTATCACATTCACGGACAGAAAGTAACAAATTTCCTTTCCATCCTTCAAATATGACCATAAAACCATTTTTTTGGTTAAAAAATATTATATTATATGTATTAATGTTTATTTAATGTTCAAGAACCTGTATATATACATAATACTAATTAATAAAAAACTAGTTTGTTGTGATTGATAAAATGCCAAAATAATCCAAAGAGATATCATTAATATTGTATCTAATGATTCATACTCACATCTTCAAAAAAAGATATATAAGAACATTTAATATTTTCTATCTTCATTAATAACATATAATTTAAAATTTGGGAAACTATTTTCATTTCACATGGTATTCCATACATGTATACAAGTAAACTGAACATGAAATTTAAGGAAACGAAATCTCCCAGAATGAAGAAATTTTATTTTATAACTTATCAAATAGACCATAAATGAACCTGATTAAATTATAATCTATAAAATTATGTTTAAAAAGTTTATTAATTAAATAACTAATGAATCTAATTTCATTATCCCAGACATTAATTACAAGTGAAGAACACTTTTGAAAATAAGGTAAGAGATTCTTTCAGATCCTCCACTTCTCCTTTGGGTTTGGATTTCTCTCTCTTTACCCCAATGAAATTCTTATTTATTTTTATATAATTATTTTATATTATATTTATATGTTCTAAAATATTTTATCCATTTTATTATATCCTTATTTTATGGGTAAATACATGTTTTAAAAAGTTTCCTTCTTAATTCTTCCCGATAAGCAAGCCCAATTAAAGGTAACTTTCTGATTTCATACCCATTTTCAAGAAAACTTCATAATTTTTTTAAGTGAACTATTATATAAATCACTAATTTTAATATGGAAAAAATATATTGGTTTATTTACGGTTTTATAAAAACATTTATTACTTTTCCACTTTAAATAATCTTTATAATTTCCCCTTAAACCGAACTAAAGTGCTTATTTATAATGTTTCTTAAACAATTTTTTTTCATGTTTTAAATTCATTTGGACATAATTTATCATGGTATATGGATATTTTCCTTTATTAATGTAAATTTATTAGTTAAATACATTATTTCATGGACACTATTATGATACACTCCTTGGTTATGCCATATGATAGGATTGTGATACCCATTTCCCTCCATGGGTAACCATTAAGTTTATATTTGATTATTCATGTGGAACATATATTAATGAAAATGTTATGATGGGTAACCCAAAATGGTTCTTAAATGAATTTTTTAATGTTTAGTCTCATGACCAGTCATGTGAAATGGTATTGGTTATTATCCTTAACCCATTATCCTTCATGTGCAATGGTCTAGGTTTTTATCCTTGACTCCTGATCCTCTATGTGAAATGTTCATGGATATTAGCCTTGAATCATGCTTATTTCATGTTTTATATTGTCTCCACATTTATATGATTCCATTATTACATGACCCCCTGTTCTATATGTTATGTTAATTAATGTTACATGATTTTTTATGTGATCATTTTATGCTTTATAACCCAAGTGATATGATTTATTCATATTCATATTACTGGGATTTTTTGCTGATTCCTTTATTCATGTAGTCCCACAGTTATCCTATAAGGATGTTAGGGCTCAAAAGAATTTAGAAGCTAATTATAAATATTAAATAAAATAATTTTTTTATTTTGGTTTCATTCTATTTAATTATGTAACTACTTTTTAAAAGACACTAGACATTACAATTCATCGTTTGTATTTGAAGTCTAGTTATACATAAAATCTTTTTATAATATGTGTAAAAGGGTAGTTCTATTATAGTTGGTATTAGAGGACGGTCTAGTTATTTTTTGACATATGGACTTCAGAACTTTAGTAAGAACCATAAGGAAAATTCTATCACCATGGATAACCTAGATTAGAACATATTTAATTACAGGGAAAGATATATTTTCTATTTAAAATTTTATCCTTTTTATGTTAATTTTTGCATGATTATTTTTTAAGTAATCAATCCCCCTAATTATAATTTCTTTTTTTTAGTTAATTGAGGGAAATAAGAGAACCCATTTCAACAATCAATGTGAAAAAAATGTGATGATTTCCCTAATGAAATTCCAAATCTGATGGAAATATAAGATCAAAACCTTATGTTAGTACATTCTAAATAGGACCAAGTTATGAATAATAACATGAATTGTGTTGATCACCCTCCTTCTCTTAAAAAACGAGAAAGTTGTGGTTGAATCCTTTATATAGAAAATGCCTCCCATTATTAGTGTATATTATAATCCCATACTCAAAGAAGAATGAATAAACTCCATTGAGAAGATATTCTCTATTCCCTAATGCTCAAAAGAATAGAAAGTTAAAATGACAGTCTATCAATTTGATGGGGTAGAAGATCAGTGGTGGGAAATTATCCACAACATAAATTCCAACGATGAAATTGATTCTATTGGTTGGTATGAATTCAAGATAATATTTTTCACTAACTATTTTCCATGAATCCTCCACTTCAATATGGAAAGAGAGTTCCTCAGACTAATGGGGAAGGAAGAAAAGTCTATCGGGGCGTGTGAAGGAAACTTCACAAGAATAGAATGATACACATCTGGTTTTTTCATAAACCCTGAAATCAAGATCGATTAATTTTTTATTAGACTAAATCCAAGTTTACAAAAGGAAGTGGAGATTTGAGGGTTTGATAGCTAGGAATATATTGTCTGTTGTGCCCTTAATGTTGAAATGGAGATCTAAGACTCTTAGAGGTCACTTAGGCCTATAGGAAAAAAGTGTAAAATAGAGTTTAATATGCGATGATTAGAAGATAAATCCAATGAATAAAAGAAATACCAAAATCCCATGTGTCAAAATTATGGGAAAAATAATCTTGGGAACTATCTAAAGGGAACCACGAAATGATTCAAATGTGGGAGAATGGGGCATCTAGATATTATCTATCGAAGGTATATAAAGAATACCACTAATGTGAAAGAATAAAGGATGGTTCAGATCAATACTCAGTTTTTAGTGTAGTGTTTCAACTACAGGTAATATGGGAATTATACGAACCATTTCCCTAAGTCATGGGTTGTTGGAGGAAATCAACACTGAAAACTTCTAAGGAATAATGTAAGGGTATATGAAATCACTGTTATTATAGTGGAGCTCTAAATAGATGTGGTGATAGGTATGCTGATTATTATTTCCAGAATATCAAATGTACTATTTGATTGTGTTCTATGCATTATTTATTACCCTTCAAGTTTAGTATAAATTTTCAAACACCACCTCAAAATATGGAGTTGGAATTATCTATGAGAACATAAAATGAGGAAAATATTTTAAAAAAATATTATAACTCTCCCTCTTTAATCATTGTGGACTGAACATCGTAGAAAATATTTTCTTAATTTGGTTTAGTTTGATGCTATATTTGGTATTGATTGTATATCTTTATGCTAATAAAAACTATAATTCCAGGAAAGAGATATCACTCTTTATATCTCAAGGTATCCTCTAATTCTATATAAGTGTAAGGTGGTGGATGAATCTCTGTTATAATAACAGTCTAAATTATTGTTATTATTTCTTTATGGGAAATCATTTCTAGCTCAAATGATAGAGAAAGAGGATATGATCATGATTGAAGACATTCCCCATGCGAGGGACTACACTGATGTGTTCCTCTAAAGGGCTACCTAGTCTTCCTACTGATCGTAAAGTTGGATATTCAATTGAACCTATTCTTGGATCTCTACCTATATCAAATAAACCATATATAATTTCCATCATTTAGTTCGAATAATAGAAGAAGTAGTTGTAGGAGAATCTAGACAAGGTATTTATATTCCCGAGTGCTTCACAATGTGGTTTTCTAGTCGTCTTTGTAAAAAATATGGATGCATCAATGTGCCTCTGCATTTATTATCACAAGAATCAAAATCATGATAAATAACAAGCATCCCCTTCTACAGATAGATGAATTTTTAATCATCTATTTGGATCCATGTATTTATCTTTGGAAAACCTTTGGTTAGGATATCAACAATTAAAGGTGAGGAAGATAGATATTCTAATGGATACCTTTAGAACGAGGCTTGGACACTATGAGTTCATAGTGATGCCTTTTTGACTCACTAACGCACCCAAAACTTTCATGGATTTGATGAATATATTATTTATAGATTACCTTGACAAATTCACTGAAGTATTTATTAAAGATATTCTGATATACTTGAAAATAAAGGAGGAACATGATGGGAATATGAATACTACGATGAGGACTTTGTAAAGGGAGAATCAGTATTCAAATTACAGTAAATGTGAGTTTTGTAAGGATGACGTATCATTCTTGGTTAATGATATCACCAAAAATGGAATATCCGTTGACTCTTCCAGGAAAAATGAAATTGAGGAGTTGCCCGGGCGAACATTTGTAATGGATATATGTAGTTTCCTTGTTCTAGATGGGAATTTCTAACATTTTTTGAAGAAGATATCATGATTGTAAAACCCAATGACGAGGATGACTCAAAATGGAATGATGTTTTTATGGAAAAGTGTATGGGAATACTTCATTAAACAGTTGAAAAAGAGGCTGATCACTACACCAATGCTAACAATAATGGAAAGTGGGGAACTCCTTTTGGGGTATAAAGTTTTTTCAAATAAGGTCATTGTCTATGTAATGATTAAAAATGATAATGTAATTGAATGATATTAAAAGGAGTTTAATTCATGAGAAAAACTATCCCACCCAAGATCTGGAGTTGATGGTTGTGATCTTTGCATTAAAAATCTGGCGGTATGATCTTTATGGGGAGAAGTGTGAGATATATACTAAGAATAAGATGCTCAAATTTAAATTCACATTGAAGGATCTTAATATGTTCCATCGAATATGGTTATAACTCATCAAATATTATGACTACTCAATAAACTACCATCCTAGTAAAGAAAATAAAGTACTGAATGCTCTATATAGAAATGATCCTACATATGTATGAATGATGAGAGTTTATAAGGATCTAATCTTATTAGGCCTAAAACCTATGGACATGTGAATCATTAAAGTAGGAATATCGTCAATTTTTTCTAAAATGATTGATCAACCATATCTCATGGATAAAATAAAGGATTATCAATGAAATAATGTATAGGTTCATAAAAAGGTGGAAACTATTAGAAATGGGGAATCCTCAGAGTTCAAAAAAGATTTAGAATAAGTTGTGAGGTTTGGGTCACAACTATGTGTACCATCAAATCCCAAGATAAAAAAATAAATTATGAATGATGCACATAGCTCAACCTTCTCTAATCAGTATGGGAGAAGAAATATAAATCGTTATCATTGAGAGAAATATTGGTGAGACAATATGATGAAGGAGATCACTAAATATACAAAAACGTTTCTGGTATGTCTGCTTGTGAATGCCAAAAGGAAAAATCTAAGGGGATTATGGAACCATTACATATAGAAACATAGAAATGGGAAAAATCACCATGGAATTTTTCAATAGACTTCCAAAAACATCTAGAAGAAATACATAAAAACAGGTTATTGTGGATCTTTATATGAAAAATTTATCTTTACCTCAATTGGAGAGGAATTATCACTGAATCAACTTGCACAGATATACATCAGATAAGTGGTAAGGTTTCATGGAGTACTAATATTGATTTTATCTGATCATGATCTAATATTTTCCACCATGTTCAAAAAATATTTCCATACATTCTCTAAACATAGAGATCAACTTTAGTATTTTCTATCATCCTCAAATTGATGACCAATCTTAGTGGAATATTCATAAAATGGAAGACATGTTTGGAGGATGTTTAATGGATTTCAAGGGAGGATGAGACCAACATCTTCCTCTAGTAAATTTTTCTTACAGCAGTAGTTCCCACTAAATCATCCAAATGGCTCAGTATAAAGCACTTTATTAGAAAATTTGTGAAAAACCTACATACTATGTTGAAGTCAGTGAACATAAGCTTCTCAGAACTGAAATAATTGAATAAATTGCAGAAAATGAGAAATCCATTCAACAACACATCACGGAATCCCAAAGTAGATTGAAGAGTTATGTAGATAATCATTAACAAGTCCGTGAGTTTAATGTTGGGGAAATGGTTTTCTACCACATATATTCATAGAAGAGGATCATGAGATTTTGGAAAAAGGGAAAGATGAGGTCCTGGTATATCAGAACCTTTGAGATTCTTTATCATGTTAGAGTTGTGTCATATCAACTAGAACATCCACCAACCATGTCTCAAGTAATGATTATTTCCACATATCCCTCACATGGAAGTTAAAAATGGATCCCTCACATTTACTATATTCAGATGTGAATGATTTGGAAAATTATCTCTCTTATAGGGAGTAGCTAATTAAAATATGATATAATTATATCATAGTATATGTAATTAATTATTTTAAAAATGATAAATTGTGTTTTTTTATAAAACAGAAATGTTCAATTACAATTTTATAATTAATATAATGATTTAAAATAAATTTTATTTTCATATAATATATTCCTAATTTAATATATTTTTTCATATGATTATAATATAATTTTATAAGACCTTATCTAATTTTTCAATGTGTCATAAAATCAGTTATAATTTTAAAATTAATATTTTAAAAATTAATGATGATTTTATTCAATAATTAAATTTATCATATTATTTTCATAAGTTGTAGTTAATTTTTAAAATCTAAACGATGAAAAATTGTTATA
The DNA here is from genome assembly GCA_963277665.1 of Viscum album. Taxonomy (NCBI): domain Eukaryota; kingdom Viridiplantae; phylum Streptophyta; class Magnoliopsida; order Santalales; family Viscaceae; genus Viscum; species Viscum album. Next base: position 785,865,318 of record OY728157.1, read on the forward strand.
GTGTATTTTTGGGAATGTTCTAAAACAGAAGATCTTTTGGTGAAATAGAGAAATATGGTAATATATGATATTTAATAAATACATGATTTATTGATTCAGAGAATATTTATGGATAATGAAATCCCATAATATAAAAATACCATCCAATATTTAATATATTTAGTTATAAAGTTCAAAATATTCATAATCTTCTGCAAAAATAATAAACAAATGATAAAAGTAATCAAAAAACACTCCTCTCCTCCACTATAAATACTACCCTCACCACCTCATCTCCTAACACCTAAAAAGCCTTGAATCATGTAAAAATTATAGTCAATACTCTTCCCAAGTCTATACTATATGTAAAATATCCTTTTTTATCAACAAAATACCAAACCCAATTCCTATAAACTGGTTCTCATGAAGAAGAATTTAGGAGGTAAAAACCGCTTTCTTTTTCATTTAATTTCCTAACAAATTTTTTCTATATTTTTCTCTCCTCACATAACCTTATCCAAGAGACATGATAAATCTAGAATATTTTATATAATATAATTTTATTTTTTTTAATATAATAACCTATCACCATTTCTCTTCCCCTCCCCTTCTTTTCAAAAAATGAAAACATCATTTGTGATGTGTTAATTTATCACATTCAAGGACGATGAGTTTTCAATTTCTATTACCACCTTCAAGGCTAGTCATAAAACCATTTTTGTGTTTAAAAATATTATAAGATATGTATTATATCTTATTTTATATTTTGGAGCTAGTATATATGGATAATATTAATTAATTAAACAAAACTATTTTGTAATGATTGAAAAGGGCCAAAATAATCTAAATGGTTATCATTAAGATTTTGTCAAATTCATCATCATCATATCTGGAAAAAAGATGAAATATAATACCATTTAATATTATTTATTTTAATTAATAACATATAATATCAAATTTTTACAACTATTTTCTTTTCAAATGATATTCTATACATGTATACAAGTAAACTGATCATGAAAACAAAGGAAATAAACACTCCCTGAATCGTGGAATTGTATTTTATAACTTATCAAAAAGGCTATAAAAGGACATAATAAAATTATAATAAATAAAATACATGTTAAAGAGGTTCTTAATTATATTATTAGTTAATATAATTTCATTATCCATTACATGAAGTACAAGTTACGAGCACTTTTGGACATAAGTTAAGGAATTCTATCCGAACATCCATTTTTTCCATCGGGTCACAATTTATTTCTCTTTAACCCAATGTAATTATTATTAATTTTTATATAATTATTAGGAATTCTATGTAAATGTTCCAAAAATATTTTATCCATACAAGTTTATCCTTCTTTTATGGGGAAATATATGTTTTAAAAGGTTCCTCTCTCAATTCATCTCGATAAGCAAGCTCGATTAAAAGAAACTTCACAATTTTTACCTATTTTAATGTGTACTTTATAATCTATTTTAAAACAAAATTATTTTTTAAAAATAAATAACTTTATCATGAAAAACATCATTGTTTAATTTCTGGTTTTATACAAACAATTATTTATTTTCCATTTTAAATAATATTCAATATTTTCCCTTAAACCGCACTAAAGTGCTCATTTCTACTGTTTCTAAAAGGTTTTTTTACATTATTTCAATTTAGTTGGACGTAATTTATAAATATATTTTCCAAAATTACCTTGTAAATTCCCATTTCTTATTTTAATCCATTCTTTCATGGACACCGTCATGATACATGCTTTGATTATGCCTTATGATATGATTATGATACCCATTCCTTTACAAGTGTAACCCGTATATTTATGTTTGATTATTCATGTGGAACACATAGTCATGAACATGTTTTTATGGGTTCACCTATATAGTTCTAAAATTCATTGGGTAACAATTATTCTCATGAGACTTCATGTTTCTGATCTTTGGGGTTAGCCTTGACTCATGCTCCTCCACGTGTAATGGTCCTGATGGTTAGCTTTGACTCATGATCCTCCCAGTGAAATGGTCTTGGATGTTATCCAAGAATAATTATTATTTCATGTTTTATTTTGTTTCCATATTTATATTATTCCATGATTATGTGATCCCATGTTCTATATATTATGTTTATTCATGTTCCATGCCATTTTATGTCATCATGTTATGCCTTCTAACCTTGTGTTATGCTTTATTCATATGTTTATTACATTACTAGGATATTTAGCTCACCCATTTGTTAATGTATTCACCAAGTTATGATATGAATAAGTAAGGGATAAATTTATTTCAGGAGGTCATTATGAAGATTAAATAATATATGTTTTTATTTTGGTTTCATGATTTTTAATTATATACCTAATATTCTGAAGACACAAGACTTTGAGATACATGGTTTGTATTTGAAGGATAGATAATATTAAAATCATGTAATATTATATGTAAAAGGATAGTTATTTTATAATTTAGGGCGTTAATTGATTAGAGATCTTGAACTATAATAGAGAAGATAATACTATTCACGAGGGTTATTTTATGGACAAAAGATAGATATCTATTTTTCTAGTTCATAATTCTCTATGAGATCCTTTAAAATATTTTATAAAAATGATGGATTAAAGGCCCACTCAAGGAGATGGAGCTTCCTAGGTAATCCATTTGGAAGTTTCCCTATAGAGATACTACTGTTAATGAGTCGATATAGAATATATTGAGTGATAATGACAATGGCTGGGGATATCAGATCACCTTGTATTATCCCATATATTTCTTTAAAAACCCAATATTTTCCTCACAAAGGACACTAAGAAATAAGTGTATATAAATAACCTAAAAAACTATCCTCAGTTTTTGAGGAAAATCCCATACTTTCAAACAACTTTATGATAAAATTCCACTCAACATGGTCATAATATTTATCCATGTCAATCTTGATTTCCATTTTTGAACCAATGACCTTGGGATTAATGTCATTGATCACTATTTGGTCCAACCTTATTCTACCTTCCATTTAAGGGGTAATACATAGCATAAGTTCATTTATAAAATGAATTATATTTATACCTTATGATTGAGTCACTTCTGTGGTGTACATAAGCATTCACATGTTATGACGGGTGAACTCATATCGCGTTCCAATGCATTGGGAATTAATTCTCATAATACATCATGTATATTATTAGGGAGTAAACCTAATACATTATTAATATTTTTACACCATGTGATTATGTATTTGAAGGTAGCCTTGAATAATGTTTATGTCATGTTATATATTTCTTCCACATTCTCTTGTGATAATATTTTTGACAACTCTCAACAATATACCACTCATTGTGACTGGTAGAAGTATTTTCATCAATACATGACAATCATGAGATTTCATACCTATTGATTTATAATACTTAAATGAAATAAACTTATTCAAATATGAAGAATTACCACTAGTTACTTTAATACCATAATGAAAATGAAAAATAATCAACTTTTTATTCTTTCTTATTGTGTGACTAGCCAGAGGTAAATATATTCTATTTCCATTCATAGTGCGAGCTAACTCCAAATGTATTCCCATTGATATCAATTCCAATATAGCATCCAATCCATCTATTTTTCATTCATTTTATGTCTAAAAATGTTCCTTTCAAACTGTGACATATGTTTTTCTCAACATGCATAAAATCAATGTTAAAATTTATCTCTAAAAATCTCCAATAAGGTAGTTCGAAAAAGATAGAACATTTCTTCCATATATTTTTTTGAAGACCATAATGTCATTTATTTTTAAATGTTTAATCAATATTATTCACCCTACCATAATATTCTTTTACTTGAAATGATTGAGTGGGAAGGTTGTATTCTAGTAAACCGTTGAATGCTTTTTTTAATCTAAGATAAGGACGATTAATTTGAAAAAATATTCAATGTTCCATGTAAACTGTATTTCTTACATTATACAATTGATGATATGAAGTATCTTCTCCAAAAATTGGACATGCTTTATGTCCCTTAACACTATATCCAGATATGTTTCCATATGCAGGAAAGTCATTTATAGAGAACATTATCATAGCATGTAAAATAATATACACTTTCATTTTTTCATTGAAAACATTAACACATGTCTCCCATTGAAATTTAAAATCATCAATAAATGGTGAAAGATACACATCAGTATCATTTATTGGCTATTTTGGTCCAAATATCCTCGATATCATCATAACATATTTTTCTTCATACATAGATGCGGAGAAAAGTTACAAAATACCGACAAAAAAGACACAAACTATGCTAGCTACTTAGGCTCTAATATAGATTCAATCCATCCATACAAAATACAATTATTACATTTCTAATTTCACTTCCAAAATAAATTTTTTTTATCAAATATCTTCCACTTAGTGAATCAACAGGTTGAAGTAAGTTACCATTAGAGATACACTCATATGAATTCCTTTACAACCTTTTTGTGACAATTAAATTAGAAAATCGACGCTTCAAAAGTGTAATTATTGAAAGGTATAAAATTTCTTTAGAAAAAGCTATGATTCTGGTACCCAAGAATGAATCATAGTTGAATTATCAGAATTATATGAAACAAATTATAGGACGATATCAATATAAAGTAAAAATTGATTTTCTATGAAGTTAGATGTTAGTACATGAGAATGATTCTAAGTTGAATTTTTCACCAATCTTATTGCATGATGTCCCACATGTAGGAAAATTGAAAAAAATTCAAATTATTTCCAATAAAAAACAATAATTGGTGAAATCTTGTATGTTTTTATACCCCAACCCCATTGGCCATAATACTTTCATCACCTCATAATTGAAATCTGGAAGACCATTTATTTCTGGTATTATCTATTTTAAAAGTTCATGTAGGTTATAGAAACTTTTTTACGCCATCTTTTTCTTGATTTCAAGTTAACTAATATCAAAACTAATGATAAAACTATATATATTAGGCAACCTGGGAAAAATGGTTTCTCCGAATCTCTATAAAATCATTCAATTGTTATTGTATTTTCGATGGTTTGAACACCTAAATCATGAATTAATTCTCCAATATGATCCTATGCTTCATTAAGAATATTTTCATCAAAATTAGATGTTTAATTTTCTATTCTTTCACCATGATATATCCAATGTGTATAATTAAGGATAAAACCATAGAAAATGAAATGATCCTTGATTTCTATGGAGTTTAAATTTCACATATGCAAAAACTTCACACATGAATTGAAAATAAAATTGTTTTATTGAATCTTTTTATAGAAAATTCCAATAACTAAACAACTCCTTTTTCATATTCACTAGTGTTTTTTCAAAAAAAAATTCAACTATGATCCATTAAATAATTGATATTATAAAGTAATTAGTGAATATATTAAAACATATAAAAATTTAGATATATATATACAAACAGATAAATTTTAAACATAAAAACATAAAATAAAAATGAGTGGTATTAATACATGAAAAATTAATGATTATTAGGAATAAAATAAAAACTAAACTATTGTAGGTGTTTATTTTGTGTGGTGTGTCATGCCGATCCAAAAGTAGATTATTTGATTAGAATCAAAAATTAAAAATATCACAACTAATTTAAACTAATATATACACCTATATATATATATAAATATAAACATTTTAAAATATATATGTAAATAGATATCCCCCCGTAGGTGGCTGGGGTGGCAGGGGGGTTGAGGTGTGGGGCTCCAGTCGTGGGGTCGTGTCCCTGGGTCGTCTTTCTTTGTAGCGTGTGTATATGAATAAGACCACATTTTATATATAAACATATAAAATTTAAACACAAAAAAATAATTAATCAAAAAAATTTATGATCTATTGAGAGATATCAATTATTGTTAGGAATAAAAAAAATACTCTAGGTGTTTATTTTATTTAAATTTATAATTATAAACAATTATTTATTCTATAGTAAATGAATAAATATTTTTAAAACAATATTAGATATATTTTTTTAAACGACTATGAGACAACACTGCTTCCATTCTACCAAGATTCAGCCAAATAAAAATCAAGATTGCTCTTATGTATAGCCTCGAACCAAACCATTTGATAATCCCATCAAATAAATAATTTCTATAATTAAATAATCTTTAACAAAAATTTATAATTTTAATTCAAATACATACAAACAATTGAAGGGGTGATTCAAATTTATAACTAATAGATAATGAATTTATCCTAAACCTTTTTAAAAAAAATTAAAAATTTTGGAGTTCTACACTACATGATTTATCTTGAATATAGATGACTTACCTTGACTTTTTTTGTAGTAAGAACACTAAAACAAACAACAAAAACATTTAAAAAAACAAGAAAAAAGAATAGTAAAAAGAACTCTAATCTCGGTACCGCTCGACCATAATGGGGTTACTAGAGATGAAATATATAGATAATATCCATTGAATTCCTTGGCCAGAAAAGTAGTAAAACTAACAATTATAAAATTTTAAAAACAATGAAAAAGAAAAAATAAAATCAAAAAACTTATTATCCATATTCCAATTGACATTAAAAGAGTTACAAAGAGAAATAAAAACTTGGATCATGAATGAATAAATTATTAATGGTCAAGGATCATGAAAATATTATTTAAATTGACCAAAACCCACCACAATAGGCCTTTTAAGGGTGTCAGTAGACATCAGGAGCCTCATAGGTCCAGAGAAAAATGAAGGTGTGGAATATGAAATAATGGGTTTGCATTTGGGTTTTTTAAATCATTTTAATGTCAATTGTTACTAAGAATGATGTTAAAAAAATTTAGAAAATTTTATGTCAGTATTTATATTCCATAAAATGAACACTAAAAATATGAGACTCTTTTTTTGGGTCAGTTTTTAATAAAACTGACGCGAAACAGAATATTTTTGGCATCAGTTTATAGGAAAAACGACACCAAATACTGACTTTTCAACATCAGTTATTATAATAACAGACGCTAAAATTTAAATCATTTATTATTCTAGAATATATTATGTATAACTGATGTTATAAAGGCAATATTAAAATTACATTTTTCTACTAGTGTTAAATCATAAGTTGATGTTTATGGGAATGCAATTCTTAAAAATCTTATCATTCTCATCTTAGTGGAATTTTATGCTATATTAGGAATGGATTTTCTATTACAATATAATGATAACATAAAATATCATGATAGGGAGATTAATCTTTACATATTTATTTATCCTCCAATTCTTGTACAAGTGTAAATAGGATGATGAATTTACATTGAAATCTTCATCTCAAATTTACATATTATTTCCTTATGAGAAAGATTATCTAGCACAACTTTTTGGGACAAAGGAGAGAATAAACTTTGAATACATGCCAATTATGAGGGACTACAATAATTTATTCCCCAAAGAGTTTCCTGGTCTTCCCCTTGATCAATAGGTTGAGTCTTCAATTGAACTTATTCTTGGATTAGTGCCTATATCTACGGCACCCTATAGAATGGTCAGTATTGAGTTTGATGATCTAAAAAAATTATTTCAACATAATATAGACATGGGTTTTATATTACCAAGTGCTTAACCATGGGGTTTTCTATTTCTATTAATCAATAATATGGTTGGGTTAATGTGCCTCTATATTGATTATCATGAACAGAATAAAATCATGATAAAGAACAAGTATCATCTTCCATAGGTAGATGACTTATTCAATCCAATACATGGGTCCCAGTATTTCTCTTAGGTGGACCTTCGATTGGGATATAACTAATGAAAGGTGAAGATACAATATATTCCCAAAAATTCCCTTTCAAACTAAGAGTAATAACTATGAGTTCATAGTGATTCACTTCTAAATCACTAATACCCCAACAAAATTTATGTATGTAATGAATAGTCTTTAGATATTTCCTTAAAAAATTTCTGGTAGCCTTTGTATATGATATTTTAATATAATCTAAATTTTATGAGGATCATGTGGAGTATTTTAATACTATTCTAAAGACTTTTTGAAAGGATAATATTTTTGAAAATTATAAAAAATGTGATTTTTGTATGGAGAATGTATCATTATTGGGGTATGTTATCACCAGAAAAAAGATATTTGTGGACCCTTCTAAGATAATGGAAATTGATGAGGATCCCAAAAAAAATCTGTAATGGATATTTTTATTTTACATAGACTGTATGGGTACTACCAAATATTTGTGAGAAAGTTCTCGTGATTGTCAAACTCGCTAACCAAGCAGACTCAAAAGAGAGAAAAAAAATTCCAGACTGATAAATGAAAAGAGAGATTCATGAAATTGAAAAAGAGACTTATCACAACACCGGTACTCATTCTACCCTAAATAATTTAAATTTTCATGTTATATAGTGATTATTCAATTAAGGTCTTAGGCTATATATTTAGGAAAAATTACGAAGTGATATCCTATGCCTAATTCTAGTTGAAAGTTCATGAGCAGAATTTTCTAACACATGATCTGGGATTGGTTGTAGTGAGGTTTGTGTTGATAATATAGCAACATTATCTTTATGGGAAGTAGTGTGAAATATATATATATCATAAAATCCTCAAATATAAATTCACACATAGGGAGATTTGTATGCACCAATGAATATGGTTATATATAATAAAGTACTATGACTTCTCAATCGACTACCATCCTAGGAAAACAATAAAGTGATAGATGCTCCCTATATAAAGGATCCCAAAAACTTATTAATACTGGGAATTGAGAAGGATTAAATCTTATTATACTTATATATAATATACATGTTGATTATAAAGGAAGTTACATCATCATTCCTATCTCAAATTATTTCTCAGCCATCACTTTTGGAGAAGATAAAAGATACTTAATGAGATGATTTAGAAACCAAGAATAAGGTGGAAACTACATGAAAAGGTAAATACATAGAGATAAAAATTGAAGAAGAATGAGTAGTAAGATTTAAGCCATTATTATATTTACCATCAAATCCTAAGATAAATATGGAGTCATTGAATAATAAACATAGAACGAACTTGTCCATCCACCTAGGGAGCATGGAGATGTATTGAGATACGAGAGAGATATATTGGTGGGACAATATGAATATAGAGATAATAGAATATATATCAATGTGCTTGGAATGTTAGTAGTTTTTGACTGGAATGAAAAAGTCCAAGGGGATAATGCAACCATTACCTATAGCAACATGGAAATGGGAATATATCACAATGGAGTTTTCCACTGGTCTTCAAAATTCATCAAGATGAAATAATTCTATATGGTATGGGGGGATTGTCTTAAAAATATTTATCATTTCATTGAAATTTGATAGGACGTATGACTTGATCAACTTGTAAGGATATTCATTAGATAAGTGATGAGGCTTCATGGGACACCACTATCGATTGCATCTGATTAAGATCTGACATTTACATCTAAATTATTTAAAATTATCCAACATTATCTAAAAATTGAGTTGAACTTCACTAAACATTCCCACACCAAAACTAATGGAAAATCTATGTATATTATCTACAAACTTGAGGAAATATTCATAACATGAATGATAGACTTTAAAGGTGGATGTGATCAATATATTACTCTTTTTGAGTTCTCTTATAAAAAAATATTTATCTCAAGATTCGAAATTGATATGTATGAATTCCTTTATGGAATGATCTTTAGAAAAATTATGTTTTGGGTTGAAGTTGGTGAATGTAAGGTTCTTGGACGAAAAATGGTCAAGGAAACAGTATTAAAGGTCTAGACCATTCAATAACACTCCAGTGATTCACAGAGTTGATGAATTAATATAATGGAAATAATTAAAGAGTCATAGAGTTTGAGGATAGAGATAATGTAGTCCTCCTCATATCTCCACATAATAGAGTCATGATATTTGGGAAGAAGGGTAAGCAATGTAATGGGTAAATTATCCCCTTTTAGATTCTCAGCAATATCAGATCCATGGATTATCATATTTCTCTCCTACCAACTATCTCTAAAGTAAAAAAAATATGTTCCACATATCCCAATTAACAAAGTACATACTAGATATCTCACATGTTTTGAAATCATAGGTTGTACAAATAGAAAATGATATATCATCTGATGAACAAACAATGATGATATTGGACGATAAAGATAAATCTCTATTCCACAATACAACTCACTTAGTTAGAGTACTTTGGAAAAACCATAAGTACATGATGCAACATGGGAACCAGAGGAAGTGATGTAGTAGAAGTACCCTCAAATTTTTTACCCTTTTATGTGAAATGAAAATTTGAGGGTGAAATTTCATAAGGGGGAGAATGTAACAAGCCAAATTTTTATCACAGGATTTCCATTTTAAATATTTAATTGGGTTATATTTTGAAATATAATATTTTATAATGCACAAAAACCACATTATAAAACTGAAAAAATATTATATTAATTTAAAAATTATATTTAGAAAATTAATATGTCCCTGATAATTGAAAATATTACAGGGGGATTAAAAATAGAAAAAAAGATAACTAAATTATGAAAATTTGGATATGCTCGAGCCACTAGAATAACAAAAATCAAGAACAACACTTTATAAATGAAGAAGAATATTATTAATGAAATATTAATTTTGAAAGTGAAAATATATATAACTTTGAGAGAAAAAAGAATTTAATAAATAATGAATTAAATGAAAGGTATTTATAAAATATAGATAAACCATATGACCATTAAAAATATGATAATTGGAATAGTATTCTGACCATTGTAATATTAAATTAACCATTTGAATAATAATATGTATATTAGAAATAGTTACCAGACTGTTAGAATAGTATTTTCGCTTATAAAATTGTAAAACAATATTTATGTATATTATAAAATAAAATATTTGTAATATTTATATCAAGTTAAAAGTATAAAAATATTTTTAAAAAATTTAAAATAAGTGTTCATATTTTTCTAAACCATATATGTTTTATAATCATTTTCATAACAAATAAATGAGCATTTAATTTAAAGATTAAATTAATCATATATTAAAACTATTCTCATAAAATGGATTTCATCTTTGGAACCTACCCATCGAATAATTGATTGGGTGAATTTTTGGTATTTTTCTAATGTAAGTGCATTTTAGGTGAATAGTTAAAAATAATAAAACATTATATTTAGCTATATATGCTGAATATCTGAATTATTGGGTTATGTATGTGGTAAGAAGCCATTATTTATAACTAAAATGCATCATTTACTATATATAGAGATACATGAATCAATACTATTGATTGTCTTGATCCCACCTCAATCATTGATTTTTATTTTCCAAAATGTATAGGTATAAAATTAGAAGAATGAGAATAGAATAAATATAAAAAAAATCAACAAGAAAATTAAAGTGTCTGAAAATAGTGCAGGACAAGTGTGTTGCCTCTTACAAGGTTCACTTCCTTAATTGTTAGGTAACTCATGCCCGAAAAGCATGTGATCCTTATCCATTAACCAACCATTGATGTGATAAAATATGAAACATTGTTACTCTCACACCAAGTGTGATAGACCCTAATTTTATTATTATTATATTTATTAATACAAAAAATAAAATTGAAATAAAACAAGGGATGGTACCTAATCCATGCAGGTAATTTGACAACATTATAGATTCCTTCTCAACCATCAACAAATTGATATTCTTTTCCCTACATAATTGAATACCTCTGACCATATCCATTGCTTCAGCCTAAAGAGAATCCAAACTGCCATAGAAAACTATGAATACCAAAAATGAAATCTCCCCACGGATATTGAACCACACCACCACCCCTAATGACCCCATAGTATACAAACCATCCATGTTGAGCTTCTGACAAGAAAAATGAACGTGCCATCGAACCCAGTGAACCTACTTGGCTCTCATAGGTGAGTTGATGGAGGTTCTTCTAGATAATAGTGGTCAAAGATAAGAATATTATTCCTAGTTCATAAACTGATGTACCATTTGAATTATAATTATTTTGGTTGTGAAGAGAATATCTCTCCATGATGATGAAATTACATCCAACCATGCAATGTTCTACGCCAGCAAGATGCACCAACAACCTATAAGGAGGACCAGTGCATGAACCTTCCTATCTGGAATTGCTGATCTCATAACCCGAAACTAGACATGAAGAAACATTATTACCTAGATTATTGAGGTGGTAAAATGAAAAAAATCCCAAAACTCCTTCCACACTGAACAATCCCACAAACTTTCAAAGAATAGGTGCAACGAGCTCTCCTTCTGAAAGTCTCCACAATACCAACACCGAGAAAAGAGATTAATTCCCATGAATTCAACATTTTTTTCAATGGGTAATGCCTAGTTATTGATTCCTCCTAAAATAAAATTGTATTTAATAGGAATCTACTAACTCCATAACAAATCACCCCACATGTCCTCTTAGACGGGATACACCATCACTCTTATGAAGACTTTTAAAGAGAATCAGCCTGATGAGGATCCAGTAAAGACACACCTTTTGGGTTTATCATTTAACTCATTAACATCAAATATATCCATTTTTTCTTATTCAAGATGGCACCGATAAAGCTTTAGTGCCTGCTTGAATACCAGAAATTGAAATTCGTAACAAGATAACTAGAGAAACCAAGTGTGTTTCTGGACTAGTTATGGTACCAAAAAGAGACATCTCCCCTACCCATGATTCATCAGATATTGTTATTAATTATTGGAATATGAGGATGAATGGAGACCATAAATAGTGACGAATATCCCTCACCATGGCCTTGTTCTTGTAATATGTTTTTTCCATGATCCTTCCCCATAGGCTCCATTCCTCAAAGACCTCCCACACCAATTTCACATTCATACATTGAAGAGTATATAATTGACTGATAAAATTTATCCTCCTTTTTTAATAGTCATATTGATTATTTCTGAAGAATCCTAGTGACACTTACCTTCCAAATGTGCTTCCTAGATGAACGAAGTCGGGATACTATCAATATGAGAGATTAATCTCTTTTTTGTAACGACCTAGAATTATATCAATGAAATTTTCCCTTATTATAATTATGTAATATATTATAAATCAAATTCAATTATGTATAGACAACTATAAAAAAATTATAAATGAATAATGAATGAAATAAGTGGTATTTATAGAAATTAAAGAACCTAAACCAATGGAACAATAACATGACCTTTGGAATAGTAATATGACCCTTATGAAAAGTAAACCGTCTAATAGGACAGTAACCTCAACCATGAAAGCATAAATTAAATTTATCCATCTTAGAAATAAAAATATGATATAATAATATTATAGTATAAGTAATTAAATGTTTTAAAAATGTTAAATTACATGTTGGTATTTTTATAAAACACAAAAATTTATTTACAATTTTCTAATCAATATAAAGACTTAAAAACATTATTTTTATAAATAAATTCATAAATTAATATTTTTTTTAATTTTTATTTTAAAATAATTTTATGATACCTTATCTAATTATTCAAAGTGTTATTAAATTAGTTAAAATTTTAAAATCAATATTATTCTAATAAAGTAAATATTTAATTAAAAATTAAATTTCTCATATTTAAAATTTTAAATTGATAGAATGGAGTTATTTTTTGAATTATAAATTTCTATAAATGGTTAGGGTGATGTTTTTTGGATTTTTCTAAAATAATTGATTTTCTGTGAAATTGTGTAATACAATAATTTATGGTGTTTAAAGAATAAATGATTTATTAAGTCATAAATGATTTAAGGCTGAAATAAGACCACAATATCTAACTCTACATTATTTAATATATTTAGTGATATGTGTTAGACTATTCATTATCTTGATCCAAAAATAATAAACAAATGAATAAAATAATAAGAAACACCCCACTCCTCCACTATAAATACAACACTAACCACTTCTTCTACTCACATATGGATTACCTTGAAGCTTATACAAATTATAATCAATATTATTCCCAAGTATCTCCCAAACGTTTATGATCATTTTTTTCTGAAAAAAACAAAACCAATTCCCCTAAGGAAGTTCTCAAGGAGAAGAATTCAATAGGTAACAACCTCTTTCTTTTTCTTTTAATTTCCTCCCAATTTATTTTCATCCTGTTCCTCTTCTCACCTACCTTTATCCAAGTGACAGGATAACTTCAGTATATTTTATATAATTTTATTTTATTTTTTAATTTAATTACCCATCATCATTTCTCTTCCCCTCCCCTTTTGTTCTAAAAATGAAAACATTGTATGTGTTGTGTTAATTTATCGCATTCACGGACGAAAAGTATCCAATTTCCTTTCCCACCTTCAAAGATGGCCATAAAACTATTTTTATGGTTAAAAAATATTATATTATTTGTATTAAAGTTTATTTAATGTTCAGGAACCTAAATATATACATAATACTAATTAATAAAAAACTAGTTTGTGGTGATCAATAAAATGCCAAAATAATCTAAACAGATATCATTGATATTGTATCTAATGAGTCATACTCACATATTCAAAAAAAAGATATATAAGAACATTTAATATTTTATATCTTAATTAATAACATATAATTTAAAACATGGACTACTATTTTCATTTCACATGATATTCCATACATGTATATAAGTAAACTGATCATGAAATTTAAGGAAACGAAAGCTCCCAGAATGAAGAAATTTTATCTTATAACTTATCAAATAGACCATAAATGAACTTGATAAAATTATAATATATCAAATAAAGTTTAAAAAGTTTATTAATTAAATAACTAATGAATCTAATTTCATCATCCCAGACATTAATTACAAGTGAATAACACTTTTGAAAATAAGGTAATAGATTCTTTCAGATCCTCCACTTCTCCTTTAGGTTTGGATTTCTCTTTCATTACCCCAATGAAATTCTTATTTATTTTTATGTAATTATTTTAAATTATATTTATATGTTCTGAAATCTTTTATCCATATTATTATATCCTTCTTTTATGGGTAAATACATGTTTAAAAAATTTTCTTCTCTGTTCTTCCCGATAAGCAAGCGCGATTAAAGGTAACTTCCTGATTTCTTACCCATTTTCAAGCAAACTTCATAATATGTTAATAGAACTATTATCTAAATCACTCATTTTAATATCAAAAAATATATTGGTTCATTTATGGTTTTATAATAACATTTATTACTTTTCCATTTTCAATAATCTTAATAATTTCTGTAGAGACCCGAAGCTTATCGTACATGGACATTACATTACTTTTTCGGAATACTTAGTACATAACAAAAACACACACACAAGGATCGTAATAGTTTAGTGTCTTTGGAAACTCGGAACGTAATCTTCTAATCGTGGTGAAAGATCTTCAATATCTCCCATAAAGATCTTCACTTTTTTTTACCTAAAACCTTTCTTTATATCCTGGGGAAAAGAAAACATAAAAGGGTGAGCTCAAATGCTCAGCAAGGCAAATAAAGGAACAAAAAATCATATCATATCTTTTTGAAAATCATAACCTGCAAAAGAGATCATAATATCTTAACATGGAATAAATCATAGAAGTGATAATGAGATCCCCATAATCATAACATAAAACTTGAAACTTTGTGGCATACACATAATCATAGAGAATCATTTCTTGTTAGTCAAGACTCATTGCCAAGACTATCTTAGTGGACAAAGTCCCTTTCTGAATCGAGTAACCCTCGTTTCAGTCCTGTTTCACTGAACCGGTATAACCTACAATTTCAGCCATGTCTATCTCATGAGATATAAAATCATTACCCAATGCATTGGAGGGAGATATAGGTCCCACCCATCTCATAATGATACCATTCTTATGTGTGCCACAAAATCATAAATCATACATCATTTCATAACACATGTAACAAAAATGGGATTCTTAAACAACATGACATCATAAAACCATTCATATAAGATAAAGGAATTCATAAACATAATTCCATCACAACATAGTCAAATCAATGTAAAAATATGGATAGAAACAGAACCCTTTATTATCTTAGATGGAAAATAATTTTGATAAAACACTTGAATTGAATTCTTGAGGAAAATATCCTTTCTTCTTCAAAATCAATTTCTTTTCACAAAACATCATGCAATTTTAAAAGAAAGAGATTTTATTGAAAATAGTCATGAAATATTTTGGAGGAAGGTTCATGAAAATAATGCTTTATAAAACCGTAAAAATCCGTTCGTGCCGTATAAGTTAAAAAAAACATTCTTCTCGTACTTTTGTCGGAAAAGTCAAAAAGTACCTCGTACGAAAATGACAAAAGATTCCTTTAATATCTTTTACAAAAAAACTCACCAAAGGGTAAAATTGGATATAAACTATTGTATAAGGATGGAAATAATATTACATATTGATGGAACATGGATGTGGATGATAAAATACACCCCAGTAATTACCAAAGTAAAAACATTCTTGGATAAAAGTGAGATTGTGATATTTCCCTTACCTTAGGTCCGATTTGCTTCGTAAGTGTCCGAACCTCCTGTATAATGATTTAAATCATGTTATTTACTTATTCCAGAATCATATTAATTTTTATTATAGCATATATGGTCCACTTATGACTTTATATTACCCGTTCTTTTGTAAATTCATGTTAAAGTAGCGTTTTGGGTAAAATCGTCTCATTTGTCGTTTGTGTTTTTAACTTGTAATTATTCATATGATTACTTAGATCATGATTACTTAATTCCAGAATATAAAACATGATTTATATATATATATTCAGAATATACATATATAATAAATTAGTAAATGGAAATAAATACACCGTTCATGGAGACGGTAGTCCGTACGTACGCATGAACGCTGTTTTTGTTTCCTTATTGAATTGAATGGAATTAAGTAGATGACATACATATAAATATAAATAATTACAGTATCATTATTAGGTATTATATTTCATTATTACTTATTATATATACTTTATAATCATTCATTAATGGTTAATCATTGAGAATGAATCTCATCGCGTCGTGGAGACGGTAGTCCGTACGTACGCACGAGCGATGATATCGTTCCCATGGTCGTGGAATTGCGTTGAAGTGTATTTATACTATTTCAGTATCAATATAAATTTTTAATAATCATATATAGTTACTCATTAAACCATTATACCCATCCAATTAAGGTGGTGGCAGAAAATAGATTACACCACGACGTGGAGACGGTATTCCGTACGTACGCACGCGCGGTGATTTCCTTTTTCCGCAGGATGGATAGAAGGTTAATTAGAGTTGTTTCATATTTATAATAACATATCATTATGTAAGTAATACTGATGTTATTACTTTATCATGAAACAACTAAAGAAGAAGAAGTTGAAGAAGAAAGAAATTGAAAAGATCGGTAATGGTTATTACCTCTTCTTTGAAACGCCTCTTTGAATCCTTCACTTAGGGAACTAAGATTGGTCTTTGAAGAAGACCAGGACCTCTAGGATTATTCTAGGGAAGTGTAGAAGGAAAAATGGTAGGGTTTGTCCGAGCTTGAGTGCTCAAATTGGTGTGAGGAGGAGGGGGAGGAGGTGCCCTTTTATAAGGGAGGAGAGGGGCACCTTAGGAATATCTCAAAATATTATTTTATATTAAAGTCAAAATCGGTTTATAATGGTTCCAAAGGGTCTTATTTTGAATCTAAAGTGGGGATGGGTCGAAATACTATCAACCAATAAGATTTAGACAAGTTTAGGGTGTTATTTTAACCTCATCAATTAGATTTAACTCTAAGTTAAATAATTTAACTTTTACCGTGTCTTTTTGTTTTCTTTCACTATATGGTTAATACACTGACTATAACATGCCAAACGAGCCCTAAATTGTTTATTATTAATATATATATCCTTATCTAAGTCATTTAGCCGAACCTTAGATTTTTAGGAATAAAATAACAATTAATAATATAATATTTGATTTAAAAACTACTTTGGGTCAATTTTGACACTATTTGATATATGATTTTTGTGAAAGTCATAACAGAATTATATGTTCGAACCAAGTTGATTAAATCAACACTAATATATCATAGTAACCTATAAAATTAGTGGAATTCATAAAAAGGCTTAAATTACATTTATTTTGGTATTTATATTATCAATTATGTCAATATTTCATTAATAAGATAATTACTGCATCATTTTTGTGTCATATATAAATTAACTTATTTGATGTCTAAAAATTACAAATAAAATACCATCATGTAGGAAATATTTTTAGCTTTCTAATGAATATTTACAATCGAATTTATCTTATGTATAACCCCATATTAAAAATTATTTACTTATTAAACTTTGATTTTAACTATTTTAACCCTTCTTTAAATAAATTAATAATAAATGTCCTAATCTAATCCAAGTGGTCCTAAATGGTCATATTTTATTCCTAAGTTTGTTTTTGGTCGAATTACACTTGTACAATATAATTAGGACATGTGTTAGGGTAATATTAATATCATATTTACCCTTAGTTACCCTATTTACTATTAACCGCGGTAAAAAAAAGTAAAAAGTTACTATTCACCAAAAATTATTTTAATCTCATTGAACCACATTTTACTTACTGACATCAACCGTGTCTCTCGTATTTTTGAAATTCCATTCACAGAAGCAGTAAAATTAATTTTTATGAAAAATTCAGTTTTTAACTACCACTTAGTAGTTTCACTATTCATCAAAAAAATGAAGGTTTTCAGAAAAATGCCAAAATTTCATCCTAAGCTATATTTCATATTCCGAATTCAAAAATGAAGTCTATTTTACCAAATTCATAACATAGAAGTTGCATTAGTTAATTTTATAATTAAATCCCGCTGTTAAAACAAATAGCGTGTTTTTAAGAAACAATATCTATCAAAAGATTGACACTTGTTTATGTCTGGTTTAAATGTGCAATTACATCCAATGACCAACATTGTATTAAATTGTAAAAATATATTATAAATATACTTTAAAACTACTCCAATTAATAATTTACCACTATTAATTATTTCGATTAAAAAAGTTGTTTTTTAATTATAATTTAGTAATTTTCACTATTCATCAGAATATGAAAGTTATCCGAAATGTACCAAAATTTCACCTTAGGCTAAATTCGATACTCCAAATCCAAAAATGAAGTTCATTTTGAAAAATAAGATTTACAGAATTTTTAAAAGTGGTTATTACTATTCATACCGGCTAGTTTTAATAATATTTTAATAGCATATCGTTGTTTAGGGAAACTCGGTATTGCGTATTACACACGCTATCGAGGAAGGTCGTGATTGCGTGTAATACAAGGCAAGTCAAGGATGCGTGTTGTGCAAGCTCCTTTTGGTGTAGCGTACAACACAAGACATTAATAAAATTAAAAAGAATATTTTTATAAAATCTTGGGCTGTTACATTCTACCCCCCTTAAAATGAATTTCGCCCTCGAAATTCGTCGGGGTTATAAATGGTTTACTTTTTGAAAGTTTCTTTAATAGAAAAACACATCGTAAAAAGGAATATCAAAACCAATCTTTAAAAACAAAAGTATGAAACGTAATGGTTACCCAAATAAACTAATCATTGGGTTTCCACATAGGTGAAAATATGGATATGGAAGAGAAATCTAACCATCATGTTCTGATGGAGAGTGGTAGAGAACATGGCTATGGAAAAGCCAATAATCACAAATCCATAAATTTGTGACGATCTAAGGTACCATCCGATTCATCAGGTATAAGATCACTAGGACAACATTTTTGGTTTCCAAGATCATTTCCCTAAAGTTGAAAATTTGAATTGGAATAAATACTTTCTTTATTTTGGTACAATCTCACTATTGTTCGTGCCTAGAACAATTTCCACTTCATCTCTTAAATAAATGAAGTTGAATTTGTTATTCGTGAAGTGTTAGCAGATCATGTGATAGAATGACGGGTCATTCCATCTGTCTCAAACAAAAGGTTAGCAAAAATTATATACATAAGTCGATCTATAGTGAGATTAATCATATATAGTTCCTAAAATGGACTTATACTTCATATATCATACTGCTTAATATAATAAAACTAGTTTCTACTAAACAGGGACTTCCTGTAGGCCAGTGGTAGGCGATAAAGGCCAGTCGCACTTCGGTTGTGGGTTCGATTCCCACAGCCTTGTCCGAAGCGATGGGCTGTCGCCCGTCCTGCAGGTTGTCCTTTTTCTAAAACTATATTACTATAACATCCCATCGGAAAAAAAAACTTCTATCCTTAAACAATACTCACTTATGTCCAACATAATCCATTTCAATCTTTAGGCTTATCCATAATACTGCAGTCCACTCTCATAACAAAGTGAAAACGATTACCAGAGATTTAATACCATCGTTGATCCCCATATATCATAAGATATGTTTTGTTGGTCACATTCCAAACATTCAAATTCCTTAATCATGTATTCTATTGAATACCTTAGTGAAAACATGAATGCAGTTAAAATCTAACACTTTCCACATACCAAAATCCTCAAAATTCTATATACTCAAACCATGATATCACTTAGTCCTTATATCAATCATGAGCTCATGAATACTATTAAACATTTCATTTTCTCGTTTTCCCTTCATTATGTGCATATCATCTTATTTCCAAAATATATCAATCACTTTGAATACCACATCAATAAATATTGCAATACTCAATGATACAACATTATTTCGAAATCCCATTACATAAACACTTAATCATTCCACCACATCGTTGTCATATTCAACATTGCCAATAGTGATCGCATGTGACTTCCCTTTGTCCTTTGCCTTCAGTGGTTGCTCATATTGATCATCACTAACCCTTGGATTAGGGCATTTATTAGCATAATGCCTCATTTCCTTGCACTTGAAGCATTGAAGTGTTGGTGGTGCGTTCTCTGCAGTGTCTGATTTATTCACATCATTAGAAACCCTTTTTCCATTACTTCGACACTCAGCTGCTCGATGACCTTCTTTTCCACACTTAAAACATTTTCTAGTCCCTTTAAGACAATCTCCACCATGCTTCTTTCCACACTTTGTGCATAAGGAAACATTCATCTTCTTTTCACCATTATTATGAGATTTCTCCTTGAACTCCATCTTTCGTTTTTTGTCAAAACCATGAGATGGATATGTAACACCAACTTCCATTTCTACCTTGATAGCACAACGCACAATTTCTTCATAGCTACTGAAGTCTCTTATAGCTAATGCCCTTCGAAGACTTGGTTTTAATCCACTGAAAAATCGATCAACTTTACTTTCAGGTTGGATGATAATGCCAGATGCATACCTTGAAAGTCTTGTAAAATTCGCTTCGTATATACCAACAGATTCATCATCCTTTTGCTTTAGTTCAAGAAACTCCTTCTCCATCTTTGTTTGAAGAATACGAGGGAAGTACTTACTGAAAAATAAGTTCTTGAACTCGTCCCATTCCATGGACTCAATTTCATCTCTTTTCCTTGTATTCTTGATAAGATTCCATCATTGATCAGCTTCACCTTCCAAACGATATACTGCTAAGATGACTTTATCATGTTCAGAACATTGAAGAACTGAAAATATCTTTTCAGTGGTACTGATCCATTGTTCAGCAACAAGTGGATCAGAAGACCCACTGAAAGAAGGTGGACGTTGCCTCATGAAGGACTCAATAGAATATTGTTCCCTTCTCTGCTCATTTGGAAGTCCAGAATGATTCATAGCTTGTGTAAGTATAGCAATAAGATTTTGCACTCCATCTCCCATAACATTTGTTTGTTCAGGAGGACAATCATTTCATTGTCCATTGCATTGATCAACACGGTTCCTTCGGGTTCCAGCCATCGTCTAAAACCCAAAAAGAATAGTGTGAGAGGCAAAAATCATGCTAGGGAAAACAACATAATAAAGGGGGAGTACCTTCAATATCTAACATCTTAGGTTTAATTCTATGATCGTTAGCGTAATTCTAGTACTATAACCTATACGTATACTTAACCTTAGGGACATCCCTAGACATACCTTAGAAATATCTCTAGGGATCTCACTAACGTTTTCGCATCCTAGTTTCCAAAGGTTGACTAAACCTTTCCTCTGATACCAACTGTAGAGACCCGAAGCTTATCGTACATGGACATTACATTACTTTTGCGGAATACTTAGTACATAACAAAAACACACACACAAGGATCGTAATAGTTTAGTGTCTTTGGAAACTCGGAACGTAATCTTCTAATCGTGGTGAAAGATCTTCAATATCTCCCATAAAGATCTTCCCTTTTTTTTTACCTAAAACCTTTCTTTATATCCTGGGGAAAAGAAAACATAAAAGGGTGAGCTCAAATGCTCAGCAAGGCAAATAAAGGAACTAAAAATCATATCATATCTTTTTGAAAATCATAACCTGCAAAAGAGATCATAATATCTTAACATGGAATAAATCATAGAAGTGAGAATGAGATCCCCATAATCATAACATAAAACTTGAAACTTTGTGGCATACACATAATCATAGAGAATCATTTCTTGTTAGTCAAGACTCATTTCCAAGACTATCTTAGTGGACAAAGTCCCTTTCTGAATCGAGTAACCCTCGTTTCAGTCCTGTTTCACTGAACCGGTATAACCTACAATTTCAGCCATGTCTATCTCATGAGATATAAAATCATTACCCAATGCATTGGAGGGAGATATAGGTCCCACCCATCTCATAATGATACCATTCTTATGTGTGCCACAAAATCATAAATCATACATCATTTCATAACACATGTAACAAAAATGGGATTCTTAAACAACATGACATCATAAAACCATTCATATAAGATAAAGGGATTCATAAACATAATTCCATCACAACATAGTCAAATCAATGTAAAAATATGGATAGAAACAGAACCCTTTATTATCTTAGATGTAAAATAATTTTGATAAAACACTTGAATTGAATTCTTGAGGAAAATATCCTTTCTTCTTCAAAATCAATTTCTTTTCACAAAACATCATGCAATTTTAAAAGAAAGAGATTTTATTGAAAATAGTCATGAAATATTTTGGAGGAAGGTTCATGAAAATAATTCTTTATAAAACCGTAAAAATCTGTTCGTGCCGTATAAGTTAAAAAAAACATTCTTCTCGTACTTTTGTCGGAAAAGTCAAAAAGTACCTCGTACGAAAATGACAAAAGATTCCTTTCATATCTTTTACAAAAAAACTCACCGAAGGGTAAAATTGGATATAAACTATTGTATAAGGATGGAAATAATATTACATATTGATGGAACATGGATGTGGATAATAAAATACACCCCAGTAATTACCAAAGTAAAAACAATCTCGGATAAAAGTGAGATTGTGATATTTCCCTTACCTTAGGTCCGATTTGCTTCGTAAGTGTCCGAACCTCCTGTATAATGATTTAAATCGTGTTATTGACTTATTCCAGAATCATATTCATTGTTATTATATCATATATGGTCCACTTATGACTTTATATTACCCGTTCTTTTGTAAATTCATGTTAAAGTAGCGTTTTGGGTAAAATCGTCTCATTTGTCGTTTGTGTTTTTAACTTGTAATCATTCATATGATTACTTAGATCATGATTACTTAATTCCAGAATATAAAACATGATTTATATATATATATTCAGAATATACATATATAATAAATTAGTAAATGGAAAGAAATACACCGTTCATGGAGACGGTAGTCCGTACGTACGCATGAACACTGTTTTTGTTTCCTTATTGAATTGAATGGAATTAAGTAGATGACATACATATAAATATAAATAATTACAGTATCATTATTAGGTATTATATTTCATTAGTACTTATTATATATACTTTATAATCATTCATTAATGGTTAATCATTGAGAATGAATCTCATCGCGTCGTGCAGACGGTAGTCCGTACGTACGCACGAGCGATGATATCGTTCCCATGGTCGTGGAATTGCATTGAAGTGTATTTATACTATTTCAGTATCAATATCACTTTGTAATAATCATATATAGTTACTCATTAAACCATTATACCCATCCAATTAAGGTGGTGGAAGAAAATAGATTACACCACGGCGTGGAGACGGTATTCCGTACGTACGCACGCGCGGTGATTTCCTTTTTCCGCAGGATGGATAGAAGGTTAATTAGAGTTGTTTCATATTTATAATAACATATCATTATGTAAGTAATACTGATGTTATTACTTTATCATGAAACAACTAAAGAAGAATAAGTTGAAGAATAAAGAAATTGAAAAGATCGGTAATGGTTATTACCACTTCTTTGAAACGCCTCTTTGAATCCTTCACTTAGGGAACTAAGATTGGTCTTTGAAGAAGACGAGGACCTCTAGGATTATTCTAGGGAAGTGTAGAAGGAAAAATGGCAGGGGTTGGCCGAGCTTGAGTGCTCAAATTGGTGTGAGGAGGAGGGGGAGGAGGTGCCCTTTTATAAGGGAGGAGAGGGGCACCTTAGGAATATCTCAAAATATTATTTTATATTAAAGTCAAAATCGGTTTATAATGGTTCCAAAGGGTCTTATTTCGAAGCTAAAGTGGGGATGGGTCGAAATACTATCAACCAATAAGATTTAGACAAGTTTAGGGTATTATTTTAACCTCATCAATTAGATTTAACTCTAAGTTAAATAATTTAACTTTTACCGTGTCTTTTTGTTTTCTTTCACTATATGGTTAATACACTGACTATAACATGACAAACGAGCCCTAAATTGTTTATTATTAATATATATATCCTTATCTAAGTCATTTAGCCGAACCTTAGATTTTTAGGAATAAAATAACAATTAATAATATAATATTTGATTTAAAAACTACTTTGTGTCAATTTTGACACTATTTGATATATGATTTTTGTGAAAGTCATAACAGAATTATATGTTAGAACAAAGTTGATTAAATCAACACTAATATATCATAGTAACCTAGAAAATTAGTGGAATTCATAAAAAGGCTTAAATTAAATTTATTTTGGTATTTATATTATCAATTATGTCAATATTTCATTAATAAGATAATTACTGCATCATCTTTGTGTCATATATAAATTAACTTATTTGATGTCTAAAAATTACAAATAAAATACCATCATGTAGGAAATATTTTTAGCTTTCTAATGAATATTTACAATCGAATTTATCTTATGTATAACCCCATATTAAAAATGATTTACTTATTAAACATTGATTTTAACTATTTTAACCCTTCTTTAAATAAATTAATAATAAATGTCCTAATCTAATCCAAGTGGGCCTAAATGGTCATATTTTATTCCTAAGTTTGTTTTTGGTCGAATTACACTTGTACAATAGAATTAGGACATGTGTTAGGGTAATATTAATATCATATTTACCCTTAGTTACCCTATTTACTATTAACCGCGGTAAAAAAAAAAGTAAAAAGTTACTATTCACCAAAAATTATTTTCATCACATTGAACCACATTTTACTTACTGACATCAACCGTGTCTCTCGGATTTTTGAAATTCCATTCACAGAAGCGGTAAAATTAAGTTTTATGAAAAAGTCAATTTTTAACTACCACTTAGTAGTTTCACTATTAATCAAAAAAATGAAGGTTTTCAGAAAAATACCAAAATTTCATCCTAAGCTATATTTCATATTCCGAATTCAAAAAAGAAGTCTATTTTACCAAATTCATAACATAGAAGTTGCATTAATTAATTTTATAATTAAATCCCGCTGTTAAAACAAATAGCGTGTTTTTAAGAAACAATATCTATCAAAAGATTGACACTTGTTTATGTCTGGTTTAAATGTGCAATTACATCCAATGACCAACATTGTATTAAATTGTAAAAATATATTCTAAATATACTTTAAAACTACTCCAATTAATAATTTATCACTATTAATTATTTCGATTAAAAAAGTTGTTTTTTAATTATAATTTAGTAATTTTCACTATTCATCAGAATATGAAAGTTATCCGAAATGTACCAAAATTTCACCTTAGGCTAAATTCGATACTCCGAATCCAAAAATGAAGTTCATTTTGAAAAATAAGATTTACATAATTTTAAAAAGTGGTTATTACTATTCATACCGGCTAGTTTTAATAATATTTTAATAGCATATCGTTGTTTAGGGAAACTCGGTATTGCGTATTACACACGCTATCGAGGAAGGTCGCGATTGCGTGTAATACAAGGCAAGTCAAGGATGTGTGTTGTGCAAGCTCCTTTTGGTGTAGCGTACAAAACAAGACATTAATAAAATTAAAAAGAATATTTTTATAAAATCTTGGGCTGTTACAATTTCCCCTTTAACCGAACTAAAGTGCTTATTTCTAATGTTTCTCAAACAATTTTTTTATTGTTTTAAATTCAGTTAGACATATTTTATCATGGTATATGGATATTTTCCTTTTTTAATGTACATTTATTAGTTAAATACATAATTTCATGGACACTATCATGATACACTCCTTGTTTATGCCTTATGATATGATTATGATACCTATTTCCCTCCATGGGTAACCCTTAATTTTATCTTTGATTATTCATGTGAAACATATATTAATGAAAATTTTATGATGGGTAACCCCATATGGTTTTTAAATTAATTTTTTAATGTTTATTCTCATGACCAGTCATGTGAAAGGGTCTTGGTTATTATCCTTAACCCATTATCCTCCATGTGGAATGGTCTAGGTTGTTAGCCTTGACTCGTGATCCTCTATGTGAAATGGTCATGGATATTAGCCTTGAATCATTCTTATTTCATGTTTTATATTGTTTCCACATTTATATGATTCCATTATTACTTTATCCATTGTTCTATATGTTATTTTAACTAATGTTACATGATTTTTTATGTGATCATTTTATGCTTTATAACCCAAGTGCTATGATTTATTCATATTCATATTACTGGGATTATTTGCTCATTCCTTAATTCATGTAGTCCCCTTGTTATCCTATAAGGATGTTAGGGCTCAAAAGAATTTAAAACATCAATATAAATATTAAATAAAATATTTCTTTTATTTTGGTTTCATTATATTTAATTATGTAACTAATCTTTAAAAGACACTAGACATTAGAATACTTTGTTTGTATTTGAAGTCCAGTTATACATAAAATCTTTTTATAATATGTGTAAAAGGGTTGTTCTATTATAATTGGTATTAGAATAAGGTCTATTTATTTATAGAGATATGGACTTGAGAACTTTAGTAAGAACCATAAGGGAAATTATATCACCTTGGATAACCTAGATTAGAACATATTTATTTACAGGTAAAGATATATTTTCTAATTAAAAGTTTATCCTTTTTATGTTAATTTTTTACATGCTTAGTTTTTTAAGTAATAAATCCCCCTAATTATACATTCTTTTTCATAGTTAATTGAGGGAAATAAGATAACCCATTCCAAAAATCAATGTGAAAGGAAATGTGATGATTTCCCTAATGAAATCCCAAATTTGATGGAAATATAAGATAAAAACCTTATGTTAGTACATTCTCAATAGGATCAAGTTTTGAATAATAACATGAATTGAGTGGATCACCATCCTTCTCTAAAAAAATGAGAAAGTTATGGTTGAATCCTTTATATAGAAAATACCTCCCCTTATTAGTTGATATTATGATCCCATACTCAAAGAAGAATGAATCAACTCCATTGAGAAGATATTCTCTATTCCCTAGTGCTCAGAAGAATAGAAATTTAAAATGACAGCCTATCAATTTGATGGGGAAGCAGATCAGTGGTGGGAAATTATCCACAACACAAATTCCAATGATGAAATTGATTCTATTGATTGGCATGAATTAAAGAAATTATTTTTCAATAACTATTTTCCATGAATCCTCCATTTCAATATGGAAAGAGAGTTCCTTAGGCTAATGGGGAAGGAAGAAAATTATTTCACGGTGTATGAAGGAAACTTCACAAGAATATAATGATACACATCTGGTTTTTTTCATAAACACTGAAATCAATATTGATCAATTTTTTATTGTACTAAATCCAATTTTACAAAAGGAAGTGGAGATTTGAGGGTTTGATAGCTATGAATATATTGTTTGTTGTGCCCTTAATGTTGAAATAGAGATATGAGACTCTTAGAGGTCACTTGGGCCTATATATAAAAAGTATAAAATAGAGTTTAATATGGTATGATTAGAAGATAAATCCAATGAATGAAAGAAAAACAAAAATCCCATGTGTCAAAATTGTGGGAAAAATAATCTTGGGAGCTATCTAAAGGGAACCACGAAATGATTCAAATGTGGGAAAATGGGGAATTTGGATATTAACTATCAAAGGTATATAAAGAATACCACTAATGTGGAAGAATAAAGGATGGTTTAGATCAATACTTTGTTTGTATTGTAGTGTTTCAACTACAGGTAATATGGGAATTATACGAACCATTGCCCTAAGTCAAGGGTTTTTGGAGGAAATCAACACTGAAAACCTATAAGGAATCATGTAAGGGTATATAAAATCACTATTATTATGGTGGAGCTCTAAATAGATGTGGTGATAGGTATGCTGATTATTATTTTCAGAATATCAAATGTACTATTTTATTGTGTTCTATGCATTATTTATTATCTTTCAAGTTGAGTATAACTTTTCAAACACCACCTCAAAATATGTAGTTGGAATTATCTATGAGAACATAAAATGGGGAAAATATTGTAAAAAAAATATTATAACTCCCAATCGTTAATCTTTGTGGACTGAACATTTTAGAAAATATTGTCTTCATTTGGTTTAGGTTGATGCTATATTGGGTATTGATTGAATATCTTTATGATAATAAAAACTATAATTCCAGGAAAGCGATATCACTCTTTACATCTCAAGGTATCCTCTAATTATGTATAAGTGTAAGGTGGTGGATGAATCTCTATTATAATAACGGTCTAAATTATTATTATTATTTCTTTATGGGAAATCATTTCAAGCTCAAATGATAGAGAAAAAGGATATGATCATGTTTGAAGACATTCCCCTTGTGAGGTACTACACTGATGTGTTCCTCTAAAGGGATACCTAGTCTTCCTACTGATCGTAAAGTTGGATTTTCAATTGAACCTATTCTTGGATCTCTACCTATATTAAAGAAACCATATATAATTTCCAACATTTAGTTCGAAGAATGGAAGAAGTAGTTTTAGGAGAATCCAGACATAGGATTTATATTCCCGAGTGCTTTACAATGTGATTTTCTAGTCATCTTTGTAAAAAAAATATGGATGCATCAATGTGCCTCTGCATTTATTATCACAAGAATCAAAATCATGATATATAACAAGCATCCCCTTCCACATATAGATGAATTTTTTAATCAACTATTTGGAGCCATGTATTTATCTTTGGCAAAACTTTGTTTAGGATATCAATAATTAAAGGTGAGGAAGAAAGATATTCTCATGGATACCTTTAAAACGAGTCTTGGAAACTATGAGTTCATAGTGATGCCTTTCAGACTCACTAACACACCCAAAATTTTCATGGATTTAATGAATATATTATTTATAGATTACCTCGACAAATTCATTGAAGTATTTATTAAAGATATTCTTATATACTCGAAAATAAAGGAGAAACACGATGAGAATTTGAATACTACAATGAGGACTTTGTAAAGGGAGAAGTATTATTCAAAGTATAGTAAATGTGAGTTTTTTAAGGACGATGTATCATTCTTGGGTAATGTTATCACCAAAAATGGAATATCTATTGACTCTTCAAGGAAAAATGAAATTGAGGAGTTGTCCGGGCGAACATTTGTAATGGATATATGTAGTATCCTTGTTCTATATGGGAATTTCTAACAATTTTTGAAAAAGATATCATGATTTTCTAACCCAATGACCCGAATGACTCAAAATTGAGTGAAGTTTTGAAGGACAATTGAATGGGAATACATCATAAAATATTTGAAAAAGAGGCTGATCAATACACCAATGCTCACAATAACAGCAAGTGGGGAACTCCTTTTGGGGTATAAAGTTTTTTCAAATAAGGTATTAGGCTATGTACTGATAAAAAATGATAATATAATTGACTAGTCTTAAAAGAAGTTTAAAATTCATGAGAAAAACTATCCCACCCATGATATGGAGTTGGTGGTTGGGATCTTTGCATTAAAAATCTGGCAGCATGATCTTTATGGGGAGAAGTGTGAGATATATACTAAGAATAAAATGCTCAAATTTAAATTCACATTGAAGGAGCTTAATATGTTCCATCGAATATGGTTATAACTCATCAAAGATTATGACTACTCAATACACTACCATCCTAGTAAAGAAAATAAAGTGCTGGATGCGCTATATATAAATGATCCTACATGTTTATCAATGATGAGATTTTATAAGGATCTAATCTTATTGGGCCTAAAACATATGGACATGTGAATCATTAAAGTAGGAATATCGTCAATTTTTTCTAAGATGATTCATCAACCATCTCTCATGGATAAAATAAAGGATTCTCAATGAAATAATGTATAAATTTAGAAAAAGGTGTAATCTATTAGAAATGGGGAATCCTCAGAGTTCAAAATAGATGTAGAATAAGTTGTGAGGTTTGGGTCACAACTATGTGTATCATCAAATCCAATGATAAAAAAATAAATTATGAATGATGCACATAGCTCAACCTTCTCTAAACACTCTGGGAGAAGAAATATGTATAGTGATCACCGAGAGAACTATTTGTGAGACAATATGATGAATGAGATTACTAAATATACAAAAAAGTTTCTGGTATGTCAGCATGTGAATTCTAAAAGGAAAAATCTAAGGGGATTATGTAACCATTACATATAGAAACATAGAAATGGGAAAAATCACTCTGTAATTTTTCACTAAACTTCCAAAAACATCTAGAAGAAATATATATAAACAGGTTATTGTGTATCTTTATATGAAAAATATAACATTACCTCAATTGGAGAGGAATTATCACTGAATCAACTTGCACAAATATACATCAAATAAGTGGTAAGGTTTCATGGACTACCAATATCGATTGTATCTGATCATGATCGGATATTTTCCACCATGTTCTAAAAATATATCCATGCTTTCTTTAAACATAGAGATCAACATTAGTATGTTCCAACATCCTCAAATTTATGACTAATATTAGTGGAATATTCATAAAATGGAAGACATGTTTGGAGCATGTTTAATTGATTTCAAGGGAGGATGAGACCAACATCTTCCTCTAGTCAATTTCTCTTACAACAGTAGTTCCCACTGAAGAATCCAAATGGCTCAGTATAAAGCCCTTTATTAGAAAATTTGTGAAAAACCAACATAATAAGATGATGTTAGTGAAAAACAGATTCTCAAAACTAAAATAATTGAATAAATGGTGGAAGAGGTGAAAACCATTCAACAACACATCAACGAATCCCAAAGTAGATTGATGAGTTATGCAGATAATCATTAAAAATTCCTTGAGTTTAATGTTGGGGACATGGTTTTCTACCACATATATCCATAGAAGAGGATCATGAGATTTTGGAAAAAAGGGAAAGATGAGGTCCTGGTATATCAGAACATTCAAGATTCTTTATCTTTTTAGAGTTGTGTCATATCAACTAGCAAATCCACCAACCATGTCTCAAGTAATGATTATTTCCACATATCCCTCACATAGAAGTTAAAATTAGATGCCTCACATTTACTATATTTGGATGTGAATGATTTGGAAAATTATCTATTTTATAGGGAGTAGCTGATTAAAATATGATATAATTATATCATAGTATATGTAATTAAATATTTTAAGAATGATAAATTAAGTTTTTTTATAAAACAGAAATGTTCAACTACAATTTTATAATTAATATAATTATTTAAAATAAATTTTATTTTCATATAATATAATCATAATTTAATATTTTTTTCATATGATTATAATAGAATTTTATAAGAGCTTTTCTAATTTTTCAATGCGTCATAAAATCAGTTATAATTTTTAAATTAGTATTTTTAAAATTAATGAGAATTTTATTCAATAATTAAATTTAACATATTATTTTCATAAAATTTAGTTAATTTTTCAAATCTAAATGTTGAAAAAAATTTAGAGTGGATTTTTGGGAATTTTCTAAAACAGAAGATCTTTCGGTGAAATAGAGAAATACGGTAATATATGATATTTAATAAATACATGATTTATTGACGCAAAGAATATTTATGGATAATGAAATCCCATAATATCTAAATAACATTAAATATTTAATATATTTAGTGATAAAGTTCAAAATATTCATAATATTCTGCCAAAATAATAAACAAATGATAAAAATAATCAAAAACACTCCTCTCCTCCACTATAAATACCACCCTCACCCCCTCATATCCTAACACCTCAAAAGCCGTGAATCAGGTAAAAATTGTAATCAATACTCTTCCCAAGTCTATCCCTTATGTACAATATCCTTTTGTATCAACAAAATACCAAACCCAGTTCCCATAAACTGGTTCTCATGAAGAAGAATACAGGAGGTGAAAACCGCTTTCTTTTTCATTTAATTTCCTAACAATTTTTTTCTTTATTTTTCACTCCTCACATAAACTTATCCAAGAGACATGAAAAATCTAGAATAATTTATATTATTTTATTTTATTTTTTAATTGAATAACCTCTCATCATTTCTCTTCCCCTCCCATTTTTTTCAAAAAATGAAAACATCATCCGTGGTGTGTTAATTTATCACATTCAAGGATGATGAGTTTTCAATTCCTATTACCACATTCAAGGCTAGTCATAGAAAAAAATTTAGGTTTAAAAATATTATAATATATGTATTATATCTTATTTTATATTTTGGGACTAGTATATATGGATAATATTAATTAATTAAACAAAACTATCTTGTAATTATTGAAAATGGCCAAAAGAATCTAAATGGTTATCATTAAGATTTTGTCAAATTAATCATCCTAATATCTGGAAAAAAGTTGAAATATAATACCATTTAACAAAATTTATTTTAATTAATAATATATAATATCATATTTTTATAACTATTTTCTTTTCACATGATATTCTATGCATGTATACAAGTAAACCAATCATGAAAACAAAAGAAATAAACACTACCTGAACGATGAAATTGTATTTTATAACTTATCAAAAATGCTATAAACGGACATAATAAAATTATAATAAATCAAATACATGTTTACAAGGTTGTTAATTATATTATTAGTTAATATAACTTCATTATCCATGACATTAAGTACAAGTTACGAACACTTTTGGACAGAAGTTAAGGAATTCTTTCTGAACATCCATTTTTTCCTTCGGGTCACAATTTCTTTCTCTTTTACCCAATGTAATTATTATTAATTATTATATAATTATTATTAATTCTATGTATATGTTCCAAAAATATTTTATCCATACAAGTTTATCTTTCTTTTATGGGAAAATACATGTTTAAAAAGGTTCCTCTCTCAATTCATCCCGATAAGCAAGCCCGACTAAAAGGAACTTCACAATTTTTACCAATTTTAATGTGTACTAGATAATCTATTTTAAGACACCATTATTTTTTAAAAATAAATAATTGTATCATGAAAAACATCATTTTCTAGTTTCTGGTTTCATACAAACAATTATTTATTTTCCATTTTAAATAATATTCAACATTTTCCCTTAAACCGCACTAAAGTGCTCATTTCTACTGTTTCTAAAAGGTTTTTTTACATTATTTAAATTTAATTGCACGAAATTTATAATTATATATTCCTATTTTACCTTTTAAATTCCCATTTATTATTTTAATCCATTCATTCATGGACACCATCATGATAAATGATTTGATTGTGCCTTATGATATGATTATGATACCCATTCCTTTCCAAGGGTAACCTGTATATTTATGTTTGATTATTCATGTGGAACACATAGTCGTGAACATGTTTTTATGGGTTCAACTATATAGTTCTCCAATTAATTGGGTAATGATTATTCTCATGAGACTTCATGATTCTGATCTTTGGGGTTAGCCTTGACTCATGCTCCTCCTTGTGCAATGGTCCTGATGGTTAGCTTTGACTCATGATCCTCCAAGTGAAATGATCTTCGAAGTTATCCTAGAATCATTATTATTTAATGTTTTATTTTGTTTCCATATTTATATTATTCCATGATTATGTGATCCCATGTTCCATATGTTATGTTTATTCATGTTCCATGCCATTTTATGTCATCATGTTATGCCTTCTAACCTTGTGCTATGCTTTATTCATATGTTTATTCAATTAATAGGATATTTAACTCACCCATTTGTTAATGTATTCACCAAGTTATGATTTGAACAAATAAGGGATAAATTGATTTTAGGAGGTCATTATGAAGATTAAATAAAATATGGTTTTATTTTGGTTTCATGATGTTTAATTAAGTACCTAATATTCTGAAGACACTAGACTTTGAGATACTCGGTTTGTATTTGAAGTCTACATAGTATTAAAATCATGTAATATTATATGTAAAAGGATAGGTATTTTATAATTCAGGGCCTTAATTTATTATAGATCATGAACTATAATACAGAAGATAATACTATTCATGAGGGTTATTTTATGGACAAAAGATAGATATCTATTTTTCTAGTTCATAATTTTCTATGTGATCCTTTAAAATATTTTATCAAAATTTTGGATGCAAGGCCCACTGATGGTGATGGATCTTCCTAGGTAATCCATAGAGAAGTTTCCCTCTAGAGATACTATTGTTAATGAGTCGATATAGAACATATTGAGTGATAATGAAAATGGTTGGGGATATCGGATCACCTTGTATTATCCCATAGATTTCTTTAAAAAACCATAATTTTCCCCATGAAGGACGCTAAGAAACAAATATATATAAATAAACTAAAAAAAATTCACAGTTTGGGAGGAAAATCCCATACCTTCAAACAAATTTATGATAAAATTCCACTCAACACGGTCATAATATTTATCCATGTCAACATTGATTTCCATTTTTGACCTAATGACCTTGGGACTAATGTCATTGATCACTATTTTATTCTACCTTCCATTTAAGGGGTAATACATACCATAAGTTCATTTCTAGAATGAATTATGTTTATACCTTATGATTGAGTCACTTCTGTGGTGTACATAAGAATTCACATGTTATGATGGGTGAACTCATATCGTGTTCTAATGCATTGGGAATTATTTTCTCATAATACATCATATATATTATTAGGGATTAAACATAATACATTATTAATATTTTTCCACTATGTGATGATTTATTGGATGTTATACCTAACTAATGTTTATGTCATGTTATATATTTCTGCCACATTCCCTTGTCTCCATGATCTTATGATACCACATTTTTTATGTTATGATCTCATGTGACAATTCATGAGCCTTCCCTTTTATGATATCATGATATTAATTTTTTCTCATATTATATTCTTTAATATCATCTTTATTCCCAATTTAGGCTTAATAGATCACCCATTTCTTTTTTGTATCCCTAGGTTGTCCTAGGATGTTTTAGGAGCTTGAAGGGATTTATGATCTAATTAATAAGAATAAAATAAAATAAGGTTTTATTGTTGTTATTGTATAATGAACCTATTCTTCCAAAGAAACATTGATTCTCAATCCTTCGGTTTCATTTAATGGATATTTATATTAAAATTCATATAATAATATTTTTTAAAAGGATTGGGTTTATATGTTATTCAACTTAAGAAAATGAGTTTTTTATAATAGATTCTTCTTACTCTATAAAATTTAATGGAATCCTGATATAGTTTCAATAGAATGATAGAACCACAAAAAGTTTATCCAATATCATTTAGTCGTCCCAATCCATGTCTGTATGGATGAACCTAGTGTATAAAAAAAGATAAACTTCAACAAGACCTCAAGACTATCGATTGACATTTCATATTATGATAACACTTCAAAAAATATTAATTTAGGGGTTTTTAATATATTTATCAATAAATGAATATCTTTCACTCAACTTGTCAAATTAATGATAAAATTTCAGGATAATGAAAAATTACTCCCCCTTTGCCTTACTAAACACATCATACTATAATCCACCATTGTAAAAGTTTTTGTCATAATAAAAATTGTTATATAATGTGTGATTGGAATACATTGTCATTTATTTTTTGGTGGGCTATCCATATTTATATATTCAATAAAAATTATTATTTTTGTATTTTCACTTCTTCTCCCCCTTAATATATGTACTCATTTTTATTTCATCATATAATTGAAGATACTCTATGGTAGATAACCTATTTTTTATTTTACAACATTGAAAACCTCATAAAACATCCCATTTATATTTATTTCTTTCAATTCCCCACATGTTACAAAATATAAAAACATAATATGGAATAATTAAGGTATTCCCCTAGATTTATAATTAAAAAAAACAAGGTTGATATGTTCTAATCAACCATGTACTTCTATTATTTAACATTATTTCCTTGTGTGGGAGTTACATTTTGTTGTGAGAAATGAATGCATAGTCTTCCTTATATTAGAACTTTTTTTCTATCCTTTTAGGATTTTCATGAATTCCTTTATGTAAGGAAAAAATTATTTTCATCTCCCATAAATTTGATATTTAACTTCTAATTATACTTCTTTAATATTAATTTCTTGTGTTTCCCTTAGTTTTCCAGAATAATTGGTATTTTGTTGACTAGGTTTCAATAACCTTGTTTTGTTTAGCCCAAATTTAGTATTATTTTTCATCTTCCTTACTGACTTCCTAGTTTCATATTTATGTATTTTTAGATTATTTATTATTCTCAGATAAGTAATTATTTTATTGCTTATAGGGATCCCCCTTTCTATATATAAATTCCAGGGTAGGGACATGTTGAAAATGAAATTATAGAATTTATACTTGTAACCTCCCAAACATCAACATTTTTCTTCATATCATGATCTTCTTACAACTTTATTAGTATATTCATAAAAATAATTTTTTTATGCAAGTTTCTTTCAACCTTGTTATGACACGTTCTTGGGTGGTCTTTATTTCTCAACTCATCTTCACCTATCCTTACTATATGAGGGAATGTTTTACAAACACCTCCATTCTGAACATCTCCATATTGGGAATCAAAATCTATATAACCTAATGAAATAGATTCAGTGTCACTTTATCATTTAGAAAAAAAGTACACCTTTTTCTTGGGACTTTTTTCTCATTATCCTTGGATGATTCATCCTAAATCTCTACTACATTCTCATAATCTTTTATCTTTATCTTTAGGGTATTTTTTCTTTAATACACCTATATTATGCCTCTTGATGTTCTTCTTCCTTATCATTCGATTTTTCGTTAAAATATTCAAATATTTTTTATTATTTACTAATTTTCACCTTGTAAATTTTGACCACCTCTATGATATCACTTTCCTTCAGATCCTCACTTCATTGTTTTTTTAGTAGTTTAACTCTCTTCTTGATCTTGTAATATTAATATTTTTAGGAATATAATTTACCTCTCAACATATATTTGGTATAACCTTATTTTATTACCACATCACTACTTGATAAGTCTTTATGTCTTCCAACATTAGAAATAATTGTTCATTGATATTTAGAGTTTCTTTCATCATCTAAATCACTAAATTTTTATGATTCATCACTTTATTTTATTCACATACAGTTAGTTCAATAATTTCTTGATAACTTCTTCTTACCACAACCATCTTTCTTTATTTTTCGAGATCAACTTTCGTAAAATTTCTCTTATTTATTGTTACTTTTAGATTCATCAAATTTACTATTCATTATATATTTAATTGAAAAATTCTTAACACCTCCATAATTAAAAAATTTAAGTGGACATTTTTTTATATTTTAATTTTCCCACTTTAATGTTCTTAAATATAAAATACTAGAAAGTTTTATGCCCA
Organism: Viscum album; assembly: GCA_963277665.1. NCBI lineage: Eukaryota > Viridiplantae > Streptophyta > Magnoliopsida > Santalales > Viscaceae > Viscum > Viscum album. The sequence goes on from OY728157.1 coordinate 785,903,252, forward strand.
TAAAGTCCTTCTTCAAAAATTTCTTCATCCCCATTAGAATTTTATAATGGTTTATCTCTCTTATTATATATATTAAGTTTTTTCATATATTTAATTTCAATTAATTTATTTATAAATACTAGGTCTTTCATCATATCAAAATTTTGGAGTGTATAGTGTAACTCATCATGTGACAAGTCATTAAAATATTCCAATGAACATATCTTCAAATTAAATGAATTAGAAAAATTCCTCATCACCTTTTTGAAAATAGTTGAAAATTCAAAAGCATCGACAATGAACCTAAATTAACATAAATGTTTTTTACCATTATAAATTTATCATGATTAATTTAATTATCTTACATATAAGTGTCCTCAAACTATTCTCTCTAAATATATAGTTTAGATTATTTAACTTTCACATTATCATCATAGATATTCTATTATTTTTCCTTCATATCCTAGGTAGTTTTTAGTCGCATTATCTTGCTTTAGTATTTGTCATATAGAGATGAAAGTATGATATTTTTAGCTTTACCATCAACTTTAAAATTTCTCATGTAAATATAAGTCAAGTTATATTATCTTCTAAGTGAAGTAAATACCACTATTATAGTATCAATAACCTCAATACCTTATGAAAACAGTTATTAAAGTATCTTGTTCTTCCATCTATTAAATTTATTTACATAAAAATAATTAATCCTTGGTTGTTTATATAATTAATATCCTCTATGTTTCTACCTTATTGGGATCTTTCCATGGGGACCTTTTCTCTAATATCACTTGTAGTTCCTATGACTTCTGAGATAACTGAGAGGGGGATGGTTGAATATGTGATCCCCTTTTTATTTTATGAATATGGATTCCTAATTCATCCTCTATATCTTGTAAAATATTTCATCCACTCCACTTATGGTCTCTTAGAATTACATTGAATATATAAAATTTAAAAGCAATAATAAATAAATATTCAATTGGTTTGGCCTTAAAATATTCATCCTTTCTAGGTTTAGGTTGTGTTCCAACGCTTGGTTTCTCAAATATAAATCGGTTGAGCATGATGTACAATATATCTCCCAAAAATATCGATGAGGAATATCTTAAGATACCCAATATATAATCTTTATAAATTAATGGTATTTAAGTGAACATAAAATTCACGTCATGACTGGTTCTTTATATAATAATACCACCAGTTGAATCTATCTTCCAAAAATATTCTTCAATATCATAATGGGGTCTTTATATTTTCTCCTAATAGTTCATAAATATTCCTCTTAACTCCTCCTTGAAAAATACTTCGATTAAACTCTCTTATAGTGTACTATGTATCATCCGTGTTCTACTTATAGTCCTCACACCTAGTTCTCTAGCTAGATCTCTTGGCCTTTCTCACTCCCATACAAAAATTCCAGTGATGGTCATCTTTTCATTTTCTAGACAAATATTAATAATTTAATGAAATAAACCTCATATTCTTCTTCTTATTTTAAATATATATATATTTTGTGAATGTTTCAAATTATCCACCTTTAGTAAATATTTGATTATATTTATTGGTTATTTTGTATTAGGGTGTCTCTAGCCCTACCTACCACTCTATCTCTCTTAGAATAACCAAATTTATTCCTAAAACATTTATTTTATATATTCACACAATGATGTTATGAATATTTTCTTAATACATAAATAATGGAAACTATGTAAATCTTAGTAGTAGGTACTCATCTTTTCAAAACCAGAGATATTTTATATTTAAGATATTCCCCACAAAATATCAATCCCAATAATTATGGGGATATTTCAAACCCAACTGATCTCACATAATCTTCTATTTTTAATTGAATCCACTCCCTAGGTCTTTATACTACTTAAAATGGGAACCTAAATTCGACCTATCTTCTAAAATAATATCATATAAAAATTCCTCTTGTGATATCCATGATTTTCTCTATTTATAAATATATTGAATATTAGTCATGTATCCTTATTTAAATAACTTAATGTCTATTAGGTCACCTTTACTTTTATTATCCATAAAATATACTATTTTTAATTTTCTGAAAAACCAATACATTTATGGAAAGATGATCAATTTATATGTGTAAGTTATTTTGATAGTGAGAATGTCATCATATAAAAACCAAAAAAAATGAACCACACTATGGTCTAACTCACTATTTCTCATAGATGGTCTTTTTATCTAGAATGATCATCACCATGAAATAGAGAAAAAAACATTCTCATTTTACACGCACAATAAACATCCACGTTTAAATTGCCTTTATTCTTCTCATTTTCACCATCAGATTGATTCTAGAGTCTATGCTTGAATCAAATTCTCTTTTTGTTTTTTGATAAACAGAGAATAAATCGTGTATAATATCTTCATTTATTCAAATTTATTAAATATTTTAATTATAGAAACTAAAATTTTCACCCAAAATACTTTTCAAAATTATCTAATAGTTTAGGTTATATAAAAATCTTCAAATATCATATTGGTTACTCAAATGTCTTACATGTATTAAATTTTAATTCCTTGAAAATTTATTCTCTCATGTACTAACTACTTCTCTTCAGTGTAGATGAATCATATTTTTTATTAAAAAAAATTTTATTATGTGGGTATAATATCATAAACGCTGGAAAATTAACATCCATGTAGGATAATTCCCATTGAAATTCCTTTAAACATTAGTTACGTAGATGAAATTTTGTTACAAAAATTAACAATAGAAATAAACAAGCCTTAAAACAAATTATATTATGTTTAATTAAGGGATAAAATGTTTCAAATTCTATTCATTGAAGACTATATTTTCATTGAAAGGATTTATAAAAAGATTATATTTATTGTTTTTATTAAGGGTACTTTTAAGTCTACCTATAAAACTTTTAATAGGTGTATTACTCATTTATGTTACCCTATTAACTAGTGAATCCCTTGGTATTCTTCAAACATGTCCAAAACATCTTAATACTGTCTCAATCACCTTATCAAAAATTGAAGTTACACAAATTTTCTCATGAATAAATTCATATCTAAACCATTGATAAATTATCTTATGAATCCTTAAAATATATTTTGTGTAAGAAAATTACTTTATACTTGTAGGAGAATTTACTTTTATAATTTTCAACTCTTGAGCTCCGAAATTGAAATTCAAGAATATATTCAACCTTTTTCTAAACTTTTTCAAATCTTCTATATTCCTTCTAAATCATATAAAATGTCTTTAAAATGACTCAAAATAATTAATATAATTATTAGAATAATGTAAAACCCATTATATATTATTACGAATCAAATTTCTCTATCCGGAATCCAATAGTTCCCAATTCCATTTATGAAGACAAAAAAAAACATATCATACTTCTTCCTACACAACATTTATATATTATAAGAATAATACTTTTATAAACTACCTCACTTATTGAAAAAATGAAATATTTTTTATAGTAACCTTTTTGTTATGTATTATATTTTCATATCTTACAACTTAGAACTATTTCAATTATTTTAAAGTCATGAAAATGGATTACAAGGTGATGTTTCCTAGAAATAGATGATTTCAATATTACACATGAGATACCATTTATTATTAACTCATTATCATTAGTAACATCAGATGGATAGATACCTAGAAAAAAGATTAATGAAAACCAATAGGTGGAGGTTGAGTCTTGCACTAGGTTAGAGAACCATTCTTGTCTTTGGTTCATTATGTTAACACATGAGGGTTGACTGTATGCTTTAGAAATTTGATGGTCACCTATGATTAGTCATGATGAGTGCTTTGGGATAGGAAAGTCTTCAATTATTTCCCAAATATAGAGATCATCCATATAAAAATAATATATGATTGACTTTATTTTTAGGATCATACCAGTTATGGGATGAAATATGGAGGAACTGTTCTAAAATTTTCTTGATTCCAATGATCAATGTAATACATGATCTGAGGTATGAAAAAAATACATGCATGGTTCCCCAGTCATATAATTTAGATTATCAAAGGGGAGGCTCGACAGGAGTAGGATTATTAAGGCACTGAGTTGGACACAAGGATGTTAGTAGGATGTTTTGATCTATTGAAGAGGCTTGAATGCACAAAATTATAATCATTTATAATGGTTCCTTGGTAGGTAAAATATTATATGAGACTAAACTGTAAGAATGTGGGTAAAATTACTTCAAAAACCATCAAATTCACATAATATGTGAAACATTATGCAAAAGGGTAAAAAGTGTAAATAAGATAAATTGTATCCATTACATATGATTTATACATGCATAATTCTATTAATAAAGTATGGTGTAATAAAAGGGGTTCTTTATAATGAATTTATGTGGAACTTCCCTTTTACTTTTTATACAAATAAGGCATGGATAAAAATAACATATATAGAAGAACCCAATCAATTTATATAAATTTAAATTCCACTAAAGAGATTTAATCTCCAAATACGTTATCATAAAGGATCCATTCACAAAATATGTGTTTTAAGAAATTTGGTGCTTCTAGAAATATCTTTATGTCTCAAAATAAGTGATGTAAGAAATTTATTAAAAATTTGGTAACCTATACTTCCAGGATATGAAAAAATTATATCATATAAAAATACTAATGGACTATTAAAGACTCCAACTTAGTGCCACAAATTATGAAATCTCAAAATATGATTCTTGAGAGTGTCAAGAGGTTTCTCTTACATGGTTCGAATAACATGGGCACTATAGAAGAATTTTCATTCATAAGGAACCACTATCTTATCCTATAAAATTAATACACCACTATAATAAGTATATGGAACTATATAAAATAGAATCTAAATGATCACACATACTTCAATATACAGTGATATAAGGTTTACCTTCATTACATTGATAACATGTGAGAATAATCAATAAACCATTCTCTTATTTAATAAAATTGAGATTTGGTCTTCCATGTAAATTTCACTTCATATGTATCACATAGGGAAACTTGTTAATAGTAACAATAAAACAATATAATAAACATCTTTCTACAATAAATAATTTATGTGGGGTATCATTTACCATGAAAAACATATAAGAGCTACCCTCAAATTAATTATTATTATAAATTACACACTTATCAAAATTAATACATGGATTTATATCATTTATCTATTTTTGGAATAATGGATCCTCTTGAAGACTTCATTGTCTATTTTTTAGGGACACGGAACTATGAAAATATTCCCAATGCTAAATTAAATGGTGTATTTAAACAATCAATAAAATTTATTATTCTAATGTTGACTTGTCTATACAAAACAAAATATTCTTTCTGATTCAATAGGGGAAATCATTAGGAACTACCCACTATTAGAGGGATTTAATCACAATGGGTTTAGGTTATTGGGTGTTGTAGAAATTCATTATGTCATTATAAACTACAACCAGCTTTCCTATTGGACCACTTAACATCCATGAAAAACTCCAGATGACATGTCATTAAGAAATAATTTTATCAAGGAGGTCAGTTTGGTAGTGGACTATATTGATTTGTATATTCCATTATCATTGTATGAAGAGGCCAAAATATTATAAATATAAATAATAAATAATGTGTCAATCTATTGAAGGGAATTATGGATCATAAAAAATGGTGTAACATGAGTTGTGATCTTCACTCTAGTGGTTTTTTTAAATAGATTGGGTATTGAATTACAAGGTATATCAGAGTTATAGAGAGAGAGAGAGGGAGAATTAATGTTTGTGGGAATTCATGATACTATATGAATATCAAAATAATTTCCCCAACATAACAAAAATATGATACTTTAATGGATTAACAAGTGGAACCCTATTACAATCTTGTTCCGTCTAATGCATGGAAAGGATTTTATAACTTTATTTTCCTTTTTTCCTTTCTATGTTAATTATTGGATACCTTATTCTTGTGCTTGAGTTACATAATGGAGTGAAGATGAGTATAATTATGATAGTGGAGAAACTATCGATCAATAAATTAAGCCACCTATAAATATTGATATTTCTCTATTTTCACAATATCATATACTATACCCAAATGTAGAAGGCCCTATTCAATATCTTTAGTCCATTTTAGGTGTTATAGTGGTGAATTTAAACTCATTTTGGAGGTTATGAATTAATCAATGACAAAACTATCACATGGGATCGATTAGAGACTTCTCTAAAAATAATTATGGGTTTCATTCCAATATCATTGAGTGAATGAGCCATCTATGACATAGAGAATTTTCAAAACATATTTATCTTCATTTAATATATGCTCCCAAGACCTCAAGACTGTCGATTGACATTTCATATTGTGATAACACTTCAAAAAATATTAATTTATGGGTTTCTAATATATTTATCAATAAATTTATATCATTCACTCACCTTGTCAAATTAATGATAAAATTTCAGGATAATGACAAATTACTCCCCCTTTCTCTTACTAAACACATCAGACTACAATCCACCTTTGTAAAAGTTTTTGTCATAATAAAAATTGGTATATAAAGTGTGATTGGAATACATTTTCATTTAATTTTTGGTGGGCTATCCATATTTATAGATTCAATAAAAATTATTATTTTTATATTTTCACTTCCTCTCCCCCATTATATATGTACTCATTTTTATTTCATCACATAATTGATGATACTCTATGGTAGATAACATCTTTTTTATTTTACAACATTGAAAAACTCATAAAACTTCCCATTTATATTCATTTCCTTTAATTCACCACATGTTACAAAATATAAAAACATAATATGGAATAATTATTGTATTTCCCTTGATTTATAATTTTTTTTAAAAAAGGATGATATGTTCCAATCAACCGTTGACTTCTATTATTTAACATTTTTCCTTGTGTGGGAGTTACCTTTTGTTGTGAGAAAATAATGCACATTATTCCTTATAATAGAACTTTTTTTCTATCCAATTAGGATTTTAATGAAGTCCTTTATGTAAAGAAAAAATTATTTTCATCTCCAATACATATGATATTTAACTTCTAATTTTACTTATTTAATATAAAGTTCTTGTGTTTCCCTTAGTTTTCTAGAATATTTGGTTCTGTGTTGACAAGGTTTCAATATCCTTGTTTTGTTTAGCCCAAATTTAGTATTCTTTTTCATCTTTCTTACTGACATCCTAGTTTCATATTTATATCTTTTTAGATTATTTCTTATTCTCAAATAAGTACTTATTTTATTTCTTATAGGGATCCCCCTTTCTATATATAAATTCTAGGGTAGGGACATGTTGAACATGCAATTATAGAATTTATACTTGTAGCCTCCCTAACATCAAAATTTTTCTTTATGTCATGATCTTCTAATATATTGATTAGTATATTAATAAAAAATCAATTTTCTATCCAAGTTTCTTACAGCCTTGTTATGACACGTTCTTGGGTGGTCTTTATTTCTCAACTCATCTTCACCCATCCTTACTATATGAGGTAATGTTTTACAAACACCTTCATTCCGAACATATCCATATTGGGAATCAAAATCTATAGAACCTGAATAAATAGATTTAGTGTCACTTTATCATTTAGAAAAAAATTATACATTTTTTTCAGACTTTTTTCTCATTATCCTGGATGATTCATCTTAAATCTCTACTAAATTCTAATAATCTTGTATCTTTATATTTAGGGTATTTTTTCTTTAAGACACCTATATTATGCCTCTTGAAGTTATTACTCATTATTATTCGATTTTTCTTTAAAATATTCTAATATTTTTTATTATTTACTAATTTTCACCTTGTAAATTTTGACAACCTCTATGATATCAATTTCCTTCAGATCCTCACATCATTATTTTTTAGTAGTTTAACTATCGTATTGATCTTTTAATTTTAATATTTTTAGGAAACTGATTTACCTCTCAACATATATTTGGTATAACCTTATTTGGTTACCACGCCACTACTTGATAAGTCTTTATGTCTTCCAACATTAGAAATAACGGTTCATTGATATTTAGAGTTTCTTTCATCATCAAAATCACTAAATGTATATGATTCATCACTTTATTTTATTCACATATAGTTAGTTATATACATTCTTGATAACTTCTTCTTACCACAACCATCTTTCTTTATTTTTTGAGATCATATTTTGTAAAATTTCTCTTATTAATTTTTACTTTTAGATTCATCAAATTTTCTATTCTCTATATATTTAATTCAAAAATTCCTAACACCTCCACAATTAAAAAATTTAAGAGGACATATTTTTTTTTATATTTGAATTTTCCTACATTAATTTTTATAAAGATAAAATACCATAAATTTATATGTCCATAAAATATTTCATTATAAATTTCTTCATCTCCATCAGAATTTTATAATGGTTTATCTCTCTTATTATATATATTAATTTTTTTCATAAATTTAATTTCAATTTATTTATTTATAAATACTAGGTCTTTCATTATATCAGAATTTTGGAGTGTATTGTGTAACTCATCACATGACAAGTCATTAAATTATTCCAATGAACATATCGCCAAATTAAATGAATTAGAAAAATTCCTCATCACATTTTTGAAAATAGTTGAATATTCGAAAGCATCACCAATGCACCTGAATTGACATAAATATATTTTACCATTATAAATTTATCTTGAATAATTTAATTATATTACATATAAATGTCCTCAAACTATTATCTCTAAATATATAGTTTAGATTATTTAAATTTCACATTATCCTCATAGATATTCTATTATTTTTCCTTCATATCCTCGGTAGTTTTAAGTCGCATTATCTTGCTTTAGTATTTTTCATATAGAGATGAAAGTATGATATTTATTGCTTTACCATCAACATTAATATTTATCATGTAAATAAAATTCAAGATAGATTATCTTGTAAGTGAAGTAAATACCACTATTATAGTATTAATAACCTCAATACCTAATGAAAACAGTTATGAAAGTATCTTCTTCTTCCATCAATTAAATTTATTTCCATAAAAATAAATACTCCTTGGTAGTTTATATAATTAAGATCCCATATGTTTCTACCTTATTGGGATCTTTACATGGGGAATGTTTCTCTAATATCACTTTTAGTTCCTAGGTCTTCTGAGATAACTGAGAGGGGGATGGTTGAATCAGTGATCCCCTTTTCATTTTATGAATATGGATTCCTAATTCATCCTCTATATCTAGTTAAATATTTCATCCACTCATCTTATGGTCTCTTAGAATTACATTGAATATATTGAATTTAAAAGGTATAATACTTAAATATTCAATAGGTTTGGCCTTGAAATATTACTCTTTTATAGGTTCAGGTTGTGTTCCAATACTGGGATTCTCAAATATAAATCAGCTGAGCATGATGTACATTCTATCTCCCAAAAAAATCGACAAGGAATATCTTAAAATACCCAATATATAATCTTTAAAAATGGATGGTATTAAAGTGCACATAAAATTCACCTCATGACTGGTTCTTTATATAATAATACCACCAATTGAAGCTATCTTCCAAAAACATTCATCAATATAATGATGGGGTTTTTATATTTCCTCCCAACAGTTCTTCAATGTTCCTATTAACTCTTCCTTGAAAAAGCCTTTGATTATACTGTCTCACAGTGTACTATGCATCATCCTTGTTCTACTTATAGTCCTCCCACCTAGTTCTCTTTCTAGATCTCTTGGCCTTTCTCGCTCCCATACAAAAATTCCAGTGATGGTCATCTTCTCATTTTCTAGATGAATATTAATAATTGAATGAAATAAACCTCATATCCTTCTTCTTATTTGAAATATATATATATTTTGTGAATGTTTCAAATTATCCACCTTTAGTAAATATTTGATTATATTTATTTGTTATTTGGTATTAGGGTGTCTCTATCCCTCCCTACCACTCTATCTCTCTTAGAATAACCAAATTTATTCCTAAAACATTTATTTTAAATATTCACACAATGATGTTATGAATATTTTCTTAATACATAAATCCTGAAAACAATGTAAATCTTAGTAGTGGGTAATCATCTTTTCGAAACCAGAGATATTTTATATTTTAGATATTCCCCTGAAAATATCAATCCCAATAATTATGGGTATATTACAAACCCAACTGATCTCACATAATCTTCTATTTTTAATTTAATCCACTCCCTAGGTCTTTATACTAATTAAAAATGGGAGCCTAAATTTGACCTATCTTTTAAAATAAAATCATAGAAAAATTCTTCTTGTGGTATCCATGATTTTATCCATTTAAAACTATCTTGAATATTAGTTATGTATCCTAATTTAAATAACTCAATGTTTTTTGGTTCTTCTTGCCTCTTATTATCCATGAAATATACTATTTTTAATTCTCTGAAAAACTAACACATTTATGGAAACATGATCAATTTATATGTAGAAGTTATTCTATTAGTGATAATGTCATCATATAAACACCCAAAAAAATGAACCACACCATGGTCTAACACACTATTTCTCATAGATGGTCTTCTAATCTAGAATCATCATCACCATGAAATAGAGAAAAACACATTCTCATTTTACGTGCACAATACACTTCCACGTTTCAATTGCCTTTATTATTCTCATCATCACCATCAGATTGATTTTAAAGTATATGCATGAATCAAATTCTCTTTGATTTTTTTGATAAACATAGAATAAATCATGTATAATATCTTCATTTCTTCCAATTTATTAAAAATTTTAATTATAGAAACTAAAACTTTCACCCAAAATACTTTTCAAAATTATCTAATAGTTTAGGTCATATAAAAAACCTCAAATATCATATTGGTTACTCTAATGTCTTACATGTATTAAATTTTAATTCCTTGAAAATTTATTCTCTCATGCACTAACTACTTCTCTTCAATGTAGATGAATTATATTTTTTATCTTCAAAAAATGTCTTATGTGGGTATAATATCATACATGCTTGAAAATTAACATCCATGTAGGATAATTCCCTTTGAAATTCCTTTAATCATTAGTTATGTAGATGAAATTTTGTTACAAAAATTAACAATAAAAATAAACAAGCCTTAAAACAAATTATATTATTTTTGATTCAGGGATCAAATGTTTCAAATTCTATTCATTAAAGACTATATTTTCATTGAAACCATTTAAAAAAAGATTATATTTAATGTTTTCATTAAGGTTCCTTTTAGGTCTACCTATAAAACTTTGAATAGATGGATTACTAATTTAGGTTACCCTATTAACTAGTGAATCCCTAGGTATTCTTCCAACATGGCCAAAACGTCTTAATATTGTCTCAATCACCTTATCAAAAATCGAAGTTACACTAATTTCTCGTGAATAAATTCCTATCTAATCTATTGATAAATGATATTATGAATCCTAAAATATATTATCTGTAAGAAAATTATTTTATACTTATAGGAGAATTTCCTTTTATAATTTTCAACTCTTGAGCTTCAAAATTTAAATTTGAGAATATATTCAACTTTTTTCTAAACTTTTTCAAATATTCTATATTCCTTCTCAATAATATAAAATGTCTTTAGAATGACTCAAAATAATTAATATAATTATTAGAATAATGTAAAACCCATTATATATTATTATGAATCAAATTTCTCTATCCGGAATCCAATAGTTTCCATTTCCATTTATGAAGACAATAAAACATATCAGACTTCTTCCTACACACCATTTACATATTATAAGCATAATACTTTTATAAAAAACATCACTTATTGAAAAAATGAAATATTTTTTATGGTAACCATTCTGTTATGTATTATATTTTTAAATCTTACAACTTGGAACTATTTCAATTATTTTAAAGTCATGAAAAATGGATTACAAGGTGATGTTTCCTCGAAATAGATGATTTCGATCTTACACATGAGATGCCATTTATTATTAACTCATTTTCATTGGTAATATCAGATGGATAGATACCTGGAAACAAGATTAATGAAAACCAATTAGGGGAGGTTGAGTCTTGCACTAGGTCAGAGAACATTTCTTGTCTTGGGTTCATTAAGTTAACACATGTGGGTTGACTGGATGCTTTATAACATAAAGGGTCACCTATGAGTAGTCATGATGAGTGTTTTGGGATAGGTAAGTAATCAATTATTTCCCAAATATAGAGATCATTCATATCAAAATAATACATGATTGAATTTATTTTTAGGATCATACAAGTTATGGGATGAAATATGGAGGAAATATTATAAAATTTTATGGATTCAAATGATCAATGTAATACATGATCTGAGGTATGAAAAAATACATGCATGGTTCCCCAGTCATATAATTTATATTATCATAGGGGAGGCTCAACAAGATTAGGATTATTAAGGCACTCAGTTGGACATAAGGATGTCAGTGGGATGTTTTGATCTATTGAAGATGCTTGAATTCCCAAAATTAGAATCATTTATAATGGTTCCATGGTAGGTAAAATATTATATGAGACTAAACTGTAAGCATGTGTGTAAAATTACTTCAAAAACCATCAAATTCACATAATATGTGAAACATTATTAAAAAAGGGTAAAAATTGTAAATATGTTAAATTATATCAATTACATATGATTTATACATTCATAATTCTATTAAAAAAGCATGGTGTAATAAAAGGGGTTCCATATAATGAATTTATGTGGGCTTTCCCATTTACTTTTTATACAAATAGGGAATGAATGCAAATAACATATATAGGAGAACCTAATCAATTTATATAAATTTAAATTCCACTTGAGGGATTTAATATCCAAATACTTTATCATAAAGGATCCATTCACAAAATATTCGTTTTAAAAAATATTGTTCTTCTAGGAATAGCTTTATGACTCAAAATAATGGATGTAAGAAATTTATTAAAAATTTGGTAACCTATCCTTCCAGGATATGAAAAAATTATATCATATAAAAATAATAATGGATTATTCAAGCATCCAAATGAGTGCCACAAATGCTGAAATCTCAAAATATGATTCTTGAGAGTGTAAAGAGGTTTCTCTTACATGCTTCGAATAACATGGGCACTATAGATGAATTTTCATTCATAAGGAAACCACTATCATATCCTAGAAAATTAATACACCACTGTAATAATTATATGGAACTGTATAAAATAGATGCTAAATGATCACACATACTTAAATATACAATGATATAAGGTTTACCTACATTACTTTGATAACATGTGAGAATATTCTATAAATAATTCTCTAATTTCATAAAATTGAGATTTGGTCTTCAATATAAATTTCACTTCATATGTATCACATAGAGAAACTTGTTAATAGTAACAATAAAAAAATATAATAACCATCTTTCTACAATAAATAATTTATGTGGGGTATCATTGACTATGAAAAACATATAAGAGCTACCCTCAAGTTAATTATTATTATAAATTACACACTTATCAAAATTTTGACATGGATTTATATCATTTATCTATTTTCGGAATAATAGATCCACTTGAAGACTTCATTATCTATTTTCTAATGACATGTTACTATGAAAATATTCCCAATGTTCAATTAAATGGTGTATTTAAAAAATCAGTAAAATTTATTATTCCAATGTTGACATGTCTATACAAAACAAAATATTCTTTCTGATTTGATGGGGGAAATCATTAGGGGCTACCCACTATTAGAGGGATTTACCCACAATGGGTTCAGGTTCTTGGGTGTTGTAAGAATTCATTATCTCATTCTAAATTACAACCAGATTTCATATTGGACCACTTAACATCCATGAAAAACCCCAAATAACATATCATTAAGAAATAATTTTATCAAGGAGGTCAGTTTGGGAGTGGACTATATTGTTTTGTATATTCCATTATCATTGTATGAAGTGGCCAAAAAATATTAAATATAAATACTAAATAATGTGTCAATATATTTAAGGGAATTATGGATCATAAAAAATGGTGGAACATGAGTTGTGATCTTCACTCTAGTGGTTTTTTTAAATATATTGGGTATTGAATTACGAGCTATATCACAGTTATAGAGAGAGAGAGGGAGAATTCACGTTTGTGGGAATTCATGAGACTATATGAATATCAAAATAATTCCCCCAACACAACAAAAAAATGACACTTGAATGGATTAACAAGCGGAACCATAATACAATCATGTTCAGTCTAATGCATGGATAGGTTGGAATTATCCTCTAGGATGTACACATGACCAGAGAAGATTTTTTTAGGGACACGTATAATGAATTCCTCCCCCATGTCAGTGTGGGCTGATTTGTTGTTAAACCTCCACTAGAGTAAAAAATAATGGAAATTTAAAGGGTCATTGTGTGAAAGGATATTCATACATGAATTGATATACCCTTCACTACCTAGGTTGATCACATTATCAATTTGAATGGAAAACACTTGAGATGATAATGCTATGTTATCTTCATGTTTTCAATGCTATAGGGGCCCTGGAATCCCACACAAAATATTGGAAATGGTAGATATAAGGAATGGATCTAGGATCTTGTTTCTGGAGTCATTTTATAACTTTATTTTTCATGTTTCCTCTCTATGTTCATTATTGGTTACCTTATCCTTGTGCATGAGTTAGATAATGGAGTGAGGATGAGTATAATTATGATAGTGGAGAAACTATCCATCAATAAATGAAACAACCTATAAATATTGATATTTCTCTATTTCCACAATATCCAATACTATATCCATAGGTGGAAGGCCCTATTCTATATATTTAGTCCATTTTAGGTGTTATAGTTGTGAATTTAAACTCATTTTGGAGGTTATGAATTAATCAATGACACAACTATCACATGGGATCGATTAGAGACTTATCAAAAAAAATTATGGGTTTTATTGCAATATCATTGAGTGAATGATCCATCTATAACATAGAGAATTTCCAAAATATATTTATCTTCATGTAATATATGCTCCCAACATGAATGATCAATAATAATGATTTTAGCATGGATGAATAATATATATTTATAATTTCATTAAGAGAGCGTGTGTTGTCAGTTATAATTAATGAGGATAATATATTCAAGGATTATATTCCATGTAAATTCAATTAATAGTTTTTATGAATATAAGGGATATACCATGATCCTCCAAGAAGTCACCGAACTAATATCCACAGAATGATAAAATTCCAATTTGGGATAATAATTTCATGGATCTGGTCATATTTGATGGTTATGATGATGAGTTTAGTTGTATAGGATAAATAATCACTACCCCCTAAGGGTGTGTGAGAGATGGAGATCCCAATGGAAATGTTTCCCTGAATTCCATGTGTATGGGTTGTATGCTAATGAATCATAAATTGGAAAAATTATTAATAAATGGTTGAGGAAAGTGGATCCATCGTCCTCCATCAATAGAGAATACCCCCACTAACCCATCATACCAAAAACCTAATTTCAAGATCCTGGTTAGAGTTCGATGCTTGGAGAAGAATCTCTTCTATAAAGGAAAAATGGGATGCCCAAAATTTATAGGAAATACTCATAATGTGTCTTGGTAAAATCAAAACCCCCTTCAACATCATTTAAATAAATTTTCCAATTGGTGTTGAGGTTGAAATTATATAATTCATGACTATAATTAATATAATATATAGTTATGTTTTTTATTTCCATTGAGTACAAAAATTTAAGGTCCTCGAGTTAGGTAGTGATGATGGTAAAGATGATGAAGTTGACAATGATGACTTCGAGGAAAGAGATATAACTGACCAGGGGGATGAAAGTCAAATCTCATCCTAAGAGGAAGTAAAATAAATTATATTACACACATAACATGTTGATATTAATATTTCCATAGAATATTCCTTTTATCATTAATTGGAATCAGAGATGTCCTATTTACTCGCTGGGTGACCAAAGAATTCTCCAAGGTGATCTATAATTATTTTAACTATTTATGAGGGTGATAAGATCATGTTGAACCCTTAAATGTATTTTATAGCATAGTTAAGGGACATGGATTATGAACCAAATGAGGTATTTATTATTCCACCATTATTATTTACCTTTGTAGGACTCTTTATAGAGGAACTCAATTGATGGGAGTGGGAAATAAATCTAGAACTCCATCTATGAAAGGAAATGGGGAGTAAATTCTAAATCTAAAAATTTATTTCTTTGGAAACTTTAAAATTTCATGTTAATATTTCGTTTTTATCATACATTGAGATAAACCCATCCGTTTTTGAAGCATAAACTACCAAATAGAAAATGATCATGATCTACCAATAGGGGAGTTCAAATATGGCAGTTATTAGTGATTCAAAAAAGGGATTGATATCATGCATTGATTTGAATATGATGATTGATACCTCTAAAAAACCGGGAATAATGATATACCTCATGATGGATATTGAAGGCATGTATGAATATATGGAGTCATTTGTCACTGCATTCAGGGAACCCTTGAAAAAAGGTATGTCACTTGGACCACTATTCATGTTTTTAGATGTACTAACCAATAAATTTTTTATATGTTTTGTTATTTACAATATTAGTCAAGGAGAATTAGGATAATAAATGGACCCTAGGTTTGTGGCTCTACTAATGTGTATGGTTACCTTAAAGATGGATGGCATCCCAAAAATCCTATACATGGATTTTTATTGGAAAACATCTAACTGATGTAAGATAATAGAGCATAATTAGGGAATTGAAAGGATACTACCATAATAAATAATAGGAAAATAATATCTGGAGGAGTTTCCCTTGCCTAACCACCTAAAATAATTACAATAGTTAAATATTATACCGCTCTAAAAGGTGAAGATGATCACTAATAATTCCTTCAATTAATTACCAAACTGATTAAGTGATGTATATACATTTACATTTCACCTATAACAGTTACATAACAAATAATAGAGGGAAATTTTTATGATTATATATTTTTAGTTCTTCAATTTCCAAAGAGTATGGTTGGTAGAGTTATTATGGGTTTAGAAAGATCTAGGAATGGTGAATATGTGGTTCCCTTGAGAGAGTTGGAATGAACACATTATTTAGTACCTAAGAGTAAAAACATGTTTGGAACTATATCTAGAAGTTAAGCATTAAAACCCCCATAAATGGAATTCATAAGTAAATACATAGGATTCTTCATATGTTCAATACCTTATGATATAATGGGTTTGACTATAGAACCATCCAAACTACTATGGAGGTGATGTTCTTTGAGTGTGAGGGAGAAAAATAATCACAACTAAGTATCTTGATGGAAGAATTAATGGATCATTATATGAACCTCAGGGATATAGAGATTCAATAATTATACTTATACAGTGACATAGTGTTTGAGAAATAAAATTTATCTTGTGAAGAAATAAATTTAGTAAATTTTAATTTTCAAAAGATGAGCATATCCAAGTGAAGGAAGGTTGAGAATCCAATGTTTCTTAAAGAACCCAAAAGGAATGAATGTGATGCTTCAAAAATGTTTGATAGATTATTATAATCCAAGGAATTAAAATCTCTGAGGTGGGACGAGATTCATTTCATTATTTATGAATTCTGAAGATCAATAAATCAATTCCAAGCATTGGTAGAGAAAATATTATAATATATGATAACTTTTACCATCATAATTTTGTGTATCTTTAGAGAAAAAATCCAAATTATGAAAACTCCCCTCTTTATCATGATAGATAACATAATTTCTTATATCAAATTTGTTTTTAATTCCCATTTTTTTTCTCCTTGACTATCAATCATTTATAATACATGAAATATTTTAAGGATTAACGTCATTTAAATTTAATCTACTATAAATTTACTAGAGATTGGTTTGGTAAATAATATATTTAATATAATTGAATATAATGATGAAGATGGAGTGAATCAATCATATCTAATCCATCTGATCCCAAACAAATATAGGTTGTCTAGATTCTAAGTTCCAATGAATCTAATGATACTCATTAAACATAGAGGAATAACTATATAAAAATAATCCCAATATTGACTATGAAAGAAACTAAAATTATGCATAATTTAAAAACAAAAAATGCACACATTTCACTGAAGATAGCCATTATATCATTCTTTATTCCATGTTATTATTGATGATCACATTATAGGTAGCTGAATAACATCCCTCCTCAAGGATTATCTATGGGTTGTACTAAATCACTCATCATATGAGGGTTATTATTCCACCCTTCAATACACTCGAGTGACTTATGTTTTAAAGGCGGTATGATAAGTGAGCTATATAAAGGATATCTTTGGACATGGCATGTGAATGATTTCATATCCCCACCTAATGGTGAATTCCCATTATAAATCCCTTGAGTATTCTTATTGGGAGAATATTTATTGACTCATATGTTAGAGGTTAATATTTGAATGAACTATAACATTTGACTATGTAACCTCTTCCATCCATTCTGAATTATGAAAAAATAAAAAAAAAATAGATTATATTTTAGAGATATGCATGTTATATCTTCAACACTCCACTAATATTAGATACTTATTTTGGGGATAAAGTAATTTTACCATATGATTCATGGAACAATAATTCATCCTAACATATAATATGGGTTTCTAAGGTAGTGTGTATACAACATTATTATATTGTAAGATTATACATAAAAAGGTTTTATAATAATCCATATTCAATGTGTATGTCTAACCTATAGAATACTTTATAATACCATATGATATAACATGGATTTTCAGAATATTACCTACATATCCCACTAAAACTAAACAATAAAATACTTTCATAACATTTCTCCTTATATCTTATAATATATGATAACTGGTGAATTCATATCCAAAATTACTTTTAGAAATATTAAAAAACACATTAATAAAGATTTTATTAACATCACATTGTGTCACATCATATGCAACCAACATGAAATAATGGTATAATAGATATTTTCATTTAGACAACCTGATGAATTTTAAATTCTTAACCTCTATTAATAATAATTAATAAAACAATTCATAAGAACATGTGTAATTTATCATATACGATAGATTTATTTACTAGAAATATGTTTACTTCACTTTTAGGGGTTTTTTAAAATCTTTAATTCTCTATGTAATTCCCACCACATCCATATGTGACGACATAATAGAAACCTCCAATTCAACTCTTTAGTGAGTAACAACTATTAACAAATAAATTTTGAATATGGGTGAAATTTGGGAACCACATTCCTAATGAAAAAATCCTTGAACATATTAAAACTCCTTAAATACACAATAAAAAATGTTATGATGTTAATAAACTATATTCTCTATATATAAATATTTCAATGTACATCACTATCATTCATTGGAACATGTTCCATTAAAATTTTCCATGAATCATTTTGGTAACTAATGTTATTATTTACTTTATAATTTATCAACATGTACAAAAATTATATAGGATATAGTGGAATTCACTTTTTTATGTTAACTATATGCCACTTAGTAAATTCATCTTTATCACTATACCAAATACTATTTTATAGAATTTAAGTGAAATTAACATTAAATTTTGACTCAAATAATATTTTATTTGTTAAATTTTAACTTATTTATGTTTAAACATATATCCATAAGCCTCCTTGACACTATATCGCTTTAAAATATCCTATTATGATATAAAAACTCTTATGTTTTTTGAAAAAAAAACTTATTTTATTTTAGTAATAATATTTAAAAAATAAAATACTATTTTCTTATCATATAAGTGTTGGATCTGGTGCCCTAGAATCAATTGAATTTTTAATTTTTATTACTATAATAAGAATAAATAAATTATCACATAATAATTCTTCTTCAGTGTAATAGTGATTTGATAATTTCATTAGAGTATTTCTAATTTTGAAATATTATATAATATCCCCAATATAATGATAACCATGAATTTCATTGAAAATATTCTTAAAAATATATCCTATGGCTTGGATAATATTTTTTGAACCCACTTTGTCTGTGTTGTATTTATTGTCAAATAATGTCAATATATTGATGAAAAAGTGGCTTAGATGTTTAATGGAAATGATGATGTTGAATTATTGATTATTATTGATGATGAATCAACGATTTTTTCTATTTTTTTTATGTTCATAATGATTTGATGAGACATATCTTTGATGATTTTTTTGAAGTTAAGTTTGTAGTTTTTTCCTTAATTAGTTTGCGGGAGATTTATTTTTATGAAAATTTATTTTTAAATATTTTATTATCCATCTATAATTTTTTATGAGAAGAATTTAAAGAAATGGATTCTGGTTTTGAAGTATGAAGATTTATAGTGGATTCTTTAGTTTTTTTGGAGAAGTCTCAAAAAACGGGCCAACTTGGTCCAACCATTAGAGCATGATCTAGCGGAAATATAGGATAATATTAAGGTTAGAGAACATGTTGTGCTAGGCACACATTCATACAAGAGTGTAGGTTGGCACATGGAGGAAGTTTCCCTTAGCCTCTCACATGTAGGGTGGCGGAAGAGGCTGTAGGGTGAGCACTGACACCATTTTGATCATTTTATGGAAGAATTATTGAGTACAATTTTATATATAATATTTTAGTGATGATTAGTGTTTTGATTTGTGATAAAATATATAAGTTCACTACTCATAATTTAAATGCACTTTTTTCATTCTCAAACTCGAGTTGAATACAATGTTAAATTTCTCATGCAAATTTGAAACACATCATGATGATAATCCTCAAGATCTCTACATCAATTAATGTTGTAGAGAGCTTTAATTATGATCTCATAATTTATATTTTGTTGTGTGAATCTTTTTTGAAGATTATATGTAGAGAAATAGTTTTACTGTTACTAAAATAAATATTGACTATTGGTGGAAGATTGATTGTGAGATTTACACAATAGATAGATCAACATTAAGGTAAGACAACTGAACATAAGGATTACCAACATCATAGTATTTCCCACGTGTTATAATGTTCTTATTGTAGGATAACCAACCAAATTATGATAGACCACACCAAAAAATTGTGGACTGCATGGTATTTTGATCAAGAGTAGAGAAATATATTTTCAGATCCTAGAGACGCATTGTAAAGTGATATTAAAAGATATATATATATATCACGATATTTTTCATCATTATCCTAGAAAACTAATAAGGAGAAGTTTGGGAAGATGAATGAAGAAGTTTTATATAGAATATAATAATCTTGTTATGAGAACCATGTATACTTTTTAATTCATATATTTCCAGAGATAAGAAGTAAGAACTCATGGAGCATGATATTTCATGAATGATTATTTTATCACAAATTTAATTTTATTCATCAATATTTATATATAATTTTAAATTCATTTTTGTTTTTTGGATAAAAGGATAGGATCAGGGATTGAATTAAGGGTCCATAGTTATTATACATTGACGTATTGTTGAATGAAACAACATGATAAAATTACATTAAATTTAAAATAATAAGGATAGTTTTATTTCAAATTTACGTGTTTCCATTTATATAGAATATTATGATTTTTAGTTTAATGTTCTCCATATTGAAAATTGTAATTGAATATGTACCATGCATTAATTTATTAAATAGAAAGCAATAAAACAATAATGCAACCGGGATATAATTCTTTAAAAGGTTTAACGATGAAGAATGAATTGTTTTAATAAGGATGAAGATTTAATGAGGAGAAGTCCATGATGAGAATAATGGGTCCATTTCCACATATGTATATTCATTCCAATTTTAATATTATAAATTAGTTAGATTTTGAAGAAGAAATTAAAATGAAGAGTTGACTACACCAAATTTTCCATATATCATAAAAGAAAAAGAATAAAAATGATGATTTCCAATATGATATGAAATTTTGATTCCAAATAAAAATCAGGATTATGAGAATCATGATTTTGATATATTTTTAAAGAAGAAAAATCGAGATCCCTACACTTTAAAAGAAATAGTATACATGACTGGATTATGTATGAGATCCCATGAATACATGGAATAATTAAGTTGTGAATATCATGGGATTAATTTAAAAAATGTCATTTAGCACATCTTATTTCAATATAAAGTCTTTTATTATTTAAATGGAAAAATATTTTTTTATATATCTTGAATAAAATGAAAAAAAATTAGTTTTTAGCTAATATTTATTGGAGTTTTGAATTAAAAATGTAACAACCCTAGAATTTAAAAGAGGAACATCATGTTCAATATCATATATGAAATGAAACACCAATATTATAAGAGATGTTAACACCCTAATACTTTAAGATATATTTATTTCTAAACAAATTCAATCTCTTCAATAGCTTACAATTCGAAAAACACTAGGTTTAAACGAAACCTGATACTCTATTAAAATATTATTATTTAAACTTGCCCAGTATAACATAGCTATAATGTTGGAGGGTATGAATAGGAATAACTAAATTAGGAAAATTTTATGTTTTAGAAATGTAATAAATAAATTCAATGGTTATATATTTATTAGAAACAAACTAATAATAATTTGAAATGAAAAAAAAATTTATGAAAAAACAATATTTATTCTAAAAGGCGGTTTAGTTGTTGTTTTCACGCATAATTTAAAATAAATTCAAAACACTATATGTAATTGCATTTGAAAAAAATTTAATTTTTAAAAACATAATATCAATGTTTACATAGGGTTAGATTTTGGTATTTTTCAGAAAGTATTTATTTTCTTGTGAATAGTGAAAAATACCGATTTTTATAAAGCTGTAATTTATTTTCAATAATTTAAGTAATTTAAAATAATAATTCTGTTTTGAATATGATTTTAAATATAATAAGTACTATTTTTTATATTTAATCAACCTAAATTATTTTTAATCAACTTTATATTTTATTGTATTATAATTTTATTGTTTTGGTTTAAAAATGGATTCTTCTAAAAACTGTTTTAAAGTGCATAATGTTTCTCCATTTTAATTATTCATAAAAACCAAAAATGAGAAGTAATTTAATTAAAATTTCTTGATTATATACCATTAAATAATAATTTTATTTCATAAAATGTATATTGTGAGTTTTAGAGTTAATATAAAATCATATTTCTCTTGAAAAATACACTTCTTGGAAACCTTCTTTTGCGTCACGTATCCAGGTTTAACTTCAAATGTAATTTTGAAACTAATTTTAATTAAATTTGTTAAAATTGATTCTATATTTTGAATCATAATAATTTATATTTTATAATATGGTCAACCTAATTTTTTACCATAATTAATAGTGAAGAAAGTAAAAAAGTAATTACCTTAGTTAAAGTAAAAAACAGAATTACTGGGGCTTAATATAAATTTATATGTGTTAAAATTATCCAAAACATAGGTAAAATATATTTTATATAAATATTTATACATTATAATGTCTACATTTTTAAAATGATGTATTTTGGATCCATGTTTCATGAGAAAAACATGGGTGGAATTCATTCTTTTCAAAAATTCCAAGTGTGTCATGTCCCCCACTTATAAAAGGCCACCCCATATCCTCTCCTTTCCACACTTCAAAATCCAATTATTTTAGAAACTAACTTCTAAAATAAATTCCATCATTCAATAAAATAATCCTATAATCCATTTTTTCTCCGCAATATAACCTAGGAAAGATTTTGGTTTAAACTAAAAAGAAGTTGTTCGAAGAAGAGACAACATCCTTAACTGAGCATTTTATTTTATTTATTCTTAAAACAACATAAAATATTACTTAATAGTGTTTATAAAATAAAATAATCTTCCTAAATATTCTAATACATTTTTATGTTAATTTAATAACCTACAACCATCTACACCACTCTCAAATGGGAAACAAAACTATTTATCACGTGTACAATGGACCACCGCCTCACAAACTGACATAATTCAATTTCCATAACCATTTATAAAGTATAGGTATAATGATGTATATAATATATATATATATATATATATTATTTTATGTTATAATTATACTTCTGTAATTATAATATCATATATACCTTCTTAATTTCCATTTCATAGAGAATGTGATAGCATCATCTATGTGTACGATAGACTACTGCCTAAATAAGTGATGTCATTCAATTTAAAATTAAACGTTACATGGAAGGTAAAAAGGATTAGTTAGTTTTTTTATATTATATTAATGACATTTTAATCATTCTGAAATAGTAATATATAATTCAATTCCTTACCCTTTCATCCATTATAGAAATGATATTGTTACTTGTGTGTACGCCCGACCTACCATCACCACAAATTGATATGATTTATTCTCCATGATAAAATTTTAATAATGATTATAAATATGTATAAAATGAAAATAATGATATTTATAAAATTAATACAATTCTAGATATTATTTAACTATAACCTACTTTCAATATCTGAAACTTTCACGAAGAAATGTACCGGAGAAAACAAGTAAATTAACACCCAAAATAAGAGTGATAATAAAATATTATCGATGGATGAGTAATAATATGTCATAAAAGGATCATATATGATATTATAAATAATAATATGATTCTTTTATAAGTTAGTAACAAGCTTAAAACAACTATATATTTTTTAAAAGGGTGCTCAACTAATGAGAAGCATGAGGTAAGGGATTTCTTAATTCATATTCATTCATTGGGTTATATGTATACTTCATTGGTTATATTGTTCCAATATTATGTTTTAAATGAATTTATATTGATTTATGTTGTATTTAAGATTTAGTTTGTTGGATATATATTTATTTCACATAATCACCCCACAAATTAAGTCTCACAATAATGATACAAACTTTGTAAGGGATTTCTGTCTCCCTTTTATTTTCTATGGACACATTCCATATTCTCCAACTATTTATTTAATGTGGTGTGTAGACATCAAATTACTATATTTTATGATTATTATCCTAAAAATTATTGGTATTTAAATATCCAATTGAGTATTTCTCTTTCTTGGTGTTTATAGTTCAAAAGCTATAAAACCAGTAATAGATTTTGGTCTTAGTTTTATATCTTTGAGATATATGTTGTGTTATTAAAATATATTATTTTATGAGGGGTATATAATTCCCCATTGAAATGTTATATCATGAATATACTTTTATTAATGATATATTAATTTTCATCTAATTTTATTATTTCATGGGACTTATGATTCAATGTTACCAATGAGGTAATGGTTTAATGATACAATATTATTGTTTATCAGGATTGTTTATGTTCATGCTTATGATAATGAATTATTATGATCCGTCTCTCAAGAAACTCATGAATTCTATTATTCTATGTTCATTACTGGAGGATACACATTTTATCAACATTTTACTCTATTAATTTACTTGACAGTTCAAAATATTGTCTTTCAGAAAAAGTGTTTTTATTTCTCTCTTCAGTCGATAAATCATTTACTTCCAAACCCATGTTTTCTAAAAATATTTTCAAAAACATTTTTCTGTGATTGTTTAAATTCATTTTTAACCTTAACTATATGTTTAATTTTTTTAAAGGAATCATCCAATCATATTCTGAACAATGTTTTTTTTATTTTCATAGAATAATATGAAAGGAATATTTGTTTTTTAAAAATTTTGATATGAATTAAGCTCTTCCACCATCATCACCAATCAATATTTTATTGTTTTCTCAATAAATTTAAATGTTTATTTAAAATAGTAATAATTTAATGTTTGATAAAATATTTCATTTTAAATATTTATTTTAAATGTAAATTATATTTTCCTCACGAAATATTCAGTGATATTTCAAAATAATTTTCCATCTAAGAATATATCTTTTGATGTTACTAAAAAAGAAAGGGTTATTTTCCTTAAAAATGTTTTTAAAAGTATTTTAGTCAATGAAATATGATTTAATGTTATGTATTTCTTCTAAATTTTGTATACATGTATCTTACATATATACCTAGTTTATTCCTCCATCCTTCGATTGATTAAAAAATGACTTATAATAATTTATAAAATTCTTTAATTATGAAATTTCCTTTTATTATTTTATGATTAAAGATTATGTAACCCATTTTCATTCCATGGGATATTGTTATGTTATTTATTATGATTGATTTTAATTATATGCCCACATAGATCATGAACAAGTTATGATGGGTGAGCCCAGATAGTTCTCCAATGCATTGGGTAATGTCATAGTCTCATGAGATGTCATGTATGGTATTAGTGAATAATCCTAATCCATTATGAGAATTTTTCCACCATGTTATATTGTATAGAAAATTATCCATGACTCATGTTTATGTTTTGTTTTTGTGTTGCAGCAACATTTCCTATATTTTCATGATCTTATGATACAATATTCTTTATGGCATGCTACCATGAGATTACTCATGATAATAATATTTTATGATATCATGTTATACTATTGACTAAAATTTTATGATTCTTTATCATTTTTATTCATTTACTGTGATTTTTATCTCACCCCTTTCTTTTCTGTGTTTCCTAGGTTATCCGATGTAGTTTTAGGAGCTCAAATGTATTTTAGGAGCTCACTAAAGAGAATGAAAAAATAAGGATGATAAGTTTTAGTATCTTTTGATGTATTTTTATCTAAGTATTCTAAACAAACTATTCATCATGATCTTTGGGTTTTAATTAATGGATGTTTTTGTTAAAAATCATGCAATAATTTTCATAAAAGGATTGGATAATCATAACCAAAACTCATGGTAATTCAAAATATTGTATTCTAATGGTCTGGGAAGTATTTGGATAAAAAGGAATAATGGGATTTAACATTTTTTATTTAAATTATATCTCTATATATATATTAAAGCATTGGTAAAATGTAAAGGGTGAACTTTTTTAGTTTCTACATTGTTATTCTGTAAAAACATATCCTTGTGTAAAGAGAGAATAATTTACATTAAACATAATTTTATGAAAGTATTTTGTTTCAATGATAATAATATGAGATCTATTGGTTTATTCAGGTACTGAAAAAATAAGAATAAGAGAGAAAGAATAACCAGTTCTGTCTGATTAAACTGAATAAAAATGAATAAGATGAAGTGGGATGAGGAAGAAGGTGTAGGAGAGGAAGATAGATGCGACATTTTCTTTGAAGTTAACTAAAGGAATAAGATATATAAATTTAATTATACTTTTAAATAAGGCTCTTTATTTTTAATATATAGAGAATAAGTGAAATATATTTCTAGGATAGTGATTTTAAGAACAAGAAGAATATTTTTGTGCATCGTTATGCATACAATAGAAAAAGATAAAGGGTATGTTTAATATTTCTATGTGAGTAAGAGATGAAGGAAATAAGATCCAATAAACACACCATATGTCAATCTCAGGAGTAGTAGGATACTATGTATAAGAAGCAATTAATAAATGTTAAGGGAATATTATTAAAACATGGGTTTGAAGGAAATTCTCTACTCATTTGTCGCTCACAGGTTTAATTATAGTGGGTTATTTGATAATGTGTTTTTCCCATTCACCATAAAGACTTTCCTTTATTACTAATAGTTAAATATTTTAAATATCTATCTCTGTTTTTATGTGTTTGGATTTCAAAAATAAGGTGAGAAAAAATAATGTAAGGACCATTCACTTTAACAAGTAGTAGAGGTAAACAGGGAAATGTATAAAAACATAAATTTGACTAAAAATTCACAAAAAAAATTTCAACCCCCTCTCAGTGTTGAATAAATCCATAGCTTACCTTTTCAATTGGTATCACATCCAGGACCACCTCTAATTGGTTTCTTTATATTTTTAAGTTCTACTCTTTTGATGATTTGAGTCTCTTTAAAAATAGACAATGAAGGGTAGTTTTGGATAACATTAATTTATTCCATATTAGAATTCTATATATATGAAGTAGATGAAGAACATAAAAAATAAAGAGAAGAGAATATTGAAGAATTTATCCTATTATTTCCAAGATAATGATATTTCAGGTTCTCATGGAAAAGAAGACATATCATTCTTGAAAGGAGGAAAAAGTTGGTTCAATATAATAATAAAGTTGTAGACAACATTTCTAGTGTATATATTTCAAGGAACTCCAATAATCCATAGGAATGCGAATATATATTCAAATATTTTCCACAAAAGGTACAAAGTAGTAGTGGTGATGATTATATATCGATAAGATCTCAAGATATATTAGTTGATGCATTAATAAATATTCTGTATTATATTCCAAAATAAATAATCATTTTTTTTGGATATTTTAAATAATAATTTAAGAGATCACCCAACATTAGGGTTATTTGGAAAATTTTGTTAAAGGATCAGAATAGAAAGTTTTGACTGGTTTAAATCCCTCCAAATATATTTAATTCATTTAAATATTAAATTTAGATCGTAAAGTGAAATACCGCAAATATAAAAAATAAAATTTCTGGGAGGAACTCAAGATAAAGATGAGTTTAAGAAGAATCTCTAAGAGAATATCGATGAAATTGAAGAAACTAAGAAATAAATCAATGATTTCAAGAATATACAATTAGAGGGTAAATATAAGAATATCATGGAACTCAAAAAACTATTCCAAGATAAATTTTTTAATTCAATAACAAAATATTGATATGATAATAAAATATTTTAAAATGAAAGTGGAATTCATGAAATATAAAATTAACAATATCAACATAACATGTCATGTGTCTGAATTTTCATTATAAGAACTAAAAATGACTCAATTAATGTCTTCATATGAAGGTGAGGTAATGTTTAGAGGAGTGATAATTTTATAAAATGTATCTATTATGTGATAATAATACATTGGTATTATCTCAAGATCAATCCTTAGTAAGATAAAATAAGAAGGTACCATACTTTTCAAATTTATTTGTAATTCGAAATCAATTTATGAAAAAATAATAGGTTGAAAATTAATACCTATATAAAAATGAGTGAGGAGAAGTGACAAGAAGACCCCCACCATGTATCCGGAGATAGAATAATGTGTTATTGAAATTATTCTCCAAGAATTTCCCAAAAAATGAAGATTAATGATAATAGATATCCAGTTAAAAAATGGAATTTTAGAATAACAAGAATGTTAAGGAAGAAAAACTTGGCTTGTGGGTTTTTTAATGAATTGGATAGTTTCTATAATCCAAGTATAAATGATGTTTTTTTAAAGGGGTCAACATACACATATTATAAAATATATTCCTAACTAAAATAGATTTATAAAATTAGAAGATATTTGTGGCGTCTACAACATATGTAGTGGTAGGAATAGTTAATTCTTGTCTCAACATGTACCAATAGAAAATGGTAATAAAATATAATAAAATATGGAAAATTAATGATTAATTTTCCTTGGGAAGGATTGTTAATAAGGATTCAAATAATATTCCTTCCATGAATACATTAATTAAGTCAGGTGATATATCCTTGGGTAAAAAATCCATGAATACTTGAATTAGTTCTACATAAAAAAGAGATAATGTGAAGAATAACACTCATAAGCTTCAATGTGGATACTTCAATAAAGATTTAATTTTTCCCAATGATATTTTAGTAATTTAGAAATTATATTTATAGAAATCAAAAAAATTTGAGTAAAAATAAAAAGTCATATACTAAAAGAAAATAATGGATTTCCCATTAAGATCTTGAATTTCATGCAAGGTTATCAACAAAAGATAACCCTCGTGTTAAAGAAGAACTATGTGGGATATACAATAAAGTTATTCACAATTCATAATCATGGTTAACAATACTTCTACAATA
Organism: Viscum album; assembly: GCA_963277665.1. NCBI lineage: Eukaryota > Viridiplantae > Streptophyta > Magnoliopsida > Santalales > Viscaceae > Viscum > Viscum album. Next base: position 785,932,960 of record OY728157.1, read on the forward strand.
ATAATAAGATTTAAAGGAGATTAATATTACATTGAGGATGAAGGATGATGAAAAGAAAAGTATGCCATACAAAGAAGCTAATGTTAAAAAGAGATCTACAGTGGAATATTTACCCACCTCATTGGATTGAAGAGTGATTAGGGCATCAATATGACTTAGTTGACATACCAAACAAACCAAAGGTTGGAAATAAATTACAAGGGCTTAAAGAACATTTGGGGGATGATTTTCTCTTTGAAAGATAAAACATCGGAATCGTAAAAACAATAACAAAAAAAACCTCTATATGATGCATGAGTAAAAAATAGAACTCAAAAACATATCCAAAACAAAAAACAATATTAGAGTAAAAGACCAACAATGCCCCCACATGCATTAAGCTCCTCTCCACTTTCTAAGACCACAATATCATTAAGCATAACTAAAGAACAATGATTCATTTACTTTACCTATTTATCAATACATGACATCTATAAATACTGAATAGTTCCCGAGAAGGGGTTGAGTATAAACATAATAGTATTTCCCCAATGATATCTCAACTCATACCACAATAAAAAAATGGTTATCATATTTATTTAAATATTTTAAATGCATTCTAAAAAATTTATATCAAAATTAAAACTGATTTGTTCAATGGAATGCATCAAAAAATCCATTAATCAATTTCTCATTTTATTTGGAATATTCTTTTCCATTTTCTACACACACAACCACACACACAATAAATCCTATCATTACCATTGATGGTTTAAATTCACATCCATACTCTAATGCTTTGAAAGTGGCACATCAAGATCATTATCCATCCCATTCAAATTGTTCCCAACCGTTTATGCCAACATCAAGCCATATAAGTTCAATCAAAACATATATTTCATTAAATAATTTTAAAAAATACATTACATGTGTCATAGTAAACCATTATTTTAAAACATCATTTTGAAATTTTAAAAAATTGGTTTTCCAAAAAACCAATCAACTTTCAACAATTTCCAAGACATTACAAAAACAAGTTTCCAATCAATAGTGAAATAGTTATTTAAAAACCATTTCAATAAAATATGTTAATTAAAACTAATAATTCAAGTTTGAAATCAGTTGGAGTCCAAATATTAGACACCTACCTCTCAAAAATTGGAGAAAATAAAGAACAAAAATACCAAAAGTCAATATCTGATCAAAAGTCAGATTCCATTCACTATATACAACAAGATATCATCCTAAAACCATTCATAATATATATATATTTATATCCCCAAATACTAGATCAATTGTTCTGAGAGGGAGAATAACCTTAGATCAAATAATAACGAAGAAGAACAAGAAAATACCAATGAATCCTAGCCTCCAACACACTTTGATTCTCCTACAGATCACTATAGGATTTGAGGATATCATCTCCCATGATATGGGAGCCAAATGAATTCATGTTATGGGAGTATTAAGGGGAAAATGAGGCTAAAAAGGATTAATTTGAATTAGATGCAATTTTTAAGTATTTCTCACTATACGCCACATGGTTAGGCCTCACAGTTTAGGAAACTATGTTCCAACCATGTAGTGATACTATATTAAGGATATACCTCACACGGTTGGCTCAAATGGTTAGAAAAATCATGCAGACACCATGTATTTCCCTATGTTTCCAGATGTCTGGTTTATCCTAGGCTTTAAAATGGTTTGGAATAATTATGTGCCAACCATGCAGCAACCTAGTTTCCACCGTCTTCCCTTACATGATTTCTTGAAGATACTTCACGGTTTCAACTAACCGTGCACAAACCACGCACCTCTACAAAAGCCTCCAAAACATAAAAAAATCCCCCCAGAACCTTTCAAAACAGAACCTAAACAATGTAGAGCCATAAAATAAATGAATAAAAGGTTCTTGTACCTTAAAATGAGGGTGATAAATTCTCCCCACCATTATCTTTTCTATACTCAAATACTAGATAATCATTTATTTCTATAAATAGCATAGGCCATTGAGCCACCATTTCCATCTCACGTTCCCATGATTCTTCACGAATTTGGACATATTTCCATAAAATATTCACTAGTATGATGATTTCCAATGAAATATTTTCTATTAACTATCCACAATCCATACTGGAACATGAATCAATATAGAATCTTTCTATAGGTCAATCTAATTCCATCGAATGACATGATCAAGTTCAAGTTGGTAATTCTTTAACTGAGACACATGGAACCCATTGTGCAATAAACTAAACCATATTGGTAATGAAAAATAATATAAAAACTCAACAAATCATTTATGTCTCTCAAAATGGCCTATGTATTTTGAATATAGCTTTACATAATCCCAAAAATGATGTTTCATATGCCTTGGAGATAATTTCAAGTACAAATGATCACTGACCTCAACCAATAAGGTTAGTCGATTATTATCCTCATTTGATTTCTGATGGATCTCGGAAATAACTATTCTATTTCTGATCAACTAAATATTCATTGTTTTCTCTTACACAGGGATGGGTCTAATTAGTGATGTTTCACCTATTTACACAAAACAATGTGGATAATGACAAGGACACCAATACAATGATTCATAAGGAGCCATATGTATCAGGGCATGGTAATGTTTATTACAATATAACTCTACTAAAGGTAAATTCTCCTCCCAAGATCCACCAAAATCCTTTACACAAGAGCTAAGAATGTATTCCAACATTTGGTTTGTCCATTCATATTTTCCATCCATTTGAGAATTAAAATCCTTACTCATAGTCAAATGTCTTCCAATACCCTTCTGTAAGGATTTAAAAAAAACAAGACATAAACTTGGTGTCAATATCTAATAAAATTGATACCGGAATGTTTTTTGTCTTTTAAATTTCTTGAATGTAAATTTTTGACAAGTATTCCATCAAATTATTTTCACGAATAGGGATAAAATGAGTCAAATTCATGATCTAATCTACAATCAAAAAAATTAAATCATGTTTCCTCAGTATCCTCTACATACCTGTTAAAAAATCCATGGTTATATTCTCCCATTTACATATGGTAATCATTAATGACTTCAACACACCCAGTAGACTTTGAAGTTTTACCTTGACATGCTAACAAGTGAGGTATCTCAAGAAATACTCCACCACATCTCTATTCCTTCCAACCCATTAAAACTGCACATTCAATGATTTATATATTTTATGAATCCTAGGGAAAATAACTCATCTCTAATGTTGTTAGGAACTGAGATGTTGTTCCCGATTAACCAATGGTATGACTGTTTGATCTTTAAACTGCAAAAATAAAATTCCATCTCTCTTCCATCCATCAATAGTCTCTCTACCATTTAGTCTTAACCTTTTAATAGAAAATCTTGAATTTGATTTTTTATCCTTTCCAAATTTCTCAATTAAATTAGGAATGAAAAATACTAGAAATAAAAAACCACATCTCTTTTGTTTGAGAAATTGAGAAGAATATCTTCTACGACTGACATTGGTTTCCACTATTCTAAAGCCTCTAACCGAGAATAATAATTCACAATCAATTCATCCTATACAGAGTTCCCTTTACCTAGTGTATACATAATGTCTCTGTCAAACATTTTCAGATACTCCATCCATCCGTAAAATCTTAAACTCAAATATCCTTATGAAAAAATGTGATTCAAACTCTTATAATCTATAAACACTATGAAATTATCACCAAATAGGTAATGATGCCACGTTTTCAAATCATGAAAAACGATAATTCCAAGTCATGTATTGTGGAGTTCTTCTCATGTAACTATAAATGTAGCGATCTATATAACAAAATATTATCTTTTCCTAAGACCACATCCCAACCCAGACCTTGATGCATCACAATACACTACATATCCTTATCCAAAATATTGACATTTGAGGATAGGTGTTGGTGTATGTGTAAAAAAATGTTCATGAAAGGATTTATGAAATTGAATGTTCAATTGGAAAGGAATTTATTTACTTGTTGAAGTTGTCATTTATAATTCCATAAATGAAAAATCATGTACAAAATGTCAATAATATTCATCTAATATGGGGAAACTACTTATCCAAAATAAATTATTCAATGATTTCCAAGAGATAACAAATTAATTCTTTTTTGGATCTTTAGAAATATATTTTTTCATAATCCCATGTATAATGAAACATACCTCTGGTATCAAAAAATCACACTTTCATATCTTTTCATACAGATGATATTCTTGCAAGATACCCAACACCATCACTTTGTATTGATTATAATCATTTTTTCTTAAGAATACACTAGTATATCATTAACTAAAATGAACAAAACAGAATATAGATATGTATGAATGATTTGATTCATCAATTCCATTATGACAGATGGCGCATTCATAAGACCAAAATGCATAACCACATACTCATAATGGCTATATCTCCTTTCGAAAATTGTCTTTGGAATATCCTCCTATTGAATTCACAATAAGTGATATCATAAACATAAGTAAATCTTGGAGAACCACTAGGATCACCATAATTGATCTAATAGATCATCAATTCATGGTGGAGGATATCTATTATTTATCACAACTTGGTTAAGAATATGATAATCCACATAAAGAATAATATTTCCATTTGAATTCTTCCCAAACGGAACCAATTCTTTAGACAGAGACGTAATTATTTGAATGAAACCTTTACTTTAAAAATATTTCAAATAAACATTTTATTCCATCATTTATGTAGGTGGAATATGATAATATGGAAGTGATATAGGACCTGGTAGGTTATTAATCATAAACTCCACTTGTCTTTTGGGTGGAAACCCAAATAAATTATTAGGTAAAATGATAGAAAACTAATCAATAATAGTTCAAAAATATCCATTCACAATATTATCTACATATACCAAGGAATGTAGTTCCCACTGATATGATATGGTTCCAATCACTAGTTCCAAAATTCATACATTATGACCCCATACACCCCAATATCCTTTAATGAAATTCCCAATTTCATCCAGATATGTAAAACTAAACCTTTATGCATAATAGCCATTATGGGCCTTGAACAATTTCAACCAATCCATACCCAAAATCAAGTCATATAAATCCATCTAAATCAATAAAAAATTCCAATTTAATTTATCCATATTTATATTTATAGGATACTCATTGAACATAAAAGATCAACACTCTATTTTCTCAAGAGGTGTTTATAGAGTTAAAATAGAAGGCAACATTTCAATAGAAAATCTATATTATCAACAAAATGAGAAGAAATAAATAAATGGGATGTTCCCGTATAAAAAAAATATTTAATAATGGTTGAATTAAAAATACTTGTACCTCTCACCATCGAAGGACCAAATTTATTATCCACGGTCATTTTCTCAGATCTATATGATAGCATACTCACTACACATTTATCTTTGATACCAATTTGATATTTCACTAGTTGAGGAGCTGTGGTGTTCCTAGAATGACCTTGGATCTCTCTATTCTAATGGAAATAAGTATTCTACTACACTCATCCCATAAAAGCATATGATGCTTAAGAATTATGATTTGTTTCTCTAACACCATACCTTGGAGCACTTCAATTATAACACTACAGATGTCCCTTATTTTTTTCTGTTGTGACATGATCTTGGTGGTTCCATACAATCTATCTAGATGTGGTCTAGTGAACCACACTAAAAACATCATGTATTACTTTTGGCTCCATGAGGTAGATTTACTGATTCCATGATATAATGTGGAGATGTACCACCACTCTAGAAGTATGTGCCCCTCTTCCACTTATTTCAAGAATTCAAGTTCCCACTTATTCTTATAGGGATGCAAATTCTCCACACAACTGTATTTCTCAATATATATATTTATTACACCATATATCTATTGGCCATTTCTGTAAAATCATTAATACATAGAATGAAATTCATTGATCGAATATTTTTGCATAATACCAACTCAAAAATTCATTCCTTCAAGGAAGTACTTGTAGAAAATTCAGGGTAAAATATACTAAATTCATAAATGTTTTAACATGCTCTATCCCCAAGAGATTATATTATTTCAAACTGAAAATGTTCATTGTTCTAGAAATATTAAATGTATGAGGATTTAATTTATTTTCAAACAATTATTAAAAAACCTCCCATGTGATGCCTTAGTCCAATTTAGCCTGAACTACTAATTCCTACCATTGGTGTGCCAAATCCTCCATCATATATGTTTCCAAATTCAAATTCATATCTTTTAGGGTCGTAATGAAATCAATGATTTGATTCATCCTACTTAACCAGACTTCTTCTTTTTCTATCTTGTAATTCCTCTAAAATGTTGGTGGATAATAAATTTTAATCTAAATTGAATAGTCCTTATTTTATTGTTTATTATTCCAATTACCCTTATCTATATATTTAAAATCTAGAAAATTAAATTGGTATAGTTTTTTGTTCACCTATGGCTATGGTACAACCACATTTTTTATAACCACTTCTAGTTTGTTTTTATGACACCTTCTTAATGTCGTTCTCTATAACAAGGAAAAAAATATGCTTAATATTACTAATTAGAAACTGAAGGCTTAGAAGTTTCAAATTAAAAAATTTAAACATATAACAAAATAACATTCCTCAATTTAACTATTTTCATCATTTCAACGAATTTTGAAGACATTGTAACACTGTTTTTCCAAATAACCATTTTCTCATTTAAAAAAATTTCACTTTTTATCCATTAAAAAATTTATTTACTCCAAATAAACATTGTTGTCCTATTGGGAATTATTACTATCAATTCATGTCAGGAAAATATAATTGGATAAACCCATGACAATTAGGTGGCAACCCACCATTAAGTGTCTAACAACACTAATGTACCTAAACTCCCAGGTAACATGAAGTTTAGCATAAAGAGGATATTTGTGTCCTTTTATGCTCTATATTTAATGTTCTAACAATAAAACTCATTACTACCATCCCATGATATAGAATTATATTATTTCTAACTCTTGGATTAAATAAAACGGACACAATTTCCAATGTCAAGGACTGAACATTGGTGTTACCATTTGTCCCAAAAATATAGATAGACCAAAAAAAGATGATACAATTTGTCTTAAAAAGATATTTGGACTAACCAATACCAATATGATTTGTCTCACAAATATATTTGTACTGAACAAGGCTGAAAACATTTGTTATGTTTAGGATGTAACAAACTGATACCATTTCTTTAGATTAGGATCAAACAAACTAATACAATTTGTAATATCTCACCCATCCTAATTGGATTGAGGAGTGATGATGGAAATACTAGGCCTTAGGTGACATCCCAAAAACCCCAATGGCAAGAAATAAATTCCAATAACATTAGGAAATTTTGGGGGATGAATTTTCCTTTGAAATATCAAATATCCAAACCACAAAAACCATAACCAATCAAACCTTTATATGATGAATGAGTAAAAAATACAACTCAAAACATATACAAACCAAAAATCATATTAGAGTACAAGTGGAAACATAAATACATACTCAGGAGGTCTAAAAATTCCACAAAAATTGAAACTCTAAAATTGAAATAACCTGAAATGCCCCACCCACTCCAAAATCCACTCCACATGCCAAGCACACAGTATCAAGAAATATCATAAAAGAAATGAGATACCTTTCCTTTACATGTATCTTGATAGATGATAGCTAAAAATAAATAATATTTCCCAATCATGGGATGAGTGTAACCTCATTAGGATTTCCCTAATGAGTTCACAACTTATTCCATTAGGACAATAGATATTAGAACATTTATTAAAATTATTTAAAATAATTTTACTCAATTTATTTTAATACTATAAATTATTTTTCCATGTAAATAATAAAAAAATACTTTAAAACAGTTCACATATAATTTGTGATATTCTTACACATTTTCCACACACACACACACACTCAATCTTGGTGTTACCGTTGATGGTTGAACTTCACTCCCATTCATTATCCTATCGATGGTGGTTCTTCACAGCCATTATCCATATCATTCAACTCACATGAAAAAATTTATTCCCACAACATGGAAAATAATTTAAATTAAAAAAATTATTTATTAATTGAATTTAAAAAAATTAATTTACATGTTTCAAACCAAACAATGTTTTTAAAACATCATTTTAAAATTATGAAAACAGAGTTTTCCAAAAACCAATCAACTTCCCACAATTTCCATGCTAATAAAAAAAGTTTTCTATTAAAGGTTACACAATAATTTCCCAAAACATTTAAGGAAGTAATTTAATTAAAACTAAGCCTTCATGTTCTAGGTCTTTTAGAGTCGAGAAAGAAGCCACCTACCTCTCAAACATTGGAAAACATGAAGAACAACACAAAAAACAAACTTCAAGATCAGATCAAAAATCACATTCAATTGGAAATATAAAACATGATATTAGAATAAAAACATTAATAAAAAATATAAATATCCATAATATACTATATTTATGGGTTTTATAGAGATTAGTACCTTGGAACTAAGAAGAATTAAGATGAAGAGAACTTACAAATGAATTTGGGGCTCCAACTAACTTTTAGTATCCTAAAAATCAATCCCCAATCAAAGGGGATGATCTCTGACACATAGGGAGAAAATGAAATTCTTGTTATGGGTTGATTATGGAAAAAATTAGGGTCAAAAGGGTTAATTAATATTATATATACTTTTTAATGAATGATAACTATGCATCTCATAGTTTGGGCACGTGGTTGAGAAACCCATGCATCCACCATGAAATGATACTATGTGAAGTCCATACCATGCATTGTTGGATCACACAGTCCAACAAACTATATGATAACTATGAATTTATCTATATTTAAAGATACAACATTTTCTTCTAAGGTTTTTCATGGTTTTTTCAAACTGTGTTCCAATCGTGCACCTATCTAGTGCCTACTTTATTCCATTTCATACATTACTATAGATGCTTCATGGTTTTACCTAATAATGCACTAACCACTAATGCCTATAAAATCTTCAGAAACCTGCCAAAAAACCCCAAAAAAACCCAAAACTGAACCCGAAAATTATATAGACTCAAAATATATGAATAAATGAATAAATGGTAATTTACCTAAAATCATAGTTTGCATCGAATTAAAGCATATTTGAAATTCAGATGCTCAATCATGAAGGATGGGAAGAATGGAGAAACTTGTTTGAGAAAATACTCTCCTCCTTATTGTTCACATTTAATTGAATGAAGATCAATATTATTACTTATCATATTTATTTTATTTATGTTCTTACAATGTAAGGAGTTTAAGGTGAGTCATATTCTCAGGGTGATAATTTAATAGGAGGAGTTGGCTATGAAATGTAGGATAACAAAATATAACGAAGAAAATATATTGGATCTATTTCAAAATTAGTGTTCTAAAGAAAAATATTTTTATGATATCATCCATGTTAAAGATATGGAATTTTAAAATTTTAGTTGGTCAGATGGATTTGAGTGGATTTCATCTTTGAGGGGGTGACTAGGGTTCAAAAATGTTTAAGAAGCTGCTAGAGTCATTCCATTATGAAAAACTGAATATTCTATACTTTTCTTGAAAGAAAACCATTATGAAAGGTAAATTTTCTTAATCTCTTATCTGTGTTAATCAAATTCAGAAACTAATACAATGGATTATAAATTGTTTTTATCTATGAAATAAAATATAAAAATAAAAATAAAATTTAGAGTTGTTTTATTTTTGAAATTAATACATTCATGTGATTCATGTATTTTTTTATCTTGTGTGCTGAAGTAAGTATAGAAAATTTAGGCTGATATTTCATGAGAAATTAGTATAACAATTGGAAATAAAAATTTACCTAGACTAAAAAGGGATGGAAATAATCTAGAGAGGGTAATTAGCTTCTTATTTCTATTATTATCAACTTTAATTGATTATAGACAAACCTAATATCTAAATCAATCCAACTTGTTTTCTATACCAATCATGGATTAAGAAGATTTATAGTGAAAGAGTTCATATCAAATTTATTAATTATTAATTGATAAATTCCTCTTAATATACATTTTATTTGTTTCCAAAAAGAGGGAGAGAATAAAATTAAATAAAATTATATAATAATTGGAGAAAGAATTCAAGTTGAATTAAAAATATATTTTCACATATTGACATATCATTTTAGAGTTAATAGTGAAAAAATACAAAAGAGGAGATTATTTATCCCACATTGTGTGTTTTTTATTTATTTTCAAGGAATGTAAATATGATATTGAAGATGAAGTAGATTAGATGTTAAATGAATATGGTGATGATGAAGTTTGGATTATGAATGATGATGAACACTAGAATGTTTCTACTTATTCAATGTACTAAAAAAAATTAAAAGAGACATTCCTTAGATAATTAGTTTTCAAATTATGTTTGGAGTTTTTTCTTTAATTATATATTTAATGATTTATATTAAAGAAGAAATATTGTTATATATTTTATCATATGTCTATATTTATTTATGTAAATAATGAAAAAATGGATGAAGGTTCTGAAGGTTGAGGCTTTTTAGTTGCTTCCTAGGATTTGTTTTTATAGAGATGTATCCACGTATTGTCCATCTTGATCCATCTATGAGAGATAATTCTATTTGTTATAGAGGATGATATTAATGCTAGATCATGAAAAGGATTTGGCACACATTCATATAGGAGTGAAAGTTGACACATGGAGGACATGGGTGCTTATCCTCTCACGTGATTGGGGACACAAGAGGCCATAGTATGAGCACCAACACCCATCCAGTCCGGTGTTGGCTCACTGATAGAGCATGATTTAATATAAATGAGCATTACGATTAAAGTGGATATGGTTTGGGATGAAGTATTTACGTTTACTATTCATTATTTAAACATTCATGTTATTAGTATTGAACTCAAACCGTATACAATGTTATCTTCATCGCATATCTCTCATACATGCTGGGTTGATAATCCTTAAGATGTTTAACTTCGTTAATATAGAAATATTCTAAAAATATGGTCTCATATTTTATATTAATGTTTTGATAATATTTTAAAGATCATATGTGGATAAATAGAGTTACTATAACTCAAATGAAGTTCAACCATGGGTATAAGATCGTCGTTCACTTTAGATGATTGTTTAATAGATTGAAAGTTAGGATGAATGGATATAAGGATGATTAACCACTCGGTAGGATGTTTTCATTGTATGATGACTAACCAAACAATGGATGATTAGATTATATAATGGTTTAATGCATGGTATATCGATCAATAGAAGTGGAATAGAGTTTCAGATCCTAACAATGATTTTTAAATTAATACTCAATGATACATATATCACAATATGGTTCATTATGATCTCTATAAACAAATAAATAGATTTTTTTGAAGCTAAATGAAGAAGTGTGAAATGATGTATGTAAAAATTCTTATGAGAAACCCATAGAAATTTTAATTTATATGTTTCTATATAAAAAAAGGAAGAACTCATGGAGCATGATATTTCATGAATGAGATTGTCATAACAAAGGTCATTTCAAGAATGAATATTTATATACATTTTTAACTACATGTGTGGTTCATGGATAGAAGGAGAAAATGATGGTTTGAATGAAGAGGTTGTAGTTTCTATATTTTGACATATATTTTAATGTAGTTATAGGGTATAATTATAAGAAATTTGAAATAATGAGAATAATTTGTACTTAAAATTTAGGCGGTTCAATACATTTTGAAGAAGATCATATTTGGGTTAATTAATTTTTCATTGGAATACTTGGTTAAAGATGTCTCATGCATGTATTTATTTAAAAGAAAGAATTAAAAGATGCATGCATCCTGGACGAAATTCATTCAAATTTCTAAAGAGATTGAATTCTAAGATTAAGAAATAGTGAAGAGTTCATGAGGAGAACTTCACATGGAGAATAAATGATACATGAACATGTAGTGTTACTGTATATTCATGTATATTTAAATATTATCAGAGATGTGGATTTTTTAGAATGAATTAAAATAGAGGGTAGAGTATATAATGTTTCTATATTACATGAAAGAAATGGGATGAAGATGATTATGATATCTATAATGTAATCATATGTGTCTATAAAATTAATGATTCAATGAATCATGATTCTTGAATATTTTTAATGAAGAAGAACTATTATTCATATTTTTTAAAAGATGATTTGTCCATGATTGAAATATATATGAGATACCATGCATATGTGGAAGCTTTAAGGTGAAAATATTTTCAGATGAGTTAAAAATGGGAAGTTATTTTTTTCTGTATTTATACAAAGTCTTCTTGTGTTTAAATAGAAACAGATTTTTCCTTATGTTGTTAATAAAAGGAAGAATTTCATGTCTTCATGTGACATTTTAGGGAGTTTTGAATTACTGAAAATAATAGTAATACCAAACATCTCATTCATACAGTATGGGGAATACTTAGAGAATAAGGTAAATAAGGAAATGATACTAATGATATAAATTATATATATATAATAATAATTTAGGTAAAAGGTGACATATAAAAGTGTTAGTGTTTAAAAACAGTTATTCTATAAAAAAATATCCTATCAAGAGAGAACAACCTACACTGCACTTACTTTGATGAATGTATTATGTATTGAAGAGAAGAGGGTGTGAACTAGTGGTGTTATAATGTACTGAATAAGTAATCAGATTGAAGTATAATGAACTTGTATACTTTTATTTCACTTAAGAAAGAAAAAAAAAGAATAAGTGGGAAGAAGAATAAGCATTAGGAGAATATGGAACATGTGGAGTTGTCCATGAAGTCCACCAAAGGAATATAGTCTATGAATTTTAGTTCATATAGAAATAATTATCATTTATTTATTATGTAAAATAATAATAATTGAGACAACATTCTTATTTTCTACTATCAGGACCAAGAAGAAAATTTCTATGCACTGAAGTGTATAAAAAATAAAAGGATTTTCTTGCTTTCAGTAGTGTGAGTATGGGAAGAAGAGTAAGAAGATTCAAGAACCAAACCATCTATAATTATAAGGTGTGGGAGGAACCGTTATTTAAGAAGCACTAAATCATCACAAAGAGACTATAGTGAAAATATATGTTTCAAGGACATACCCTTCCTATCTATAGCTAACATGTTTACTACTAATGAATCATGTGATCATGTGTTTTCCCAGTTCAAAGAAAGGGCTAGACATTATTTATGAAAGATGAACCATGTAAATCACTATCTCATTTTTGTGTGTTTTTGGATGTGAAAATGAATGTGAGAAAAGGTGAACGGTAGAACCAATCACCTTATTAAGTTTCAAATGTAAAAAGGAAAAGGGATAAAAATATAAATCAGACTAAAATTTAACAAAGGAAAATTCTCCCCCTCTCATTGTGGAATACATCACTAGCCAATTGTTTCAAAATATTTGGAAATAACACATATGATGTCTGAAAATTAGGTTTTTGAGGCTAAGAAGACATTGGTAACTCTTCTCATTATGTTCTCACTTGGTAATCTATTAGAAGAGAGGTCATGGGGATAGACCCACTGATAGAAATTGCACATTTTATATCTATCATTGGATATTCCTATACATATTTGGGTGTCTTAGTTCTTATACATGATATTATCATTAATATATATCATGAATGAGTCACTTTGATGTGTGGATGAAAACCATGATTATATATGATCATGACGAGGTAACATATTATTGGTTTTTCATAAGGGATATGACATAATTGAATAATTCTAGCAAGTATTTTTCCCTTTTGAGTTAATTAAAGATGATATATCTAGAACTTTTATTGAAATGTAATTGTCTAATAAAATCAACAACTAATGTATTTCATTAATGAGTTCATTTTAGAGAGTCAAAGAAATATAAATCAATCATATAAGTGTATGATACAGGTATGAAACTCGGTTTATGATATATAGATACAAATGGATTATATAACATGGTAAAAATTCAAAGGAAGGTTATTATCCTTATGACATTAATATATTTCTATATGGGTTCCTTGACATGTTTCAAGATATGAGTCTTGTATTTAAGGCCCATTCAACTAGTTCCACTAAGAAATAGGATTTGAAGGTCACACACTAAGTGTATCTAGAATCTCAATTAAAATCTATTGGAATTTAATATAAATAATGAACTTTATTATTAGTTTATGGAATAATTATTCATTATGTTAAGATGATCACAAAAATTTAATCACCAAATATCCTTGCATTGAATATGTCAATTAAAAATTAAAATAAATATTTATTCATTAGTATAGTGAATATAATATTTATATTCTCATGCTTATTATTCAATAGATAACAGATAGATATTTATCTATTCACTATTTTATTTAATAAATTCATATAAATATTTATTTAGTTAATGGAATATTAAAATAAATATTTATTCATGAGTTTAGTAAATATAATATTTATTTATTTATTGAATGAATAATATTTATTTAAGTGAATAAATATTTTATTATTCAAATTTTGATAAATTCCAAAGAGGATTAATGAGATGAGATAAATTCAAGAAGAATATAATATATTTATCCTTGAGTTTAGCACATTTCATGGGATATAATAACAATAATTTTATTTTTTCAAAGGTTTACTTTGAATAAACAATTATGTAAATGGAACTTGTGTAATTATTAAGTTTTTTAAACGTAATTATAAAAAAATTATTATATTATTTTAGACTTAGATATAATTATCTTGCAAAAAATATTAAAATATTTCTTAATACTCAGGGGGAAATTGTAAATAATTCTCTCAAGATCATATAGATAATTATCCCCCTCTAAAAAAAGAGACAACAAACGATACAATTAGATGTAATCAAAAGAGAATGATGTGAGTCTCTTAGTTCCTATATGCTAAAAGTAAAAATACCTTGTGAATTGTGTGAAGATTCATGAATAATGTGTATATGCAACTAGAGGGATCTTTGATTGGATTATTTATTACAATAATGAGACCCCAACAACATCAATCACGTTTATAAACAAAAAGTAAAATTATCATGATAATGAAATTATAGTTTTATATTAATTATAAATTAAATGTGAAAGATCATGTTTAGAAGGTTCTTAGGATATTTCATTAAGTTATTCAAGTACAATTCATTAAAATGAAAACCATTTTTGAGCACCTACCTAACCGCTTCCACTACATCATAGAACCTTAAAGTATTACTAAAATTGTTATATTGTAATTAATAATTATTTATTATTTTTTTGATCAATTATACGTTCAATTTTTTATTATTAATTTCTAACTTTTTTATTCATTAATCAAAAATTTTAGATAAACTTTTTTTTTTAAATTCACATGAACAAGAGAAGGATAAGAAAATGTAAAGGGAACTCGAAGATAACATCTATAGGTTTTCGAGGTAGTAGGTTGAATGATATAGATACATGATGTGTAAAAAAATTACATGTTACGTACTCTCAGTTAACCACATAATGGTGGGCCATGAAAATCACAACATGTCATGTGGGGGTCAGTTCATAGTGCCATTACATTCCACATATTTATTATAAGATGACACACAACATGATAGAGAGTATATAACATGTAGTTAGGGTACACACTATGTAACCCTGTAAAAATTGAATCTTTATAAATCATGGAAATCTATATAATCAATGTATATGAAGTTATTACATGCCAATTATTGAATTCCTACTAAGGGACATTCCCATAAGTGATTACATGGAATATTGTTGGTTGTACATGCCCCGTAACACCTGATAACAAATGTAGAATACACACAAAGTCTCGAGACATGTTGTGAGAGTGGATAAAATAATATTTAACAACATCTAAGTAACTATAAATATAATGTAACTCATGGAAACTAATTTATGGTAGACACTAGGACAATCATTTCTTATGAGCCGTACATGTGGATTATTAAATGGGATATTGAACTACTTGGTATGTAGCTTGTTATATACATGGTGTAATGTGAATATTTATACACTACATACATGCTGGGTTATTTTTAGAATTTTATGTGTAATTAAATTCATTAATGATTATTATACACATTATTCTATAAATAAATAATGTGAATGGTCGTCATAGATTCTACTTTCTTCATGGGAATCTCTAGAGATACATACTACATATATTCATGGAATTTCATGCAGTTATATACACCGGGAAGACTACGAAACTGAACACATGAAACAAAATTTCATGCAAATCATGAAACACTATGTAGGCATACACATTTTCTATGTTCATAATACATGAAAAAGACCATATACAACATAATTCATAGACTATACCGAGTGTCAGAACATTCCATTTAAGTGTTAAACTCCAGAAATGGGTTTTATTAGACAAAAAAGGGTATACACCATTTCACCTCTAGTACACGACATGTATATATTAAATTACACTATTAAATTTAATCTGACCAGAAAGTTACCCATCATATTCTCTGTCAGTACACACCATGTACTAAATAAATTTAAAATAATTTTAAATTTAATCAATTCAAGTAAAATCAAATATGATTATAATATTATAGGTTTTTTAATTAATTATTAGTATAATTAATTAATTAATTAATAATAATTCACTAATTCAACTAAATTTATCTTAATAAAGAATAAATTTAATTGAATGATAGAAATATTAAATGAGAATTCATTACAAATTATGATGGATTATGAGTTTGATCAAATTATGTATGTTTTGTTGTTAATTTTATTTAATTAATATTTTATGGGTTTCAAATGTTAATTATTATCAAGTTAAATATGATGATCAATGTATCATCCCTTACTCCTTTATTATATATGATCCTACGTATAAAATATTTATTTTATTTAACCCTAAACCCATAATTCCCCTCACCTATGAGAGACTAAACATTCGAAAAGGATGTAACTCCCAATGAGAGGAGACATATTAGGACCCAAGGTGAGGTGAAACCAACCAAGGTGATAAACATGTTAAAGTATAAATTCTACACATTAGGCCAAGAATCACATCTAGGATTTATTTCCTCCAAGGAAAAGGTTTGTTTATCTTTTTATTAAAAAAATTAACTAGTAGTTAAAATATCATCATCATATTACATGCTTATTTTATTTTTTCAAGTTACTGGATTTTAATTTATTTATATGATTCAAGGTTTATTTAGTTGATTAAATGTGATCAAATAATGTAAATAAATTAGTATGCATGCTAAGATGAAATAAAATAAACAATTTATGTTAAAATATTTTTATTAGAAATGGTTACTAAATTATATAAAATCCACGTTATATTAAATATTATGCGAGGAATAAAATTTAGGATATTTATACACTAGTAAAACAAAATACCTTAAGAAAATACTAAATTAACATATGATTTTCATTACTTGAGTTTGAATGAAACCAGAGATCAATATATTAGCATAACCCTCATAAAAATACTTTTTATACTAGATAGTTCTATAAGAGTCTTATGATGACATAACCATGTTAGGATCAAGGGTAGTTTCCGTTGAAATACTTGGTGTAACTTAGTGGTAAGAATTGTGTTAGGTCTATTGTATTTTTTGTATGTTTTTTCAATAATAAATGAGTTTTTTGATGTCAGTATGTATTTATATGAGATTAAGAAGCTATAAATGAGATGATTCGTGGGAAATTTAAGATCAGACCATATCGTAAAATAAGAGATTTTTCTATAAGAATGTCCAAAACTGACAAGACTACACCCTAGTGTCCATTTTGTTGAGTCTCTAGATAAACTATGAAACATGGTTTTACCTAACATAGGCGTAATGGTTACCATGGTTAGAGGAATACGTACTACATTTAAGTCTTGAGTTTTTAAATCCCAACACATCTAGTCTCATGCCATATGGGTGGGAGTGGTGTTTGAGATGTATTTATATGTAACCAAGGTAAGGATAAAATGTTTGGAGTGATGATTGTGGTATGATAAATGGGGAATGTTAAAAATTTGAAACAAGAGAGGAACACACCATAATATTCTATGTGTTGTGGAAAAAAAGCCTAGCATCATTTACTACACTATGGTGAAGGGATTGTTTGAAAATTACATGTCATAATAGATAGAAATGACTCTAATGATGCTTGAATAGTTATTGTATTCTTCTATAGTTATTGATTTTAGTTTTCCTCTATGATTCTAGCATGATTTGAATGCGTTTTTGGGGTTATTTATGTTAATTAAATCAAGATTTAATTCACATTATGAGTGTAAATTAGTATGCCATGATTTATTTATAAGTTGACTATTATAATGGAGATTATGGAGAAGTTCATGAGAATTTATGGGCATTTTTACTAGATCATAAATATGTTAACCAATGGAAATCCAATTTTCAGGGATCTCTTGTCTGTTTAGGCTGATCAACCAAAAAGTGAAATAATGATATGAGGAAACACATGAAAAATTTGAGATCAGAGAGGATGGGTGTACAATACTATGTGTGAATGTGAGGTAGAATAATCTGTATGTGTAAGAAGTGAGGTATGACACTTTCTATATTAATGTGAGAAGTTTAAAAGACCTTGATCATCAAGAATATCATTAATGTTTTAAGATCATCTTGCACACATCAATAACTGTTGAAGATATTGTATAAGAAGTACATATAGAGATCAACCGATCCATATGTTTATAGAGGAGGACGTCACCCTATGAATTTATTATTTAGATATTTATTTTAGGGATGTTTTATCTTCTAGTCGACTTTATAAATGCTATGTAAACAGTGTAATACATAGTTTAATATGTTGATGAAATAGTGGAGAATCTATGTCGGGGGGACTAATCAGGAAGGATAGAAGTAAGAATGTGTAACTAATCATTGAAAACATCATGTGGTTTGATAAATCTTTATTTTTTATATAATTCAATGTTGAGATATTATATTTAGTGGATCAAGAACTTTCACTAGTTCAAGCAGTTGAGTTCAAAATGGAGAAACTTGTAAATAAAAAATAATATAAATGATCCATGCCTTTACCTCTTAATGATTCAATCAGATATTAATAAGTGGTATAAAATTGTTGGATACCTATAATGATCCAAGAGCAGTTGTTTAGAAATATCGAATCACAATTATGTGAAAAACTGAGGAGATACTACCATTTTTTGGTACAAAATACCAAATTTTAGAGTAATAAGATTTTTCCTTACCTTCATTCAATTAGCCTGGAGGATAGAGATGCTTCTATTATGGGATTTCAACCCATTCCTAAAAATTATCATATGGATCATACTGATAAGATGAATTTAAATGTGGATGGTAAATAAAAAAATTCTATTTTTGTTTCTTCATTAGTGAATGTTTACACCAATGTATTGGGTGTTTCAACTATAAAAGATATATGGGAGAAATTGAGAAGAATATTTGAAGTAAACACTAATATAATGGAATACAAGATAAAATTTTAGAGGATAATATTAAAGGATATTAGAATGGATGAAGATGAATATATTTATAGATACTTCACATTGCTAAATGAAATTTTCCTATATATTTTTGTATTTAGTCAGAAACATGAAGAATACATAGTTGTGAAGAATATTTTGAGGAACTTTCTATATTATTTTTATCCCAATGTATCAGATTTGAATATGGAGTAGAGTTTTCATTGGATAAAATTCAAAAAATTCTTATTTCATATAAAATAAGGCGGGTACTAAATTTCAAAAATAAATAGAAGGTTGTTATTACCATTTAATCCATGAGAAAGGGAAAGATAAAATTTTCTAATATTGCAATGATTATGATATGAGGATGATGAATATCTCAACCAAATTTTTTATCTCTTTTCAAAGATATTATTGAAGGAAAAATCGAAGAGAAATGGTTATAAATTTCTTTGTTGTTTTTAATGTAATTATATTGGCCATATTGAAACATTTTTTCCAAAAAAGAAGGTTGAGAAATATAAATCATATAAGGTATAATAAATCCCCCATAATTATAAATGATATAATAAGAATAAGAAACATTCCAACACAAAATGATATTTCTTATCGTGCATGGATGAAGACTCATTTATGAATCTTTATAACAATATTTCTTTTTTTATCATGTGTATAAAGGTTTAAAATTTTCATGAAGTGGTGAAGTTTGAGAAGGAACAATTGAAATTTAATGGGAACTGAAATGGGAGTCGGAATACTATCTTGAGAAATTTTCAAATCTCAATAAATATTATATAAATCTAGATAAAGAGAACATGAAAATATTTCTCAAATAAATGCATTTGATAAAGAATAAAAATTTCTTGTTGATATTGAAAATGAATCACAAATAATGAAAGAGTTATCTTATATTGATGATATCAAAACACCATATTTTGAATATTTTTAAACAACAAATGGTTATATGTGATCTTGAATAGAACATGAATTCAACCAAATATGAGTGATTTGAATCACAACATATTTGTATAGTTTCTTAAACTGAGTTCAATTTAAACAAAGAATATTTTTTAAAATCTATCTAGATTAGAGAATAATCTTATAACACTGTAGAAGAGAGATGATAAATGGAACAAGGCAGGCATACACCTTTTTATATTGAAAAATATATCTATTATTTATAACGGTTCTGGTTTTCAAAAAGAATCTAAGAATATTTAGAGAACGAAGAATGAGATGAAAATGTCATCATTAGAGATAGAGAGAAATGTTCCATGTAAACCATTACCCCTCATGAAAAAGAATGGTCTAGGTGGATAATGACAAAAAATTATTGAACAACCTTTAATCAGTCAAATAAATCACAATTTAAGGGTTATTTTTAGTGTTGTGGAAGGTACATACACAAATACTATTCATATTGGTTTAACATTTATTTATCTGTAAAGAGGTAGTAAAAAAAGTATATTTTTATGAGAAATGATAGATGAGAACTAATTTTAATTAGGTTGTCTATAAATAAGATGTTAATGATCATGAAAAGTCTTCTAAAAGAAATAAATTGAAAATATATTTGGTTTGTAAATGGTCTATGCAAGTTTGGAATATCTCAAAGAATTTCATGACTATTTCCCAAACCCAAAAGGGAAAATATGAAAAAAAAAGTAAGTTAAAAAATAAGGAATTGGAAACATATTGACACATGTGGTGAAGAAAATTTATTCACATTAGAATTATATTGATATTGGAAGGAAATAATTTCCTAGTTTGAGAGGAAGCACTCAACTTGAGTGTTACCTCTAAAAGAACTTGTAGACCCTCCTTATTCCCTTAATCTTTTTAATACATTATAATAACATGTAGGGAATTAAAGGAGGAGTTTGAGTATATCACTTCAAGATAGAAAATATGATGATTTGTTCATGGAGTACCTCTCCATGATGAGGAGGACAATATTTCATCCCTTGACAGAAAATTGTTTTGAAAAGAAAATTTCTTAAATTGATATTTCTAAAAAAATATTTAAATATAGAAATAATGTACGAAAATAAAATATTCAATCCATTTTTATGAATATATAAAATATATTTATAAAATGGGAGTGTTGTTTGATCTTTGGGAGATAAAAAGATATATTTATTTTATTTCACATGAACTATTTTGATGGTCAGTTGAGATATGTGTAGGAGACTGGTGGTAAATCTGTTTAAAGAATCCCTGATGTTAAGAAATATAAATTTTTAAAATCTTGTTATCACGTGATGATATTTTATGGAAAATATACATTACCTTGGTTATATATCTCTTGTCTTATATACTAGTATTTCTCATGTATAATTATAGTGAATTTATCAAAGGTACTTTGTTAAGGAACTATGTGATATCGAACGTTCATTGAAATAACATAAGAGAGAAGAAGATGTTTGTGAAATGATTAGATGATAACACCCAATTCATTTACCTTTACATTTGATTTTAAATAAGACAGATAAGGACTAAATATGGGAGATATAAAGAAGGAAAAGAATAATATAATGGGAAATTTATATTCTTTAACAATATTAATGTAATTGGAAAAAAATACAAAGGGTAGATTATAAGTTCTATTTTATTTGATTGAATTTTATTTATTAAGAGAATAGTTTTTTATGTGAATATTTGTTGATATGAGATTAATAATCTATAAATAATAATATTCTTTTGAAAGGGAGGAAGAGGATACACCATATCACAATGCACCTTTCTATGAGGATGACCAAAATAGTCAAGACCACAACATGGTTGTCGTAGTGGTGAGTCTTCATATAAACCGTGCAACATAGTTCTTCCAAAAATATTTGTAATAGTGATTTTGGTTTGAGTAATATGTATTATATTTGAGTCTTATGTTTTAAAATTCCAACATCGATAATCCCATGATTTAGAGTTGGGTGTGGTGTTTGAGATATCATCATGTGAAACATAGGGAAATCCAAAATGGACATATTGATGATTATTGTGTGATGAAGTAGTGCCTATGAAATATTAAAAAAGTGATTGGTCCTTAACATAATTTTTAGTGTGCTGAGGGAAAAATGGATAGAGATATTTCATTACGTACTGGTGAAGGGAGTGTCGGTAGGTGATATGTCAAAATTAAGAGAACCATCTCTGATGAGGTTGATCAATTATCAAATGATTATATAATAATTATATTTGATTTTAAGAGATTATTCTTCAATGATTCAATGTATTTTATAGCGGTTATTTAATTGAATTGAATGGATATTTAATTCAAACTTTAGTGGGAAATTATTGGTCCATAAAGTAGATATTATTTGATTTCAATGATGGATATCATAGATATGTTTTTTAGAAGTTATAGATACTTTTTATATCCAATAATGATGTTGAAAATTTTAAAAATTAATTTATAGGGATCTCCTAATACTTTTCGGGGAAAAAATATGTGAAATGATAAGATGAGGAAACTCTTAAATAATTTTATAAGAGTGATTATAGGTGCATAATGTTGTTTTTGTGAGGAAAAATAATTTTCATGATGGTGAATTGAGGCTTGATACTCATTGTTTCATGGTGAGGAGGTGATAATACCTTGATGATCATGAATCTAGTTTAATTTTCATGTCAAATAGGAATATAACATCGACCATTTAAGATCTTGATGAATGTGTACTAGTGTACACCTTCTGATCCTTTTGTTCGTGTATGGGGACATCCCCAGAAGTATTTATTTTCAGGATATTTTTTTAGTAAAGCTGTATATTTTAATAGACCCCATAACTAGTGTGAAAATATTGAACTATCTGATATAAGACATTGATGACATAGTTAAGAATAAATATTTCGGGGACTATTTAATATGAAAAGAAGTTTGAATGTGCATTAAAACCTTGTAAACATTGTTTTATTTGATATGTCTTTATTTCTATAAATGAGGAATGTTTGAGAGATTATATTGAGTGGATTTAAAACCTTCACTAGTTCAAGTGGTTGAATTCAAAAGGGAGAAACTCATAAAATAAAAATAGGATCACAGATTCACCCAGACCCTCTCAGTAATCTAATAAGATCATAATAAATTAAGAAAATATGGTTTTAGGATTTTATGATAATAGATTTCAATCAATAGATTATGAGGATGAATGTTAATTCGTTTGGTAGACTAATCTTTAAAAAATGCCTTCAAATAATTTGTTTAGTCCCTCATATAAGTTATTCGAGAGGAATATATATACTTGCATCTAGAATATCCATGTTATAGGATATTCTAAATACAATGGCAAGGGATATTGGGAGTTAATATAATTTTGGGATACTAATAAAATAAATTTTTTATTTCAAAATTAATAATAATTATAATTTATTAAAATATACATTAATTTATTGATTAAAATGTAAGGAAAAACTATGAGAACGCTATAATCATTCATAGAAAAAGAACATTTACTCACCACTGAAACTTTCCAAGAGTGTTTAGTCACTTATATACAACACTACTATATGAAGATTTATATTATATGCTATAATATCTTATTCTTGTTCAAGAACCCCAATGATCCATCACTGGTGAAATAGATTCCTCTTGGTGATACATGAAGGTTGCTTCAAATGTACATCACGTCATTTTATCATCTATGTCTGGAGTGATAAATATATATCATAAATACATTGATGAATAGACCATGAAAAATCATCTTCTATAGAATGAAAAAGAGAAATATATGATAAAGATAAATTAGATTTTCACTATATCATAAAAGTGTAAAATTTAATAAGAGTACTTAAACAGTTTTATTGAATTCAATATTTTTATATACATTGATTAGTTAGTGAAGTTGGACTTCCACATGGATATAAAATTTTCCATTAATATCATATTATAATCCTTTTAAAAATGATTCTACATATTAATCAATCATCATAAAATGAATAATATATATAATCTTCTTAAGAATATTTTGAAAATGATTCTCTAAATAGAAAAAGACTAGTGAAAAATGGGTTATCACCCTTTATAGTGAACAAAGTGAAATAAAAGGTTTAAAATCATATGAAAAGTTTAATGAAATGGATCATTTATTATATAATTTAGGGAAAAAAATATTTATAGGGAGAGAAATGAATTAGAGGTTATCTAATTCACATGTGGAATGAATGGTAATTAGAAGAGGAATTGCAATGAGTTGAATTTTAATAATGTAGAAGCATCTAATTTTGTCAAATTCACCATTGAATGTAATATTTCTATTTCACTTCTTGGGTATTGAATACAATATATGATATCTATATTTTTATTAAAATATAGAAAAAAAGGAATTTAAAAATAATTATAATAAGTAATAAAAATTATATAAGTTGCTGATGGATGGTGATTCATAAGTTAGCTAAGGGAAGGACACGACTTCACATTGTAAAGTGGATTGATTCCTGTAAAATTACCATGGTTTATTTGGTGTTATAAAAATATTTATCTCAATTTCCAATTCTATATGAAATGTGAAATTATATCATATTTGAAATAAATGTCGTTATGGTATATCGAAATAAATTAATTGTTTAAAATACTTGAATCAAGATGTACAATATCAGTAATTAATGATTAATATAAAAAAGATGACGTGAATAATACCAAGTTTTGGAAAGATAATTCATGGTCAAGTAAAACAAAAAAATTTATCAAGGATATACCTAGAAGCATGTTTTGACTCTATATCCAAAAAACACTTAGGAATTTTATATACTTACTTATTAAGTATTAGAAAAAGAAAAAATTAAATTTAAAGGTCATAAAGACTCAAAGATTCTAGAATTATTTTGATATGATATGTGTTAACTATTCTAAGGAGAAGTTAGTGGTAAATTAATATACTACATGAGATTCCTTTAATATATTTTAATAATGTAATGTGTAAGTAATAAATAAACTTAGTAAAATATATATGATCCTATGGGTGGTATGTTTGGAGAATATTTTATCAAATAAATTATCAATCATTCAAATATAGAGTGGAGCTCTTCCTAAATTCTCATTATCTTATACACATACGAGTACTGATTGTAGTAAATATAGGATCTATGACCAGAAAAATATATATTACAAATATTAGTATCATAATAACTAACCATATTACAACAATATTGATAAATTGATATCATATATGTTAAAATAGAATTGAAATACATTATTTCATAGATTCATGTGTTTGACGAGAACTATTTGTTAAAGCTAATATTTTTAAACAAACATATATCATGGAGAATAATATGTTCATCTTATTTTATTATTCATAATCTACTCATGAGATTTATATCCCTAAGATTGAATGGTAGTAGTCAAGTGATTGAATATGTTTCTATTCAAGGGATCAAATTATCTTTTGAGATAGTGGGAGTAAAGTATACATCAATTTAGTCAATTCTCTAGGTTCACATGATTTGGATTATGAATACTAAACTCAACAAGGCCTACTAAGAGTAGTTTTTCTAGAGATACATGTTGCATAATAAAGCTAAATGGAATAGGTGGTTTTATATTGAAATAAATAAGTGATATATAATTTGAAAACAATAATTTATTTCATAAGGATTAAATAAAAACTATCTCTCATTGGAAGGTTTAGGGAAATTCAAAGATGGAATCCTAGCACCAAAATTTAGTTAGGTATTTTTGGGTTTGTAAAATTGATCCAAACCATTTAGTGAGTATTAAAGAATAATCAAGGCATAAATGGTATAATTTGGTACCAATTAGGCCTGATTGGTTACTGAAGGTTTCAAGTGACTTATAGGAATACACTATGAATACATATTACACTATCGGTCATGCTAAAATTATAATTTTCACAAAAACTTGTTATGATCATTATATTGGGAAATTTTATTCCAAGACCACATCCTTATTGTAAACACTCTATAACATGTATAAATGACACAACTACATGGGTTTATTATGATTAGGAAATCAAATAAGGTGTTTGAATTATAAAAATAGATTTATGTATTAAAGAAATCACTGTGATAATAGAATATTTATTTAATTAAAAGATATGATAGTTTGTCTTTTAAAGAAAAAAAGTAATCAATTTTTCTACACATGGTCAGTGGGAGTGTTATGGTTTTCTATGTCAAATTGTTGATATCATTTGTAAAAAATATATTATTTCTATTTTTTAAGACTAAGGAAAATATATTTCTCTATGAATGACTTAAATTAGAAACCCAAGTTATAGGGAATTAGATATATCAAAATAGATCTATATAATTTCTTAGAGCTATTAACAATATATACTATGATATGGTATTTAAAAATACAATATTTAATAATTTAGTAGAAAATTATTACCTATGTCTGATGGCCCCAAATATATCAAGATATTATGTTATGTTCTTTGAATTTTGTACATGTTCCATGATATGTACTAAGGTTTGATATTTAGTATGTGTAATGAATAATTGAACAACATCAAACAGAACTATGACAATTTCTCAAGATATTAATCAAAACTATACAATAATTCATGAGAAAGTGAAAATGATAAGTTCCTTGTAAATACAAATGATGGAATATTGGTTATGAAGATTAAAAAAAGATAATATTCTTTTAGATAAAATTGATCCAGAATCATAGTAATGATATGGTAATAAGAAAGTGTAAATTATTAAATATAGTGGTTTGCATATAAATATATATTAAGTATATTATGGATTTATTTGAAGCATATTTATAAGATTATAAATTATTTTTCAAGATTTTGGAATTTTACCATAATAGTAAAGTAATATCATAATATATGTTATGATAAAATGAGGACAATGGTATCAGCAAGATTTATAGTTGATGATAAAATAAATAAAGCTAAATTTGTAGTGATATCAACTCTTTATGTATTTTCTCAAAGGAGTGAGGTCACAGTAAGAATAATAGACAATGGATAACATAACAATCCATACATCTATATCCATGGCTTACTAGAAAAAATTTATCTTGTTTTATCTAAGAAGTTATAAATTCACAGTTCACTCTTGTGAATGTAGGAGTCTATTGGAGTTTTTTTCAAAGAACCAACTGATATTTTAATAATGATTACCCATATAACAATAAATATCTTATCATATAGTGTTTATTATTCTATGTAACAATAATTTGGTAATTTAATTATATTATTTTTCACATTTAATGGTTATAGTATTTTTATAATATAATGATCACCCATAAATGTTATGAAATAATATTTAAACAAATTTCATATATCCTAGATAAAATATATTTGATATGAAAAAATGAAGGTTGACTATCAGGTGATGGAGGCTTATAAGACATTGAGATTTTTTCTCATGATTTTCGCACTTGTTAATCTCTATGAAGGGAGGTTATGAGGATAGACCCAACAATATAAAGTCCACAAGATATATGTGTTATTAGATATTACTATCCATTGAAGTGTATATTGGTCCTTATTCTTGATAATATTATTAATGTATATCATGAATCACAAACTTTGATGTATAGATAAAAACAGTGATTACATTTAGTCATAGTGAGGTAGTATATCCTGAGTGAATCAACAGTGAAATGACATTAATTGAATAAGTATCAAAAGGATTTTGCCATTTCAATTTAAATAAAAATGATATATGTTTCGCTTTGATTAAAATTTAATCATTTTATTAAATCCATGGCCATGGTAGTTGATGGACAAGTTCATTCCAGAGATTCAACTAAAGATAAATCATGAATATAGGTTGATAATAAAATTATGAAAGTATCTTGATGAGATATTGAGACAAAGAAATTATATTACAAATTTAGCATTCATAGCAGGGTTGTTTTCATTGTGACATAAATTTCTTTATCTATGACTTCCTTAACATGTTGCTAGAAACTAATTTTGGACATTAGGTACATTCACCTACTACATGTGAAAAAGTGACCTAGAGGGTTACACCCTAAGTATATCCAAAATAGTTGTTTAATTATATTTCAATTTAATATTAAGAATAAATATTATTATCATCATTTAGAATAATTATTATTCACGTTAGGTTGATCACATAAAATTAACGTAAAGATTTTTTTGTTTAAAATATGTGATTGAAATTTAAAATAAATATTTATTCACAAGTATATTGAATATAAAATTTATAAAATCTATAATTTATTATCCACATGGTAATAAAAAATAATTAATTATTCACAAGTTTAGTGAATAGATTAATATAAATATTTATTTAGTCACTTGAATTTTAAAATAAATATTTATTTGCAAAATTTATTGAATATAATAATTTTTTATTTTCTGAAAAACTAATATTTTATTATTAAAATAAATATTTAATTATTTAAGTGTTGATTAATTTTTAGGAGGATTGATGGAATGAGTTAAAACCTTGATAAAGATAATTTTTTTTGATTTTAGAAAATTTCATGGGATATAATAATAAAAATAATATTATTAATTTTTCATTGGATTACATGGAATAAAAAAATTTATAAATGGACCTTGTTTGTTTTTTTAATATTTAACACTAAGTATGAAATAGAATTATATAATTTTAAACAGAGAGAATTATTGATGATAATGAATTCTCTAAAGATAATCTTCTCATTCCTTATATAGAAATTATAAAGGATTATCTCCAGAACATAAATATATGCATCCCACACCTCTCCCAAAATAACAAGAGGGAAGAAGAGATAGACTTTGTTTTGATCAATGAAAAATGATGCGAGACACTTAGTTCCTATACGTTAGTACCCAAAATACCAGGAGAGTTATCTGTAGTTTTATTCTTCTTTTAATTCTATAACTAAAAGGATCCGAGTTGGGATTCTTTATTGAAATAATGAGGCAATAATAGTGGAAATAAAATTGACCAACAACAAGAATAATAATAAATCCAGGGAAGTTATAGTTCTAAATTAATTATTAATTAAATGTATTAGATTCTCCCTAGAATATTCTCGAGTTACATCATCTTGTTCTTTGAATATAATCTATTGAATCCAATAAAAACCAATTTTAGAAACTATCTGAACAATTCCTGTTATTCCATGAAACTTTCAATATGGGTTTTTTATGTGTATAGAGAAATTTCTAGAAAAAATATTATTCTTTAAAATTTGACATTAATGGTTTTGAAAACATAATTACTCATATTTCAAAAAAATCTGAATAATGAATTCTTCCTTGGATAAATAATTTTTATCCTTATCTCTTAATCAATATATGTTATAAAATATAATGGATCATAAACCATGGGTATTGAATTTTTTATTTCATATTGTTTATAAGAACACTATGTTATTAGAATACTTCTATGATTATATAGAGAAATGACATGAAGATACAAATAATTTAATTTGATCAAATTTTTCTTGATATATTTCTTTACATTCAAATCATTGATGTGTAAACTATTTGCTTAAAATTTTATATGTAAACTAAAATATCATTCAATTCATACTTCAAATTGAAATCCTACATACATACAATAATTATAAAGAGTAAATTTCTTATAGCATACCATTAAAAAAATAATTTATTTTCATAATAGAAATAACTAGTATGGACACTCAAAGGAGTTTCCTAAACTACTTCAACAATTCTACATAATTCCCTCTTATTGAATAATTATTCATATTTTCAGATTTTACCTTTATGTTTTAATGAACTTGACTAGCTACTCAATGAAACTTTATTAGAGTTTCATTCTAACTTTTCCATATTTTTTTAGGAATGTTTACCCACTCATACCATGAATAAAGCACTAGAACCTATAAATCATATGCTAATTACATCTATCCTAAACACTTTTCGAATAATGGGGTAAAAATTTCTTGAATTCAATCATATTGTTGGAACATTTACATATATTACAACAAAATGAATTCCTTATTTATAATAATCCTTAAGAAAACCTATATTCTCACCAAGTCATTGATATAACAAATAATATTATGTATATTGGTGGGGATAAATAATTTGGTTTTTTCATCTAATTACATTGAAACCCTAAGTGAATCATTCTATATTTATCATATAAATATTTATTTCAACTTTTGAACAACATTAACATTTAATTATTTATAAAGGTATTTCTCTAACATATAGAATTATTCCTTATTAAGATATTTTCATATATTACCATTATTATAAATTTATTATGTTATTATACTAATTCTTAAGGATTGATCTCAAATACAATTTTAATGATGATTTGGATGATGAAAATAATCATACATAATAGAAGAATTTATCAAATGATTATCATGTTTTACAATGTTTAAATAATTAATTCTATTAAATACACTCCAAATGATTATAACTTATGAGTTAATCATACCCATTAGTGGGATACGACCAATTTTTAATCATGTCATACACCATATTGATCATTTAAATAATCCCAAAATATATATTTTATAAATTTATTTTCAATAGTATCATATATGAAAATTAGATAACTATGTGCGGAACTGTTTATTCAATTTCATCATATTTATAAAAATTCAAATTTATTCCTCTAATATTTCAATATTTAGTGTTTTACAGCTAAGTATAACCGAATGAAAAGTTCGAAAATACCCAACTAATAACCACCTTATTACTTGGAATGAAACTATGTAGTTGGATGATCTATATCTTTATAAGGTCCTATATGGAAGAAATATAACACTTAAAAATTTAAGGGTATTTATTCTCACTCTCTTATCTCATATTATCCCCTTTATATTTTCCTGATATTAGGGATTTAGTTTGAAATATTTTTCCTTCTAGAAAATAAATATGTTGAAACCATATTGATGTGTAACTCCTTATATAACTCAGATCATATGTTACTATCCAAAGTGAAATTCCAATTTTATTACCACATATCCAATTTTAGTCTAGGAATAAGGTATAATAAACTCTTTTACATAATGGGATATAATTATATAAAATCAATAACCCTCACTTGATCAAGCCTGAACCAATAGATTGTTAACACCCAATTTTCTATAACAAGACACAATCCTCTAGACCAATGGGAAATCTTACCCAAATTCCCTGTACCTCAAGATACTTTACTCAATAGAGATTACAATGAAATTATAAATATAACACCTAATATGTATAAATCACAATTTATAACTTAATTCCAGATCATAACTCAAAAAATGATGAATTAATAGTGGAATAAAACGGTCACATACATGACTTATTTTAGAGTTAAATTTCATTTAATTTTCATTTATGCTATGTTTTTGGGGTTTCTCAAGCTTTTATGGTGGAATGGGTGAGTTTTCATGAATTGGGCCTAACCGTGAGCCCAATTCAAGATTTAAAAATAAATTTTGTTTCTTTTATAACCTTTTCATTTTTTAATATTTTTCACCCATTCAAGTTTCTAAATGGTCTCCCCTAACATATTAACACCACCATTGTAGTTTGGATCTTTTAGAAATCCATAAATAGGTTTTATATGAGTTTTCTTTAAGGGATTGGGCTTGCCCGAAAGCCCAATTCGAGTTTTAAAAATAAAATTTGTTTAATTAATAACTTATCCAATATTAAGGATTTTAGAGTGATTCTATGCCACACACACGCCCATTGTACCCAGCCGTGCGTCCAGTATCCTCCCACCCTCTTTTCAGCTCATGTGCCTCATGGTTTACGTCGAAACATCAGAAGCACTCACATTTCGGGCAGATTTATAAAGGTAATTTGTCTCCTTCATAACTCCTTCAATTATAATTCTTTTTCCCCATTCAAATTCCTAAATTGTATCCTTATCCTTGTTCGAACCTCCCTTAAGTGTTTGGATGTTTTCAAATTCAGATACTCATGTATGTGAGGCAATTTCTACAAGATCCCTCAAGTAAGTTGGTCTTCTTCATTATTCTTTCAATTTGCTTTGGGTTACATTCATTGTAATTAGGGTTTCATACCTTATCCATATGGATCCTAATGAACATAATTTAGGGTTCAAACCTAGGGTTTGATTACTTGTCTTTTGGGTGAAAACTTATGGTTTTAGTTTGGATTTCAATTCCTTGAGGTGCGGCGGTGGTGCAATTTATTTTTCGCACCATGTTTTGAGTGTTTCGACCTAAAAGGTTGGTGATTCCATGTATAACCATTTTACGACGAGTTAGATTTCTTGGTTTATTAATTTATTATGTTTCAAATCAGTTATGTGTGGTGCGAAAGATGTTTTTTGATGGCTTTAGTTATGTGTTTAATTTTGTAGTTACATTTTTTCTTGGAATTGGGTACTTTTCATGTGTGGCTCTTGGGGAAATATTTCGGTGTATTTTATTACATATGAATGTGATTTATTAGTGTTGAAAGTGGCTGAAAATTCTGGTTTTTTAAGGCCTTAATGTCATGTGGGCCTTGTAATGGGGTTTTTTAATGGTTTTAATGTGTGAAACCATGTTGTACTTCTTGAACGTGATTTGTGAAAACATCTATTTTTCATTTGAACCTTTTGTAGTATTGTTTGAGGTATTTGAATAAAACTTGGGGATAGTTTAATAAATGTATTTAGGGATACCTATTATGCTTTGGATTGTTATAGGAATTTTTTGGGTCTTGAATTTGGTTTTTGAAATGGGTTTTGTATGCAAACCTTGGTTTCACCTCTTGGGTTGGTTTTATGAAAAATATGAATGATTTAATGAGTTACACAAAGTGTGAAATGGTTTCTTATGTGCTGTTTTTATGATAGTATGTTCCAAAAATAAATTTTTGAAACCTAAAGTGTTCAGTTATTTTGTAAAACATTTTGCTAATGTTTTGTAATTTGTCAAGGTGATTTATGAAATAGGGATGTGGGTGAAAAGCATGTTTTCGGGCTTTTTTGTGTGAGTGTGATGTGCAAAATGGAATTTTTTTTTATAAAAATGGTATTACGTAACATGTTATTGGGCTATTATATGATGTTTAGAATCTTGGGAAAGATTTTATAAAATTGTTAACGAATTTGTTGAATTGTGAATGATGTGCAAAATGTGTTGTGGTCTATTTTTGGTGTGAGTATGATTTCAAAATTCATTTGAATGAAAAAGTGAATTTTTAGACTTGTGTGGAATACATGTTGGCTGTTTGGTGAACTTGTGATGTGAAAATGATATTTTCATGTGCAGTGTATATTTATTGACTTGCTGAACTTGTCTGAGCACAGGGGGAAACCCAGGTATCTAGGTGAGCGGACCTGTACTAGTGTGCTAGTGAATTTGTGGGGTTTGGACTTAGATTCACTTAGCAATATTGACACTTACAACAATAACTAAACTATGATGATGATGATTGAGGATCACTGGGTTATGGGTATGTTCCTTACTAGTGTCTCGTGCACGAGAATGGATATCGTGATGGTTAATCTCACTGAGATACGAGGTACTTGGGAACCACAATGAGCTAGTGCCTAGGGGTTATTTTCTATTTCTTGTGCTCATTAGTTACTTTTTGCTTACCATTGGCATATGGTATAGTTGGCTGGAAAATTCAGTAGTGTTGAAATTATTTTTAAAATTGTTGATTCTTAATGATATCCCACTTGAAAACTGTTTTATTTATTTTTTTAGTTTCATCTTTTAGAAATTGTAACTAGCAATTTCTGTTTATGAAAACTTGAAAGCTTTTTGTCTTTTAATTTTTATCACATGGAATCCCTTAGTGGTGGTATCCTACTGGGATTTTTCTCACACCCTACTTACACCCTTGGTTGTAAGTAGATTTGGTTATTTTTTTGTTTCAGGTTTGGATACAGTTTTTAGTTACAGTGGTTCAGGTTTCTAGCAGGTCCTTGGTGGTGAAGTCTTGTAGAGATGGCTTGAGGGCTATTACTCCTACGATGAGTGTTCTTGGGCCGTTTAATTTTAATTTTGTACCTTTTTATAGTCTTGTTGAGTTGTTTTAAAAGCTGTAATTCAGTTCTAAATTTTGTAAAAGATGGTTTTTGTTGAAAAATACAGATTTGTTTTATTGAGTTTGTTCGTTGTTTAATGTTTATAAACTTGGTAAAATTGTTCCCAAACATCATTTCATGATACCCGGGCACCTGTGCCAGCTTGTGGGGATCAGGAATGCCCTTTGGGCCTTGTTGCGGGCCGGGTCGGGTGCCGGTTTTGATGGAGACCAGATTTGGTTCGTGATAAAATGGCATTAGAGGAGGTTATCTCTCTTTGAGTCATGTTATTTGGGGAACAGTTGAGGTAGTCTGGAGTTAGGAATTATGGGACTTGGAATTTCATTTATGAGTAGTGTGGCTGATCCCCACACCTCATGACAGGATTTAGGTCTCCAGGGGAAGTTGGGACCTTTCAGATTCCTTTGGTTTTCTTGGTTTAATGATTATTAGGGGAAATTAAAAGAGAGTTGGGTTAATGGTCTAAGTGAACTCATAGGGCCTGTAAAGCCATGTGGAGTTGTAGATATTCCTTAGAACCCTCTCTGTGATAGTGAAGTGATTGGAATTTGGCTGCCAACCATAAGTCCAACTCACCCACTAAAACTAATTTCCTCTCGTATTGTCTTGTGTTCTTTAATTTTGAAATCATGGAACATTGGTTTTAAAGTGACTTGGTTTTAAGAAGGGTATAGTTTTGTGAAATTATTTTCAAATAAAGATGGAATGGTTTGATTTATGAAATGGTGGAACTAAATTTTCAGAATTATATTCAAATGAAAAATGGTGTTCTTACACCTCTTTTTAAAAGTAATAACTATACTGAAGTTAGTTTTGAAAAAGTGTTTCCAATAGATTTTTCTAAACAATCAAAGGGTGTTTTAATGGGATAAGATGATATTAAATTGATGTGAATAACATGAAAGTGAGTTCTTGTCTAAATGGTTGTGTCTTTCTGAAACTTTTATTAAGATTTGAATTGGGATTTTGATATTCTGGTTAGTGGTTTTGAGAAAAAGGATGGTTTGATTGACCGTTTTGGTTTTGAAAAGTGGAAAGAATATTTGTTTTAACCTTTGTTATTTTTTTGAGATACCACATGCATGTGGTTATATGGTATTATGGATGGTTTTCGGCATGACTGGATGAGTTCCGGAACGGATATGAGGAGGGTGACCAGTATGGCACCAAAACATGCATGTGTGAGGCCCATGGGGTACCATTGGTGGATACACTTACCGCTGAACCGTTTGTCTTCAAAGAAATGGTATTAATGAAAAACATTATTTCTTGATAAATAGTTTGGGATGGTGTGTATTATGTGTTTTTGAAAAATTTGATGTTGTGGGATGATTTGAGTTCAAGAACCCCTTTAGTTTGAACTGTGTTTTGGGTTTGAGTTTGGTCGGTAAGTTGTGTTGTAGGGAAGATTAGTGGTCTATTTTGAAAAATGTTTTTGGTCACTTTTATGGTTGTTCCATTCATGTGTTTGGATATGGTTTGTGGTATATCTTGACCAATGAACCATATTGGTTGGGTCCTTGGGTTCAATCGTTGGATAAGGTACACCCCATTAAGGGTTAGTGCCCAACTGAAGTGCTACCCGGATTATTTCGCCTTTTGAAGACCCTCCAGTTGATCAATATAGGGAATATTTTTCTTGAGCTTTTTAGATTGAGTCTACACCCTTTTCCTTCCTGGTTTTGTGTATCCTCTTATAGTGGGAGAGTGATCATCAAAGGTTTCAAGAGACCATAGTTTCTAAAGTTTTCAGATTTTCCTAAGTTGGAAGTGGTCTGGGATTCTTAGCATGGATGAGTATCTGGATGGTGTCTAAGAGGTCCTCTTGGTCCATCTTAGTCTATTCAAAGAAGGAGTTCACAATAAACTACCAATGATGGAAATATGGTCACAATATGATATTGTGGCCACTTTCTAGAATTGTGTGTTGTTTGGGGATGTAGTATAAGTTCTCTTTCCATTGACTGCTTATATTAGTCACAATGGTCATGTTCGGTGACTCCTTATGATGTCATGTGCTCAATTGACCCTAAAGGTGAAATTCATGCAATAATCTGAGAGTCTCTATTGTAATGGGAGAATGTATCCCTTGTAAAAACTTCAAAATCATCCAATTTTTGGGAAGGTGAGTATAGGTGTTATTTACTTCTATTGTTTCTCACCTGAAGAAACAAGGTGTGATTTGTGTTCATCTTCTAAGACCTTGTTTCAGTGAAATATTGGGTTTTGGTAAAGTGAGTTCGGAATGTGTTATGTCTTGGAAATATTATCGGGGGTTGCAGTGTAGTTTTTTGTTGCATAGAAAGAATAATTCTTGTTCAGGGGGTTTCCAAGGACTAACTGTGAGGATGAATATGCTTCCATCATTTGATCTAGAGCCATAGGTCTCGGAGACAAGATGGCTCATAGTTAGGGGAAATACCTGGGTCATTTAAACCCTTGTACAATGTCATATCCTTAGTGTGAAAGATAGAATTGTTTAAACGTAATTGTGTCATCATCTTCCTTTTGTTGTTCTTGTTCGGTAGAAATAGGGGGAGGGCCTTGTACCCATGTCATCGCCTAATGTCATTCCCTCCCCCATTGGTTTCCATTGAGTCATTGGAGAATGTTTATAAATTTTGATAGATAATTTGAGCAAACGTTTTTGCACGATTAGTAGTGATAGTGTGATAGGAAGCCACGTGGAAAGGATGATCTGTATAGTTTGTGCACGGTTTCCCAAACCGTGTGTACTGACCCTGCGCCCTTCCCAAATCATTAAAAAAAATTGGGTCTTTCTGTGTCGGCCAATGTTGGTCAGTTATGATGGTTGGTTCTTATAGTGGGGAGACCCACTATGATTCTCATGTATGTTACATCGTAAACTGTGAATGGAATTCTACCCTTTGTACTAGGGAGTTATTTCAGGCCTCCCCAAATAGTGTTTTGATTATATCAAGGAAAATAATATAGGTTGCCTCTTATGATGGGGTGCCTATTTGTGTCCCCCATACCAATACCTTAGATTTATCCATGGTATTGGCTTGATGGTAGGTATTCTCTTTTGGAAATATCTAGATATGAACATCTTCCTTGAGTAAATGTTGGTATTGGAGAGCTCCCAATGGTTTAGTTGATGTTAGGTAAGTGTAACCTTGTTCGAAGTTGTTGTCTGTTTGGGTGAATTGCTTGAGGCTTGTTTGGATAGCGTTCGAGGAGTTTCATTTTGGGATAATGTATGAATGTGATTGATAATTTCAGTAAAGTGGTGTAAGTTTGGGTTGTGTGATTAATCATTCCTTATTTGATCACTAGAGGTTTTTTGGCCCTTGGGGGTGAAGCTTGGAAAAGAAGTACATCTTGGTTTATCGGTTGGGTTTGGTTTTTGTATCTGGCCTTGTTGTAACTTTCCGAGGACGGAATGTTTTCATGGTGGGGAGAATTGTCACATACATGACTTATTTTATTGTTAAATTTCATTTAATTTTCATTTATTCTTTGTTATTGGGGTTTCTCAAGCTTTAATGGTGGAATGGGTGAGTATTCATGAATCGGGCCAAACCGTGAGCCCAATTCCAGATTTAAAAATAAATTTTGATTCTTTTATAACTTTTCATTTTTTAATATTTTCACCCATTAAACTTCCTAAATGGTATTATCTTACATATTAACACCACCATTATAGTTTGGAGCCTTTAGAAATCCATAAACAGGTTGTATATGGGCATTTATTTAAGGGATTGGGCCTGCCCGAAATCCCAATTCCATTTTTAAAAATAAAATTTGTTTAATTAATAACTTATCCAATATTAAGGCTTTTTCGGTGATTCTAAGCCCCACACACGCACATTGAACCCCGCCGCGCGTCCTGTATCCTCCACCCTCTTTTAAGATCATTTGCCTTACGGTTTAGGTCAAAACTTCTGAAGCACTCACATTTAGGGAAGATTTATAATGGTAATTTGTTTCCTTCATAAATCATTCAATTCTCACCCTTTTTCCCCATTAAAATTCCTAAATGGTCTCCTTATCATTGTTTGAACCTCCCTTAAATGTTTGGCTATTTTCAAATGCAGATACGGGTGTATGTGAGGTGATTTCTACATGATCTTTTAAGTAAGTTGGTCTTCTTCATTCTTCTTTCAATTTGCTTCTGGTTACATTCAATGTGATTAGGGATTCATAACTTATCTATAAGGTTCCTAATGTACAGAAGTTAGGGTTCAAACCTAGAGTTTCATTTCATGTGTTTTGGGTTAATACTTATATTTTTAGGATGGATTTCAATTCCCTGAGGTGCGACGGTGGTGCAGTTTATGTTTCACACCATGTTTTGAGTGTTTCGACATAGAAGGTAGGTGATTCCATGTATAACCATTTTATGATGAGTTATCTTTCTTGTTTTATTAATTATGTATGTTTCAATTCTGTTTTTTGTGGTGTGAAATCTGTTTTTTGATGGATTTAGTCAAGTGTTTAATTTTGTAGTTGCATTTTTTCTTGGAATTGTATGCTTTTCATGCGTGGCTCTTGGGGAAATATTTGTGTGTATTTTATAACATATGAAAGTGATTTATTAGTGATGAAAGGGGCTGAAAATTGTGGTCTGTTAATGCCTTAATGTCATTTGGGCCTTGTAATGGGGTTTTGAATGGTTTTGATGTGTGAAACCATGTTGTACTTCTAGAATGTGATTTGTGAAAACATGTGTTTTTCATGTGTACCTTTTGTGGTATTGTTTGAGGTATTTGTAAAAAACTTGGGGGTTGGTTTAATAAATTTTTTTAGGGCTTCCAATTCTGCTTTGGATTGTTATTGGCATTTTTTTTGTCTTGAATTATGTTTTTGAAATGGGTTTTGTATGCAAACCATGGTTGCACCTCTTGGGTTGGTTTTATGAAAATTATAAATGATTTAATGAGTTACACATTGTGTGAAATGATTTCTAATGTACTATTTTGGTGATAGTATGATACTAAAATTTATTTTTGTATCATAAAGGGGTCAGTTATGTTGTAAAACATTTTGGTAATGTTTTGTAATTTGTCGAGGTGATTTATAAAAATTGGGATGGGGGTGTGAAACATGATTTCGGGCTGTTTTGCATGAGTGTGATGTGAAAAATGGAATTTTTTTATGAAAAGGGTATTATGAAACATGTTATTGGGATGTTATGTGATTTTTAGAATCATGGGAATGATTTTATAAAATTGATAATGGATTAGTTGAATTGTGAAAGATGCGCAAAATGTGTTGTGGGCTATTTTTGGTGTGAGTATGATTTCAAAATTCATTTGAATGAAAAAGTGGATTTTTAGACTTGTATGGAATACATGTTGGCTGTTTGGTGAAATTTTGATGTGAAAATTATATTTTCATGTGTAGTGTATATTTATTGACTTGTTGAACTTGTCTGAGAACAAGGGGAAACCCCAGGTATCTAGGTGGGTGGACATGTACTAGTATGCTAGTTAATCCGTGGGGTTTGGCCGTAGTTTCACTTAGCAAGATTGATGCTTACAACTCTAACTAAACTATGATGACGATGATTGGGTACCACTAGGTTATGGGTATGTTCCCTAATAGTGGCTCGTGCACAAGAACAGATATCGTGATGGTTACTCTCACCGAGATATGAGGTACTTGGGACCCACAACGAGCTAGTGCCTAGGGGTCATTTCCTATTGCTTGTGCTCATTAGTTACTTGGTGCTTACCGTTGGAATACGGTATAGTTGGCTGGAAAATTTAGTAGTGTTGAAATTCTTTTTAAAAGTGTTGATTCTTAATGATAGCCCACTTGAAAACTGTTTTATTTATTTTTTTAGTTTCATCTTTTAGAAATTGTAATGATAATTTTGTGTTTATCAAAACATGAAATGTTTTTGTCTTTGAATGTTTATCACATGGATTCTCTTAGTGGTGGTATCCTAATGGAATTTGTCTCACACCCTAATTAAACTCATGTGTGTAAGTAGATTTGGTTATTTTTTTGTTTCAAGTTTGGATACAGTTTTTAGTTCTAGTGGTTCAGGTTTCTAGCATGTCCTTGGTGGTGAAGTCTTGTGGAGT
This sequence comes from Viscum album, assembly GCA_963277665.1. Classification (NCBI taxonomy): domain Eukaryota; kingdom Viridiplantae; phylum Streptophyta; class Magnoliopsida; order Santalales; family Viscaceae; genus Viscum; species Viscum album. Next base: position 785,973,363 of record OY728157.1, read on the forward strand.
AGGCTTGAGGGCAGTGCCCCTTTCCATGAGGTTTCTTGGGATGTTTAATTTTAATTTTTTACCTTTTTATAGTCTTGTTGAGTTGTTTTAAAATATGTAATTCAGTTTTAAATTTTGTGAAAGATGGTTTTAGTTGAAAAATCCAGATTTGTTTTATTGAGTTTGTTTGTTGTTTAATGTTTATAAACATGAAGAAAATCGTTCCCAAACATCATTTTATGATACCTGGGAATTGTGCCAGCCCGTGGGGATCGGAACGCCCTTCGGGACTTGTTGCAGGCTTGGTCGGGTGCAGGTTTTGATGGCGACCATATTTGGTTCATGACAAAAACTAAATCAATTATCATACCCAACATGTAACTTCTTAGATACATGTGTGAAAATATCTAGAGGCAATTTAATAATTGAAACTAAATCTAACACACAACCATAATATAAAATATTTAAAACTATTAATATTGTGGTGAATGAATTTTAAATAAATGAAAAATTCATATATTTAAACATGAGATAAAAAATTATAATAAATTTAAAAATAAAAGATAATTATAAACACATTATAATTTAGCTATATTTTTTTTGGAAATTACCTAATATTGAATATAAATACTTTATATTAATTTTATAATATGAACTCTGTGATATCATTTATTATATAAAATTTCACTATAAATATATGATATAAAAGTCAATTTAAACATTTGATTTTTTAAATATTATTATGAAATCATTTTACACACTCAAAATATCACACATTTAAAAAAAAATTAAACCTTGATCAATAAATCAAAAAATATTTTTTTATGTGGTCTAAATAATATTCCAAATATGACCTTTAATTTAAACAATTTAGGTTAATTAAATATGATTAATCATAATTACATATAAAATGTTTTATATTTTATCTGTATTTTTTAAAATTTATAAGCACTTTATAATTTCCGCTTATAATTTCCATAAAGACATTTTATATCAAAATTATAGGTAATACATATAATTAAATGGTATTGTAGTATTAATATTTAATATTATGGAGTATTAATTAATATATTTTTCTTGAAATTTTTTAAATAATTATAAAAAATCTATAATATATTTATTTATACACCTTTATAAATTAATAAATATCTTAAAATATCCTTTTTACTATTTATAAACAATTTATAAACTATATAATTGAATTCATAATTGAATTTTAAGAAAAAAAATTCCTCCCCAAATAATATTAAATGATACAAGTGGAATAATATAATATGATAGACAGGCTTGCAATTCTTAAACCATTTAAGTGTCAATATTCATATTTTATTATTGGTAATAAAATCACCACTAATGATACGAAGCGTGCCTACGGTTTTCATAACTTCTATAGTACTGTTTAGTAGAATATGTTTTAGGGGAAAACCCAAATGTATAAAGGCAAAAACCTTACATATTAATCATATTTTATGATTCACATCAATATCTCTAAGGAAATAGTATTATTATTTTTTAACCCAAAACACAACAACATTTTTAAATATGATGTCTTTATGTAATGTTCAATAACTAAGAAAAAAAAAGAGATTTATAATAAGTCACTATTGAAGATCCTTATATTCATAATGGTATTCCTTGTTTGAATTTTTAGTTAAATATATTTTTTATGATCAATGAATGTTTTCCCAGGTGTGTGAGGGGCCTTGGGGTTGTTCTGGGGGTTCAGGACTTGAAAATAAAGAAAAATCAGGGCCAATTTGTGCAAGGTGCACTATTTTTGAACGGTTAACTAAACCATACAACATTCCCAGGAAAATAGTGAATCATTGAATAGTGGCACTCCACATGGTTAAGTAATCTGTGTGGACTCCCCAGGTAACCTTGTGACTTGCAAATCCCTTAGACAGTGGCCTATACATAGTTTTCACATGGTTTATCAAGTCGTGCAGGTAAACTATGTAGCCCATTAAAAGATGGAAAATTTATAGTTTTTCCATTATGATATTTTTAGATACCCGCCCAATTTCTCCCTCGTTTATCCCCCTATCATCCCTAAGGACGAACCAAATTGACCAAAACATCGAAAGAATGGTTTTGCTTTGATTCATGGCCATTTATAGCATTGCTGGTTGTAGATCGAAGTCCCTAGTAGGGATAACTATCCTCTTAATTATATTTTCTGGATTAGGGTTTTTAGTTTCTCCTATATTCTTCTAAAGACCTAAAAACTGTTTTTCAAGTGGAATATCAGCTGGGAATTAAAAGGGTGTTGGAATTAGGATCTAAGGGAATGATTATGAGTGTGTTCATCATCGGATTTGAGGTGGGTGATCTAAAAAGTATACCCCATAGTTTTGCAATGGATTTTTTCATGTTTGTTGAGATCTTTCTCCCCTCTTGTTGTTGATTAGTTACTTTGAGTGTGATTTGGTAAAATGGATGTATAATTAATGATTTATACCCCTAATGATCCCTATGGGATGTGCTGATGATGATTAGAATGATTGAGGGCCACCCATGGGGTGCACCGACATTTCCTATCCTAGAATTGGTAATGTTAAGTGTAGAGTTGACAAGTGATAACATTGAGCCCATATTGAACATGTCCATATGTTTAGATGAGTTGAAAATGGAATATTGATATTTGTGCCTAGGTTTTCATAATAAATTAACGGTTTTTTGGATTTAATTGAAAGTGGGTTAATTGTGTTAATTGAGATTGTGTCTAATGGTTAATGAATTATTTTGAAATTCCTAAAAGGATAAGTATATAAGAAATTATGAACATGTTAAATTGGAAATGTATTTTGAATTCCAAACACCTAAAGATGTTTCATAAAGAAATTGATGATTATGATGAATGAGTTAATACAGGGGAATTATGGGGTATACCTAATGGGTTCAACATGATAAAGTGGTTTTTCTATGTTGTAAAAGGACTGTACTTGAAATGAATAAGTGGGATAATTCTTGTGAGTTAGTAAATGGTATAAATGGTATAATGAATGGGAATAAATGAATATTGTCTAATATGTGGGAGTTTAGGAATATATTTAATTGGTTAAGGCATGAGAATGTGAATTGGGATAAATGGTCTATGTAACCTAATTGGTAAATGTGTTAATGGGTTATATAATATCATTACCATGATGATGGTTATGGATTTTGATAGAAGTTTTTATTGGATTTTTTTGGTTGTGATGTGGTATATGTGTGATGAATGGATAAATAAGCGTATTCACATGGTTTGGTAGAGTGGGGTATTGACAAGAGGTCCTATACCCATGGTTCGGGTTATTCAGAGGCTCTAAATTTGTCCCTAAAATTCATGGGTTAGGGAAGGGGATGGAGGATCTAGTACTCTAATGGTTACCTTCCACCTGGACTAAGGCTTTGAAGTGAGGATAATGTGTTGTGGTGATGCGTTTATACCTAGTGAGATAGGTACATGGCTTATTCCCTTATGAATAGTGTTTGATTTCCATATACCCATGTGTAGATGATGTATATTCCAAACCCGTGGAACAAATGATGTAAATGGATTATGAAAAAAATGGTTATAAATGATGGAAATGGTAAAAATTATTTTGAGGGGTTAATGAAAATATTTTTAACTAATGGAAACCAAGTTTTTCATTTTTTAATTTTTTAGTCATACATTCTTTAACTATATAAATAGATTGGATATTTTTTAGACACCATTGGTGGTGGCCTAATGAGTTTTAATCACACCCTACTTGGACTGCATTTGGGTAACCAAGAAGAGCTCATGGTTGCATGTCTGAAAAGCGAAAAGAGCTTATTCTAGAGAGTTTAGTTGGGCTTGGAACATGCATGATTGAGGATCTAGACATGGATTCAGGACTCGTTTTAGTGTACCAATACTATCTTTACTCTGGTTTTTTTTCACATTGGCACTACTTTGTATGAAATGACATATTTTACTATTGGTCATGGTTTGTAACCTATTTGGTAAATAATTTGTTGTGCATGTTTGTTGGTAATTTTATATTTTTAATTTTCTTTTATATTGTTATCTATTGTCGATTAATCAATTATTGAGGGTATAGTCTCCCCACATGTCTAATAATACCCTCACCAATTGTTTGAATCCTCTGGCATATGTGGATGTGCGCTTGAGGTAATGTGATGACCCAACTCATGGAACTGATTTAGTATATTCTATATTAGGATCATTATAAAGTGGTATTAGACTATTTCATTTATATGGTCATATTATTTATGTTGTTAGATAAGAGTTTTGGATGTGTTTGGACTTGGTAATGACCTCATGCTTGGGAGTAGCTAACCCATGTACGAGGGAAAACCTAAGTAACCAATAGTTGGAATTTTTGTTCATGATGGGTGTTGTTACCCTTGAAAAATATTTCAACATTTGGTGATGCACACGTTGTGTGATGTGAAAGATTTATGATATCATGCTCATGGTCAAAATGGAATGTGGTTGTCATTCATGCATCATTTTATAAACCTAAGGATATAGGTGGCATGCATCATGATAGGCACACGTGAGATGGTTGGGTAAGGAAATGAGAGTAGAATAAATTTTATTTATTTGGAAAATTTTAAGAAAATAGTGTGTAATAATGGTTATGTAGGTGTGTAAATAAAAAGAATATAAATGGATAGTTAAGGGATGGTTTGTATAAATAAACGTATGACTGGGATAAAATTTTGGGTTGTGATAATTTTTAAATATTGAATGGTGTATAAAAAAGAAGGATATGTGTTGTGGTGGTAAATTGGTTAATGAATTTCTCCTACTGAATGGTGTAAATTAGATAAAATAAAAATTGTAATTGGTTATGAAATGGGGAGTTTGAAATTTGAATTATTGAGTTCAACATAAATGGTGAAGTTAATTATAAAAGATATATAATGGTGGAATTTGTGGGAAAATTAGGTAGTGTATATTCCTTGCGTTGTCCATTTGACTCTTTATATGGGTGGTTTGGGGTAGTGAAAGTACCCTAGTTTGAGACCTTGGATGTAATTTGTGAGCCCATGTTGGGTTATGATATGGATTAGGAGATGTACACAGGGAACCCTCGATAGAGATGTGGCATTTAGGTCATGAGACATTATTCGATAATGGAAGTATGGAAACCCTTGTGGGTTGTAATCATATAGAGTGCACATTGGATATTAAGGATGAAATCTGTATTTTTGTGACCTTGTGAGGAGGTGCCTTACGAGTTTTTTTAAATCCCATAAAGGGTTTTTGGCACATAGTGTGGATATATGAGTATTATTACCTTTGGTGTAGAGCCTAGAGTAAATGATTTCTTGATGTTCTCTGCGTAGTGTGTATCGGAATGGGGGTGAGAGTGTCATTTCTGAACCTTGATTTTTTTTAAAATGATGTATACGGTTTGGAGAGAGGACCGTTATATTTTACTACTCATTACTCTAGTTTATTTGGTTGGTATCATTTGACCTTTAAGGTGACCTATGAGAGAGGTCAAATGGGATTATTAGTGCTTTTGGAAGATTTTCACATGGGTGGATGTTTTGTATTTTGACAATCTTACATATAGAGTGTTTCCTAGTTTGGGTTTTTCATAGATGGCTAAGTGGGAAGGTTTATGTTTTGGTGATGTGACTCAATTTGTGGTTACATGTAGGTAATCTCGGGGAAATCAAGGGTGAACTCATGGAAGGCTATCCAAACAATGCACGTGCCTTTGAATATAAAGCATGGGAGATTCCTCAGAGATGGAATTGATGCATATGAATACCATCATGTGTCGATAAATTCTATGTTTGTGCCCTAGTACCTTTAAAAGGGAACCTTAGTGATTGTAGTAGGTTGTGATTTTTTCTCAAAGGATTGTATCGTATGGATCCCTAAAACACCTGTTTGAAGGATGATTGATAGATGTCTCGATTTTGTTTTCAGGCAGAAGAGACAATGGTCAATTAATCATGATTAGATGATTTTGTTTTAAAGGTGACACCTGAGGTGAGGGTTGTCACATGGATGAGCTTGTTTATAAGATTTTTTTGGTTGTTGGGTGAGTTTTTGAGAATTCCTTGAGGATGATGAGGATGACTGACCAAGAATCATGGTTAGGTGAGTAAGCATGCATTGAGAAATTCTCAGGTGATGGTTGTCTAGTGAGAATTAAATTTGGTGTAAGGGTGGTCGTAGAAAAGTGTGGCACCTTGAGGGATCAAGTGTGGGATAGATGTGGGAACATGCTGGTATGGCCTGATTTTAATCCTGATAAGAATCCTTTATTCCTTATTAATCCAATGTGGGAATCATGGTTATGTGAGATACTATTGGCTTGATTGGTGTGGTGGAACATTGTGTTTTTATTGTTATCTTTTTGAGGGTAACAAAAGATATTGAGTGGTGTGGTGGAAGTAGTGCCACTGAAAATGATGGTTCAGGACTGCTTGGAAGATGGTCCTGGAGTGGTGGTGAGTCTTGGTTAAAAATCACAACTGAGTAGTGGTGGTTATGTCCTATTGAAATTTGTGTGGTAGGGAAGCATGAGATCCTTATAAGGTAATGGTGTCCCATCATGGGAGGTGACATCAGTAATGGATAATTTGGTGGTGGTGTTCTTGGAAAACATCTTAGTGTACCTTAGCTAGTGTCGATCATGCCCAACATCTTGACATTATCCCAGGTTCACTGAAAAGATCTTTCTTTACACCTAGAAACTTGATGGAATTTATGGTGGATGAGGTCAATCATGGAGTTTATGCTCATTGGGCGGTATATGCGGAGTTGGTTGATGGGGTGTACACCATCAACAGTTCACATGTGGAGTCCTTGGGATGTACTCAGTGTCGAAGATTTCTATAAGTTCCATTCCCATAAACCAGGAATAAGTGTTAGGTAGGGTTTATGTTGGTGACATGGGTAAATAATGATGACCACTTCCAAGTGTTTGGGTTCAACTTATGATCTTAGCATGAACCATGGTGGTTGGAATTCCTCATAGAAATAGATGAAAATGACACTCTTATTTTAGGGAGTGATAACTCAGTCAAGGATATAGGGAGGAGAACATTGAGTTGATGTTGTGGAACTAAAATGCCAATGAGAAACCGATGAGGTGCCATTGAGTCTCTCATAGATTCTAGGTGGTCCTTGATTATGGTGGTTGATTGATCCATGTTGTGGATATAGGCCTAGGGTAGTTCCAAAAGAAAATTTTACATGCCTACGTTAAGGTCGTTGAAGGTGTGGTAAGGCATGACAATCACTGGTGGGAGAAAGGTTAGGTTCTTTAACTCCAACTGAAATCAGAAGTGGACATGGATAATTCTATTGGGTTTTTATTTGAATTTCCTGATGTTTTAAGTCACATTGTTTGTGTAATGTCGTTTCATGCCATTAGCATGGGTAGGTGTTCAATGATGAGTCGTACGAGGAAAAATCGACTTGGCATGGAGTGGGGGACATATGTGGAGAGTTTTAAATCACCTTTAGTGGATGTTTTGGGGTGATATGTAAGTTTTCATTTTGGAATGGGTTTAAGTGAGAACCATTCCTTATTTTGTTAGTTTATGAATGGTAGGAATCATTTTGTTGGGAATGTTGATGGGGAGGTGGAGCCCGATGAGGGTTTAGAGGGAAGTAATACCAGGATGTTAGAATTCTAGGGGAAGTTAGAAAATGAACTTGGTAGGTGTGTTGGGTGATAATGAAAAGATTCAATTAGTAAGTGCCTTGGGAAGGTGAAATGGGGTAGCATGCCATCAGTAGAAGATGTGTGTTTTGGAGAAAACCAGTCAGGGGTGGTGTGACATTATATGGTAAACAGGAATGGATGTGGTAAGTTATGACCCACCTCCAGTTTGGTGTTTATTATGGCAATTAATTTTTAGAAAATAATACGTATTCAAGTGAGTTCAAATTAATCTTAAACCATGCATGGATGGTGTGTGTATGTTCCCATAGACGGTTTCAATGGAGAGGATGGATGGTAATGTCGGGTAATGTCCATATAGATGTTCATGAAGAGTGAGTGGTTCACGTCAGGTATGTTGGGAAAGCTGAGTTGAGATTAAGGAGGTCTTCTTAGATAGTGGGGGTTCTAAACAATAGAATATGGCGGATAAACAATGAAGGACGGGTGGCTGGTTGATGAAACGATCGTAGATTCATTTTTGAGTGACTTGAGAGATTACCATTCGTCTGAGTTTGACTAGGTGGTGAGCGTTGTCATGAGTTTAATTGGTTGAGTGACCGCAGATTCTTAGTTGCGTTTTGGATGTACAATTATGGAATAGGATCATCGGGACATGAGTGGTGGATAAACATAAGTCGGGGATGTGTTCGGAAATAATGTGTGTTCCTTTGGGGTGGTATAGTTTTTTGGTCTCCGTTAGGTTGTTGAAACCGAGTAAAATGGTACAAAGGGTTTTTGGGTTATGAACTGTGAAGAGGACCAAACCAATGGGGTGCCGATTGGTTCCTCCACAATGGTATGAAGCTATGTTTGAAGTTTCATTATTATATGAGTTAAGCACTATTGCCTATGTTTTCCCTATGGAGTTCTACCTATATATGTATGGTTGAAGTTTATGCATCCTTTCTGGTGTAATCACCCGAAAATTATGTATAATTTCTTTAATTATATGGAATGGTTTTGGGTCTGTGAAAACCAATGGAATGTGAATCTGAGGCCCGGTGAGCCCGAAAAATAATTGTTTACTTTTTTTAAGTTTACTTATGTGAATGTGCATGTGGGTCTTCTCACTTTTGAACAGGTGCTCAGAATTGAAATATGAAGGCACTGTTGAACTCGTCGCACTGTGATTTTCTTAGGAAAATTGTAACTTTTACTGGAAAAGACCGGATGAAAGAGTTAATTTTTTGACTTTCGCAAAAAATAATAATAAAATAAATAAATGAGTTATTTTATTATTTCTTCAACCGTTGAGTGATAGTTGGTGGCACTACAGTGTAACGACTGTCAGTAAATGAGATTCATTAAATGACTTGTTAATTTGGTTGTGTAACCACAACATTCATATGTTTAATGTATCATGAATTAAGATTCATAAATGAACCACATTAATGGTCAACATCAAATCCCTTTTATCTTTGTTTAATTAATCCATTGGAGAAGGGATTGGAAACTGTGGGAAACCTCTAACAAAGTGATGATGATGTCACCCTCTAATGAAGAACTATAATCGATCAATGATTGTTGTAGGATTCGATTCAGAGATCAAAAATAGTGATTAACGTATTCAAACACAGATTATTTCCTTCATCCATCGTGGATTCCACCGAATCCATGTAGGGGAATTAATTTATTTCTAAGTGTTAAATGTTTCCTTTTTATTGTTCTTGAATAATATGTGGAATGCAGATCAACTGAATAAGTGGTTGATCTGTGAATCATTATATGTTGTGGAGGTTGTTGAGGGGTATCACTTTGGCATTATTTGTAAACATCGAGATGATTGATTCCTTTCCCATGTTAAAATGATAACACGGAGGATACAGGAAAATCCAGACAAGACCAGGACCCTCCACCAATCCCGGTTTTAATGATTTCTTCAAGGAAGACTAAGACATGAGGCAACAAGGTGATACCAAGGGTCTCATAGTGTAGGAGGGGACCTGAGATGCCTGTAGGCGCAGATGAGAAGAAAAACAGACCATCGGAGGATCTTCGGTGTCCTACAGAATGTGCCACCAGTGCGACACCACTGGCCTGGAGTTGGCGACTAGCCCGTGCCAGCTGTATGGAAGAGGAAGCGCCTATAGGTTCCATGACTGGAAGGGGCAGCTGGCTCTTACTAGACGTTCATGAAAATAGTGGTGTTCTCGTCGGTGTGATGCGGTAGCTGGACAACTACTGTGGGTGGAGGACACGGTGCTAACACACCATGTAGAAGATGAGCATCTGTGTAGCCACTGGGGTGTTGCACCAATGGTAGGCTCCTGTTGGCTATTTCGAGAGATGCGGTGGCTCCCCGCTGGCATCACCAGCTAACAAAGTTGGACGTCCCGCGTCTGGTCCAGCGCAACTGGCCCACACCCCCACAAGATAGGATATCGAGGAGGGCCGGACCTGTGCTTGCTGGGCCGGACCTATGGGACCATAGGACCAGCTAGGAAAGACACTTACCAGACCCTCACCGGACCCTCGAGTAGGGTCAGGTCTATCTGACCAGGTCAGACCAGTCTCGTTTCACTAAAATGACTATAACTCGTAGATCGGGCATCTGATTGATGCCCCTTCAATGGCGTGAGGACCATTGCGATGAAGTGGTCCTTTTGAGATACTATACTTGAGTTTTGATAGAAGTTGAAGTATGGATGGGTTGCATCAAATTCGAATCCAACCAAGCCCAATTTACCTTTTTCTTATATCTTATAGATTGGGAATAGAATTGATGTGTTGTCTGTCACGTTGGAACCCTTAAGAAAACACCGCACTTTGGGTTAAATCTGAGAGGGACTTCATAGTGGTTGAGATACAACCAGTGGCTTGAAGAGCAGATCCTCCCAAAATAAATCATTATTTGTGAGGGAGTCCAGTGGCAAGCTGTAATGTGATGAAGTAATAGTGATCCTCTATGTGTCATCACATAGTGATCCTCTATGGGTCATTAATTAGAGATCCTCAATGAGTCAGCACATAGATATCCTATGAAGGTCAACACCTAGCAATCCTCAGTGGGTCCACACATAAGGATCCCCTGTGGGTCAGCACCTAGTGATCCTCTGTGGGTCATCACATAGTTATCCTCTATGGGTCATCACTTAGCAATCCTCTATGGGTCAACACCTAGGGACCCTGTGCAGTCCAACAAAAAGAGACTCTCAACAGATTAAGATGATATTTATTTATAACTAATCATTTTTATTCCTATTATTTAAGTTGTATACCTCGCGTCAGTTTTCTTTTACTTTGTACTCTGTGATTGAGATCATGCACTGGGGTCTTTCCAATGTTTAATTCTAGGAAACCTTTGGCGGTCTCAAGGTCCCTACTGGGTATAGTTATACTCACCTAATAATGGAACTCACATTCACCTTGTTGTGTCTTTTTGAGATGACGGACAACATGACTGAGACTTGGTAATCCATTCCTAGATAGTTCTTAGAGGTTATTGATAGACTTGGTGAGTGGCGGTGACGATAGATGATGATATGTACCTAACCTCTAGGTAGGATCCTTGGTGTATGACCTCCAGAGAACATTTTTTCCCTTTTTACTGCACTATATTTTTAGTTGGGTTTGTATACTGGCCATTTTTTCTTTACGTTCACACGTTTACTATTAATATTTTTACAATGTGGTTTTCTTCTATATATCTAGTCTCTGTGTGTGTACAGGTTTAAAGTAAATTCTATCCCTTTTAAGGGTGTACCTTTCTGGTTCTAGTCTCCAACCCATTGTCTATGGATCGTGGGCTTGGGGATGTCACGACACAAGCCCTGAGGGATGGGTTGTGACAATGTGGCATCAGAGGGGTTAGTTCTACCAGAATAACTAAGAATCAGTTCAATTTAATGTGGATATATTTTTAATTGTTTACTGTTAGGCTTTTAGTTTTGGGTTTCCAATGTTGGTGCGAGGACCGACATATACATACCCCAGGACCCTGAATTCTGATTTCCGACATGGTACATGAAATAACTATTTACGTGTGTTTTGGAATTTTTTTCTTTTGATCTCATTTTAGTTAGCTCACCAGGTATAACTTATTGACCATGGTGCATCTGTTTCTCTATAGGATGCCTCCACATAGACAGTCATCCAGGATTCCAGTGAGAGACCATGATGATGGCCCACCGAGTGATGAGGTGTCGGCGCAGGGCCCTCTTACAGTGATAGAACCTTCGAGTGGTGTTCCAGCAGCACCACTACCCATAGATAAGTCATTTCCACCATCCCCAAAAATATAAAGTGCATGCCGATGGAGATTGTTTCATGAGTTCCAGAGACTGAGGCCTCTGAGGTTTCGAGGTGTGACAGGTCCAGAGGTAGCTGAGGACTGGCTGGAGGCTATGTCATGAGTTTTACACTTGGTTGGGACACCGGCATACCAAATGGAGATCCTATCTTCTAGTCTCTTCTAGGGAACAATAGGAAGATAGTTGTGCCTGATGCTTTAGAAACATGAGGAAGCAAATCTTTCCTATTTGGACAATGAGAACCTCTTCCGGGCGGATTTCGTACCTTCAACATTATTCTCAGTGCGTATTCAAGAGCTACTGCACTTATAACAAGGTAGCTTGATAGTGGCCCAATACTCAGTGAGATTTAATGACCTCTCCCACTACTCCACTGACATGGTAAGAGACTATTTATTCATGGCCCAAACCATTTATCATGGTCTCCAATGGGAGATCAGAGCATCTATGATTTCACTCAACATTTCAACGTAGGATGGAGTGCAAGAGTGAGCAGTTGATGGAGCATTTCCTTACCAAGCAGGCAGCAATAGCGAGAGCTACCACCAAACGACATGCAACCAAGTCATCTAATGTAGGAAGTAGGTAGATGATGTGGAGGCCCAAACAAGCCAGACCTTTCAGAGGATGACCCCAAGATGCATGGTTAGAGGTATATAGCTTGTGTGGCAGTGGAGGTCATCTAAGGGATAAATTTTGTTACTCTTTTGGTGGATAACGAAACATAGCTCGTGATTGTCTGAATACCTACACGAATGACCAGAAGGCAGTCTAGGGATCTCTGAGATAGCGAAAAAGGTTCATGTGAGGAGGTCCACAAGGTGGAAGACATGGCAGAGGAATAGGTCGTGCATTAGGAGGTGGGTGACAGTTTGAGGTACTACTGCCACCACCTCTAGGTGGTCCACTCCATCCTCAGGGATCAGGTGGACATGGACAAGATTGTCTTTAGTAATCAAAGGCCAATGACCACAGTTCTTCGGGGATGATTCGAAGTACAATATGTGTCAACTCTACACTAGTTTCAGTTCTTATGGACATAGGTTCTAGACACTCTATCATTTCCACGACTCTTTTTCAGATCTCAGAGATTCCATTGGAGCCATTGGCTTGATCCTTGCAATTAGATACTCTTACGAGGGAGGATTTGATGATTACAAACTGGTGCTGACAGCGTGATCTTACTCAAAGAGGTGAGAGGTTTGGAAGAGATCACATAGTAGAAGCATCGAGGCCTTATGAATCCATATTGGGTATAGACCAGTTATCCATGGTCCATGCTTAGATTGACTATTTTATGTTCAATGTGTGTAGTGTCCTCATGGATGGGACCATGTTTTCCTTCACCAGTTTGAAGGAATCCTTTGCAGCACAGGATGGACTTTCTTGGCAGAAGGTGCAGCCAATCACTCATGAGTTGGCTAGCCTCACCCTCGGTGTAGTAGACAAGAGGAGTCTAAACAATCATATATTGGTGGACCAGTATGAAGATTTTTTTCATGAGGATGATCTGAGACTACCTTATCACAGAGAGGTATAATTTTAAATCTACCTTTACCCTAGGACCACACCGATATCTACTCTAGAATATCTTACAGATCCCATGGAAATTCATGATTTGAGGGTATAGTTGGAAGACTTGCAGAAGAAGGGTTTCATAAGGACCAATGTTTCTCCATGGGAATCCCTAATTTTGTTTTCCCAGAAAGAAGATAGAAGTTTGAGGCTTTTCATGGAATATTTGTGCCAGAATCATGTAACCATGAAGAATAAGTATCCTCTACCGAGGATTAATGATCTCTTCGATTAGCTGAATGGATCTCGGTGGGTTTCAATGATAGACCTCAGATAAGGCTATCATCAACTTCGGTGAGAGATGAGGACAAACCAAAGCCAACCTTCAGATGACAATATGGAAACTATGAGTTATTGGTGATTCCTTTAAGTGTGACCAACACCCTTGTAGTGTTCATGAAACTCATGAATTGGGTCTTCCAGCATTACCACGATAACTTTGTGGTGGTTTTCATTGACGAAATCTTCGTATAATCAACGTCAAAGGATGAGCACGCCAGACATCTGTAGATATTTCTAGATACAGTATGAGAGCACCAGATTTATGATAATCTCTCAATGTTCTAGTTCTGGATATAGGAGGTCCACATTATGGGACACGTTATCTCAGAGGATGGAGTTGCAGAGGATCCTACGAAGATATAGGCAGTGCTTTCTTGGTATCCAACTAGGAGCATGACTTCAGTGTGGAGTTTCGTGGGGTTGGCTGTGTACTACCATAGAATTGTACCTGAATTTTCCAGATTAACAGAACCCTTATAAACTTTAAAAAATAAGGGACATCCCTTCTTATTTAAAGAGAGGTGCCATATGAGTTTCCAAGAGCTGAGGCGGAGACTGAAGAGTTCCCCCATCTTGAGGCTACTAGAAGAGGGACTTGGTTATATAGTCTACTGTGAAACATCAGTGACTAGATTGGGATGTGTTCTGATATAGGATAAAGGGATGTTCTCCTACGGCTCACGACAGCTAAAAAACATGAGAAAAACTACGCGGCCCATGACCTGGAGTTAGCAGTAGTGGTCTTTGTATTGAATATATGGCATCACTACTTGATGGGTGAACAATTTATGGTCTTCTCCCATCATAAGAGTCTCAGGTATATCTTCCCATAAAAGGATCTGAACCTGAGACAATGGCGATGGGAGGAGTTACTTCAAGACTATGACTTTGAGATAGTCTACGCTCCTGGGAAGGGGAACGTAGTAGCAGACACACTTAGCAGGAGGTCGGGTCTACAACAGCTAAGTGAGGCATTAGGGAAGCTAAAAGAATTTCAGATATCCTTCATGGATAGTGATGAAGAATCATAAATCTAGTATATGACTCACTCATCCACTCCTTTAGTGAGTTCGGGAGGCAAAACTTGGGGATGTTGACTGCAAGGCCCGATGTGCTCATATATCCCCAGGACAAACTCGTAATGATTTATCGATGGGTGTAAAGGATGTCATCCTTTTTAGAGGACACAACATGGTACCAGTGAAATTATGAGAGGAGTTATTGATGGAGTTCCATACATACCCTTTGGCGGTAAATCTTGGAGTGGAGAAGATGTACTAGGACCTCCAACGTCAGTACTAGTGGCCAGGGAAAAAGAGAGTAGTGGCATAGTTAGTTTCAAGATGCCTCAATTGTTAACAAGTGATGACTGAGAATAATGTTTTAGTAGGCTTAGGGTGGCCACTAAATGTACCATAATGGAAGTGGGATGGTATCTCTATGGACTTCGTGACTGTGTTACCACGCACATCCAAGGGCCAAAACTCTATGTGGGTGATCATTGACCGACTCACCAAGTCCACCCATTTTCTAACCATCTGAGAGTTGGGACTAGAAGAGGGATTGAGACGCCTCTACATTCAGGAGATAGTACAACTTCACAGGATACCATCGATGATCATTTTAAATCAGGATGCTTTTTTTACATCCTGGAAGGGGAAGGGATTATAGGAGGCATTCAGGACTTTGCTATGCTTGAGCACCACCCTTCACCCTAAGATAGATGGTCAGACGGTACGGACCATACAGACACTTGAGGACATGCATCATGCTTGCATCCTTGATATTGTCCACAGTTGGGAAAACCACCTACCACTGGTGGTGTTTTCAAAAACAACAATTATCAGTCCACCATCGGCATGGAACCGTTCGAGGCCATGTATGGGTGACCATGCAGAGTTGTTGTGAGATACAACTGAGAAGTTTCAGAACATCGAGGAGCAAATGAAGACTACACAAAACATCAATATGTCTTATGATGATAGGAGGTGAATACCCTTGGAGTTCTAGGAGGGATACAATTTCTTCATACGGATCTCACCTCGATGAGGATTGTAGAGATTTTTCCAGGGTGACAAGCTATCTATGAGGTTCATCCAAACATTCCAGATTATTAGAAGAGTTGGCGAGGGGGTGTACCACCTAGCTATTCCTCCACAGATGCACAGAGTGTATGATGTTATCCACATGTCACAGTTTAGGAGATACGTGCACGACCCATCACACATCATCGACTGGTTCAAGATGAACATTGACAACAAGGATACTTTTATAGAGTTCCCAGTGGAGATAGAGGATCGACAGGAGAAGTTCCTTTATAAACAATCAATCTCCCTAGTGAGAGTTTAGTTGCAGCATAGAAACCTCCAAGAGAGTACTTGGGAGTAGATGGCTCAGATTCGTGCTCAGTACCCCCATTTCTTTTAGCCTTTTTTGCAGCTTTTGAGGATGTAAATCTCTATGTTGGGGAGAATTTAATGACCCAAAAATTCCTTATAATATATTTTTTATTTATGGGGAATTGTTTTGAGGATGTTAAAATCAATGTAACATGATTCCAAGGCCCGGTGAGCCTGTAACATAATTTGGATATTTTTTTAAGTTCACATAATTGAAAGTGTGGGAGATTTTTCTAACTTTTGAACTAGTGCTCAGAATTGAAATTTGAGGGCACCGTTGAACACACTACATTGGGATTCACTTAAGCGAAGCTTAACATTGACCAGAAAAAGTCGAACATTGGATTTAATTTTAGGTCATTTGGAAAAAAATAATATAATAACTAAATTATTTATTTTATTCTTTCTTCAACTATTAAGCGATGGTTGGCAGAACCCCAACGTAACGATGGTGATTAAATTAGATTTATTTGATGACTCATTAATTTGGTTTTGTAATAGCAATGCTCTTATGTTTAATGGATCATTAATTATGGTTATAAAATGAACCACGTTAATGATCAACGTCAAAACACTTTTCTATTTGTTTAATTAATCTATTGGTGAAGGGATTGAAAACCGCTGGAAACCTTTGATGAAGCGCTGAAAATGTCAGCCTCCAACTAATAATGGTGATCGATCGATGACTATTGGAGGATTCGATCCAGAGATCGATGAACAATGATGAACATCTTCCAACGCAGATTCTTTCCTTCATCCATAGTGGATTCTACCAAATCCAAGTAGGGGAATTAATTTATTTCTAATTGTTTAATGTTTCATTCTTCTTGTTATTGAATAATATGTTGAACGTGGATCAATCGACCAACGTGTTGATCGAAACTTTATTCTATATTACGGGAGGTTGTAACAGGGTTTCTCTTTGGGGTTATTCTTAAACTTTGAGTTGATTATTTCCTTTCCCTTGTTAAAATGATAACGCACAGGGAGTGGCCCGATCTGAAGAAGAACCAAAACCTAGACTGATATCAATTTTGGTGTGTTCTTTGAGTAAAATTGATCAGTGAGGCGATGAGAAGAAACCAAGGGGCGCGTAGTGAAGTCAGTGACATGAGAGACTCGTAGGCGCGGAAGGGAAGGAAAAAATACCACTAGAGAATCACCAGTGGCCTATGAAATGAGCTGCCGGTGTGGCGGCATTGGAAACCAGCGACGTCAGCCGGCCCGTGCCGACCACGGGGTAGAGGTGGTGCCCATAGGTGTCGTCGCGACAAGGGTCGAACGACTCTTTCCAGCCATGCAAGAAGATAGAGACACGCGACAGAGGCATGGTGCCACAGTTAGATAGTGAGAAAAAGTGGAGGAAGTAGTGCTTATGCGCTTCATTTAAGAAGAGCGGATACTAAACCACTCAAGAGGCACACGAACGGCTGGTTCCTGCCAGCCATTTCAAGAGATGGGGCGGCACACCATTGGTGCCGCCAGCTGGGAGAACCAGATGCCCCATGTCCGGTCTAGCACAACCAGCCCGCACCATGAGGGCTGGTTTCTCCAGGTGGTCCGGACCCATGCCAAACCTGCCAGACCCTTACAAACTCTCACCAGACCCTCAGTTTGGGTCAGATCGGTTTGACCAGGTCAAACCGGACCCGAATCTAACCAACCTCGTTTCACTAAAATTACTATAACTTGCAGACTGGGCATCCGATTGACACACCATCTGCTACTTTAGGTCCCTTGCAATGAGGAAGTCCTTTTGAGATACTCTACTCGAGTTTTGGAAGAAGTTGGAGTATGGATGGGTTGGATTGGACTCGAATCCAACCAGACCCTATTTACCTTTTTTCCTATATCATACAGACCGAGAATCCTATTTTTGTGTGGTCTATCAAATTGGAAACCTTACAACAATAGAGTTCTATGGGTATCTTCTATGCGAGAGTTAGTGGTGGATGAGAAACGACCTGTGGATTGAGGAGCATATCCTCTAAAAATCAAGCATGCTAAGTGAGGGAATCCTGTGACTGGAAGTGACATGATGAATGAATAATGATCCTCTATGGGTCAACACTTAGGTATCCTATGTGGGTGAGCACTTAACGATCTTCATTGGGTCATCACTTAGCGATCCTCTGAGAGTCAGCACTTAGTGATCCTCCGTGGGTCAGCACGTAGCTATCCTCTATGGGTCAGCACCTAGGGATCCTCTGTGGATACGTACATAGAAATACTCTAGGGGTCAGAACCTAGAGATCCCCTATAGGTTAACACCTAGCATCCCTGTTCAGTCTAGCAGCAATATCCTCTTGAAAGAATAAAATGACATATCTTTATGACTAATCATCCTTATTCACGTTCATTAAGTTTTATACCCAGTGTGATCTTTATTTTACTTTGTTCTTTGTGATTGAGATCATGATTTGGGTTTTTTAGTTTGTGGAATTCTAGGAGACCTTCGAGGGTCTCAGGGTCCCCACTGGGTATAGTTATTCTCACCCCTTCTTGGGATTCACCCGCACATTGTTGTGTCTTGCACAGACAACAGTCAGCTTGACTGAGACATGGGGAGCTAGGGATAGAAAATTCTTGGAGGTGATTGATAGAGGTGGTGAGAAGTGTTGAAGATAGATAACAATATGTACCTACCCTCTAGGTAGGATCCTTGGTGGACTACCTCCATTGCATGTTTTTCCCTTTTTACTATACTATCTTTTCAGTTGGGTTTGCATAATGGCCCTTTTTTTCTGTCATTTCACACTTTTACTATCAGCAGTTTTACTTCATGATTTTCTTTTACTGTATATCTAGTCTCTGTGTGTATAGGTTTTAAGGAAATTCCTTCCCTTTTTAGGGTATGCATTTTCGGTGCAATTCACCATCCCTTGGCCTATGGTAGGTGGGCTTGGGGAAGTCACAACACGACCCTGGTGGATGGTTCATGAGATCAAGAGTATATGATTCATACTATGGGTTGTAGTGAAGAAGTATTATGGATAAAGGCCATGCCTTTAGTTGATTTTTATGGTAGAATTTTGATTTTAAATAAGGAACATGGAAAAACAGGAATGGATAGTCATACCTAGTGGTATGATCTCTTGGTTTCACATGTTCAATGATGCTTGGGGTGCAGCTTGAGTATGACCTCTTATAAGGTGGGGAGGCTATAAGATCTCAGTATTCATAAATGTATTCCTTTTTTGAGTTTTTGGTTTAATATCCTGTTTTTATCAATGAAATATTTCTCCAGAATATGAGGGCCCTTGGGGTGTTCTAGGGTTTTGGGACATGAAAAGAATGAAAATAAATCTAATCTGTGCAAGGCACATGGTTTGCATATTATTAAATAAACCATACGAAATTTCTTGGAAAAATGTGCAACATTGGACAATGGTGTTACACATAGTTAGTGTATGATTAAGTATTCTGTGCAGACTCCCTGGGTAACCATGTGACTTGCACTTACCTTGTACAGTGACTTAAAAATAGTTTTCAAAAATATTATCCAAATGTGAATTCTATTAAAAGATGGAAAATTAACAGTTGTTCTATTATGGTATTTTTAGATCCCCAGCTATTTTCTCCCTCATTCCCCCCCCCCCTCTCAACCATATATATAAATCAAATAGACCCATGCTACCCAATGGTGGTTCTCATTTGATTCATTGGTGTTTGGAGCACTTTTTATTGTGGATCGAAGCCCCAAGTAGGTATATCACACCTTTTTCGTCAGTTTTCTAGATTACGGTTTGTAGTTTCTCCCATATTCTTCTAAAGACCTAAACCCCTCTTTTTTTGTGGAATACAGGTTTTGTATTCAAAGGGTGTTTGAATCTAGATCTATGACCATGATTAGTAGTTCATTCATCATCGTATTCAAGGTAGGTGTCCTACAGGGTATATCCCATAGTTTTGTTGTGGATTTGCACATGTGTGTTGATATCTTGCTCCCCTATTGTTGTGCATTTGTTACAATGAGTGATATTTGGTAAAATGGTTGGATAATTAATTATTTAGACCCCTCATGATTCCTATGTGATTGATTGAAGAGCATTATAATGATTTAGGACCCCCATGGGGTGCACCAACATTTACAATCCAAGAATTGGTAAAGTTAAGTGTAGAGTTGATGAGGGATAACTTCAAGCCCATATTGAACGTGCTAATATGTTTAGTTGAGTTGAAAATGGATTATTTATTTTTATTCCTAGGTTTTTATAATGGTTTAAGGGGTTGTTTAAAATGGATTTAATGTTGGATAATTAGGATAATTGCGATTGTGTCAAATGGTTTATGAATTATGTTAAAATACCTAAAAGGATATTTATATATGAAATGATGAAGGTGTCAAATTGTAAATGTCTTGTTAACTGAGAACATGTAAATGGGTTCTATAAGGGAATTTATGAGTATGTTAAATGAGGTTATATATTCTAATTATGGGGTATAACTAATGGGTTGAATGTGATAAAGTGGTTGTGCAATGTGATACATGAATTTTACTTGAAATAAATAAATGGAAAAATTATTTCGAATTGGTAAATGTTCTGAATGGGATAATGTATAGATATTGATTAATATTGGCTAATGTGTGGGATTTGATGAATAAATTTAATGGGTTAAGTCCTGATAATGGGAATTGGGATAAATGGGATATGGAAAATAATTGGTAAATGTTTTCATCGATTATGACATATAATTAATTCCCATGTATATGGTTATGGATTGTGATCACTATTTTATATTGGTTGTGTTTGGTATATATGCCTTACCCATGGACACTTGATGAAAATATATTAAGTAGAAAATTTGGCATAAATGATGGAAATGGTAAAAATGATAGTGAAGATCTAATATAAAGATTCATAAAAAATGAAACATAAGTTGTTCTTTGTTTGATTAAAATTTATTTATACTTTTATTCACTATCTACATAGACTGGATATTTTTTAGACATTGTTGGTGGTGGCCTATTGAGTTGTACTCAAACCCTTCTTAGAATTCCATTGGGTACCAGAGTTGATATCATAGTTTCAGGTTAGACAAGGGACAAAGAGATATTCAAGGGATGTTATATAGGCTTTGGAAATGATTGAGGATCCATACATAGATTCAAGACCAGTTTGAGAGTTTCAACATTTTCCTTACTCTGGATTTTTTTTCACTTTGGCACTACTTTGTATGACATGACATATTTTACTATTGGATATGGTTTTTACCCTATTTGGGGAATAATTTTTAAGGCATGTTTATTGGTAATTTCATATTATTTCTATTTTTCATATTGTTATCTTCTCTGGCCTACTCTGGTCAAGAGTATATAGTCTCCCAACATTTCTTATTAGAACCCCACTGTCAGTCAAAAACTTCTGTTGTATGAGGAGACACTCTTGAGGTGATGGGAAGACTCAGCTTGGGGTATCATTTTAGCAGCTTCTAGGCCAGGGACATTACACACAACCTTTTATATCATATTTCATAAGACGTATCCCAATCAGGCATAAAAAATACTCAATCATATTTTATGATATAGAATATGACAGAAATTATGAATTTAAAAACAAATTTTATAAATATTTCATGAATTAAAATGAATGGTGAGGATTTGATACCACTAATATGTGTAAAAGGATCTAACAAAACTCATTAAAAATAATTATTTAAATATAGAAACTCAAATCCAAGATCTACCATTCAGGATACCCAAATCCACCATCTTGAAAAACTAACATTAAACCTTTCACCTAGTGTGGTATTTGAGTCATTCTTCCTCCCATATTCTTGATGAAGATCATAAGAGAGTAAGATGAATGATATCCCTCCCTATAAGTTATCCATTATTTGTGATAAATCACTCATAATAAGAGGATGATTCTACTACCCCCAAGACATGCAAGTGCCACATGATGTTAAAGAGGTATGATAGGAAAGGTATGTGAAGGGGATATTGGACCAATTAATTTACAAAAGTTAATATTCCCATATAAATTTGAATTCAAATTTATAAATACCTAATGGAATATCATTAATTGAACATGAAATAACTCATATATTATTAGTTAATTCATGAATTTATTGTAACCCTCATCTCTGAAAACTCCCTCAATAATTTTATCTTATGAAATAACTAACAAATGATAGATTGCATGTTGTAGGTGCGGGTGTTAAATATTTAACAATACACCAACTTTTGTGAATTATACATGTGATAAAGTAATGATACCATATGATTTATGGGAATCTAGTTCACCCTATCATATAATATGACTCCAACTTATAGTGTCTATATGATAACCCTATATCATAAAATATGATATACCCTAAAGGACTTGAATAATACTTATTACATGTGTTTTTCATACCCTATGACATAAAATATCATACCAGGTGATATCACATGGATTTGGGGAATGTTACCTTCTCTATATATTTATAATATATGTTTCATCACGGCTAGGTAAAGTTAACCTGTTAGAAAGAAGTTTTCAGTTTTTATTTACACTTAAAATTTTTCTCATGGATGGGTATAGGTTGGAAAAATATGCGATGTATTTAACATCACCATAATCTATGATTAATCTATCGAGATACGAGGAAGTGGACAACTCATCATAATTAAAATTATGAAGTAAATTTTTCATTAAAAATTACTTCTCATGAGGGTTTAATTACCCAAGATTTTTGTCTTCATCAACTTTTTTAAGATCAATTGAACCAATATTTTCATGAGGAATAGAAATATTCTTTAACATTTAACCATATCCATAGACCTAGTAACCAGGGATTTAATTTTTATCAGGCTAGATGGTGGTACCCAATATCTTTTTTTTCTTTTTCTATTTGGACTTATAATTTAACTAACTTAAAAAAGTTAAAGGATTAATGGGAAAAAAGTCATCTCTTTATTAGGATACCCATTTTTTATTTTATAACTAGATTTTATTTGTGCATTTTTCTATTTTAATAACTCTATATTATTCCTATTATATATAAGGTACATGCCTAAAAACAGGGAAATATTCTTTTTCCTAAGATTACCATTCTATGTTTTAGACCTAAGGAAAATCATGTTTATTTCCTTTAGTAGATTGGGATATTTGAAGATAAAATAAAATGGAATGTGATTACGGTTTTACATCATTGAGGAAAAAAGGATAAAGTTTGTGTTTATGTATACTAAACCAAACGTTGAGGTGGTCTATATGGGGATAAGATAAAGGTAAACATGACATGAAAAATGATCTCAATACCAGTGTAAATTCTCTTAGGGATAGATGAATATAGTTTATGGTCATAGTGATCAGACCATTATGGGAAGTGTGACAGCCAATATATGTATTTTTAGAGATAAAATCATTTCAAAACCAATGAAATAAGGACATGAGTGATAAAAATTATAAATTTTGTTTTCTAAATTAGGAAATCATGAGATTAAAGATGGTAGGATTTGAATAATTCCGACCACATTTGAATGATGGGTGAATTACCATTCCATTAAATAAGTGTACTAATGATGACCATTGGCCAGATTTGAATAATGGGTTGCACCATAATCCTATTGAAGGAGAATAGAATTAGAATATGTACTCCTAAATAAATAAATAAATAATAATTTGGTAGGTTATAAGAAAACATGATATGTTGTACATATAACATCACCAATCAAATAGATCATTTATGATCTATTATACTCATTACTAGTATATATGGAAGATTTAGGGCAAGTTGGATACTCAGTGTACAAAGTATGATATATGGGAAGAGAAAAATGAAAAGGTAATTGGAATACTATATTTCATAATTGAAAATGATTGGGATATTATGGAATGTGATACAGGACTGAATGTGGATGAATATTTGTGGATGGGTTCGGGGTAGATGGTTCATACATTGTTATATATCCCACAACAATAGACATCAAGATACACATAGTTTTAGATAAAATAGTCAATCCTTTTGAGATTCACAATATAAATGATCACCATAAAAAACTATTAGATTCTTCTTGTATAAAAAAATATCTAGAATTTAATAAATTATAAGAAATCAATGAAATTATATACAAGAATTAGGAATTCAAACGCACCCAATACACCGCACCAAATCACCTCTCAGTCACAACACTTAATGTTGGAGTCAATATCCTAGAAATAAATGTTTGTACATTAGAATTCATGTACATTCACAGAATTTAATCTTAATTAGGACATATTATTGCATCTGATTCATTTTTTAGCTATGAAAAAATTGAATAATTTCTAGGAGTATATGTCATATTGAAAAGGGGCCAGTAGATCCCTATTATGATAAGATCTTTGAAATTCCATGATGATAATATTAAGAATTTTTCTATAGTTAGGAAATATTCTATGATAGGACAGATATTATGTTTACCACCATGCGATATTAGTCATAATCCAATGATACTTTATCTCATGAAGTTCCTACTTGGTAATCTCGAAGATAAAATATAATGAGAATAAACGCACTTGTAGGAATTCCACATGTTTTCCTATCATTGGAATTTCCTATCTATGAGAAAGTATGACGATATTTAGAATTTAAGATTATTACTAATACATTTCATTACTCACATACTTTGATGTATTGACCAAAACCATAACTTCATATATTCACATGAAGTATGGTACGTCAGGTGCATCATGAATGATATATCAATAATAAATATGTAAATGAAGGATTTGTCCATTATAACTTTTTATAAGTTAATTTCATTGAAATTAATTTATATTGTAACATCATATTAAATTTAATGTCAACGGTGTATAGATGAATTCATTTCTTTTAGTCAAATAAATATGTATCGACCTTATTGGTTAATTACATAGGTGTGAAACTGGCATAATAATATATCAAGAAAAATGTATTATATTACAAAGTGAGAAATCAATGTGGTTTTTTCACTGTGGAATATATTTCTCTTATGTGGGTTCCATGACCCATTTTTAGACAATAATTTGGGACTTTAGGCAATTATTCATATGCCACTGAGGAAGAGTTGTAAATATTCCCACATAAAGTCATTCCTTTGATATCTGTTAAATATATTTTATATTTTACAATTCAAATAAATATTATTCTAAAAAATAATAAGTTATTTATATTCATGATTTATTAACTCATTTCAAATATTATATAAATATTTATTCATAATAATATTATTAAATTATGAAAATATATAAAATTTATTTTTCTCTTGTTATTCGCACCATAATAAAAAATATTTAATTATTAAATAAAGAACTTATTTAGTTGCATTAATATTAAATAAATATTTTAATCACATGACTCTGAATAGTATATTAATTTATTTATTGAATAAATTGTATTGATATAAATATTTATTCTATAATTTAATAAATATTGAGGAAAAAAATTAGATCAAATATTTTCTGGTCTTCCATACTTATTTACCGGATTATAAAATAAATATTTTTCATTGTGTAGGTTAACACAAACCCTAAAATAAAATAATATTATTATTTTCGTACATGGAATAAGGTTCCTTTTTGGTTTACTATATTATTAAATTACACTATGACATTAATTATATATTTAACCCAAACCCTAAGACTATAAATAGACTGCTTTTTCGATTAGAGAAAGGTTAATAATCGTCACAAAAAGTTTCACTCAAGATCTACTTCCTCCTCTCTTCCTCTCATCACAGAGAAGAACAATGGAAAAATTCCATCAATATTGAATCAATGTGAAGTGATCAAGGTGAAAAACATAATATGATCAATCATCCATGCTAGCACCTGATGATTCATCAGTTTTGTTCAATGATCTAAGGAACATGTGTGGATCGTCGATAGAATGGATCTACTTTGCGTCCCCGCAATAAATTGACAAAAAACTAATTGGGGTTGTAAGATAAACATCATCAATGAATAATAATATCAAGATCTAGGTAATATTACTTTTTGTGCCTTTTAATGAATTAAAAATTAACATGAAGGATCCACTGTCTTGGTTATGGAAAAATAGTTGCTAATATTCTAAAAAAATCCACTTGTCATGACAGTCACATCATGTAAATTGAGAGTCATCTGTTGAACCTGAGAAAACTGATATAGTCATATACCCAATTAGGACATTGGCTATTTCCAAAACCAACAAATGGTTTTGGGGAGGTCATGTTCAAGTTATGATTGTTTATTAATTTTTAAACATTTATATGTTTAATGTTAGTTTTTATTTCAATAAATTAATTCTTATAATCTGATTATGGCGATCGATTATACATCTATAATTAATATAATATAGATCTGATAAAAT
Organism: Viscum album; assembly: GCA_963277665.1. Lineage (NCBI taxonomy): Eukaryota > Viridiplantae > Streptophyta > Magnoliopsida > Santalales > Viscaceae > Viscum > Viscum album. Next base: position 785,999,817 of record OY728157.1, read on the forward strand.
ATTATTAAAGATAATAAGAAGAACCCATCTAGAGGTGTCAAGAAATATGGCCGGAAAATATGAGAAGAAATGACCTCCAGCAGGTGAACATTCTACATATCCGAGTTCATTTTACTAGGAAGTAAAATGAATTAATTCTCCACATCATGAAATAAAGAAAACCAGTTCCTTTAATGTTGAACTCATTTACCAAGCTAGACTAGAACACGACATGTGGTACTACACACCATGTAACTAGTTTTCTTGTGGTGTTTTCCATATGTTTTTATCATAGAAAGCACATATTCAAATATGTACCAAGTAACAAATACAAAACATGTGGGGATTGAAAACCTTGTAATAGGGAGGATAAATATTGTATTCCAGCTATACAATCTATGTACTCCAAGAATATGTGTGAATTAATACACGCCAAGTCCCAAGGCATGTATCATTAACATAATTCGAGAATGATACAAGATCCGTAGCTAGATGTATACATTGTATAACAGCCAATTTATACATAAAATGAAAATTTAATTTATTACACCTTTACACATGAACAATATCTATTTTGTGTGTCATTTATTAAATCATACACAACATGTGAGAGGTTATATGTAAGTATATATGTATATATATATATATATAAATTTTAAAATTCTTAATTAATTTATGCATTAATTCTTAAACCACAAACCATTTATAGTCATAATTTGTCATCTTATCTATGTGAATTAAAATAATCTTACACAAAGTTAATTGATATTTATTTCATTTGTTATTTAATTGACCCATTAAATCCATGTAATTAAGTGATAAAACATGTTATCTAGATTTTTCATGAGTAAATTGTATATGACATCCATACAAGCTGAGAATTTTGAACAAACACTCACCGAGTTTCTACTATGTATAAGCTATGTACTGATTTTATAAAAATTTAAATAAAATTAATTAATTTAATATATTTTAAAATTACACCATATGGGTTTATTTAAGAATTTTTTTTTGAAGATTAATATAAATTGAATTTATTTATTTATGAGATAATTATTTGGAATAATTCATGCATGTTTATTTTAACAATAGAATGAATCAAAATGAATACTGGCTAATTAGTTTAAATATATATTTGTTAAACAAGTGGATGATCAGGATCTTAGTTCAACTTGTATATGGGTATGGTTTCTTTTAATTTAATACTTCAATTATTTTGGTAAATTATATTGAAGTCATGTGATTAATTCCTCCCCCATTATTATATATTGGTCGACATACCAATAGTTTCTTTTATATAAACCTCCATTTTCTGTTATGTTCACCTAAAAGGGAAGTAAATGATTTATAAGGATGACACTCCAATGGTGCATGAATTATGTTTGAGATGAAGTCAAGGTTAATCCAAACTGAGTAGATATATGAGAAAAGATGTGGAATTCTCTAAACTCAATCTTAACCTGGATCAAGGAGATGTTCCCCTTTGGTAAATGTTTTGTTTATTATCCACCCAATACAAAACCACAAGTAAAATATCATGATCACTCTAGGTTTAACTTATTTTATTTTTTATATTGAAGGATTTATTTTATAGATACAAGATTATGATCACATTAGTAAATGGATTAATATAAAATTATAGAATTAAAATATAAAGATTATAGGTAGATATTTTATCAATTCATGGTTAATCACTTAAGTAAAATCCAATTATTATGAATACATCATGTAAAATATAAAATAAGAAAATTTTCACATAATAAAAAAATACTCAAATTAATATTAATTCCGTTCATGTTCCATTATTAAATTTTAAATCAAACCATATAACTAAGTGTATTACTGGACCATTTCAGGAGACAAACTTTTATTATAGAGTTCTAATGATCGTTTTCGGTTGACTTAACCAAGTTTACATCAAGAGGAGTATACCTTGGTAGAATTTATGTATCTTGGAGTCATGTGTTGAGAAAATACGATTTTGGATTTCAGGATCTGGGACTCCACTCAACACACCTAGGAATGAACAACCAGTAGTAGGAAATATTTCCTACTTAAAGGCCTTGAAGTAACTGAAGAGAACCTTTTTATGTTTTAAGAATGAAAATATGGATCCTAGCCACTAGAATTTCTATATGATAAGGAATTATAATTTATATTCCTAGGGACAATGTGACTTGGTAAAATTTTAGAAGAGTCAATAAATTTAATTTATTTATGTCTCACATAATTTGTAATAAATTAAAGTACTAATAGTATTATTTTATACTATTATAGGACAAAATACATTTCCATAAACCACATTATCCTAATGACCAATTTTGGAGAAATACTATCACTGTAGTGGTAGTAACCTCTATTAATGGTTCAGATGCTTACAGTTTGTACTTCACCAGGAATAAAAGTCTTACATGATGGAATCCTTAATATCACATCCACCAACAAATAATGTGAGTGACAAAGAGTTCACTATCTTTGAAAAAATTAATTATGTGGTAGTTATTCATTTTCTTATCAAATAATCCACATCTAGAGAACTAATAATGTCTCATGAAAGCTTGGATTCCTATAACATATTACACCATCTCCATGATCTTAATTATAAGAGACCAAGATTGTAATGGTTTGAGATATCCGTGACTCTCTTCAAGAGGGAAATTGGAGAAGGTTAAATAGTTGGGCCTCACATAATAAAACTCATTGGATACATTGAGAATCCAAAGGCTATAGGGTTTAGGATACCTGAATAACTACACATTAATCTCATTCTTTCTTTACACCCTTATATATATTCATTTATTTCATTAAAATTTAATATGAATAACATAGAGAAGTCAATCATAGATATTATCACTCTATATTACCAATTGACAAGTATATAAAGAAAGAAAATCCTTATGTCTTAATGGTGAATAAGAAAGGGTTAGAGAAGAGATCCAAGACAAAATCTAAGTCAACATATTCTTCACATCATCCTTAAAAGAGTGGAAGTATCAATGGAAAATGAAGTGAATAAGATGTTATCTATTTCTCATGTAGATAGAATGACCACTAGAGTAACAAAATCACCCTAGAAAAGAATCATGTGGAATCTTCATGTGTATTTTTATCAAGTGTAGTTTATTTGTTTATAAAAATTTAGTATTAGATATAACATATGGTGATCACATATGTACTCAAACATATAAACCAATTATATCCCAAAAAAATTTCCATGGTGGGGTGAATCTATGAGAATACAAAAGATCTATACTTTCTACTATGTCTGTTTGAGATTACCAAATCACATTACTAACTGGAATAATCTTGGTTTATAAATATTTCTATCATGTTCCATGAGTCACTAAAAAAATTATTTCCATGTCTAGACATGATATATATGGACTTATTCTAATGTTTTCGAATAAGTGTTTCTTATTTTATACAATAATAATTTTTATGGAAAGAAATATGTAATTAACGACCTTTATGTATTAAATCACACTGACTAAGTAATGGAAATTGATAAGGAAAATAGATCACATGACTCACACCAAACCCAAATATGGAATCAACATCCAAGATATGTAAATGGGAGCTATTGGAATCACTACTGGAAAACACACCATTAATAGTTCTAGAATCAGCCTTTATAAGTGTTAGAAAGGTGATGATTACATCAACACGATTAGTAGCGCAAGGTTTTTATCCACGCAAGAAAACCGCTGATAAAGGGTAGATTTATTAGTGAAAATATAAGCAATGATAAATTTATTATTTATTAGAACTATTAAAAGTTACAATAAATAACCCAATTTATCAACAATTTTATTTAGCGATGAGAAATAATAATTTTATCAACTCTTTTAAAATCCCTGATAAAGATACATTTATTAGTGCTTTAAAAAGCACCGATAAAAGTAGGATTTATTAGTAGTTTTACAATTAATTATATAGATCCCCTTTATCAATGATTCTAAAAGTATGGATAAAGTCTATATTTATTTGTTCATTTAGTAGTGCTGATAAATGCTATCTTTTTCAGTGCATACAATAACAGTGAAAAGGGCTGTTTTCTTCAGTGCATTTAGTAGCACTGATAAAGGATGTCTTCATCAGCGCATTTTGTAAGGACCCTACCCTAATTGCCCAGAGTCGTTGCCTTATTTTGTTATATTGGAATATAAACAAGGAATAAGCATCCCAAAAAACCAAGTAGTTTAGTTAATTTTGGAAAAAGATACATAAATATATGTTTAGTATTACATCATGAAGGGAAATACAAAACTAATTTTTTCCATTAGAATCATCCAAACCTCCTAGATTATGCCAGAAAGTCGTTCATAATTTAAATATTCATTTCCTGGGAAAATGAAACATAAGAAAGGGGTGAGCTCAAATGCTCGGTAAGGTTAAGAAATAAAGTGGAAGATAGAATAAAAAAAGACATGGTAAATAATTGGAAACACATGCTTTAACAATAATAAACATGAACACATTATGGCAGGGATATGAGTTGAGTAACTAATGACATAAATAAAACATAATCATTGGTATTCTACTATTCGAATAACCACATGTACTTTCAATTACTATCTTAATAATTAGGGAAGCGAATATTGGGCCATCTGAAACATTTGGTCAAGGCCTCATCCAAGACGTTTAAAATGATTTAGGCCCCGGCCAAATCCATATATCACATTGGGAAAGCCCTCACCCAATTACACGTCTATTTGTCTCATGAGACTTACCGATGCATCGAGGGGCTATATCGAGCCCCACCCATCACATAATAAGTCTAATACTTTCCATCATATGATCCGGGATAAACATAATCCACATATACATTCATAATGAAACAAACATATGAAATGTATTTAACTTTCCCAAATCATTAAATAGAAATAAAAACCATTCGAAGTAAATCGGTGAACGGTTCTAGGATAGAACATACACAATAAAACGAATCATAAACCAACCAATTATGGTTTTTATATGATATAATAAATTAACAATACCTATAATACATAATAATCAACAAGTGTGTTGAAACAGATGAAGAAAATATTATAATATCATTGAGTATTTTTTTGAGATAAATGCTCATTCATTTTGAATAGAAGAGTTCATTTGGATAAGTAATTTTATAAAACCAGAAGTGAAGTAAGATATTATTTTCAAAATATAATGATGTATTTTATAATGATAATTGTTTCCAAAAACAGTTTATAGTGTTCCCTTAAAAATAGTTAAGAATTTGAGAAACTCCCTTGAAACGGGCTTGTATTTCAGAAATAATTTTGAAAGATCCTTTTAAATCATGTAACTATTCATACAATAAGGAAGGATTCTGGTTGGTGTAAACATATAGAACACTCACACATAATTTATGAGTAGTAAAAAATAATACATAAGAACTTCGTTGAGGTAAGTGGGCAATAAGAGTAACTTGAATGAAAATGGAATTTCAGGTGAGAAAACCCCTACCTTAAGTCCGAATGTGTTCCGCTATGGAACATAAATTCCTGGAATTTGGAATTAGACTTATTTATAACTTATTTCTGAACCCAGTAGACATGCATTAATTTTTTCATAATTATTTTTTGTACATTTATGTTTTATTTATTATATTGAATTACATCATTCCAGAGTGTTTGTTTTCTGGATTTTTTAAATTGGGTCACTTCTTTTTAAGAAATGGAGTTCATGTGGAATGGTTGTAAATCCCAAAGAATTAAATTACATATTATTTATGAACATCCAGAATCATTAGTGGTTGTTTCTATCATTTGTTTACATGGAATGAGGATGAATCATTAGAGGAAAACCACTTCAATTATTTGACTATATTTGGATTATTATGAACTAGTTTTGTCATATAAATTAATAATATGTACATGTACTGGTTCATGAATAATAATTAGGTTATAATAAATATATTATAGTCAATTTCAACCATCTTAATGGTATCATGACTAGTAATTAAGGAGAAATTGAAGAACAAAACTTCTTCGTCCACGAAGGTTATAAATTGGAACCTCATGGACGTCGATTTTGTTTATAAAAATAAAAGGCATGCAGTAAAAATATTGTTGGTGGATCTTCCATTCACATGATATAATTATAGTATATAGATTACAATGAAGTTATCATTGTAATTTGGATATAGGAGGTGAGGAGAAAAAAATAAAAGAGATGAACTTGAAAATAAAAGAAAGTTGAGAGATCCCTTATGAATATTCAGTAGCATAACGACGTCGCTTAAAATTTCATAAAATGAATTGATGAGAGAAAAAAGAGTATATAACAATATAGACATAAAAATTAATATAATAGAAATACATAATATCAATACCCAACATATGATAATGGAAATTCAAAGAGATAACATAAGAGAAGTGTTGACTAAAAGAGGAGGGTGAAAGGTTCCCTTACATTGTAGAGTAACTCCTAGAACATGATGGTTGGGTACATGGGGGATTAAGGAAAACTCAGAAGGACTCTTAGGGAATGAAAAATACTAGAGATTAGAGGATAAGGGATTTGGAATGATATAAAATGAATGGATGAATGGGTATTTATGGTAAAATAGAGAGTTTTTTTATTAATTTAAAAAGTCACCTCATTAGTTGTTTTTGTAAAACCACAGGCTTTCCCATGGTATTATCCACTTGGGACACCAAATATATTATTGTACTATACACAAGTCTACCAGCCTTTTTATTAATTATTACATCAATAAGATGTCATCAAATATACCAAAACTCATAACTGTATTTTTACTATTTACGTAAAAATACAAGTATATTAGAAAGATAACAAAACTTCAACCCTACCATTTTTTGACGTGTAGATATCAAAAATGAACTCTATTTTTCAAAAATAATTTTTTAAATATTATTAATTTAATTTTCAAATAAAATAATAGTTAATTTAAAAGTAAAAATTTTAAAGGTATAATTAGTTTTATATCACATTGAAAAATTAATTAAGATATCATTATCTTATTACGTTAACAAAATAAAATAATATAATTATTTACTATTCATAAGGGTCATATTACTATTCATAAAGCTGTGTTACTATTCACCAAAAATCAAGTTTGTTCTATCAGACTCTTAATGACCTACTGGTCACACCTCTATATGACCGTTTTTCAAAATTGCAAAGATAAAAGAGGAAAAGTTGTGTTTAATGGATAGATTATAAGATGCATTCAAAATTTATTTTTAAAACATTGTGGTGTTACATTCTCCCCTCCTTAAAAAAATTTCATCCTCAAAATTCAAAAAAATTTACATAAAAATATTCGGGTATGTCTTCAACATATGCTCCTCAGGATCCCATGTTGCTTCTTCCATCTTATGGTTCCTCCAAAGAACCTCTATCAGACGAGTTGTCCGATTTCTCAATACTTGTTCCCCGGTATCAAGAATCATGATAGAATCTTCACAGTAAGATATATTAGTCTGAAGTTCTATTTCTTCATAGGTGAGTTTATGCATTGTCCATGGCATGGATTTCTTTAACATTGACATGTTGAACACATTGTGTACTTTGGAGAGGCTTAGCGGCATTTACAAATAGTATGCTACGACTCCAATTTGATACAGAATTTCAAAAGGTCCGATGAACTTGGGACATAATTTTTCCTTCTTAACATACCATATAATATCCTTCCATAGAGATACCATTAAGAAAACAAGATCTCCATATTGAAATTCCTAATCCTTCTTTCGGTTATCAACATATCTCTTTCTCCTACATTGAGCTATTTTGATATGGGTTTGTATAATATTAACCTTTTTTGATGTTTCCTCAATATGTTCTGGACCTACGAACTTTCTCTCACAAACATCATCCCAACAGGTTGGTGTACGACATGTCTTTCCATGTAACGCTTCATATAGTTCCATATGAAAACTTGAATGGAAGCTACTTTTATAACAAAAATTATACGAGAGGAAAATACTAATCCCACATACCTTTAAAGTCAATTGGAAAAGACCCCATCATTTATTCTAATGTTTTAATAGTCCCTTCCGACTGTCCATCAATTTGTGGGTTTTAGAGACCCAGAGCATGACGTACATGGACATTAAATTACTTTTTCAGAATACTTAATACATACTAAAAACCAACACTCAAGGACCATAACATTTTAGTGTCTTTGGAAACATGGAATATAAAAATCTAATCATTTTGAAAGATCTTCAACATCTCCCATAACGATCTTCCCCATTTTGTTTCCTTACCTAAAACCTTTCTTTATATCCTAGGGAAAAGAAAACATATAAAGGGTGAGCTCAAATGCTCATTAAGGGTAATCATGTATAAAATAAAACAAATCATATACATTTGAACTTAAAAACATGAACATAATTTTTAAACATCAAAATCTTGAGCAATGACATAAAACATGGCAGTACGTAAGGCATAGATCATAATGTATCATCAATCATGATTAAATAGTATGGGAATAAAGCATGTAATTTTGGAATCCATTAAGCACGTGTAATGATTTCCATAGTAGCCAAGGCATTACTTCCATGACCATCTTAATGGGAAAAGTCCCTTTCTGAATCGAGTTCACTCCTCGTTTCAATCCTGTAACACTAAACCGGATTAAATTACCATTTCATCCATGTCTATCTCATGAGATATAAATATTTACCCAATTCATTGGAGGATGATATTGGTCCCACACATCTCATAATAAAATCATTCTTACTTGTGCCACAAAATAAACATACATCATTCATAATAACCCAATAAATAAAATGGGTTTCATAAACATCATTCCATCATCACATAATCCATATAAAAGAAATGGATATCATTTCATAATAAGAAAATTGAAACCATGTAAATCATAGAGACATTATATTTGAAACATACACATATGAAATAAAGTCATCTTAGATGGAAAATGGTTTTGATAATACACTTGGAATGAATTCTTGAGAAAAATATCCTTTATTCTTCAAAATCATTTTCTTTTCACAAAATGACATGTACTTCTAAAAGAAAAGGGTTTTGTTGAAAATAATCATGGAAACATTTATAGGATGCTTTATGAAAATGAGGCATTATGAAAATGTAAAAATCCATTCATGCTGTATAAGTTAAAAATAACATTCTTCTCGTACTTTTGTCAGAAAAGTCAAAAAGTTCCTCATTTGGTAAATAGAAGTAAGATTCCTTTCATAACATGTTGTAAAATTAAAAAACGGGTCAAATGGACATTAAAGATACATGAAAACATTTTTAGAAAACATGTACATGGATGATAACAATATCCCTACTAAATACTTACGAATAAATAATCTCGGATAAGAACGAGATTGGAATAGTTATCCCTTACCTTAGGTCCGATATGATTCGTATGGATCCGAACCTCCTGTATAATGATTTAAATAATGTCATTGACTTATTACATAATCATATTCATTGTTATGATATCATATATGTTTCAATTATGACTTTATATTAGACGTTCTTTTGTAAATTCCATGTTAAAGTAGCGTTTTGGGTAAAATCATTTCATTTATCGTATGTGTTTCGACTTGTATTTCTTAATATTATTACTTATATCCTGATTTACATAATTCCAGAATGTAAAATACGATTTATATATAATATATATTCATCATATACATATATATTATTGGTCGATAAAAGGAATGAAATACACCGTTAATGGAGATGGTAGGCCGTACGTACGCATGAATGTTGTTTTCGTTTCCTTATTGAATTGAATGAAACTAAATAGATGACATACATATATATATATACATAAATACAGTAGCATTATTATTTCAAATATTTTATTATTATTAATTATATAATCTTTATGATCATTCATGTATGGTTAACATGGAGAATGAATCTCATCGCATCGTGGTGACGGTAGTCCGTACGTACGCAAGAGCGATGATATCATTCCCATAATTATTGAATAAAATTGGAGTGGATGGTATAATATATCAGAGTCATTATGATGTTATAATAACCATATATAGTTATTATTTACACCATTATACCCATCCATGTATGGTGTTTGTGGAAAAACATATTACACCACGGCGTGGAGACGGTATTCTGTACGTACGCACGCACGGTGATTTTGTTTTCCGTAGGATGGATAGAAGGTGAAATAGGGTTGTTTCATATTTATAATAACATATCGGTATATGAGGGATACTGATTTTATTACTTCATAATGAAACAACTAAAGAAGAGGGAGTATAAGAAGAATGGAACTTGAAGAAAACGGTAGAAGGTATTACCTCTTTCTCGAAGTGCCTTCTTTAAACTTTCTCTTAGGGAAATAGAGTTGGTCTTTTGAGAAGAAAAATAACTCTAGTAGGTTTATAAGGAAGTGGGGAAGTGAAATGGGCAGGGGTTGGCTGAGCTTGAAGGCTCAAATTGGTGTTAGGAGGAGAGGGAGGAGGTGCCCTTTTATAAGGGAGCAGAGGGTCACCTTTGGAAATATAAGAAATACTAGTTTATATTAAATCCCAACCCCACCTAAAAACTTCAAAAATGACTCATATTAAAATATTAGATGATATAGGGTTGTAATCTCATCTACCCATAAAATTTATACATATTAGGAATTTATTTTAAACATTATCAACTTGATTTATCCTTATTTATAAATTTAATTTTATTTGTGGTAATAATATTCTAAATTTTAAATTATTATAAATAGTTACTTATGTGTCCTGAACTTTCCATAATTTGAAACTTTATGAAATTTTATACCATATAAAATTCAAATTTATTTCTCTAATATTTCAATATTTAGGGTTTTATAGCTAAGTATAACCGAATGAAAAGTTCAAAAATACCCAACTAATAACCACCTTTTTACTTGATTGGATTGTAAAAGATAATCCTGGTGCACCCATATTTGGAATGAAACTACGCAGTTGGATGATCTATATCTTGATAAGGTCCTATATGGAAGAAATATAACACTTAAAAATTTAAGGGTATTTATTCTCACTCTCTTATCTCATATTATCCCATTTATATTTTCCTGATATTAGGGATTTAGTTTGAAATATTTTTCCTTCCAGCAAATCAATACATTGAAACCATATTGATGTGTAACTCTTTATATAAATTAGATCATACGTTACTATCCAAAATGAAATTACAATTTTATTACCACATATCCAATTTTATTCTAGGAATAAGGTATAAGAAACTCTTTTACATAAAGGGATATAATTATATAAAATCAATAACCCTCACATGATAAAGCCTGAACCAATAGATTGTCAACACCCACTTTTTTATAACAAGACACAATCCTCTAGACCAATGGGAAATCTTACCAAAATTCCCTCTACCTTGAGATACTTTACTCAATAGAGATTACAATGACATTATAAATATAACACCTAATATGTATAAATCACAATTTATAACTTAATTCAAGATCATAACTCAACAAATGATGAATTCATGGTGGAATAAAAATGTCACATACATGACTTATTTTAAAGTTAAATTTCATTGAATTTTCATTTATTCTTTGTTTTTGGGGTTTCCCAAGCTTTTATGGTGGAATGAGTGAGTTTTCATGAATTAGGCCAAACCGTGAGCACAATTCCAGATTTAAAAATAAATTTTTTTTATAACATTTTCATTTTTTAATATTTTTCAACCATTCAAGTTCCTAAATGGTCTCCCCTGACATATTAACACCACCATTGAAGTTTGGAGCTTTTATAAGTCCTTAAAAAAGTTGTATATGAGTTTTTATTTAAGGGATTGGGCCTACCCAAAATCCCAATTCTATTTTTAAAAATAGAATTTGATTAATTAATAACATATCCAATGTTAAGGATTTTTTGGTGATTCTAAGCCACAAACACGCCCATTGAACCCAGCCGTGCGTCCAGTATCCTACCACCCTCTTTGCAGCTCATGCACCTCATGGTTTAGGTCAAAACATCGGAAGCACTCACATTTCATGCAGATTTATAAAGGTAATTTGTCTCCTTCATAACACCTTCGATTATAATTCCTTTTTCCCAATTAAAATTACTAAATGGTATCCTTATCCTTTTTCGAACCTACCTTAAGTGTTTGGATGTTTTCAAATTCAGATACTTGTGTACGTGAGGAAATTTCTACAAGATCCCTCAAGTAAGTTGGTCTTCTTCATTCTTCTTTCAATTTTCTTTGGGTTACATTCAATGTGATTAGGGTTTCATACATTATCCATATGGTTACTAATGAACATAATTTAGGGTTCAAACCTAGGGTTTGATTTCTTGTCTTTTGGGTGAAAACTTCTGGTTTTAGTTTGGATTTCCATTCCTTGAGGTGCGGCAGTGGTGCAGTTTATTTTTCGCACCATGTTTTGAGTGTTTCGACATAAAAGGTAGGTGATTCCATGTATAACCATTTTACGATGAGTTAGATTGCTTGATTTATTAATTTATTATGTTTCAAATCTGTTATGTGTGGTTCGAAGTCTGTTTTTTGATGGATTTAGTTAAGTGTTTAATTTTGTAGTTTCATTTTTGCTTGGAATTGGGTACTTTTCATGCATGGGTCTTGGGGAAATATTAGGGTGTATTTTATAACATATGAAAGTGATTTATTAGTGTTGAAAGGGGATGAAAATTCTGGTTTGTTAATGCCTTAATGTCATGTGGGCCTTGTAATGGGGTTTTTGAATGGTTTTAATGTGTGAAACCATGTTGTACTTCTTGAACGTGATTTGTGAAAACATCTGTTTTTCATTTGTACATTTTGTGGTATTGTTTAAGTTATTTGAATTAAACTTGGGGGTGGTTTAATAAATGTTTTTAGGGCTTCCAATTCTACTTTGGATTGTTATTGGCATTATTTGGGTCTGGAATTAGGTTTTTGAAATGGGTTTTGTATGCAAACCTTGGTTTCACCTCTTGGGTTGGTTTTATGAAAAATATGAATGATTTAATGAGTTACACAAAGTGTGAAATGGTTTCTTATGTGATGTTTTCATGATAGTATGTTCCTAAAATGAATTTTTGATACATAAAGTGTTCAGTTATTTTGTAAAACATTTTGGTAATGTTTTGTAATTTGTCGAGGTGATTTGTGAAATTGGGATGTGGGTGCAAAGCATGTTTTCAGGCTGTTTTGCGTGAGTGTGATGTGAAAAATGGACTTTTTTTATAAAAAGGTTATTATGTAACATGTTATTGGGCTGTTAGGTGATGTTTATAATCTTGGGAAAGATTTTATAAAATTCTTAATGGGTTTTTTGAATTGTGAAAGATGTGCAAAATGTGTTGTGGGCGATTTTTGGTGTGAGTATGATTTCAAAATTCATTTGAATGAAAAAGTGGATTTTTAGACTTGTGTGGAATACATATTGGCTTTTTGGTGAACTTGTGATGTGAAAATGATATTTTCATGTGTAGGGTATATTTATTGACTTGTTAAACTTTTCTGAGCACAGGGGGAAACCCCGGGAATATAGGTGGGTGGACATGTACTAGTGTGCTAGTGAATCCGTGGGGTTTGGACTTAGTTTCAATTAGCAAGATTGACACTTACAACAATAACTAAACTATGATGATAATGATTTAGGATCACTAGGTTATGGGTATGTTCCCTAGTGGCTCGTGCACGAGAATGGATATCGTGATGGTTACTCTCATTGAGAGACGAGGTACCTGGGACCCACAATGAGCTAGTGCCAAGGGGTTATTTTCTATTTCTTATGCTCATTAGTTACTTTGTGCTTACCGTTGGAATATGGTATAGTTGGCTGGAAAATTCAGTAGTGTTGAAATTTTTTTTAAAAGTGTTGATTCTTAATGATAGCCCACTTGAAAACTGTTTTATTTATTTTTTTAGTTTCATCTTTTAGAAATTGTAACTAGCAATTTCTGTTTATGAAAACTTGCAAGCTTTTTGTCTTTGAATTTTATCACATGGAATCCCTTAGTGGTAGTATCCTACTGATATTTTTATCACACCCTACTTACACCCTTGGTTGTAAGTAGATTTAGTTATTTTGTTGTTTCAGGTTTGGATACAGTTTTTAGTTCCAGTGGTTCATGTTTCTAGCATGTCCTTGGTGTTGAAGTCCTGTGGAAAAAGGATGGTTTGATTGACTATTTTGGTTTTGAAAAGTGGAAAGAATCTTTTTTATAACCATTGGTATTTTCTTGAGAAACCACATGCATGTGGTTATATGGGATTATGGATGGTTGTCGACATCACTGGATGAGTACCAGAACAAATATGAGGAGGGTGCCTGGTGTGGCACCAAAACATGCATGTGTGAGGCCCATGGGGAACCATTGGTGGATACACTTACCGTTGAACCATTTGTTTTCAAAGAAATGGTATTAATGAAAAATATGATTTCTTGATAAATAGTTTGGGATGGTGTGTATTATGTGTTTTTGAAAAAGTTGATGTTGTGGGATGATTTGAGTTCAAGAACCCCTTCTGTTTGAACAGTGTTTTGGGTTTGAGTTTGGTCGGTAAGTTGTGTTGTAGGGAAGATTAGTGGGCTGTTTTGAAAAAAAATTTGGGTCACCTTTACAATGGTTCCATTCATGTGTTTGGATATGGTTTGTGGTATATCTTGACTAATGAACCATCTTGGTTGGGTCCTTTGGTTCAATCGTTGGATAAGTTACACCTCATTAAGGGTTAGTGCCCAACTGAAGTGCAACCCGGATTGTTTCACCATTTGAAGACCCTCCAGTTGATCAATATATAGAATATTTTTCTTGAGATTTTTAGATTGAGTCTACACCCATTTCTTTCCTGGTTTTTTGTATCCTCTTGTAGTGGGAGAGTGGTCATGGAAGGTTTCAAGAGACCATAGCTTCTAAAGTTTTCAGATTTTCCTAAGGTGGAAGTGGCCTGGGGTTCTTAGCGTGGATGAGTATCTGGATGGTGTCTAAGAGGTCCTCTCGGTCCATCGTAGTCTCTTCGAAGAAGGAGTTCACAATAAATTACCATTTTTGGAAATATGGTCACATACTGATATTGTGGCCACTTTCTAGAATTGTGTGTTGTTTGGGGATGTAATATAAGTTCACTTTCCATTGATTGCTTATATTAGTCGCAATGGTTCGGTGACTCCTTGTGATTTCATGTGCTCGATTGACCCTAAAGGTGAAATTCATGCAATACTCTGAGACTCTTTATTATGTTGATAGAATTTATCCCTTGTAAAAACTTCAAAATCATCCATTTTTTAGTAAGGTGAGTATAGGTGTTATTTACTTCTATTGTTTCTCACCCGAAGAAACAAGGTGTGATTTGTGTTTAACTTCTAAGCCCTTGTTTCAGTGAAATATTTGTTTTGGGTAAAGTGAGTTTGGAATGTGTTATGTCTTGGCAATCTTATCAGGGATTTCAGTGTAGTTTTTTGTGGAATAGAAAGAATAATTATCATTCAGTGGGTTTCCAAGGACTAACTGTGTGGCTGAAGATGCTTCGATCATTTGAGCTCCAGCTATAGGTCTCGGAGAGAAGCTGGCTCATAGTTAGGGGAAATCCCTGGGTCATTTAAACCCTTTTACAATGTAATATCCTTAGTGTGAAAGATATAATTGTTTAAACATAATGGTGTCATCATTTTCCTTCTGTTGTTCTCGTTCGATGGAAATAGATGGAGGGCCTTGTACCCATGTCATCGCCTAATGTCATTCCTTCCCCCTTTGGTTTCCATTGAGTCATTGGAGAATGTTTTTAAACTTGGATAGATCGTTTGAGCACACATTTTTTGCACGATTAGTAGTGACAGTGTGATAGAAAGCCACTTGGAAAGAATGATCTGTATAGTTAGTGCCTGGTTTCCCAAACCGTGCGGACTGACCCTGCGCCCTTCCCAAATCATTAAAAAAAATTGGATCTTTCTGTGTCGGCCCATGATGGTCAGTTATGATGGTTGGTTCTTATGGTGGGGAGACCCACTATGATTATCATGTATGTTCCTTCGTAAACTGTGAATGGAATTCTACCATTTTTTCTAGGGAGTTAGTTCTGGCCTCCCCAATTAGTGTTTTGATTATATCAAGGAAAATAATATAGGTTGCCTCTTATGGTGGGGTGCCTATTTGTGTCCCCCCATTCCAATACCTTAGATTTATCCATGGTATTCGCTTGGTGGTAGGTAGTCTCATTCGGAACTATCTAGATACCAACATCTTCCTTGAGTAAATGTTGGTATTGGAGATATCCCAATGGTTTAGTTAATGTTAGGTAAGTGTAACCTTGTTCGAAGTTGTTGTTTTTTTGGGTGAATTTCTTGAGTCTTGTTCGGATAGTGTTTGAGGAGTCTCATTTTAGGATAATGTATGAATGTGATTGATAATTTCTATAAAGTGGTGTAAGTTTGGGTTGTGTGATTAATCATTCCTTATTTGATCACTAGAGGTGTTTTGGCCCTTGGGGGTGAAGCTTGGAAAAGAAGTACATCTTGGTTTATCGGTTGGGTTTGGTTTTTGTATCTGGCCTTGTTGTAACTTTATGGGGATGAAAAGTTTTCATGGTGGGGAGAATTGTCACATAGATGACTTATTTTAATGTTAAATTTCATTTAATTTTCATTTATGCTTTGTTTTTGGGGTTTCTCAAGCTTTTATGGTGGAATGGGTGAGTTTTAATGAATTGGGCCAAACCGTGAGCCCAATTCCAGATTTAAAAATAAATTTTGTTTCTTTTATAACTTTTCATTTTTTAATATTTTCACCTATTCAAGCTCCTAAATTGTATCCTCTTACAAATTAACACCACCATTATAGTTTGGAGCCTTTATAAATCCATAAACAATTTGTATATGGGTTTTTATTTAAGGGATTAGGCCTGCCCGAAATCCCAATTCCAGTTTTAAAAATAAAATTTGTTTATTTAATAACATATCCAATATTAATGATTTTTCGGTGATTCTAAGCCCCAAACACGCCCATTGAACCCAGTCACGTGTCCTGTATCCTCAACCCTCTTTTCAGCTCATTTTCCGTGCGGTTTAGGTCAAAACTTCTGAACCACTCAGATTTAGGGAAGATTTATAAAGGTAATTTGTTTCCTTCATAACTCCTTCAATTCTCACTCTTTATCCCAATTCAAATTACTAAATGTTCTCCTTATCATTGTTCGAACCTCCCTTAAATGTTTGGTTGTTTTCAAATGCTGATACTGGTGTATGTGAGGCGATTTCTTCAAGATCCCTCAAGTTAGTTGGTCGTCTTCATTCTTCTTTCAATTTGCTTCTTGTTACAGTCAATGTGATTAGGGATTCATACCTTATCCATAAGGTTCATAATGTCCTGAAGTTAGGGTTCAAACCTAGGGTTTCATTTCTTTTGTTTTGGGTTAATACTTATAGTTTTAGGATTGATTTCAATTCCTTGTGGTGTGACAGTGGTGTGGTTTATGTTTCACACCATGTTTTGAGTGTTTCCACATAAAAGGTAGGTGATTCCATGTAAAACCATTTTATGATGAGTTATCATGCTTGTTTTATTAATTAAGTATGTTTCAAATCTTTTTTGTGTGGTGTGAAAGCTGTTTTTTGATGGATTTAGTCAAGCATTTAATTTTGTAGTTGCATTTTTGCTTGAAATTGGGTGATTTTCATGCGTGGCTCTTGGGAAAATATTTGGGTGTATTTTATAACATATTAAAGTGATTTATTAGTGATGAAAGGGGCTGACAATTGTGTTTTGTTAATTCCTTATTGTCATTTGGGCCTTGTAATGGGGTTTTTGAATGGTTTTGATGTGTGAAACCATGTTGTACTTCTTGAACGTGATTTGTGAAAACATGTGTTTTTCATGTGTACCTTTTGTGGTATTGTTTGAGGTATTTGTAAAAAACTTGGGGGTGGTTTAATAAATGTTTTTAGGGCTTCCAATTCTACTTTGGATTGTTATTGGATTTTTTTTGGTCTTGAATTATGTTTTTGAAATGGGTTTTGTATGCAAACCATGGTTTCACCTCTTGGGTTGGTTTTATGAAAATTATAAATGATTTAATGAGTTACACAAAGTGTGAAATGGTTTCTTATGTACTATTTTGGTGATAGTATGTTACTGAAATGAATTTTTGAAACATAAAGAGGTCAGTTATGTTGTAAAATAGTTTGGTAATGTTTTGTAATTTTTCGACGTGATTTATGAAATTGGGATGTGGGTGCAAAACGTGTGTTCGGGCTATTTTGCAAGAGTGTGATGTGAAAAATTGACTTTGTTTATGAAAATGGTATTATGTAAAATGTTATTGGGCTGTTATGTGATGTTTAGAATCATGGGAAAGATTTTATAAAATTGTTAACAGATTAGTTGAATTGTGAACGATGTGCAAAATGTGTTGTGGGATATTTTTGGTGTGAGTATGATTTCAAAATTCATTTGAATGAAAAGGTGGATTTTTAGACTTGTGTGGGATACATGTTGGCTTTTTGGTGAACTTTTGATGTGAAAATGATATTTTCATGTGTAGTGTATATTTATTGACTTGTTGAACTTGTCTGAGCACAAGGGGAAACCCCATGTATCTAGGTGGGTGGACGTGTACTAGTATGCTAGTGAATCCGTGGGGTTTGGCCGCAGTTTCACTTAGCAATATTGACGCTTACAACTCTAACTAAACTGTGATGATGATGATTGGGTACCACTAGTTTATGGGTATATTCCCTAATAGTGGCTCGTTTACGAGAATGGATATCATGATGGTTACTCTCACTGAGATACGAGGTACCTGGGACCCACAACGAGCTAGTGCCTAGGGGTTATTTCCTATTGCATGTGCTCATTAGATACTTAGTGATTACCATCAGAATATGGTATAGTTGGCTGAAAAATTCAGTAGTGTTGACATTATTTTTAAAAGTGTTGATTCTTAATGATATCCCACATGAAAACTGTTTTATTTATTTTTTTAGTTTCATCTTTTAGAAATTGTAATGAGAATTTTCTATTTATGAAAACTTGCAATGTTTTTGTCTTTGCATGTTTATCACATGGAGTCTCTTAGTGGTGGTATCCTAATGGTCTTTGTATCACACCATAATTAAACCCTTGTTTGTAAGTAGATTTGGTTATTTTGTTGTTTCAGTTTTGGATACAGTTTTTAGTTCCAGTAGTTCGGGTTTCTTGCATGTCCTTGGTGGTGAAGTCTTATGGAGATGGCTTGAGGGAAGTGCCCCTTGACACGAGGGTTCTTGGGATGTTTAATTTTAATTTTTTACCTTTTTATAGTCTTTTTGAGTTGTTTTAAAATATGTAATTCAGTTCTAAATTTTTTTAAAAGATGGTTTTAGTTGAAAAATCTAGATTTGTTTTATTGAGTTTGTTTGTTGTTTAATGTTTATAAACTTGAGTAAATCGTTACCAAACATCATTTTATGATACCCGGGCAATTGTGCCAGCCCGTGGGGATTGGAATGCCCTTTGGGACTTGTTGCAGGCTTGGTCGGGTGCCTGTTTTGATGCCGACCAAATTTGGTTCGTGACAAAAACTAAATCAATTATTGTACCCAACATGTAAATTCTTAGATACATGTATGATAATATCTAGAGGCAATTTAATAATTGAAACTAAATCTAACACACCACCATAATATAAAAAAATTAAAACTATTAATATTGTGGTAAATGAAATTTAAATAAATGAAAAATTCATATATTTAAACATGAGATAAAAATTTATAAAAAATTCAAAAATAAAAGATAATTATAATCACATTATAATTTAGCTATATTTTTTTGGAAATTACCTAATATTGAATATAAATACTTTATATTAATTTTATAATATGAACTCTTAGAAATCATTTATTATATAAAATTTCACTTTAAATATATGATATAAAAGTTAATTTAAACATTTGATTTTTTAAATATTATTATGAAATCATTTTACAGACTATAAATATCACACATTTAAAAAATTTTAAACCTTGATCAAGAAATCAATAAATATTTTTTTATGCGGTCTAAAAAATATTCCAAATATGACCGTTAATTTAAAAAATTTAAGTTAATTAAATATGATTAATCATAATTACATATAAAATGTTTTATATTTTATTCGTATTTTTTAAAATTTATAAGAACTTTATAATTTACGATTATAATTTCCATAGAGACATTTTTTTATCAAAATTATACGTAATACATATAATTAAATGGTATTTTTGTATTAATATTTAATATTATGGAGTATTAATTAATATATTTTTCCTGAATTTTTCTAAATAATTATAAAAAATCTATAATATATTTATTTATACACTTTTATAAATTAATAAATATCTTAAAATAAACTTTTAACTATTTATAAAGAATTTATAAATTATATAATTGAATTCATAATTGAATTTTAAGAAAAAAAATTCCTCCCCAAATCATATTAAATGATACAAGTGGAATAAAATAATATTATAGATAGGCTTGCAATGCTTAAACCATTTAAGTGTCAAAATTCATATTTTATGATTGGTAATAAAATCACCACAAATGATACGAAGCGTGCCTAAGGTTTTCTTAACTTCCATACTACTGTTTAGAAGAATATGTTTTAGGGGAAAACCCAAATGTATAAAGGAAAAAATTTTACATATTAATAATATTTTATGATTCACATCAATATCTCTAAGGAAATAATATGATTATTTTTTAACCCACAACACAACAACATTGTTAAATATGATGTCTTTATGTAATGTTACATAACTAAGAAAAAACAGGAGATTTATAATTAGTCACTATTGAAGATCCATATATTCATAATGGTATTCCTTGTTTGACTTTTTAGTTAAATATCTTTTTTATGATCAATGAATGTTTTCCCAGGTGTGTGAGGGGCCTTGGAGTTGTTCTGGGGGTTCAGGACTTGAAAATAAATAAAAATCGGGGCCAATTTGTGCAAGGTGCACTGTTTTTGAACGGTTAACTAAATCATACAACATTCCTAGGAAAATAGTGAGACATTGAATAGTGGTACTCCACATGGTTAATTAATCAGTGTGGACTCCCCAGGTAACAGTGTGACTTGTACATCCCTTAGACAGTGGCCTATACACAGTTTTCACATGGTTTATCAAGTTGTGCAGGTAAACTATACAGCCCATTAAAAGATGGAATATTTATAGTTTTTCCATTATGATATTTTTAGATACCCGCCCAATTTCTCCCTCGTTTATCCCCCTCTCATCTCTAAGGACGAACCAAATTGGCCCAATATTTGGAAGAGTGTTTTTTCTTTGATTTGTGGCCATTTGTAGCATTAGTGATTGTAGATCGAAGTCCCTAGTAGGGATAATTATCCTCTTGATTATCTTTTCTGGATTAGGGTTTTTAGTTTCTCCCATATTCTTCTAAATACCTAAAAACTATTTTTCAAGTGGAATATTAGCTTGGAATTCAAAGGGTGTTGGAATTAAGATCTAAGGGAATGATTAGGAGTGTGTTCATCATCGGATTCGAGGTAGGTGATCTAAAAGGTATACCCCATAGTTTTGCAATGGATTTTTGCATGTTTGTTGAGATCTTTCTCCCCTATTGTTGGTGATTTGTTACCTCGAGTGTGATTTGGTAAAATGGATGGATAATTAATGATTTAGACCCCTCATGATCCCTATGGGATGTGCTGATGATGATTAGAATGATTGAGGACCACCCATGGGGTGCACCGACATTTCCTATCCTAGAATTGGTAATGTTAAGTGTAGAGTTCACAAGTGAAAACATTGAGCCCATATTGAACATGTTCATATGTTTAGATGAGTTCAAAATGGAATATTTATATTTGTGCATAGGTTTTTATAATAAAATAATGGTTTTTTTGGCTTTAATTGAAAGTGGGTTAATTGTGTTAATTGAGATTGTGTCAAATGGTTAATGAATTATTTTGAAATTCCTAAAAGGATAAGTATATAAGAAATTATGAACAAGTTAAATTGGAAATTTATTTTGAATTCCAAACACATAAAGATGTTGCATAAAGGAATTGATGAGTATGATGAATGAGTTAATACATGGGAATTATGGGGTATACCTAATGGGTTCAACATGATAAAGTGGGTTTTCTATGTTATAAAAGAACTGTACTTGAAATGAATAAGTGGGATAATTATTGTGAGTCAGTAAATGGGGTAAATGGTATAATTTATGGGAATAGAAGAATATTGTCTAATATGTGGGGGTTTAGGAATGTATTTAATGGGTTAAGGCATGAGATTGGGAATTGGGATAAATGGTCTATGTAACCTAATTGGTAAATGTGTTAATGGGTTATGTAATATCATTACCATGACGATGGTTATTGATTTTGATAGATATTTTGTATTGGATTTGTTTGGATGTGATGTGGTATATGTGTGATGAATGGATAAATAAGCGTATTCACATGGTTTGGTAGAGTGGGGTATTTACATGAGGTTCTATGTCAATGGGTCGGGTTATTCTGAGGCTCTAAATTTGTCCCTAAAATTCATGGGTTAGGGAAGGGGATGGAGGATCTAGTCCCCTAATGGTTACCTTCCACCTGTACTAAGGCTTTGAAGTGAGGATAATGTGTTTTGGTGATGCTTTTATACCTACTGAGATAGGTATATGGCTTATTCCCTTATGAATAATGTTTGATTGCCGTATACCCATGTATAGATGATGTATATTCCAAACCCGTGGAACAAATGATGTAAATGGATTATGAAAAAAAAATTGTTATAAATGATGGAAATGGTAAAAATTATTTTGAGGGGTTGATGTAAATATTGTTAAATAATGGATCCCAAGTTTTTCATTTTTTTATTTTTTTATTCATACTTTCATTCACTATATAAATAGAATGGATATTTTTTAGACACCATTGGTGGTGTCCTAATGAGTTTTAATCACACCCTACTTGGACTGCCTTTGGGTAACTAAGAAGAGCTCATGGTTGCATGTATGAAAAGCAAAAAGAGCTTATTCTAGAGAGTTTAGTTGGGATTGTAACATGCATTATTGAGGATCTAGAGATGGATTCATGACTCATTTTAGTGTTCCAATACTGTCTTTACTCTGGTTTTTTTTCACATTGGCAATACTTTGTATGAACTAACATATTTTACTATTGGTCTTGGTTTGTAACCTATTTGGTAAATAATTTGTTATGCATATTTGTTGGTAATTTTCTATTTTAAATTTCTTGTATATTGTTATCTATTTTGGATTAATCAATTATTGAGGGTATAGTCTCCCTGCATGACTAATAATACCCTCACCACTTGTTGGAATCCTCTGGCGTATCGGGATGTGCACTTGAGGTAATGTGATGACCTAACTCATGGAACTGATTTAGTATATTCTATATCAGGAACATTAAAAAGTGGTATTAGAGTAGTTCATTTATATGGTCATATTATTTATGTTGTTAGATAGGAGGTCGGGATGTGTTGGGCCATGGAAATGAGCTCATGCTTGGGAGTAGCTAACCCATGTACGAGGGAAAACCTAAGTAACCAATAGTTGGATTTTTTGTTCATGATGGGTGTTGTTACCCTTGAAAAATACTTCAACATTGGGTGATGCACATGTTGTGAGATGTGAATGATTTATGATATCATGCTCATGGTCAAAATGTCATGTGGTTGTCATTCATACATCATTTTATAAACCTAAGGATATAGGTGGCATGCATCATGATAGGCACACATGAGATGCTTGGGCGAGGAAATGAGAGTAGAATAAATTTTATTTATTTGGAAAATTTTAAGAAAATAGTTTCTAATAATGGTGATATAAAAGGGTAAATAAAAAAAATATAAATGAATAGTTAAGGGATGGTTTTTATAAATAAACGGATGACTGGGATAAAATTTTGGGTTGTGATAAATTTTAAATATTGAATGGTGTCTAAAAAATAAGGATCTGTGTTGTAGTGGTAAATTTGTTAATGAATTTCTCCTAATGAATGGTGTAAATTAGTTAAAATAAAAATTGTAATTGGTTATGAAATGGGGAGTTTGAAATTTGAATTATTGAGTTCAAAATAAATGGTTAAGTTAATTATAAAAGGATGTATAATGGTGGAATTTGTGGGAAAATTCGGTAGTGTATATTCCTTGCGTTGTCCATTTGACTCTTTATATGGGTGGTTTGGGGTAGTGAAAGAACCCTAGTTGGAGACCATGGATGTAATTTGTGAGCCCTTGTAGGGTTATGATATGGATTAGGAGATGTGCATATGGAACCCTTGATAGAGATGTGGCATTTGGGTCATGAGACATTATTCGATAATGGAAGTATGGGAACCCTTGTGGGTTGTAAACATATAGAGTGCACGTTGGATATTAAGGATGAAATCTGTATTTTTGTGACCTTTTGAGGAAAGGCCTTACATGTTTTTTTGAATCCCATAAAGGGTGTTTGGCACATAGTGTGGATATATGAGTATTATTACCTTTTGTGTAGAGCCTAGAGTAAATGCTTTCTTGATGTGCTCTGCGTAGTGTGTATCAGAATGGGGGTGAGAGTGTCATTTTTGAACCTTGATTTTTTCTTAAAATGATGTCTACGGTTTGGAGAGAGGACCATTATATTTTACTAATCATTACAATAGTTTATGTGGTTGGTATCATTCGACCTTTAAGGTGACCTATGAGAGAGGTCAGATGGGATTATTAGTTCTTTTGGAAGAGTTTCACATAGGTGGATGTTTTGTATTTTGACAATGGTACATAGAGAGTGTTTCCTAATTTGGGGTTTTCATAGAGGGCAAAGTGGTAAGGTTTATGTTTTGGTGATGTGATTCAATTCGTGGTTACATGTAGGTAATCTCGGGGAAATCAAGGGTGAACTCATGGAAGGCTATCCAAACGATGCACATGCCTTTGAATATAAAGCATGGGAGATGCCTCATAGATGGAGTTGATGCATATGACTACCGTCATGTTTCGATAAATTTTATGGTTGTACCCTAGTACCTTTAAAAGTGAACCTTAGTGATTGTAGTAGGTTGTGATTTTTTCTCAAAGTATTGTATCGTATGGATGCCTAAAACACCTGTTTGGAGGATGATTGATAGATGTCTCGATTTTGTTTTTAGGCGGAAGAGAGAATGGTAAATTAATCATGATTAGATGATTTTGTTTTAAAGGTGAAATCTGAGGTGAGAGTTGTAACATGGATGATCTTGTTTATAAGATTTTTTTGGTTGTTGGGTGAGTTTTTGAGAATTCCTTGAGGATGATGAGGCTGACTGACCAAGAAGCATGGTTAGGTGAGTAAGCATGCATTGAGAAATACTCAGGTGATGGTTGTCTAGTGAGAACTAAATTTGGTGTAAGAGTGGTCATAGAAAAGTGTGGCACCTTGAGGGATAAAGTGTGGGATAGATGTGGGAACATGCTGGTAACGCCTGATTTTGATCCTGATAAGAATCCTTTTTTCCTTATTAAACCAATCTGGGAATCATGGTTATGTGAGATAATGTTGGTTTGATGGGTGTGGTGGAACATTGTGTTCTTATTTTTTACTTTTCGAGGGTAACAAAAGATATTGAGTGGTGTGGTGGAAGTAGTGCCACTGAAAATGATGGTTCACGACTGCTTGGAAGATGGCCCTGGAGTGGTGGTGAGTCTTGGTTAAAAATCACAACTGAGTAGTGGTGGTAAGGTCCTATTGAAATTTGTTTGGTAGGGAAGCTGGATATCCTTATAAGGTAATGGTGTCCCATCATGGGAGGTGACATCAGTAATGGATAAGTTGGTGGTGGTGTTCTTGGAAAACATCTTAGTGTACCTTATCTAGTGTTGATCATGCCCAACATCATGACATTATCCCAGGTTCCCCGAGAAGATCTTGCTTTACAACTAGAAACTTGATGAAATTTATGGTGGATGAGGTAAATCATGGAGTTTACGCTCATTGGGCGGTATATGCGGAGTTGGATGATGGGGTGTACACCATCAACAGTTCACATGTGATGTCCTTGGGATGTACTCATTGTCAAATATTTCTATAAGTTCCATTCTCATAAACTAGGAATTAGTGTTATGTAGGGTTTATGTTGGTGACCTGGGGAAATAATGATGACCACGTCCAAGTGTTTGGGTTCAACTTATGATCTTAGAATGAACCATGGTGGTTGGAATTCCTCATAGAAATAGATGAAAATGACACTCTTATGGTGGGGAGTGATAACTCAGTCAAGGATGTAGGGAGGAGAACATTGAGTTGATGTTTTGGAACTAAAATGCCAATGAGCAACTGATGAGGTGCCATTGAGTCTCTCGTATATTCTAGGTGGTCCTTGATTATGGTGGTTGATTGATCCATGTGGTGGATATAGGCCTAGGGTAGTTCCAAATGAAAATTTGACATGCCTACGTTAAGGTCGTTGAAGGTGTGGTAAGGCATGACAATGACTTGTGGGAGAAAGGTTAGGTTCTTTAACTCCAACTGAAATTCGAAGTAGACATGGATAATTCTATTGGGTTTTTATTGTAATTTCCTGAAGTTTGAAGTCACATTGTTTGTGTAATGTCGTGTGATGCCATTAGCATGGGTAGGTGTTCAATGATGAGTCATGCAAGGAAAAATCGACTTGTCATGGAGTGGGGGACATATGTGGAGAGTTTTAAATCACCTTTAGTGGATGTTTTGGGGTGAGAAGTAAGTTTTCATTTTGGAATGGGTTTAAGTGAGAACCTTTCCTTTTTTTTAGTTTATGAATTTTAGGAATTTGTTTGTTGGGAATTTTGATGGGGAGGTGGAGCCCGATGAGGGTTTAGATGGAAGTAATACCAGGATGTTAGAATTCTAGGGCATGTTAGAAAATGAACTTGGTAGGTGTGTTGGGTGATAATGATAATATTCAATTAGTAAGTGCCTTGGGAAGGTGAAATGGGGTAGCATGCCATCAGTAGAAGATGTGTGTTTTGGAGAAAACCAGTCAGGGGTGGTCTGACATTATATGGTAAATAGGAATGGATGCGGTAAGTTATGATCCACCTTCAGTTTGGTCTTTATTATGGCAAAGAATTTTTAGAAAAGAATACGTATTCAAGTGAGTTCATGTTAATCTTAAACCATGCATGGATGGTGTAGGTATGTTCCCATAGATGTTTTCAAAGGAGAGGATGGATGCTAATGTTTGGTAATGTCTATATAGATGTTCCGGAAGAGTGAGTGGTTCACGTCAGGTATGTTGGGAAAGTTGAGTTGAGATTCAGGAGGTCTTCTTCGATAGTGGAGGTTCTAAACAATAGAATATGGTGGAGAAATGGCTGGTTGAGGAAACGATCGTAGATTCATTTTGGAGTGACATGAGAGATTACCATTCGTGTGAGTTTGACTAGGTGGTTAGCGTTGGCATGAGTTTAATTGGTTGAGTGACCCTAGATTCTTAGTTGCGTTTTGGATGTACAATTATGGGATAGGATCATTGGGACATGAGTGGTGGATAAACATAATTCGGGGATGTGTTTGGATGTAATGTGTGTTCTTTTGGGGTGGTATCGTGTTTTGGTCTCCGTTAGGTTGTTGAAACCGAGTAAAATGGTACAAAGGGTTTTTGGGTTATGAACTTTGAAGAGGATCAAACAGATGGGGTGCCGATTGGTTCCTCCACAATGGTATGAGGCTATGTTTAAAGTTTCATTATTCTATGAGTTAAGAACTACTACCTATGTTCTCCCTATGAAGTTCGACCTATATATGTATGGTTGAAGTTGATGCATCCTTTCTGGTGTAATGACCCAAAAATTCTGTATCATTTTTTTAATTATATGGAATGGTTTTGGGGCTGTAAAAACCAATGGAATGTGAATCTGAGGCCTGGTGATCCTGAAAAATAATTGTTTACTTTTTTTAAGTTCACTTATGTGAATGTGCATGTGGGTTTTCTTACTTTTGAACCGGTTCTCAGAGTTGAAATATGAAGGCACTGTTGAACTCATCGCACTGTGATTTTCTTAGGAAAAGTGTAACTTTTTCTGGAAAAGGTAGGATGAAAGAGTTAATTTTTGGACTTTCACAAAAAATAATAATAAAATAAATAAATGAGTTATTTTATTATTTCTTCAACCGTTGAGTGAAAGTTGGCAGCACTATAATGTAACGATGGTCAGTAAATGAGATTCATTAAATGACTCGTTAATTTGGTTGTGTAACTATAACAATCATTTGTTTAATGTATCATGAATTAAGATTCATAAATTAACCACATTAATGGTCAAAATCAAATCCCTTTTATCTCTGTTTAATTAATCCGTTGGAGAAGGGATTGGCAACTGTTGGAAACCTCTAACAAAGCACCAATGATGTCACCCTCTAATGAAGAACTGTAATCGATCAATGATTTTTGTATGAATCGATTCAGAGATCAAAAAATAGTGATGAACATCTTCAAACATGGATTCATTCCTTCGTCCATAATGGATTCCACCAAATCCATGTAGGGGAATTAATTTATTTCTAGGTGTTAAATGTTTCCTTTTTCTTGTTCTTGAATAATATGGGGAATACGGATAAACCGACTAAATGGTTGATCTATGAATCATTATATGTTGTGGATGTTGTTGAGGGGTTTCACTTTGGAATTATTAGTAAACATCGAGATGATTGATTCCTTTCCCATGTTAAAATGATAACACAGAGGATATAGCCCTATCCGAACAAGACCAGGACCCTCCACCGATCCTGGTTTTAATGTTTTCTTCAAGGAAGACTAAGACATGAGGCAAAAAGGTGAAACCAAGGGTCTCATAGTGTAGGAAGCGACCTGAGATGCTTGTAGGTGCATATGAGAAGAAAAACAGATCATCAGCAAATCATCAGTGTCCTACAGAATGTGCCACCAGTGCGACACCACTGGCCTGGCGGTGGCGACTGGCCCGTGCCAGCCTCATGGAAGAGGAAGTGCCTATAGGTTCCATGACTGGAAGGGGAATCTGGCTCTCATTGGATTCTCAAGAAAATAGTGGTGTGCTCGTCGGCATGCTGCGGCAGCTGGACAACTGCTATGGGTGGAGGACGTGTTGCTGACACACCATGTGGAAGATGAGCTTTTGCGCAGCCACTGGGGAGTTGCACCAACGGAAGGCTCCTGATGGCTATTTCAGGAGATGGGGTGGCGCCCCACTGGCATCGCCAGCTAGCAGAGTTGGATGTCCCGCATCTGGTCCAGTGCAACTAGCCCACACCCCCACGGGATGGGATATCTAGGAGGGCCGGACCTATGCTAGTTGAGCCGGATCTATGGGTCCATAGGACCAGCTGGGCCAGACACTTACCGGACCCTCACCGGACCCTCGAGTAGGGTCAGGTCTATCTGACCAGGTCAGACCAGCCTCGTTTCACTAAAATGGCTATAAATCATAGACCGGGCGTCCGATTAATGCCCCTTCTATGGTGTGAGGACCATTGCGATGAAGTGGTCCTTTTGAGATACTACACTTGACTTTTGATAGAATTTGAAGTATGGATGGGTTGGATCAAATTTGAGTCCAACCAGGCCCAATTTACCTTTTTCTTATATCTTATAGATTGGGAATATAATTGATGTGTCATCTGTCACATTGGAACCCTTAAGAAAAGACCTCCCTTTGGGTTAAATCTGAGAGGGACTTCATAGTGGTTGAGATACAACTAGTGGCTTGAGGAGCGGATCCTCCCAAAATAAATCATTCTTTGTGAGGGAATCCAGTGTCAAGCTATAATGTGATGAAGTAATAGTGATCCTCTATGTGTCATCACATAGTGATCCTCTATGGGTCATTACTTAGAGATCCTCAATGAGTCAGCACATAGCTATCCTATGTAGGTCAGCCCCTAGCGATCCTCCGTGGGTCCACACATAGAGATCCTCTGTGGGTCAGCACCTAGTGATCCTCTGTGGGTCATCACATAGTTATCCTATGTGGGTCAGCTCCTAGCAATACTCTATGGGTCAACACCTAGGGACCATGTGCAGTCCAACAAAAAGAGACTCTCAACAGAATAAGATGATATTTATTTATAACTAATCATCTTTATTCCTATTATTTATGTTGTATACCTCATGTTAGTTGTCTTTTAATTTGTACTCTGTGATTGAGATCTGGCACTGGGGTCTTTCCAATTTGGTATTCTTGGAGGCCTTTAGGGGTCTCAAGGTCCCTACTGGGTATAGTTATACTCACCTAAGAATGGGCTTCACCTACACCTTGTTGTGTCTTTTTGAGATGACAGACATCTTGACTGAGACTTGGTGAGCCATTGATAGATAGTTATTAGAGGTGATTGATAGAATTGGTGAGTGGTGGTGATGATAGATGATGATCTATACCTACCCTCTAGGTAGGATCCTTGGTGTACGACCTCCAGAGAACATTTTTCCCTTTTTACTGCACTATATTTTCAGTTGGGTCTGTATACTGCCCATTTTTTCTTTACGTTCACACATTTACTATTAATATTTTTACAATGTGGTTTGATTTTATATATCTAGTATTTGTGTGTGTATAGGTTTAAAGTAAATTCTATCCCTTTTAAGGGTATACCTTTTTGGTTCTAGTCTCCAACCTCTAGCCTATGGATCGCAGGCTTGGGGATGTCACGACACAAGCCCTGGGGGATGGGTTGTGACAATGTGGCATCAGAGGGGTCAGTTCTACTAGAAGAACTAAAAATCTGTTCAATTTAATGTGGATATATTGTTAATTGTTTTGAGTTAGGCTTTTAGTTTTGGGTTTCCAGTGTTGGTGCGAGGACTGACGTATACATACCCTAGGACCCTGAATTCTGATTTCCGACTTGGTACATGAAATCACTGTTTATGTGTGTTTTGGAATTTTTTTCTTTTGATCTCTTTTGAGGTAGCCCATCAGGTATAAATTATTGACCGTGGTGCATTTGTTTCTTTATAGGATGCCTTCACATAGATAGCCAGCCAGGATTCCAGTGAGAGACCACGATGATGGCCCACCGAGTGATGAGGTGTTGGTGCAGGGACCTCTTACAATGATAGAACCTTCAGGTGGTGTTCTAGAAACACCACCACCCATAGAGAAGTCGTTTACACCATCCCCACAAACATACATTGCACACCGATGGAGATTGTTTCATGAGTTCCAGAGACTGAGGCCTCTGAGGTTTCGAGGTGAGATAGGTCCAGAGGTAGTTGAGGACTGGATGGAGGCTATGTCATAGTTTTCCACTTGGTTGAGACACCAGAATACCAAATGGAGATCCAAGCTGCTAGTCTCTTCTAGGGAACAATAGGAAGATATTGGTGCCCAATGCTTTAGACACACGAGGAAGCAAATCTCTCCTAGTTGGACAACGAGAGCCTCTTCCGGGCGGAGTTCATACCTGCGACATTATGCTCAGTGCGTATTCAGGAGCTAATGCACTTATAACAAGGTAGCTTGATAGTGGCCCAATAATCAGTGAGATTTAATGACCTCTCCCACTACTCCACCGACATAGTAAGAGACTCTTTATTCAGGGACTAAACCATTGATCAGGGTCTCCAATGGGAGATCAGAGCATCTGTGATTTCACTCAATATTTCAAAGCAGGATGGAGTGCACGAGTGAGCAGTAATGGTGGAGAATTTCCTTACCGAGCAGGCACTGATAGTGAGAGCTACCACCAAACGACATGCAACCAAGTCATCTAAAGTAGGCAGTAGGTATATGATATGGAGGCCCAAACAAGCCATACCTTTCAGAGGATGACCACAAGATGCATGGTCATAGGTATAGAGCTTGCGAGGCAGTGGAGGTCCTCTGAGGGATAGATTTTGTTACTCTTTTGGTGGATAACGGAACATGGCTCATGATTGTCTGAATCCCTGCACGAATGACCATAAAGAAGTCTAGGGATCTCTGAGATAGCGATAAAGGTTCATGTGAGGAGGTCCACAGGGTGGAAGACGTGGCAGAGGAATAGGTCATGCATTAGGCGATGCGTGATAGTTTGAGGTACTACTGCCACCAGCTCTAGGTGGTCCACTCCATCCTCAGGGAGCAGGTGGACATGGACAAGTTTATCTTTAGTAATCAGAGGCCAATGACCATGGTTCTTCGGGGTTGATTTGAAGTACGATATGTGTCTACTCTACACTAGCTGCAGTTCTTATGGACACAGGTTCTAGACACTCTTTAATTTCCACGACTCTTGTTCGGATATCAGAGATTACAGTGGAGCCATTGGCTTGATCCTTGCGATTAGATACTCTTACTAGGGAGGATTTGATGATTACAAACTGGTTCTGACAGTGTGATCTTACTCTAATAGGTGAGAGGTTTGGCAGAGATCACATAGTAGAAGCGTCGAGGCCTTATGAAGCCATCTTGGGTATAGACCGGTTATCCATGGTCCATGCTTAGATTGACTGTTTTATGTTCAAAGTGTGTAGTTTCCTCAAGGATGGTACCATGTTTTCCTTTACCATTTTGAAGGAAAACTTTGCAGAACAGGATAGACTTTCTTGGAAAAGGTGCAGCAAATCACTCATGAGTTGGCTAGCCTCACCCTCGGTGTAGTAGACGAGAGGAGTCTAAACTATCATATATTGGTGGACCAGTTTGAAGATGTCTTTTTCGAGGATGATCTGGGACTACCTTATCACATAGAGGTAGACTTATAAATCAACCTATACCCTAGGACCGCACCGATATCTACTCTATCATATCATACGGATCCCGTGGAAATTCAGGAGTTGAGGGTATAGTTGGAAGACTTGCAGAAGAAGGGGTTCGTAAGGCCCAATGTTTCTCCATGGGAATCCCTAATTTTTTTTCCCAGAAAGAAGATAGAATTTTGAGGCTATTCATGGACTATTTGTGCAAGAATCAGGTTACCATGAAGAACAAGTATCCTCTACTGGGGATTAATTATCTCTTCGATTAGCTGAAGGGAGCTCAGTGGGTTTCAATGATAGACCTCAAATAAGGATATCATCAACATCGGTGAGATATGAGGACATACCAAAGCCATCCTTTAGATGCCGCTATGGAAACTATGAGTTCTTGGTGATGTATTTCAGTGTGACCAACGCCCTAGTAGTGTTCATGAAACTCATGAATTGGGTCTTCCAGCATTACCTCGATCGCTTTGTGGGGGTTTTCATTGACGAAATCCTGGTATAATCAGCTTCGGAGGATGATCACACCAGACATCTATAGATATCTCTAGATACAATATGAGAGCACCAGATATATGATAATCTCTCAATGTTCTAGTTCTGCATATAGGAGGTCCACATTATGGGACACGTTATCTTAGAGGATGGAGTTGCAGATGATCCTACAAAGATATAGGCAGTGCTTGCTTGGTATCCACCTAGGAGCATGACTTCGGTGTGTAGTTTCATGGGGTTGGTTGTGTACTACCATATATTTGTACCTAACTTTTTCAGATTAGAAGAACCCTTGTCAACTTTAAAAAAGAAGGGATATCCCTTCTTATGGAAAGAGAGGTTCCATATGAGTTTCCAAGAGCTGAGGCGGAGACTGAAGAGTTCCCCCATCTTGAGGCTACTAGAAGAGGGACTTGTCTATATAGTCTACTGTGAAACATCAGTGACTATATTGTAATGTGTTCTAATATAGGATAAAGGGATGTTCTCCTACGGCTCACAAAATCTAAAAAAACATGGAAAAACTACGCGACCCATGACCTGGAGTTAGCAGTAGTGGTCTTTGTATTGAATATGTGGCATCACTACTTGATGGGTGAACAATTTATGGTCTTATCCGATCATAAGAGTCTCAGGTATATATTCTCACAGAAGGATCTGAACCTGAGACAATGGCTATGGGAGGAGTTACTTCAAGACTATGACTTTGATATAGTCTATACTCATGGGAAGGGGAACGTAGTAGAAGACACACTTAGTAGGAGGTCGGGTCTACAGCAGCTGAGTGATGCATTAGGTAAGCTATACTAATTGCAGATATCCTTCATGGATAGGGATGAAGAATCATCAATCTAGTATATGACTCACTCGCCCACTCCTTTAGTGAGTTCGGGAGGCAAAACTTGGGGATGTTGACTGCAAGGCCCGATATTCTCATATATCCCTAGGACAGACTCTTAATGATTTATTGATAGGTGTAAAGGATATCATCCTTTTTAGAGGACACAACATGGTAACAGTGGCATTACGAGAGGAGGTATTAATGGAGTTCCATACATACCCTTTGGCGGTAAATCCTGGAGTGGAGAAGATGTACTAGGACCTCCAACGTCAGTACTAGTGGCCAGGGGAAAAGAGAGTAGTGGCATAGTTAGTATCAAGATGCCTCAATTGTTAGCAAGTGACGACTGAGAATCAAGTTTTAGTAGGCTTAGGGTGGCCACTAAAGGTACCAGAACGGAAGTGGGATGGTATCTCTATGGACTTCGTGACTAGGATACCACACACATCCAAGGACCACAACCCTATGTGGGTGATCATTGACCGACTCACCAAGTTGTCCCATTTTCTACCCATATGAGAGTTGGGACTAGAAGAGGGATTGAGATGCCTCTACGTTCAAGAGATAGTACAAATTCACATGATACCATCGATGATCATTTTAAATCAAGATGCTTGTTTTACATCCTAGAAGTGGAAGAGATTACAGGAGGCATGCTGGACTTAGCTATGCTTGAGCACCGCCCTTCACCCTAAGACAGATGTTCAGATGGTATGGACCATATAGAAACTTGAGTACATGCATCATTCTTGCATCCTTGATATTTTCCACAGTTGGGGAAACCACCTACCACTAGTAGAGTTTTTAAAAACAACAATTATCACTCCACCATCGGCATGGAACCGTTCGAGGCCATGTATGGGTGACTATGCAGAGCTGTTATGAGATAACACTAAGAAGGTTCAGAACATCGAGAAGTGAATGAATACTTCACAGAACATGAATATGTCTTATGACGATAGGAGATGAATACCCTTGAGTTCGAGGAGGGAGACAATTTCTTCTTACGGATCTCACCTTGATGAGGATTGTAGAGATTTTTCCATGGTGACAAGCTATCTATGAGGTTCATCCGACCATTCTAGATTATTAGAAGAGTTGGCGAGGTGGTGTACCACCTAGATATTCCTCCACAGATGCACAGAGTGTATGTTGTTTTCCACATGTCACAGTTGAGGAGATACGTGCACGACCCATCACACATCATGTATTGGGTCAAGCTGAACATTGACAACATGGATACTTTTACAAAGTTCCCAGTGGAGATAGAGGATCGACAGGAGTGGTTCCTTTATAGACAATCGATCTCCCTAGTGATAGTTTAGTTGCAGCATAGAAACATCCAAGAGAGTACTTGGGAGCAGATGGCTCAGATTCGTGCTCAGTACCGCCATTTCCTTTAGCCTTTGTTGCAGGTTTTGAGGATGTAAATCCCTAAGGTGGGGAGAATTTAATGACCCAAAAATTCCTTATAATATATTTTTTAATTATGGGGAATTGTTTTGAGGATGTTGAAATCAATGTAACATGATTCCAACGCACGGTGATCCCATAACATAATACAAACATTTTTTTAAGTTCACTTAATTGAAAGTGCGGGCGATTTTTCTAACTTTTGAACTAGTGCTCGGAAATGAAATTTGGGGGCACAATTAAACTCACTACATTGGGATTCACTTAATAAAATCATAAAATTGACCAGAAAAAGTCTAACATAGGATTTAATTTTAGGTCATTTGGAAAAAATAATATAATAACTAAATTATTTATTTTATTCTTTCTTCAACTGTTGAACGATGGTTGGAAGAACCCCAACGTAACGATGGTGATTAAATTATAGTTATTTGATGACTCGTTACTTTGGTTTTGTAACCGCAATGCTCATATGTTTAATGGATCATTAATTAAGGTTAAAAAATGAACCACATTAATGATCAACGTCAAAAACATTTTCTATTTGTTTAATTAATATATTGGTGTAGGGATTGAAAACCGCTGGAAACCTTTGATGAAGTGCTAATAATGTTAGCCTCCAAAAAATAATGGTGATCGATCGATGACTATTAGAGGATTCGATCTAGAGATCGATGAACAACGATGAACATCTTCCAATGCAGATTCTTTCGTTCATCCATAGTGGATTCCACCGAATCCAAGTAGGGGAATTAATTTATTTCTATGTGTTTAATGTTTCCTCCTTATTGTTCTTGAATAATATGGTGAACGTGGATCAACCAACTAACGTGTTGATCGAAAATTTATTCTATATTGTGGGAGGTTGTAACAGGGTTTCTCTTTGGGGTTATTCTTAAACTTTGATATGATTGTTTCCTTTCCCTTGTTAAAATGATAATGCGCAGGGCGTGGCCCGATCCAAAGAAGCACCAAAACCTATACTGATATCAATTTTGGTGTGTTCTTTGAGTAAAATTGAGCAATGAGGTGATGAGCTGAAACCAAGGGGCTCGCAGTGAAGTCAGTGACATGAGAGGCTCGTAGCCGCAGACAGGAAGGAAACAGACCACAAGAGAATCACTAGTGGCCTATGAAATGAGTTGCCATTGCGGAGGCATTGGAAACCAGCTGCGTCAGCCGGCCTGTGCCGACCACGGGGTGGAGGTGGTTCCCATAGGTTTCGTGGTGACAAGGGTCGGACGACTCTTTCCAGCCGTGCAAGAAGATTGCGGCATGCGGTAGAGGCATGGTGCCACAGTCTGTTAGCTAGAATAGGTGGAGGAAGTAGTGCTTATGTGCTGCATAGAAGAAGAGCGGATACTCAACCACTCATGAGGCACACCAGTGGCTGGTTCCTGCCAGCCATTTCAAGAGATGGGGCGGCACACCGTTGGTGCCGCCAGCTGGGAGAACTATATGCCCCATGTCCGGTCTAGCACAACCAGCCCGCACCATGTGGGCTGGGTTCTCCAGGTGGGCTAGACCCATGCCAAACCTGCCAGACCCTTACCAAATCTCACCAGACCCTCAGGTCAGGTCAGATCGGTTTGACCGGGTCAAACCGGACTCGTATCTAACCAACCTCATTTCACTAAAATGACTATAACATGCAGACTGGGTATCCGATTGACACGCCATCTGTAACTTTAGGGCCCTTGCGATGAGGAAGTCCTTTTGAGTTACTCTACTCGAGTTTTGGAAGAATTTGGAGTATGGATGGGTTGGATCAGACTCGAATCCAACCAGACCCTATTTACCTTTTTTCCTATATCATACAGACCGATCATCCAATTGTTGTGCGGTCTATCACATTGGAAACCTTACAACAAGAGAGTTCTTTGGGTTACTTCTATGCGAGAGATAGTGGTGGATGAGATGCGACCTATGGATTGGGGAGCGGATCCTCTGGAAATCAAGCATGCTATGTGAGGGAATCCAGTGGCTGGTAGTGACATGATGAATGAATAACTATCCTCTGTGGGTCAGCACTTAGGTATCTTATGTGGGTGAGCACTTAACCATCATCATTGGTTATCACATAGCGATCCTCTGAGAGTCAGCACCTAGCGATCCTCCGTGGGTCAGTACGTAGCTATCCTCCTTGGGTCAGCACCTAGTGATCCTCTATGTGTAAGTATTTAAAAATCCTCTATGGGTCAGAACCAAGAGATCCCTTATAGGTTAACACCTAGAATACCTATTCAGTCTAGCAGCAAGATCCTCTTGACAGAATAAAATGACATATCTTTATGACTAATCATCCTTATTCATGTTCATTAAGTTGTATACCTAGTGTGATCTGTATTTTACTTTGTTCTTTGTGATTGAGATCATGATTTTGGGTTTTTAGTATGTGGAATTCTATGAGACCTTCGAGGGTCTCAGGGTCCCTACATGGTATAGTTATTCTCACCCCTTCTTGGGCTTCACCCGCACATTGTTGTCTCTTGCGCAGACAACAGCCAGCTTGACTGAGACATGGGGAGCTAGGGATAGACAATGCTTGGAGGTGATTGATAGAGGTGGTGAGAAGCGTTGATGATTGATAACAATATGTACCTACCCTCTAGGTAGGATCCTTGGTGGATGACCTCCATTGCATGCTTTTCCATTTTTACTATACTATATTTTCAGTTGGGTTTGTATACTGGCCCTTTTTTTCTTTCAGTTTACACTTTTACAATAATCTATTTTACTAAATGATTTTCTTTTATTGTATATCTAGTCTCTGTGTGTATAGGTTTAAAGGAAATGCCTTCCCTTTCAAGGGTATGCATTTTCGGTGCAATTCACTATCCCTTGGCCTATGGTAGGTGGGCTTGGGGTAGTCACGACACAACCCTGGGGGATGGGTCGTGACATCAAGAGTAGCTGATTTATATTGTGGGTTGTAGTGAAGAATTATTATGGAGAAAGGCCATGCCTTTTGTTGATTTTTATGGTAGAATTTTGATTTTAAATAAGGAACATGGAAAAGGGTAATGGAAAGTCATACCTGGTGGTATGATCTCTTTGTTTCATATGTTCAATGATGCTTGGGGGTGCAGCTTGAGTATGACCTCTTATAAGGTGGGGAGGCTATAAGATCCCAGTCTTCATAAATGTATTCATTTTTTGAGTTTTTGGTTTAATATATTGTTTTGATCAATGAAATATTTCTCCAGAGTAAGAGGGCCCTTGGGGTGTTCTGGGGTTTTGGGACATGAAAAAAATGGAAAGAAAGCCAATCTGTGCAAGGCACATGGTTTGAATATGATTAAATAAACCGTACGCCATTCCTTGGAAAAATGTGCAAAATTGGACAATGGTGTTACACATAGTTAGTGCATGATTAAGTATTCTGTGCAGACTCCCCGGGTAACGATGCGACTTTTACTTACCTTGTATAGTGACTTAAAAATAGTTTTCAAAAAGATTATCAAACCGTGCATTCTATTAAAAGATGGAAAATTAATAGTTTTTCAATTGTGTTATTTTTAGATCCCCAACCATTTTCTCCCTCATTTCCCCCCCTCTCAACCATATATATAAATCAAATAGACCCATGCTACCCAATGGTGGTTCTCATTTGATTAATTGGTGTTTGTAGCAATTTTGATTGTGGATCGAAGCCCCAAGTAGGTATAACACACCTCTTTCATCACTTTTCTAGATTACGGTTTGTAGTTTCTCCCATATTCTTTTAAAGACATAAACCCCTATTTTTTGGTGGAATATAGGTTATGGATTCAAAGGGTGTTTGAATTTAGATCTATGACCTTGATTAGTAGTTCATTCATCATCGTATTCAAGGTAGGTGTTCTACAAGGTATATCCCATATTTTTGTTGTTTATTTGCACATGTGTGTCGATATCTTGCTCCCCTATTGTTGTGCATTTTTTACAATTAGTGATATTTGGTAAAATGGTTGTATAATTAATTAATTAGACCAGTCATTATCCCTATGTGATTGATTGAAGAGGATTATAATGATTTAGGACCCCCATGGGGTGCACCAACATTTACAATCCTAGAATTGGTAAATTTAAGTGTAGTGTTGATGAGTGATAACTTCAAGCCCATATTGAACGTGCTAATATAGTTTGTGGAGTTGAAAATTGATTATTTATATTTGTTCCTAGGTTTTTATAATGGTTTAAGGGGTTGTTTAAAATGGATTTAATGTTGGATAATTAGGATA
Organism: Viscum album; assembly: GCA_963277665.1. Lineage (NCBI taxonomy): Eukaryota > Viridiplantae > Streptophyta > Magnoliopsida > Santalales > Viscaceae > Viscum > Viscum album. The sequence continues at coordinate 786,039,345 of OY728157.1, forward strand.
ATTGCGATTTTTTCAAATGGTTTATGAATTATGTTGAAATGCCTAAAAGGATATGTATATATGAAATGATGAAGGTGTCAAATTGTAAATGTCTTGTTAACTAAGAACGTGTAAATGGGTTCTATAAGGGAATTTATGAGTATGTTGAATGAGGTTATATATGCGAATTTTGGGGGTATAACTAATGGGTTGAATGTGATAAAGTGTTTGTGCAATGTGATACATGAATTTTACTTGAAATAAATAAACGGAAAAATTATTTCGAATTGGTAAATTTTCTGAATGGGATAATGTATGTAAAATGATTAATATTGGCTAATGTGTGGGATTTTATGAATAAAGTTAATGGGTTAAGTCATGATAATGGGAATTTGGATAAATGGGATATGGAAAATAATTGGTAAATTTTTTCATCGATTATGACATATAATTAATTCCCATGTATATGGTTATGGATTTTGATCACTATTTTATATTGGTTGTGTTTGGTTTTGATGTGGTATGTTTGTGGTGAATGGATAAAAAATAAAGTGAACATGGTTTGGTAGAGTGGGGTATTTACATGAGGTACTACGCTATTTGGTCGAGTTAGACTGATGTTCAAAACTCCACCCTAAAATGCATGGGTTAGGGAAAGGGACAAAGGATCTATTCCCCTAATGGTTACCTTCCACCTAGACAAAGGCTTCGAGGGGAGGATAATGTTTTAATGTGATGTGTCTATCCATAGTGAGATAAGGACTTGATTTATTACCTAGTGTATAGTGATAGATTTCTTAGACCCATGTGTCGATGGTATATATGCCTTACCCATGGACACTTGATGAAAATTGATTAAGTAGAAAAGTTTTCATAAATGATGGAAATGGTAAAAATGATAGTGAAGAGCTAATGTAAAGATTCATAAAAAATGAAACTTGAGTTGTTCTTTGTTTGATTAAAATTTATTTATACTTGTATTCAATATCTACATAGACTGGATATTTTTTAGACATTGTTGGTGGTGGCCTATTGAGTTGTACTCAAACCCTTCTCAGGCTTCCATTGGGTACCAGAGTTGATATCATAGTTTCAGGTTAGACAAGGGACAAAGACATATGCAAGGGAGGTTATATAGGCTTGGGAAATGCATGATTGAGGATCCATACATAGATTCAAGACCAGTTTGAGAGTTTCAACATTTTCCTTACTCTGGAATTTTGTTCACTTTGGCACTGCTTTGTTTGACATGACATATTTTACTATTGGATATGGTTTTTACCCTATTTGGGGAATATTTTTTAGGCATTTTTATTGGTAATTTCATATTATTTCTATTTTTCATATTGTTATCTTCTCTGGCCTACTCTGGTCAGGAGTATATAGTCTCCCAACATTTCTTATTAGAACCCCACTGTCAGTCGGAAACTTCTGGTGTATGAGGAGATACCCTTGAGGTGATGTGAAGACTCAGCTTGGGGCATCATTTTAGCGGCTTTTAGGCTAGGGACATTACACACAACCTTTCATATCATATTTCATAAGACGTATCCCAATCAGGCATAAAAAATACTCAATCATATTTTATGATATAGAATATGACAGAAATTATGAATTTAAAAACAAATTTTATAAATATTTCATGAATTAAAATGAATTGTGAGGATTTGATACCACTATTATGTGTAAAAGGATATAACAAAACTCATTAAAAATAATTATTTAAATATAGAAACTCAAAACCATGATCTCCCATTCAGGAAACCCAAATCCACCATCCTTAAAAACTAAGAAACATTAAACCTTTCACCTAGTATGGTATTTGAGTCATTCTTCCTCCCATATTCTTGATGAAGATCATAAGAGAGTAAGATGAATGATATCCCTCCCTATAAGTTATCCATTATTTGTGATAAATCACTCATAATACGAGGAGGATTCTACTACCCCCAAGACATGCAAGTGCCACATGATGTAAAAGAGGTATGATAGGAAAGGTATAGGAAGGGGATATTGGACCAATTAATTTACAAAAGTTAATATTCCCATATAAATTTGAACTCTAATTTATAAATACCTAATGGAATATCATTAATATAACATGAAATAACTCATATATTATTAGTTAATTCATGAATTTATTGTAACCCTCAACTCTAAAAACTCCCTAAATAATTTTATCTTAGGAAATAACTAACAAATGATAGATTGCATGTTGTAGGTGCTGGTGTTAAATATTTAACAATACACCAACTTTTGTGAATTATACATATGATAAAGTAATGATACCATATGATTTATCGTAATCTGGTTCACCCTATCATATAATATGACTCAAAATTATAGTGCCTATATGATAACCCTATATCATAAAACATGATATACCCTAAAGGACTTGAATAATACTTATTACATGTGTTTTTCATACCCTATGACATAAAATATCATTCCAGGTGATATCACATGGATTTGGGGAATGTTACATTCTCTATATATGTATAATATATGTTTCATCATGGCTAGGTAAAGTTAACCTGTTAGAAAAAAAATTCATTTTTTATTTACACTTAAACTTTTTTCTCATGGATGGGTATAGGTTGGAAAAATATGCGATGCATTTAACATCACCATAATCTATGATTAATCTATCGAGATACGAGGAATTGGACAACTCATCATAATTAAAATTATGAAGTAAATTTTTCATTAAAAATTACGTCTCATGAGGGGTTAATTACCCAAGAGTTTTGTATTCATCAACTTTGTTAAGATCATTTGAACCAATATTTTCATGAGGAATAGAAATATTCTTTAACTTTTAACCATATCCATAGACCTAGTACCCATGGATTTAATTTTTATCAGGTCAGATGGTGGAACCCAATATCTTTTGTTTCTTTTTCTATTTGCACTTATCTTTTAACTAACATAAAAAAGTTAAAGGATTAATGGGAAGAAACTCATCTCTTTATTAGGATACCCATTTGTTATTTTATAACTAGATTTTATTTGTGCATTTTTCTATTTAAATAACTCCCGAATATTCCTATTATATATAAGGTACATGCCTAAAATTAGGGAAATCTACTTTTTCCTAAGATTACCATTCTATGTTTTTGACCTAAGGAAAATCAAGCCTATTTCCTTTAGTAGTTTGGGATATTTGAAGATAAAATAAAATGGATAATGATTATGGTTTTACATCATTGACCAAAAAAAAGATAAAGTTTGTGTTTATGTATACTTAACCAAACGTTGAGGTGGTCTATATGGGGACAAGATACAGGTAAAAACGACATGAAAAATGATCTCAATACTAGTGTAAATTCTCTTAGGGATAGGTGAATATAGTTTATTGTCATAGTGATCAGACCATTATGGGAAGTGTGATAACCAATATATGTATTTTTAGAGATAAAATCATTTCAAAACCAATAAAATAAGGATATGAGTGATGAAAATTATAAAATGAGTTTTCTAAATTAGGAAATCATGAGATTAAAGATGATAGGATTTGAATAATTCCGACCACATTTGAATGATGGGTGAATTACCATTCCATTAAATAAGTGTACTAAGGATGACCATTGGCCAGATTTGAATGATGGGTTGCACTATAATACTATTGAAGGAGAATAAAATTATAATATCTAATCCAAAATAAATAAATAAATAATAATTTGGTAGGTTATAAGAAAACATGATATGTTTTACATATAACATCACCAATAAAATAGATAATTTGAGATCCATTATACTCATTACTAGTATATTTGGAAGATTTAGGTAAAGTTGGATACTTAGTGTACAAAGTATGATATATGGGAAGAGAAAAATGAAAAGGTAATTGGAATACTGTATTTCATAATTGAAAATTATTGAGATATTATGGAATGTGATACAGGAATGAAAGTGGATGAATATTTGTGGATGCGTTTAGGGTAGATGGTTCATACATTGTTATATATCCCACAACAATAGAAATCAAGATACACATAGTTTTAGATAAAATAGTCAATCCTTTTGAGATTCACAATATAACTGATCACCATAAAAACTGTTATATTCTTTGTGTGTAAAAAAATATCTAGAATTTAATCAATTATAAGTAATCAATCCAATTATATACTATAACTAGGAATTGAAACGCACCCAATACACCGCACCAAATCACCTCTCAGTCACAATACTTAATGTTGGAGTCAATATCCTAGAAATAAATGTTTGTATATTAGAATTAATGTACATTCAAATAATTTAATATTAATTAGAACATATTATTACATCTGATTCATTTTTTATCTATGAAAAATTTTAATAATTTCTAGGAGTATATGTCACATTGAAAAGGGGCCAATAGTTCCCTATTATGATAAGATCTTTGAAATTCCATGATGATAATATTAAGAATTTTTCTATAGTTAGGAAATATTATATGATGGTACAGATATTATGTTTACCATCATGCGAGATTAGTCATAATCTAATGATACTTTATCTGATGAAGTTCCTACTTGGTAAACTCGAAGATAAAATATAATGAGAATAAACACACTTGTAGGAATTCCACATGTTTTCCTATCATTGGAATTTCTTATCTATGAGAATGTATGATGATATTTAGAATTTAAGATTATTATTAATACATTTTATGACTCACATACTTTGATGTATTGACCAAAACCATAACTTCATATATTCACAAGAATTATGGTACGTCGGATGCATCATGAATGATATATCAATAATAAATAAGTAAATGAAGGATTTGTCCATTATAACTTTTTATAAGTTAATTTCTTAGAAATTAATTGATATTGTAACATCATATTAAATTCTATGTCAATGGTGTATAGATGAATTCATTTCTTTTAGTCAAATAAATATGTATCGACCTTATTGGTTAATTACATAGGTGTACAACTGCCATAATAGTATATCAAGAAAAAGGTATTGTATTACAAAGTGAGAATTCAATGTGGTTTTTTCACTGTGGAATATATTTCTCTTATGTGGGTTCTATGACCCATTTTTAGACAATAATTTGGGACTTTAGGCAATTATTCATATGCCGCTGAGGAAGAGTTGTAAAGAATCCCACATAAAGTCTTTCCTTTCATATCTGTTAAATATATTTTATATTTAACAATTCAAATAAATATTATTCTAAAAAATAAAAAGTTATTTATATTCATGATTTATTAACTCATTTAAAATATTATATAAATATTTATTCATAATAATATTATTAAATTATGAAAATATATAAAATTTATTTTTCTCTTGTTATTCACACCATAAAAAAATTATCTATTTTTTAAATAAAGAACTTATTTAGTTGCATTAATATTAAATAAATATTTTAATCACATGACTCTGAATAGTATATTAATTTATTTATTTAATGAATTGTATTTATTTAAATATTTATTCTATAATTTCATAAATAATGAGGAAAAAAAGTAGATCAAATATTTTCTGGTCTTGCATACTTATTTACCTGATTATAAAATAAATATTTTTCATTGTGTAGGTTAACACAAACCCTAAAATAAAATAATAATATTATTTTCGAACATGGAATAAGGTTCCTTTTAAGTTTACTATATTATTAAATTATATTTTGACATTAATTATATATTTATCCCAAACCCTAAGACTATAAATAGACTGCTTTTTCAATTAGAGAAAGGTTAATAATCGTCACAAAAATTTTCACTCATGATCTACTTCCTCATCTCTTCCTCTCATCAGAGAGAAGAATAATGGAAAAATTCCATCAATATTGAATCAGTGTGAAGTGATCAAGTTGAAAAACATAATATGATCAATCATTCATGCTATCACCTGATGATTCATCAGTTTTGTTCAATGATCTAAGGAGCATGAGTGGATCGTCGATAGAATGAATCTACTTTGGGTCCGCGCAATAAATCGAAAAAAACCTGATTGGGGTTGTAAGATAAACATCATCAATGAATAATAATCTCAAGATCTAGGTAATATTACTTTTTGTTCTTTTTAATGAATTAAAAATTAACATGAAGGATCCACTGTCTTGGTTATGGAAAAATAGTTGTTCATATTCTAAAAAAAATCCACTTGTCATGATAGTCACATCATGTAAATTGAGAGTCATCCGTTGAACCTGAGAAAAACTGATACAGTCATATACCCAATTAGAACATCAGCTATGTCCAAAACCAACAAATGGTTTTGGGCAGGTCATGTTCAATTTATGATTGTTTATTAATTTTTAAACATTTATATGTTTAATGTTAGTTTTTATTTCAATAAATTAATTCTTATAATCTGATTATGGCGATCAATTATAAATCTATAATTAATTTAATATAGATTTGATAAAATATTATTTAAGAGAATAAGAAGAACCCATATAGAGGTGTCGAGAACTATGGCTGGACAATACGAGAAGGCATGACCTCCAGCAGGTGAACATTCTACGTATCCTAGTTCATTTTACTAGGAAGTAAAATGAATTAATTCTCCACATCATGAAATAAAGAGAACCAGTTCATTTAATGATGAAGGAATTGAACAAGCTAGAATAGAACATGACATGTGGTACAACACACCATGTAACCAGTTTTCTTGTGGTGTTTTCCATAAGTTTTTATCCTGGAAATCACATATTCAAATATGTCCCAAGTAACAAATACAAAACATGTGGGGATTGAAAACCTTGTAATAGGGAGGATAAATATTGTATTCCATCTATACAATCTATGTACTCCAAGAATATGCCTGAATTAATACACGTCAAGTCCTAAGGCATGTATCATTGACATAACTCGAGAATGATACAAGATCCGTAGCTAGATGTATACATTGTATAACAACCAATTTATACATAAAATTAAAATTTAATTTATTACACCTTTACACATGAACAATATCTATTTTGTGTGTCATTTATTAAATCATACACACCATGTGAGAGGTTATATATAAATATATATGTATATATATATATATAAATTTTAAAATTCTTAATTAATTTATGCATTAATTCTTAAACCACAAACCATTTATAGTCATAATATGTCATCTAATCTCTGTGAATTAAAATAATCTTACAAAAAGTTAATTGATATGTATTTCATTTGTTATTTAATTGACCCATACAAGCCATGTAATTTTGTGATAAAACATGTTATCTAGATGCTGCATGAGTAAATTGTATATGACATCCATACAGGCTGAGAATTTTGAACAGACACTCACCGAGTTTCTACTATGTATAATCTATGTACTGATTTTATTAAAATTTAAATAAAATAAATTAATTTAATATATTTTAAAATTACACGAGATGAGTTTCTTTAGGAAATTTTTTTTGAATATTAATATAAATTTAGTTTAATTATTTATGAGATAATTATTTGGAATAATTCATGCATGTTTATTTTAACAATAGAATGAATAAAAATGAATGTTGGCTAATTAGTTTAAATATATATTTTTTAAACAAGTGGATGATCAGGATCTTAGTTCAACTTGTATATGGGTATGGTTTCTTTTAATTTAATAATTCATTTATTTTGGTAAATTATATTGAAGTTATGTGATTAATTCCTCCCCCATTATTATATATTGTCCGACATATCCATAGTTCCTTTTATATAAACCTCCATTTTCTGTTTCATTCACCTAAAAGGGAAGTAAATGATTTATAAGGATAAAACTCCAATGGTGCATGAATTAAGTTTGAGATGAAGTCGAGGTTAAACCAAACTGAGTAGATATATGAGAAAAAATGTGGAATTCTCTAAACTCAATCTCAACCTGGATCAAGGAGATGTTCCCCTTTAGTAAATCGTTTGTTTATTATCCACCCAATATAAAACCACAAGTAAAATCTCATGATCACTCTAGGTTTAATTTATTTTATTTTTTATACTGAAGGATTTATTTTATAGATAAAAGATTATGATCACATTAGTAAATGGATTAATATAAAATTATAGAATTAAAATATAAAGATTATAGGTAGATATTTTATCAATTCATGGTTAATCACTTCAGTAAAATCCAATTATTATGAAAATGTCCTGTAAAATATAAAATAAGAAAATTTTCACATAATAAAAAAAACTCAAATTAATATTAATTCCTTTCATGTTCCATTGTCAAATTTTAAATCAAACCATAGAACTAAGTGTATGACTGGACCATTTCAGGAGACAAACTTTTATTAGGGAGTTCTAATGATCGTTTTCGATTGACTTAACCAAGTTTACATCAAGAAGAGTATACCTTGGTATACATTATGTATCTTGGAGTCATGTGTTGAGAAAATATGATTTTGGATTTTAGGATTTGGGACTCCACTCAACACACCTAGGAATGACCAGCCAGTAGTAGAAAAAATTTCATACTTAAAGGCCTTCAAGTAACTGAAGAGAAACTTTTTAGGTTTTAAGAATGAAAATATGGATCCTAGCCACTAGAATTTATATATGATAAGGAATTATAATTTCTATTCTGAGGGACAATGTGACCTGGTAAAATTGTAGAAGACTCATTAAATTTAATTTATTTATGTCTCGCATAATTTGTAATAAATTAAAGTACTAATAGTATTCTTTTATACTATTATAGGATAAATACATGTCCATAAACCACATTATCCTAATGACCTGTTTTGGAGAAAGACTATCTCTGTAGTGGTAGTAACCTCTATTAATGGTTTAGATGCTTACAGTTTGTACTTCACTAGGAATAAAAGTCATACATAATGGAATCCTTTTTATCACATCCACCAACAAACAACGTGAGTGACAAAGAGTTCACTATCATTGAAAAAATGAATTATGTGGTAGTTATTCATTTTCTAATCCAATAATCCACATCTAGAGAACTAATAATGTCTCATGAAATCATGGATTCCTATAACATATTACACCATCTCCATGATCATAATTATAAGAGACCAAGATTGTAATGGTTTGAGATATCCATGACTCTCTTCCAGAGGAAAATTGGAGAAGGTTAAATAGTTGGGCCTCACATAATAAAACTCATTGGATACATTGAGAATCCAATAGTTATAGGGTTTAGGATACCTGAAGAACTACACATTAATCTCATTCTTTCTTTACGCCCTTAGATATTTTCATGTATTTCTTTAAAATTTAATATGAATAACATAGAGAAGTCACTCCTGGATATTATCAGTCTACATTACCAATTGACAATTATTTAAAGCAAGAAAATACTTATTTCCTAATGGTGAATAAGAAAGGGTTAGAGAAGATATCCAAGACAAACTCTAAGTCAAAAGATTCGTCACATAATCCTTAAAAGAGGGGGATTATCAATGGGAAATGAAGGGAATAAGATGTTATCTATTTCTCATGCAGATAGAATGACCACTAGAGTAATAGAATCACCCTAGAAAAGAATCATGTGGAATCTTCATGTGTGTTTTTATCAAGTGTAGTTTATTTGTTTATAAAAATTTAGTATTAGATATAACATATGGTGATAAAATATGTACTCAAACATATGAACCAATTAAGTCCCAAAAACTTTTCCATGGTGAGGTGAATCTATGAGAATAAAATAGATCTAGACTTTCTACTACGTCTGTTTGAGATTACCAAATCACATTACTAACTAGAATAATCTTGGTTTGGAAATATTTCTATCATGTTCCATCAATCACTAAAAAAATTATTTCCATGTCTAGACATGATACATATGGATTTATTTTAATGTTTTCAAATAAGTGTTTCTTTTTTATAAATTAATACTTTTTGTGGAAGGAAATATGTAATTAACGACCTTTATGTATTAAATCACACTGACAAAGTAATGGAAATTGATAAGGAAAATAGATCACATGACTCACACCAAACCCAAATATGGAATCACCATCCATGCCATGTAAATGGGAGCTATTGGAATCACTACTGGAAAACACACCATTAATAGTTCTAGAATCAGCCTTTATAAGTGTTAGAAAGGTGATGATTACATCAACCCGATTAGTAGCGCAATGTTTTTATCCACGCAGGAAAATCGCTGATAAAGGGTAGATTTATTAGGGAAAATATAAGCAATGATAAATGTATTCTTTATTAGAACTGTTAAAAGTGCCAATAAATAACCCAATTTATCAACACTTTTATTTAGCGATGAGAAATAATAATTTTATCAACTCTTTTAAAACCCATGATAAAGATACATTTATTGGTGCTTTAAAAAGCACCGATAAAAGTAGAATTTATTAGTAGTTTTACAAGTACTTATATAGATCCCCTTTATCAATGATTCTAAAAGTATCGATAAAGTCTCTATTTATTAGTGAATTTAATAGTGCTGATAAATGCTATCTTGTTCAGTGCATACAGTAGCACTGAAAAAGGCTGTTTTTATCAGTGCATTTAGTAGCGCTAATAAAGGATGTCTTCATCAGCGCATTTTTTAAGGACCCTACCCCAATTTCCTAGAGTCAGTGCCTTATTTTGTTATATTGGAATATAAACAAGTAATAAGCATCCAAAAAAACCATGTAGTTTAGTTGATTTTGGAAAAAAGATACATAAATATATGTTTAGTATTACATCATGAAGGGAAATACAAAACTAATTTTTTCCATTAGAATCATCCAAACCTCCTAGATTATGCCAGCAAGTCATTCATAATTTAAATCTTCAAATCATGGGAAAATGAATCATAAGAAAGGGGTGAGATCAAATGCCCGGTAAGGTTAAGAAATAATGCGGAAGACAGAATAAACAAAAGACATGGTTAATAATTGGAAACACATGCTTTAACAATAATAAACATTAACACATTATGGCAGGGATATGAGTTGAGTATCTAATGACATAAATAAAACATAATCATTGGTATTCCACTAGTCTAATAACCACCCATACTTTCAATTACTATCTTCATAATGAGGGAAGCGAATATGATGGGCCATCTGAAACATTTGGTCAAGGCCTCATCCAAGACATCTAAAAATAATTTAGGCCTCGGCCAAATCCATATATCACATTGGGAAAGGCCTCACCCAATTACACGTCTATTTGTCTCATGAGACTTACTGATGCATCGAGGGGCTATATTGGGCCCCACCCATCACATAATCAGTCTAATGATTTCCTTCATATGATCAGGGATAAACATAATCCACATATACATTCATAATGAAACTAACATATAAAATGTATTTAACTTTACCAAATCATTAAATATAAACAAAAACCATTCGAAGTAAATCGGTGAATGGTTATAGGATGGAACATACACAATAAAACGAATCATAAACCAACTAATTAATGTTTTTATATGATGTTATAAATTAATAATACAAATAATACATAATAATCAACAAGAGTGTTGAAACAGATGAAGAAAATATTATAATATCATTGAGTATTTTTTTGAGATAAATGCTCATTCATTTTGAATAGAAGAGTTCATTTGGAAAAGTATTTTTATAAAACCAGAAGTGAAGTAAGATATTATTTTCACTATATAATGAGGTATTTTATAATGATAATGGTTTCCAAAAACAGTTTATAGTGTTCCCTTAAAAATAGTTAAGAATTTGAGAAACTCCCTTGAAACGGGCTTGTATTTCAGAAATAATTTTGAAAGTTCCTTTTAAATCATGTCACTCTTCATACAATAACGAAGGATTCTGGTCAGTGTAAATATCTAGAACACTCAGACATAATTTATGAGTAGTAAAAAATAATACATAAGAACTTCATTGAGGTAAGTGTGTAATAAAAGTAACCTGAATGAAAATGGAATTTCAGACGAGAAAACCCCTACCTTAAGTATGAATGTGTTCTGATATTGAACATAAGTTCCTGGAATATGGAATTAGACTTATTGATAACTTATTTCTGAACCCAGTAGTCATTTATTAATTTTATCGTAATTATTTTTAGTTCATTTATGTTCTTATTTATTATATTGAATTCCATCATTCTGGAGTGTTTGATTTCTGGATTTTCAAAATTGGTTCACTTCTTTTTAAGAAATGGAGTTCATGTGGAATGGTTGTAAATCCCAAAAAATGAAACCACATATTATTTATGAACATCCAGAATTTTTAATGGTTATTTCTATCATTTGGTTATATGGAATGAGGATGAATCATCAGAGGAAAACCACTTCGATTATTTAGCTATATTTGGATTATTATGAACTAGTTTTGTCATATAAATTAATAATATGTACATGTACTGGTTCATGAATATTAATTAGGTTATAATACATATATTATAGTCATGTTAAACCATATTAATGGTATCATGACTAGTAATGAAGGATAAATTGAAGAAAAAAACTTCTTTGTCCGTGAAGGTTATAAATTGGAACCTCATGGACGTTGATTTTATTTATAAAAATAAAAGGGATTGAGTAAAAATATTGTTGGTGGATCTTCCATTCCCATGATATAATTATAGTATATATATGATAATGAAGTTTTAATTGTAATTTTGATATAGTAGGTGAGGAGACAAAAAGAAAAGATATGAACTTGAAAATAAAAGAAAGTTGAGAGATCCCTTATGAATATTCGGTAGCCTAACGACGTTGCTTAAAATTTCATAAAATGAATTGATGAGAGAAAAAGAGTATATAATAATATAGAAATAAAAATTAATGTAATAGGAATACATAATATCAAAACCCAACATATGATAATTGAAATTCAAAGAGATAACATAATAGAAGTGTTGACTAAAAGAGGAGGGTGAAAGGTTCCCTTACATTGTAGAGTAACACCTAGAACATGATGGTTGGGTACATGGGGGATTAAGGACAACTAAAAAGGAATCTTAGGGAAATAAAAACACAAGAGATTAGTGAATAAGGGATTTGGAATGAAATAAATTTAATGTATGAGTTGGTATTTATTGTAAAATAGAGAGTTTTTTTTATTAATTTAAAAAGTCATCTCATTAGTTGTTTTTGTAAAACCATGGGCTTTCCCATGGTATTAGCCACTTGGGACACCAAATATATTATTTTACTATACACAAGTCTACCAGCCTTTTTATTAATTATTACATCAATAAGATGTCATCAAATATACCAAAACTCATAACTGTATTTTTACTATTTATGAAAAAATACAAGTATATTAGAAAGATCAAAAAACTTCACCCCTACCATTTTTTGACGTGTAGATATCAATAAATGAACTCTATTTTTCAAAAATAAATTTTTAAATATTATTAATTTAATTTTTAAATAAAATCATAGTTAATTCAAAAATATAAAATTTAAAGGTATAATTAGTTTTATATCACATTGAATAATTAATTAAGATATCATTATCTTATTACGTTAAGAAAATAAAATAATATCATTATGTACTGTTCATAAGGGTCATATTACTATTCATAAAGGTGTGTTATATTCACCAAAAATCAAGTTTGTTCTATCAGACTCTAAATGACCTACTGGTCACACCTCTAGATGACCGTTTTTCGAAATTGAAATGATAGAAGAGGAAAAGTTGTGTTTAATGGATAGATTATAAAATGCATTCAATGTTTATTTTTAAAACATTGTGGTGTTACATGCTCCCCTCCTTAAAAAAATTTCATCCTCGAAATTCAAAAAATGTTACATAAAAAGATTCGGGTATGTCTTCAACATATGCTCCTCAGGATCCCATGTTGCTTCTTCCATCTTATGGTTCCTCCAAAGAACCTTTACCAGACGAGTTGTTCGATTTCTCAATACGTGTTCCCCGGTATCAAGAATCATGATAGGATCTTCACAATAAGATATATTGGTCTCATGTTCTATTTCCTTATAGGTGAGTATATGCATTGGGCATGGCATGGATTTCTTTAACATTTACATGTGGAACACATTGTGAACTTTGGAGAGACTTAGCGGCATTTACAAATAGTAAGCTACAACTCCAATTTGATCAAGAATTTCAAAAGGTCCGATGTACCTGGGACATAATTTTTCCTTCTACCATACCGTATAATATCCTTCCATAGAGATACCATTAAGAAAACATGATCTCCATATTGAAATTCCACATCCTTCTTTTAGTTATCAACATAGCTCTTTCCCCTACATTGAGCTGTTTTGATATGGGTTTGGATAATATTAACCTTTTTTGATGTTTCCTCAACATGTTCTGGACCTACGAGCTTTCTCTCACCAACATCATCCCAACAGGTTGGTGTACGACACGTATTTCCATGTAACGCCTCATATAGTTCCATATAAAAACTTGAATGGAAGAAACTTTTATAACAAAAATTATACGAGAGGAAAATACTAATCCCACATACCTTGAAAGTCAATTGGAAAAGACCCGATCATTTATTCCAATGTTTTAATAGTCCCTTCCAACTGTCCATCAATTTTTGGGTTGTAGAGACCCGAATCTAGACGTACATGGACATTACATTACTTTTGTGGAATACTTAATACATAATAAGAACCAACACTCAAGGACTATAATAGTTTAGTGTCTTTGGAATCTTGGAATATAAACATCTAATCATGTGGAAAGATCTTCAACATCTCCCATAACGATCTTCCCCATTTTGTTTCCTTACCTAAATCCTTTATTTATATCATGGGGAAAAGAAAACATATAAAGGGTGAGCTCAAATGATCAGTAAGGGTAAGCATGGATAAAATAAAACAAATCATATTCATTTGAACTTAAAAACATGAACGTAATGTTTAAACATCAAAATCTTGAGCACTGACATAAAACATGGCAGTACGTAAGGCATAGATCATAATGTATCATCAATCATGATAAAATAGCATGGGAATAAAGCATGTAATTGTGGCATCCATTAAGCACATGTAATGATTTCCATAGTATCCAAGGCATTACTTCCATGATCATCTTAATTGGAAAAGTCCCTTTCTGAATCGAGTTCACTCCTCGTTTCATCCCTGTAATACTGAACCGGATTAACTTATTGTTCCATATATGTCTATATCATGATATATAAATATTTAACCAATGCATTTGAGGAGGATATAGGTCCCACGCATCTCATAATGAAATCATTCTTACTTGTGCCACAAAATAAACATACATCATTCATAATAACCCAATAAATAAAATGGGTTTCATAAAAATCATTCCATCATCAGATAATCCATTTAAAAGAAATGGATATAATTTCATAATAATAAAAGTGAAACCATGTAAATCATAGAGAGATTATACTTGAAACATACACATATGAAATAATGTCATCTTAAATGGAAAATGGTTTTGATAAAACACTTGAAATGAATTCTGGAGAAAATATCCTTTATTCTTCAAAATCATTTTCTTTTCACAAAATGCCATGCACTTTTAAAAGAAAAGGGTTTTGTTGAAAATAATCATGGAAACTTTTAGAGTATGCTTTATGAAACTGAGGCGTTATGAAACCGTAAAAATCCATTCATGCCTTATAAGTTAAAAATAACATTTTTCTCGTACTTTTGTCAAAAAAGTCAAAAAGTTCCTCATTTGGTAAAGAGAAGTAAGATTCCTTTCATAACATGTTGTAAAATTAAAAAAATGGGTAAAATGGACATTAAACATACATGAAAACATTTTTAGAAAACATGTACATGGCTGAAAACAATAACCCTAGTAAATACTTACGAATAAACAATCTCGGATAAGAACGAGATTGGAATAGTTATCCCTTACCTTAGGTCCGATATGCTGCGTATGGATCCAAACATCCAGTATAATGATTTAAATAATGTCATTGACTTATTAAATAATCATATTAATTGTTATGATATCATATATGTTTCACTTATGACTTTATATTACCCGTTCATTTGTAAATTCCATGTTAAAACAGCATTTTGGGTAAAATCATTTCACATATCATATGTGTTTCGACTTGTATTTCTTGATATTATTACTTATATCCTGATTTATATAATTCCAGAATGTAAAATATGATTTATATATAATATATATTCATCATATACATATATATTATAGATCTATAAAAGGAATGAAATACATCGTTCATGGAGACGGTAGGTCGTACGTACGCATGAATGCTGTTTTCGTTTCCTTATTTAATTGAATGAAACTAAATAGATGACATACATATATATATACATAAATCCAGTATCATTATTATTTCAAATATTTTATTATTATTAATTATATAATCTTTATGATCATTCATGTATGGTTAACATGGAGAATGAATCTCATCGCGTCGTGGAGACGGTAGTCCGTACGTACGCACGAGCGATGATATCGTTCCAATAATTATTGACTATAATTGGAGTGGATGGTATTATATATCAGAATCAGTATGATGTTATAAAAAGCATATATAGTTATTCATTACACCATTATACCCATCCATGTAAGGTGTTTGTGGAAAAACAGATTACACCACGGCGTGGAGACGGTATTCTGTACGTACGCACACACGGTGATTTTGTTTTCCGTAGGATGGATAGAATTTGAAATAGGGTTGTTTCATATTTATAATAACATATCGGTATATCAGGTATACTGATTTTATTACTTCATAATGAAACAACTAAAGAAGAGGTAGTATAAGAAGAATGGAACTTGAAGAAAACGGTAGAAGGTATTACCTCTTTCTCGAAGTTCCTTCTTTAAACTTTCTCTTAGGGCACTAGATTTGGTCTTTTGAGACGACCAATACCTCTAGTAGGTTCCTAAGGAAGTGGAGAAGTGAAATTAGCAGGGTTTGGCTGAGCATGAAGGCTCAAATTTGTGTTAGGAGGAGAGGGAGGAGGTGCCCTTTTATAAGGGAGGAGAGGGGCACCTTTGGAAATATAAGAAATATTAGTTTATATTAAATCCCAACAGCACTTAAAAACTTCCAAAATGACTCATATTAAAATATTATATGAGATAGTGTTGTAATATCATCAAAAAATAAAATTTAGACATGTCAGGAATTTTTTTTATACATTATCAACTTGATTTATCCTTATTTATCAATTTAATTTTATTTGTTGTAATAATATTCTGAATTTTAAATTATTATACATAATTACATATGTGTTGTCAATTTTACGTAATTTGATAATTTATGACATTTTCAACCATATAAATTTAAATTTATAATTTTTAAATATTTTTCTGAATTTTAAACAATTTTATAATATGTTATTTTTATAAAATAACAATAGTGTCAATTTTGACACTATTCATTTATTTGAATTTAAATAAACAATATACAGAAGATATGTTCGAACTAAATAATTTAATAGATTTATAACATTTCATGTTTATCTATAAAATTAGTGGATAACATTAAATAGTTCATATAATATTTATTTTATTATTTTTAAAACCATTTATTTGATATTTCTCTTAATAAAATAATTTCAACATCACTATTATGTCACCTTTAATGATAATTATTTTATCCCTAAAAATTATAAATAAATTCATATGATGTAGATAATGTTATTATATATCTGGATACTATTCATGTTCGAAGTTTCATTAAGTTTATCACTAAATTAAAATTATTATACTTATAAGATTTAAGAAAGTGACATGTTATCACTTTCTTTGGTTTTAATAATAATTAAATTATTTTCATGGGCAAAAGACCATTAAATGAATCAAATCCGACCCTTAGGTAATATGTGTCGACTTTTAGTCATCCAATAAGATTTTGGTCGGTGTTAGGGTAATTTTATACTCTTATATTTACCCTTAATTACCCGATTTACCTTTAACTATGGTAAATAAAATTTACCGTAGTTACTATTCATAATGCCCAAAAATTAAAAGTAGCCTATTAAAATAATTTTACCCACTGATTCCAAATATGGAATCCATTTTTTAAAATTCAAAACACATAAGTTGCAGTAATTAATTTAAAATTAATCTCGTTGTTAAGAAAATGGGTTTTAGAAGTTAAAACATTGCCAAAGATTGAAATGTTTTTACCTATGAATTCAATGTAAAATTAATGTTAATGAAATACATTATATTAAATGGTAAAAATATATTAAATTTATAATTTCATACCATTAAATATTATAATTTAACCATATAAATTGTTGCAATGAAAAAATTTGTTTTTAATTAAAATCTAGCGTGTTTTAACTATTCATTAAAATATGAAAGTTATCAAAAAAATAGCAAAACTTTATCCAATGTAAATTTTTATATCCTGATTCAAAATAAGAAGTTTATTTTGTAAAATTGAACCTATAAACATGTCAAAAACTAGATTTAATGTGGGTGTTCTGGAAAAAGGCGGCAAAACATCAATTTTTTAAAAATACTTATTTTACCCGAAAAATTTATTTTATTCTTATACCATGTTCTAGAAAATGACTAAGATGAAAAATAATGTTATAAAATTAAATATTTATTTAATACTATTTAGAACAGCTAGTTCATAATAATATTATAACAATATATCGTTGTTTAGTAAAACCCGGTATTGCTTACAACACACGCTATTGAGGAAGGTCGTGATTGCATGTAATGCAAGCCAAGTCAGGGTTGCGTGTTGTGCAAGACTCTTTTTCTGTTTCGTTATAACCGAATCCAACCATTTTTAATTTATACATAGAATATATTTATATATATATATACACTCAATTTTGCGTAGAATGGCTATTATCAAATGAACTTGAAATTGTGTGTAACACAATCTAAGAATAGTGTTGCGTATACTGCAAGCTAATACAGTGTTTCATATAACACAAGATAATATTGTTGTAGAATAAAACACATGACATCAAATAAATTAAAAATAATACTTATCTTAAAATATCGGGTTGTTACATTCTACCCCCCTTAAAATGAATTTCTCCCTCGAAATTCTTCGGATTTATAAATGGTTTACTACTCGAATGTTTTAATAGAAACCATCATCGTAAAAAAAATACAAAAACTTCATTTTAAAAAGTGAAGTATGAAAAATATTGGTTACCCAAATTAACTCATCACTCGGTTTCTACGTAGGAGAACATAGGTGAAAATATTGATATGGAAGAAAAATCTAACCATCAATTTCTGATGGAGAGTGGTAGAGGACATGGATATGAAAAATCCAACAATCACAGAGCCATAAATTTGTGATGATCTAAGGTACCATCTGATTAATCGGATATAAGAGCACTAGGACAACATTTATGGTTTTCAATATCATTTCCCTAAAGTTGAAAATTTTGAATTAGAAGAAATACTTTCTTGATTGTGGTTCAATATCAATGTTGTTCGTGCTTTGAACAATTTCCACTTCATCTCTTAATTAAATGAAGTAGAATTTGTTATTCATGAAATTTTAACAGGTCATGTGATAGAATGATGGGTAATTCCATCTGTTTCAAACAAAATGTTAGCAAAAGTTATCAAATATACATAAGTCCATCTATGGTGAGGTTAATCCTATACGATTTCAAAAATGAACTTATAATTCATATATCATACCACTTAATAAAATAAAACTATTTTCTACTAACCAGGGACTTCTTGTAGGCCAGTGGTAGGCGATAAAGGCTAGTCGCACTTCGGTTGTGGGTTCGATTCCCACAGCCTTGTCCGACGTGATGGGATGTCGCCCATCCTGCAGGTTGTCCTTTTTCTAAAACTACATTACTATAACATCCCATCAATAATATCGAAAAAAGTTATATCCTTAAATAATACCAACATATTTCCAACATAATCCATTCCAATCTTTAGGCTTATCTAAAATACTTCAGTCCAAGATCCTAGTATAAAGAAAACAATTACTAGAAAGGTTATCTACCAAGAATGTGAATATAAGCATTTATCTCCCATATATCATAAGATATATCTTATTGGTTGCATTCCAAACATATGAATACCTTAGTCATATATTCTCTTGAAACATAAATTACCAAAGAACCTTAGCGAAAACATGAATTTTGTCAAAAGATTACTCTTTATCATACAAAAATCCCAAATTAAATCTATATACTCAAATCATGAAATCACTTTGTCCTTTTATCAGCCATGAGCTCATGAATACTATCAAACATATTATTTTCTCATTATTCCTTCATTATGAACATATCATATTATTTCTAAAAATATCTGAATAACCTTTCATCGTTACCAGTACCATTCAACATATACATTCACATACTTTATGAAAAACAATAGTGTAAAAATCCTTATATGATTATTTATTCCATAGTAACATACATTATTCTTGATAAACATACAATCATTCCACAAACTTCTTAAACCACTAGCTGAACTTCATAATTTCTTTCATCTCATATTTCATTTGTAGTCTCTTCTTCATCATCCACATAAATACTACTCATATGACCATGCTGATTCTCTTCATGAGATTTTCCCTTAGGGCATTGGTTTTCATAATGCACATATATTCCACATTTAAAACATCTAATCATTGTTGATTTCGTAGAAATACCATTATCCTTGTCCATGGTGTTAACTAAACCTTTTCCTTTGCACTTACAGGATTTTTGCCCTTCCTTTCAACACCCAAAGCATCTTCTAGTTCCTTTGAAACAATCTCCCTGATGCCTCTTCCCACATGATTTACGTGAGGGAAATTGAACTTTCTTTCCTCTATGATCATCATAAAACTCCATCTTTCTCTTATTATCTGAGTCGGGAAACTTACAAAAGTTGAGATTATTGATCATATTATGAGATTGCTGATTAGGAATAATAACTATGTTTGGACTTCAAAATCCCGTTTCATTTGGTTTCTCATGAAGAAAATCATTCCATTGTCCATCATTTCCTCCATTATCATGAATCTTCCTGTTTCCATCCATTTTCTAAAACCCAAAAAGAATAGTGTGAGAGGCAAAAATCATGCTAGGAAAAACAAAATAGTAAATGGGGAGTACCCTAAATATAAAACATCTTAAGTTAAATTCTAAGATCGTGACCCTAGTTCTAGGACCATATCCTATACGTATACATATCCTTAGGGACATCCCTAGACATACCTTAGAAATATCTATAGAGATCTCACTAATGTTTTCGCATCCTAGTTTCCCAAGGTTGACTAAACCTTTCCTCTGATTCCAACTGTAGAGACCCGAAGCTTGACGTACATGGACATTACATTAATTTTGAGGAATACTTAATACATAATAAGAACCAACACTCAAGGACCATAATAGTTTAGTTTCTTTGGAAACTTTGAATATAAACATCTAATCATGTTGAAAGTTCTTCAACATCTCCCATAATGATCTTCCCCTTTTTGTTTCCTTACCTAAAACCTTTCTTTATATCCTGGGGAAAATAAAACATATAAAGGGTGAGCTAAAATTCTCATTATGGGTAAGCATGGATAAAATAAAACGAATCATATACATTTGAACTTAAAAAAGTGAACATAATGTTTAAAAATCAAAATCTTGAGCAATGACACAAAACATGGTAATACGTAAGGCATAGATCATAATGGATCATCAATCGTGAAAAAATAGCATGGGAATAAATCATGTAATTTTAGAATCCATTAAGAACATGTAATGATTTCCATATTAGCCAAGGCATTACTGTCATGAACATCTTAGTGGGAAAAGTCCCTTTCTGAATCGAGTTCACTCCTCGTTTCAGTCCTGTAACACTGAACCAGATTAACTTACTCTTCCAGCCATGTCTATCTCGTTAGATATAAATCATTACCTAATGAATTGGATTTAGATATAGGTCCCACCCATCTCATAATGAAATCATTATTACTTGTGCCACAAAAGAAACATACATCATTCATAATAACCCAATAAAGAAAATGGGTTTCATAAACATCATCCCATCATCACATAATCCATATAAAAGAAATTGAAAATCATTTTATAATAAGAAAAGTGAAATCATGTAAATCATAGATACATTATACTTGAAAGATAAACATATGAAATAATGTCATCTTAGATGGAAAATGGTTTTGATAAAACACTTGAAATGAATCCTTGAGGAAAATATCCTTTCTTCTTCAAAATATTTTTCTTTTCACAAAATTCCATGTACTTTTAAAAGAAAAGGTTTTTTTTAAATAATCATGGAAACTTTTAGAGTATGATTTATGAAAATTAGGCGTTATTAAACCGTAGAAATCCATTCACACCGTATAAGTTAAAAATAACATTCTTCTCATACTTTTGTCGGAAAAGTCAAAAAGTTCCTCGTTTGGTAAACAAAAGTAAGATTCCTTTAATAACATGTTGTAAAATTAAAAAAATGGGTAAAAAGGACATTAAACATACATGAAAATATTTTTAGAAAACATGGACATGAATGATTACAATAACCCTAGTAAATACTTACGAATATACAATCTCGGGTAAGAACGAGATTGGAATAGTTATCCCTTACCTTAGGTCCGATATGCTTCGTATGGATCCGAACCTCCTGTATAATGATTTAAATAATGTCATTGACTTATTAAATAATCATATTCATTGTTATGATATCATATATGTTTCACTTATGACCTTATATTACCCATTCTTTTGTAAATTCCTTGTTAAATCAACGTTTTGGGTAAAATAATTTCATTTATCGTATGTGTTTCGACTTGTCATTCTTGATATTATTACTTATATCCGGATTCACATAATTACATAATGTAAAAAATGATTTATATATAATATATATTCATCATATACATATATATTATAGATCGATAAAAGGAATTAAATACACCGATCATGGAGGCGGTAGGTCGTACGTACGCATGAATGTTGTTTTCGTTTCCTTATTGAATTTAATGAAACTAAATAGATGAAATACATATATATATACATAAATCTAGTAGCATTATTATTTCATATATTTTTTTATTATTCATTATATAAACTTTATGATCAGTCATGTATGGTTAACATGGAGAATGAATCTAATCGCGTTGTGGAGACGGTAGTCCGTACGTACGCACGAGCGATGATATTGTTCCCATAATTATTGAATAGAATTGGAGTGGAGGTTATAATATATCAGAATCATTATGATGTTATAATAACCATATATTTCTATTCTTTACACCATTATACCCATCCATGTAAGGTGTTGGTGGAAAGACAGATTACACCACAGCGTGGAGACGGTATTCTGTACGTACGCACGCACGGTGATTTTGTTTTCTGTAGGATGGATAGAAGGTGAAATATGGTCATTTCATATTTATAATAACATATAAGTATATTATGGATACTGATGTTATTACTTCATAATTAAACAACTAAAGAAGAGGGAGTATAAGAAGAATGGAACTTGAAGAAAATGGTAGAAGGTATTACCTCTTTTTCGAAGTGCATCCTTTAAACATTCTCTTAGGGCACTAGAGTTGGTCTTTTGAGAAGACCAGTACCTCTAGTAGGTTTCTAAGGAAGTGGGGAAGTTAAATGGTCAGGGTTTGGCCGATCTTGAAGGCTCAAATTGGTGTGAGGAGGAGAGGGAGGAGGTGCTATTTTATAAGGGAGGAGAGGGGCACCTTTGGAGATATAAGAAATATTAGTTTATATTGAATCCCAATCCCACATAAAAACTTCCAAAATGAATCATATCCGAATATTAGATGATATAGGGTTTTAATATCATCAACAAATAAAATTTATACATGTTAGTATTTTATTTTAAACATTATCAACTTGATTTATCCTTATTTATAAATTTAATTTTATTTGTGGTAATAATATTCTAAATTTTAAATTATTATAAATAATTACATATGTGTTGTGAATTTTCAATAATTTGACACATTATGACATTTTCGACCATATGAATTTAAATTTATAATTTTTAAATATTTTTGGGATTTTAAACAATTTTATAATATGTTATTTTTATAAAATAACAATAGTGTCAATTTTGATACTATTCATTTATTTGAATTTAAATAAACAATATACAGAAGATATATTCGAACTAAAAGATTCAATAGATTCATAACATGTCATATTTATCTATAAAATTAGTGGAGGACATTAAATAGTTCATATAATATTTATTTTAATGTTTTTAAAACCATTTATTTGATATTTCTCTTAATAAAATAATTTCAACATCATTATTATGTCACATATAATGATAATTATTTAATCCCTAAAAATTATAAATAAACACATATGATGTAGATAATTTTATTAGATTTCTGGATACTATTCATGTTCGATGTTTCATTAAGTTTATCACTAAATTAAAATTATTATACTTATAAAATGTAAGAAAGTGACATGTTGTCACTTTCTTTCGTTTTAATAATAATTATATTATTTTCATGGAAAAAAGTCCATTAAATGAATCTAATCCGACCCTTAGGTGATATGGGTCGACATTTAGTCATCCAATAGGATTTTGGCAGGTGTTAGGGTAATTTTATAATCTTATATTTACCATTAATTACCCGATTTACCTTTAACTATGGTAAATAAAATTTACCGTAGTTACTATTCATAATGCCCAAAAATAAAAATTAGCCTATTAACATAATTTGGACCCATTGATTCCAAATATGGAATCCATTTTTCAAAATTCAAAACACATAAGTTGCAGTAATTAATTTAAAATTAATCCCGTTGTTAAGAAAATGAGTTTTAGAAGTTAAAACATTGTCAAAGATTGAAATGTTTTTACCTATGAATTCAATGTAAAATTAATGTTAATGAAATACACTATATTAAAAGGTGAAATATATATTCTATTTATACTTTAAAACCATTAAATATTATAATTTAACCATATAAATTCTTGCGAGGGAAAAATTTGTTTTTAATTAAAATATATCATGTTTTTACTATTCATTTAAATATGAATGTTATCAGAAAAATATCAAAACATTATCCAATGTAAATTATTATATCCTGATTCAAAATAAGAAGTTTATTTTGTAAAATTTAACTTATAAACATGTCAAAAACTATATTTAATGTGGATGCTCCATCAAAAGGCGGCAAAATTGTATTTTTTGAAAAATAATTATTTTACCCGAAAAAATTATTTTGTTCTTATACTGTGTTCTAGAAAATGTATTAGATGAATAATAATGTTATAAAATTCAAAATTTAGTCAATACTATTTATAAAGGCTAGTTCATAATAATATTATAACAATATATCATTGTTTAGTAAAACCTGGTATTCCGTACAACACATGCTATCGAGGAAGGTCGTGATTGCGTGTAATGCAAGCCAAGTCAGGGTTGCGTGTTGTGCAAGACTCCTTTATTGTTTTGTTATAACATAATCCAACCATTTTTCATTTATACATTGAATATATATATATATATACACTCAATGTTGCGTAGAATGACTATTATCAAACGAACTTGAAATTGTGTGTAACACAATCTTAGAATAGTGTTGCGTATACTGCAAGCTAATACAGTGTTGCGTATAGCACAATATAATCTTGTTGTAGCATAAAACACATGACATCAAATAAATTAAAAATAATACTTATCATAAAATATCAGGTTGTTACATGGGTGGTAGTCAATACTCAAATTAAGATCATTATCTAGGACCTTCTGAAGACTTATACTGAATTGTGATGTTAAACAGGGATCATGATATAAAAAAAATTGATAAAGGTACACCATGAAGTCTTAAAACTTCATTAATATAGAGCCTTGTTAAATATTCAAGTGGAAAATCATCTCTTATATCAAGAAATTGTGGTAATTTTGTATGACGGTTAACAATGAACCATATCACATCATTCTTTCTTGGATTCTTGGGTAGTCCCATGATAAAGTTTATTGTAATATCATAAAATGTCCATGTAGTAATAGGAATGGGTTTCAGAAATCCTCTAGGACGTTATCCTCCAGCCGTTAACTATTGACATACCAAACATCTCAACACATAATCAGCAATCTCCATCTTCATGTTTTCCCACCAAAATTTTCCTTTAGATCTCTATACATCTTTGTTCTAATAGGGTGTATAGAGAAATAACATCTATGAGCATCATCCAATAGTTCCCTCTTTAGCTCAGGAATAGAAGGAACACAAATCCACTATCTGAATTTCAAAATGCCACCTTCATATATGATGTAAATCAACTTCCCATCATTTACTACATTAATGTTATTCTAAAACACGTCATCATCATCTTGGGAACTTTTTATCCTTTCAAGTAAAGAAGGTTTGGAAAATATTTGAAAAAGTAGTGATGTGTTACCTTTCTTGATAATTCCTATATCCATATTTACTAGATCCATGAACAGAGGATCCCTTTTAACTCTCATCCTATTTAGAATTCTGTGGTCTTTTCTAATCAAAGCATCTACTACCATATTTGACATCCCCAGGTGGTAGTGTATTGTGCAATCATAATCCTTGAGTAGCTCAATCTATCTTCTTTGTCTCATGTTGAGTTGTTTATTTTAGAAGATATATTTCAAACTCTTATGATCCATATATATCTCAAAATTTTCCCCATAGAGGTAATGTCTCTAAATATTTAGAGCAAAGATTACCACTGCTAACTCAAGATCATGAGTTGGATAGTTTTGTTCATGAATTTTTAGGTTCCAAGATGCATAGGAAATCACTCTATCATTCATCATATGGACACAACCATGTCCTTTCATTTATGCATCGCTAAAGATCACTAATCCATCATTCCCTGATGGTTGAGTCAAGATTGGAGCATTCTATAATCTTCTCTTCATTTCTTTAAAAAATTATTCACATTCCTTTATCCATATAAACAAAACCCCTTTTTGGGTAAGCTTGGTCATTAGGTTTGAAAAATGCGTGAAGTTAGGAATGAAACTCCGTTAATAACCTGTTAAAACAATAAAGCTATGTACCTCAGTTATGTTCGTTATATTAGGCCATTCTTGCAAAGCCTTTGTCTTCATAGGATCTACAGATAATCCATCCATAGAGACAATGAGTCCCAAAAAGGAACTAATTGAAGCAAAAAATGACACTTTTTAAACTTCCCATATAATTCATTTCCTCTAAGAGTCTTTAGAATAGTGCACAAGTGATTTTCATGATCTTCATATATTTTTAAGTATACCAGGATATCATTAATAAACACCACCAAAAATTCATCCAAATATTCCTTAAAAACACTTTTAATTAGATCCATGAAAATAGATGGTTTATTAGTTAGTCCCAAAGGCAATAATGTAAACTCGTAATGCCCATAACTAGTTGAGAATGCTGTTTTTTGGAATGTCTTCCTTCCTTAGAATCAACTGATAATAACCAGATCGAAGATCATTCTTCAAAAAATATTGGGCTCTATGAAGTTGATCAAATAAATCATCAATATGAGGTAGGGGATAATTGTTCTTTATTTTTATAGTATTTATCTCCAGGTAGTCAATGCACAACCTCATAGACCCATCTTTCTGATTAACGAAAATAACAGGAGCTCCCCATAGAAAAATTCTTGGGTGAATAAATCCTTTATCATTTAATTACTCTAGTTGTTTCTATAGTTACACTAACTCCAAAATGAATATTCTATAATGGGTCTTTGATATGGTCATTGAACCTGGAATTAATTCAATAGAAAACTCAATTTCATACTCTGGAGGATGTCCAGGTAAATCCTCTGGAATGACATAAATATATTCTTTAAAAACATGAACATATTCTATTTTAACATTATTTTCGTCACCCATAGTTATTGCATTCCCTTACTCCTCAATAATTGAATTTAGTAGAGATACTGAGGGTGGATAAAGATGAGAATCAAATGACTAGTTTTCTGCTCTAAAGATAAGGGATTCTACACCATTCTCAAAAAATTTAAATTCATTATTCTTGTAATAGATCTTTGCATCATAATTTTATAACCAATTCATACCAAGAATTAAATCAAAGTCAATCATTGGTATAATTATAAGGTTAGGAATGAAATCACGTTTATGTGTTATGAGGGGGGACTAATTGATACACCTTTGTCACAATGATACATCCACTAAAATTTTTGACTGATAAATCCTTTATTAAATAAAATTGGACATATATAAATTTCTTGGAAAACTAGGAAGATATAAATTAATGAAATGATCCAGAATCAAATAAATCATTTTCTATGTTTGATGAAATGATTAAAGTACCTGCCACCACATCATTAGGAACTTTAATATCAGTAGTTGTGATCACATAAGCTTTTCCCTACTCCCTTTGCCTTTTCTGTGGAATGTTTCCTTGATGCTTTGGAAAATCCTTAGAATAGTGTCCCATCTCCTAAAAATTATAGCATTGCACATTATTAGCTTCCTTCTTCACCTTATAATCATGAGAAAAATAGCCTTTCTGTCCCCATTTGTAGCATACTCCTTTTCCCTTTAGGCAGGAACCAAGGTGTTTCTTTCCACAACTATCACAGGATGGAAATTCAACTATTAATTTTTTGTTGTTTCCTTATTTCCTTTTCTAGAGTTTTCAGTGTCCCACTTCTTCTCTTTCATTTCCTTAAATTCATAAGACATAGAAAATTAATTTTCTCTCTTAATAGCACATGAAACTATATATTTATATTATTAGAAACTCAGGGAGACCAGATCCCATCAGAGGAATGGCTACTGTCCATTTAATAATTGATCAATCTTGCTCCTCATATTTCATATGTAGTCCAAAACATGCATTTCAATCCTTGTGAAGTTAGCTTCATACTTTGCAACATTTTAATCTTCCTTCTTCATAAAAATCAGAAACTATATTTCCATATCCAATCAATGTTCACAAGGAAAGTATTTCTCTTGGAATATTTCATTAAATTCCTTCCATTCCATCTCTTCTATCTCTTCCTCCTCTATTTTGGTTTGGATTAACGACCACCACTAATATGCATCTCTTGATAAAAAATAAACTTCCATGATAACCTTCTCTCTTTCATACATCCTAAAGCGATAAACATCTCCTATAGGGAACTTATCCACTATTTATCTACAAATGGGTTTCTGTCCCATTGAATGATGGTGGTTGTATTTTCATAAAGCGATCTAACATAGCTTATCCATGTGGTGGATCTAGATTCTCCATACGGGTAAGGTTACTATTCATATCCTAAGTAAGTTTTCCCAGTATAGTTATAATTTTCTCAGCACTAGAGCCAACAATATTATATTGCATTGGAGTGAAATCCCTACATGGGACACACATATTCTTGTTGTTTCCATTCCTTCCACTAGGTTCCATTTCTAAATAATGGAATACACTGTGTTAGGGTATGAATCATAATGTTTAATATTAAATTAACAAAATTCTTATCATAAATTGAGATCCTACTCAAGGATAATTCCGTAACCACAAAAATGGTTTCTTTGAGAATAATTTACATTTCAGTCCTTCATAATGGATTGTAAAGAAATTATGAATTATCCGAAGCATATCCCCTCGGAGTTTCAATACCAAGAGTGTTGCAAGGTCCGTTGTCGTGTACTAGGATACCCCGGGTCAAGCCCAAAACTCCTTGTCTGATCTTTCAGTCCTAGGTACATCTATGCCAGAGCCACCTATTCCTGTTTGTATCCAGACAGGGACGTATTTTCTAGAAATATCCACATAATCTATTCCTTACCAAAATACCAGGAAGTTCTTTCATGCCTATCCTCAAATACTACCTTAGGGATTTTCCCAAATATATGTTTTCTAAATATAGTATCCAAGATTTCTACTAAACTTCCTCTGATACCAACTGTAAGGACCCGACCCCAATTGCTCAAAGCTGGTGCCTTATTTTATTACATTAGACGATAAAAAAGGAATATACATCCTGAAGGACAAGATACATAAATATAAGTTTATAATTACATCATAAAGGAAAATACATCACTAATTTGTTCTATTAGAAACATCAAATCCTAATAGATTATGCTAGAAAGTCATTCATATTTTACTTCTTCATATATTGGGAAAATGAAACATAAAGAATGGGTGAGATCAAATGCTCATTAAGTGTAAGAAATACAGTGCATGATAGCATAAACCTAAGACATGGTGAATAATTGAAACCATATGCCTTTAAAAAATAATAAACACGAACACATTAAGGTAGGAATATGAGTTGAGTAAATAATGCCATAAATTAAATGTAATCATGGGTATTCTACTAGTTGAATAACCACATGAACATCCAATTACTATCATAATAATTAGGGAAGGGAATATTCCATACATTCTGAAACATTATGTCAAGGACTCGGCCAAGACGTCTAAAAATGATTTAGGCCTCGGCCAAATCTACATATTATATTGGGAATGGCCTCAGCCAATTCCACCTCTATTTGTCTCATGAGACCTATCGATGCATCTGGGGGATATAGTGGGCCCCACCCATCACATAATAAGCCCAATTTATTCCTCATATGAGCGGGTATAGACATAATAAACATATACATTCATATTGAAACAAACATATGAAATGTATTTTACATTCCCATATCATTTAACATCAACACAAACGATTCTGAGTAAATTTGTCAATGGTTTTATGATAGAACATCCAAAATAAAACTAATCATAAACCATAAAATTAAATATTGTATAAGATATCTTAAAATAATATTCCCAATAATACATAATAATCAACAAGAGTGTTAAAATATATGAAAATACTCTTAAAAAATCAATGAGTAATTTTTTGAGATAAGTGCTCTTTTATTTTTAAATGAAGAGTTCATTTGGAAGAGTATTTGTATAAAACCAGAAGTAAAGTAAGATATTATTTTCAAAAAATAATTATTAATTTCATAAAGATAATGGTTTCAGAAAATATATTACAGAGTTCCCTGGAAAATATGTAAGAATTTGAGAAACTCCATTGAAACGAGCTTGTATTTCAAAAATAATTTTTAAAGTTCATTTTAAAATGTGTAACTACTCATAAAATAAGAATGTATTCTAGCTGGTGTAAACATATAGAACAATAAAACATAATTTATGAGGATTACACAATACTACATAATAACTTCACTGAGGAGAGTGGACAATAAAAGTATCCCGAATGAAAATGGATGTTCGGGTGAGAAAACCCTTATCGTAAGTCTGAATGTGTTCCACTCTTGAAATTAAGGCCCTGGAATATAAAATTAGACATATTAATAAATTATTTCTGAACCTAATACCCATATATTTAGTTTATCATAATTCTATTTAGTTAATTTATTTTCTTATTTATTATATTGAATTCTGTCGTTTCAAATTGTTTGTTTTCTTGATTTTCATAATTGGTTCACATGATTTTAAGTAATGGAGATCATGTGGAATGGTTGTAAATCTCCATAATTGAAATTAAATATTATTTATGGACATTAAGAATTTTTAATGGTCATTTCTATCATTTTGTTACGTGGAATGAGGATAAATCATTAGATGAAAACCACTTTGATTATTTTGGTGGTATTTGGTTTATTATGAGCTGGTTTGGTCATATAAATTAATAATATGTAATATACTGGTTCATGAATATTAACTAGGTAATAATACATATATTATTGTCTGTTTCAACCATAAGAAGGGTTTCATAACTAGTAATGAAGATGAAATTGAAGAATGAAACTTCGTCATCCACAAAGGATATAAATTGGAACCTCATGGACATTGATTTTGTATATAAAAATAAAATGGAGGGAATAAAAATATTGATGATGGATATTCAATTAATAAAATATAATTCTAGTATATAGATGATACTAGAGTTATAATGGTCAATTTTATAGGGGATGTGAGGATAGAAAATGAATAGATTTGAACTTGAAAATAAAAGAAAAGTTGAGAGATCACGTATGAAAATTCGGTAACCTAACATCGTCACTTAAAATTTCATAAAATGAATTGATATGAGAAAAGGGTATCTCTTGAAATGGAAATCAAAACGATAGTATGAGGAATACATAATATCAAACACCAACATTAGAAAATGGAAATTCAATGAGATAACATAAAAGAAGTGTTGACTAAAAGAGGAGGGTGAACAGTTTCCTTACCTTGTAGAGTAACTCCTAGAACATGAGGGTTGAGACATTAGGGGCTTAAAGATTCCTCGGTAGGACTCATAGGGAGGTAAACCCACCAAATATTCTAGGATGAGGGATTTGGAATGAATGAAAACGAATGAATGAGTGGGTATATATAGTAAAATAGATAGAAATTTTTATCAATTTAAAAACACACCTCATTAGTGGTTTTTGTAAAACCATGGGTTTTTTTAGGGTATTTTCCCCTAGTATTAGCCACTTAGGAAACCTAATATCTAATTGTACTGTACACAAGTCGACCAGAATTTTTAGTAATTATTACATTATTATGATGTCATTAAATATACAGAAAACTCAAAAATGTATTTTTACTAATCACAAAATTCAAGTATTATAGAAAGATCCCAAAAAATTTACTCCTACCATTTTTTGACGTGTAGAATTAAAAAATGAACTATATTTTTCAAAAATAAGTTTCTAAATATTATTAATTTAATTTTAAAATAAAATCATCGTTAATTTAAAAAATAACAATTTTAAAGGTATAATTAGTTTTACACATTGAAAAATTAATTAATATCTCATTATCTTATTAACTTAAGAAAATAAAATGATATCATTATTTACTATTAATAAGGGTCATATTAGTATTCATATTACTTTTCATAAAGGTATGTTACTATTCACCAAAAATCACATTTGTTCTATCAAACTCCAAATGACTTACTGGTCAAAACTCTAGAGGATTGTTTTTTTAAATACAAAACATAGAAGAGAAAATGTTGTGTTTAATAGATATATTGTAAAATGATTAAAATATTTATTTTCGAAACCATGGGGTGTTACACATTTAGTAGCATTGATAAAGGTGAAAACTATAGTGTGAAGCAGAAGAACACTACATTACCAGAAACATGCCCAGTGTGCTGTAACAACGCACTGCATCACTTGTAACAACAAAAAATTCCAAAATAAGATAAAAATACTAAATTTAAATGAAATAAAATTTATAAATCAAATAAAATTAAAAAAACGCTATTATATAGTATGTCCATTATTGTTCTTACAAAAATTGATGTAAATACTGAATTAAAAGGTGAATTTGGAGTCATATTGGTCACACTGTTCATCTGATTGAGTTACAAATGATCGATACATGTTAAAAATGACTAATGAGTCATTGAACCTAGGTAAAAAAATAATCTGAATGTATTTTCTCAGTTTTGAGTAGGAAAATAGTTTTTTAAAATTAATGACATTTTTGAATAAAAAGACGCGCTTTGAGTCATACCGGTCACACCATGTGTTAGATTGAAGTGTGGATTATGGATAAAAATAACAAATGACATAAAGATCATTTTTGCTAAATTATCAAGACAATCCAAATGAATTTTCATAGTTTTATGTGTGTGAGTTGTTTTTTAAAAAAAATATTAATGTCAGTTTTGAATAAAAAGATTCACTTGGAGTCATACCTATTACACCATGCATCAGATTATGGATCGGCTAAAATATACATGTCCCAAATGATTCATGGATCGTCTTCCTAATTTATCAAAACAATAGGAATGTATTTCCTCAGTTTTTAGTATGTAGCTTGTGGTTTTTACTAAAATTTCATTTTAAACTAGAAACATGCACATTGAGCCATACAGGTGGAATCATGTATTGTTT
The DNA here is from genome assembly GCA_963277665.1 of Viscum album. Classification (NCBI taxonomy): domain Eukaryota; kingdom Viridiplantae; phylum Streptophyta; class Magnoliopsida; order Santalales; family Viscaceae; genus Viscum; species Viscum album. The sequence continues at coordinate 786,072,926 of OY728157.1, forward strand.
TGACATGATAAAAATTCATACATGTGACAAATTAATTAATATTTTTTGTCCTAAATTATCAAGATAGTCCGAGTGTGTTTTCTCATTTTTTAGTGAGTGACACATTTTTGTATTAAAATTTCAATTTTAAAATGATAATGGACACTTAGACACCATAGTGGTCACACCGTGCATTATATTGTGGTGAAGTTTAGTTATAAACATAAAAATGTTCTCATGGAGAATTTTATTAAAGTACCAAAACAATCCAAATTCATTTTATAAGTTTTGAGTTTGTCATTTTTTTTGATTAAAATCAATTTAAGTTTTGAATAAAAATCTGCACTTGGAGTCATACCGAACACACCATGCATCATATTTAGGTGAGGATGATTGATACACATCCCAAATGACATATGGATTTATTTCCAAAATTACTAAATCAATCTGAATTCCTTTACTTAGTTTTAAGTATTTTTTCACTAAAATTAATTGCAGTTTTGCATGACAAGATGCACTTTGAGTTAATTTAATAACAAAATGTGTCATATTGAGGTACATCTGATTTTTACACATCACAAATGACTCATTGATAATTTTGATAAAGTATCAAAACAATCATAATGTGTTACCTTGGTTTTGAGTATACTGCATGTGTTTCTTAATAAAATTTTATTTTAAATTGGAAACATGATGTTTGAGCCATAAAGGAGGAATAATTTGTGGGTTTGACATAAGGTTGATTCATACACATCATAAATGAATTTTTAATGTTTTCACAAATTATCATGACAATACAAGCACGTTTGTTCAGTTTTCAGTGAGTGAAACTTCTTTCTATTAAAATGAAAATTTTAAAATGATAACAGACACTTTGACACCATACCGGTCCCACCATGCGTTGGATTGAAATGTGTCTGATTAATACATGTAACAAATGTCTCATGGATCGTTTTCCTAAAGAACCCAAATAATACAAATGTGTTTTCTTGGATTTTAGTATGTTAGTTATTTTTTGATTAAAATTAATGTATGTTTTTAATAAAAAGATGCACTTGGAGTCATACCAGTCACACCATGCATCAAATTGAGGGGTGGATGATTTTTACACATCTCAAATGACATATGAATCACTGTCCTAAACTAATAAAACAACCCAAATTCTTTTTCTTGGTTTTGAGTATGTCAAGTCTATTTTTTTCACTAAAATTAATGTCAGTTTTGAATAAAAAGATGCACATGGAGTCATACTGGTCACACCGTGAATTCGGTTGAGGTGAGGCAGATTTATACATGTGCCAATAGACCCACAGATCATTTTACTAATGTATCAAAAAAAATTACAATATGTCTCCTCAGTTTTGAATACTCAACTTGTGTTTTTTACTAAAATGTCATTTTAATATTGAAACACACACTTTGAAACATAAAGGTGGAATTGTGTGTGGAATTTACATTATAAAATTTTATAGAACTCAAAGTGGAATTTTTAATTTCAATACCAAATTATAAAGACAATCTGAGCACGTTTTCACAGTTTTTAGTGAGTGGCGATGTTTTCTATTAAAATTTCTATTTTAAACACATAATAGACACTTTGACACCATAGAAGTCACACCGGGCATCAGATTGTGATGCGATTGATTGAAACACCACCAACATGCCTTATGGATTATTTTCATAATGTACCAAAACAACCTGAATGTGTTTTATCAGTTCTGAGTATGTAATTTTTTTGATTAAAATTAATTTCTGTTTTGAATAAAATGATGCACTAGGAGTCGTACTGGTCACACCATGTGTTGGATTGAGGTGAGACTATTTGATAATAATCCCAATTGAAATATGGATCGTTTTACAAAAATTACCAAAACTAATTTGAATGTGTTTTCTCAGTTTTGAGTATGTCAGTGGTTTTTTTCACTAATGTTAATGTCAATTTTGAATAAAAAGATGCACTTTCTGTCATACTATTCACAACATGCGTTAGATTGAGGTGAAGCTGATTGATACACATCCTAAATGACTCTTAGATCATTGTAATAAAGAATCAAAACATTAAAAATATATTTCCTTGGTTTTAATTATGGAATTTTTTTGTTACTAAAATGTAATTTTAAATAAGAAACATGAACATTGGGCCATATAGGTGGAATCATATATGGCCTTGACTTGAGACTAAATCATACATGACAAAAATAAATTTTTAATCACTATCCAAAATTATCAAGAAAATCTGAGATCATCTATTTGGGTTTTAGTGGGAGATGATTTTTTACCTTAAAATGTCACTTTTTAACTATTAATGGATACTTTGAAACCATATCATTCACCCCATGTGTCTAATTAAGGTGTGGATAATTGCAACATTTCCTTAATGACTCATGAATAATTTTACTAAAGTAGAAAAACAATACAAATGCGTTTTCTCAATTTTGAGCATGTCACTTGTTTTTTTGATTAAAATTAATGTTTGTTTTCAATAAAAAGACTCACTTGTGTTATAACAATCACGTTGTTATTTTTATTGAGGTTTGGATGATTGATACACATAAAAAGGACATATGGATTGTTTTACTAAAGTAACAAAACAATATGAATGTGTTTTCTGAGTTTTGAGTATGTCAGTTGTTTTTTTCACTGAAATTAATGTCAATTTTTAATAAAAAGGCACACATGGAGTCATACCGATCAAAAAGTGCATCAAATTGAGGTTCGAATGATTGATACAAATTCCAAATGACTCACGTCTCATTTTTATAATATATCAAAACAATTAGAATTTGTTTCCTTGATTTTGAGTACCCCACTTGTGTTTTTTATTAAGATGTCATTTTAATGTCAGAAAAAACATTGAGCCATACTAGTGGCATTGTGTGTCGGATTAAGATCATATTGATACATCCACATAAAAAATAAATCATGAATTATTTTTCCAAATTATCAATACAATCCCAGCGGGTTTTAACATGTTTCAATGAGTGATTTTTTTTGTATTAAAATGTCAATTTTAAACTCATAAAGGGCACCTTTACAGCATATCAGTCACACCATACATCAGATTGAGGTGAAAATGATTGATAAATGTTCCAAATTATTAATGAATTTTTTCCTAAATTACCAACACAATCTGAATGTGTTTACTTAGTTTTGAGTATGCAATCCTTTTTTTGATTAAAATTAATGTCTATTTTGAATTAAAAGATTCCATTGGACTCACACCGTTCACACCATTTGTTGGATAGAGGTGAGGTAGATTGAAACCCATACACAATTATATATGGATCATTTCCATAATGTACTAAAATGGTTATGATATGTCTTATTTGTTATGAGTATGTTAGTTTTCCCCTAAAATTAATGTCTCTTTTGAATAAAATGACCCATTTGGAGTCATAAAAGTCACACTATGATTCATATTAATGTGAGTATGATTTATACAAACCTGAAATAAATCATGGATCATTTTCTTATTGTATCAAAATAATCAGAATACAATTACTCTGTTTTGAATATGCATGTTTTGTTTTTTAACAAAATTTTATTCAAACTGGAAACACACACTTTGAGCCATACAAGTGGCATCATGTGTGAGTTTTACATGAGATAGATTCATACACGTAAAAAATAAATTATAAATCATTTTAAAAAATTAACATCACAATCTAAGTGCATTTTTTATTTTTTTAGTGAGTGACTCTTTTTTTGTATTAAAATGTCTATTTAAAACCGATAATGCACTTTCACACCGTACTGGTCACACCGTGAATTGGATTCAGGTGTAGCTGATTACTACACTTCCCAAATGACTCATGGATCATTTAACTAATGTAAAAAAAAATATAAATGTGTTTCCCCATTTTTGAGTATGTCAGCTATTTTTTCATTATAATTAATGTCAGTTTTGAATAAAAAGATGTACTTAGATTCATATCGGTTAAACCATGCATTATATTGTGGTGTGGATGATTGTTACTCATCCTAAATGAAATATTTATCATTAATTTAATGTGGAAAACAAAATTAATCTGTTTTCTTGGTTTTGAGTATGTCAGTTTTTTCACTAAAATTAATGTCAGTTTTGAATAAAAAGATGCACTGGGTGTCATACCGGCCACACCATTTGTCATATTGAGGTTCAAATGATTTATAAACGTCCCAAATGAAATATAAATCATTTTACAAAAATATATAAACAAATAGAATGCATTTACTCAGCTTTGAGTATGCCACTAGTGTTTTAAGAAAAATGACATTTTAAACTGGAAAAATACAATTTGAGTCATACAGGTGGCATCATGTATGGGTTTGAAATGAGACTAATTCATTAACATCCCAAATAAAATATAAATCTCTATAAAAAATTATCAAGACAATCCGATTGTGTTTTCTAAATTTTTTGTGAGTGATTATTTTTTGTATTTAAATTCTAATTTTTATCTTATAATAGACACTTCAACACCATACCGGTCACGCCATGAATCAAATTGAGGTGAAGATGATTAATACACATCCAAAATGATGAATGGATCATTTTACTAATGTACCAAAGCAACCCATATGTACTTTCTATATTTTTCATATTTCAGTTGTTTTTTTATTAAAATTAATGTCATTTTTGAATAAAAAGATGCACTTGGAGTCAAACTAGTCACACCGTGTGTCAGATTGAGGTGAGGACAATTTTTACATATCACAAATAACATATGAATCATTTTAATAATGTACCAAAATAATACAAATGTGTTTTATCTATTTTGAGTGTCTCAGATTTTTTTAAATAAAACTAATATTAGTTTTGAATAAAAAGACGCACTTAGAGTCATACCTGTCAAAATATGCATTGGATTAAGGTGAAGATGATTTCTACACATCCCAAATGACTCATGGATAATTACGGGTTTTTTATGAGACTGAATCATACATTTCTTAAATTAACTACGAATTGTTTCCCCAACACATAATTCTATTAATGGTGGATTACTACTCTATAGAAAATCACTTAAACAAATGGTGAAAAAAATTATTTTAATAAGTCACCTGAAACACTTGTAAAATGGATATTATATTATGTTACATGAGTTGTGTGAAATTTTAAAGAATTTTTCTAAAAATCATTCATGGTAGGATCCGCATTCAACTTCATTTCCCAACAATTTTATTGTTTGGAAGCCATCACTTCTTATCCTCCACCACATTAGTCTCCACCACGGTCTTTTCATCTGCCTCCTACACCACATCATCCCCCGACTCTACCTCTGCATTTTGTTCTGTCTCTACCATTGCCTCTGCCTCTGCCTCCACCGCCGCCTATGTGATTTTCTAACAATTTTTTTGTTTGCACACCAGCGCTTATAAAAAAATATTTCCTCCCTTATTCTCTTCCTTGGGAAATAAATTGAAAATAATATATAAGAATTATAGAACTAATGATTCACATCCCAAATATATTTGGATTGTCATAACTCATACTAGATCACAGACATAGTAAGAAATCGTCTAATGTTTTCATTAGAGTACATTCTAAAAAAAAGTACGCAACCCAGCCATCCCTAGACAAATTGATTTCTTATTTTAAGTAATAAAGTTTTTAGGAATATTGTTAGTAATGAGAACATTTAAAAAAACTAATGACTATGAAATATATTTGATGAAATTATAATTAACTCTAGAAATTACCTGTTGGGGGATGTTGGTCTATTCATGATTAATGATTTCTATAATAAATTTTCAAAACATAATATCCACAATTAATGTCATTATCTTCTTTCAGACATGGAAAAACATTGATCAAAATAAGGAAAAATAACTATTTTTATAGTAAAATGTTTCTATATATATACCATAATTGTTTCCATTTTTTGTAATTCACTTGCATTAGCCCTTCATACACTGACTCCAATCCATGATCTAGCCTATATTGAGATACTTCTCTATCATAACAATATTATTATTAAAACAGATACTGAAAAATAATTCAATTTTTATCTATAAAATGTCGATTTAATTTTGTTAAATATTTATAATACACAGAATGTGTGGTTTGATGGCCTTATGTCCAAGCATTGGATCCAAACAATTAATATTTTTGGAGTCTATATTGACTACTATCTGACTCCAATGCACACTAAAAAACCGAAAACAATTAGGCAATGAAAAAATGGAAAAAATATTTTATGCGATTACATTGTATATTTTTACCTTTTCATTATAGGAATTAAAAAGTGTCTATCTCACAATGGTTTTTGATTAAACACTTTGAGTAACTGATCTTTTTCCCTCTCAATTTCATCGTTCTCCAAAGTATGTTCTAGAATAGAAATGATACAGGGATTAATGAATCGAATTTCTGCTTCAGATGATATTCCATTTATATAGTTTTGATATAAATTCCTATAAAAACTAATAGTAGTTATTAATTAACTTTAAAAAACATATTTTCTCACTATTTGTACATACGCATTATAAAATTTTTCCTTATGTATGTATTCACAATTGAGAATCTCATCCATTCATGTTTTAGAATATCATTTAGACTCTCGAGAAAAATTATGTTTTTCATAGAAACTAAATATATTTCTTCTTTATATTCAATTTATGAAATAGGGTTTTCATTAAAGTTAGAATCTGCATGAATTTTTAATGATAATAAATTTATCTTTTGAATTGGCTGGGAGAAGCTACACTGGGAAGGTCCTTTTGTTTTCTTGATCAATTCAATATTTTTTTTATTCTACCTTCCATTTCTCCACCAATTAATTCATCTATAATATCATACCACACTTCATACATTTTATAATAAAATATTACATGTTTTTCATATGATAAAATTTCTTAAATACGTACCTTATGTATTTTAATATGATAATAGTTCCATGCTATGAAAGCTCCAATAGTAGTTTTGACAGTTGTAATATCTAAACCATAAAGTGGAACTTGAAACTCAGTAGTCGGCTCATAATTTACCTCACTCTCATGTGATCTTTTGGGAGGGGTTGATGGTGTATCTAGTCTCCTGGGATATTATATGATGTACCCATCACAATGGGGTAATATGTGGGTGATGACAGATAAAAATCACATAAAACAATACCCTGAATATTTCTACTAATATAAAGTTATTGGAAGTGGTTTGATTCACATTTAAGAGAATGGTTAATTAAATAATTGTTTACCCTAGTTATGGTATTTTATGGGGGGGGATACTAGCTCAAAGCTAGTGGGATAATTTTGATCATGTGTGGATACTTTCTCCACCACCAGTTCACTTTAATCCTTTCTTCTACATTGGTCTACAAAACCAGAATACAAAATAATATCATGCATGGAGTATTTTTCTGTCTAAAATCATCTCATCATATTATATTTATCTTCACAAGGTTTTATCTTGTCAAAATATTTTCAAGGAGAGTCTCCCAAACCTAATCCTCCAAAATGACAATATTATTCAGGCCAATTCAAAGCTACTGAATGTATCTTTTCTTCTAGTACAGTTATTGTTGATTTTTGTGTCTAAACCATAGAAAAAAATATTAACATAAATAGATATTTTTTTGTAATATTGTAATAACACATAACAAATTACTGTTATTTCATACTGGCATGGGATGGAAGTGGATTCAGGTTTTGATTCATCAATCTTTATGTAAACAAAAGAACATATTTTTTTCATATCACATAATTAAATTGTTATTGTTGTTTTAAAATACATACCAATTTCATCTCTAATGAAGTGTACCACATCATTTCTTTTCGATAGGGGTATGTTTGTTTCGTTGTACATTTTCTATTTTCAGAACTCATTTTTTGTTTCATAAATTAATAGTTTTTAATCATGTTGGATATAATAAATAATTTCAAATAATATATTATCAAATGCAATGCACCTGAAATGATATACCATTGCAAAAATTGACGAAAACAATCCATATTACCTGCTTTGTATTGTGTACATAACTATGTGGTGGGTGGGGTTTTATTTTCCCCTTATCATCCCTAAAATGTATCTTCGTCATAAGGGTCTATAATACTCTATGGGATTTTCTAGTTTCCATTAAGACAAATTTACTATGGAAATATTCTAAATAAATGAAGTTTATAAGGAAAAATGAAAATTTAATCAACATTTCATTATATAATTTTTCAGAAAAATATTGAAACTAGATTGTAACATTAACATTATATCATTAAAAACGATCTCCTTCGTTACAGGTTATATGCAATTCCATGAGTTAATATCAATCAGTACATTCATCATCGTTTTGAACCCAAGATAACTAATGAATATTGACTTTTTCGGTTCAATAGGATCACCACATTGATTCCAACCAACCTCAAATTTTACACCCTAACTTATTTCCTTGAAAATTTAATTCAAAAATATGATGTTACGTCATTGATTTATTTTTCATCAATATGTTTTTGATCCCAAAATCATTCGGTAATTTCATCATCAATAGTCTATTCTTCTTCAGTATTGACAACATCATCATGTTCAAAACACATTATCTGCATGAGTAGTAAAACATTTAATTTTTCTTCGATAACAACAATATAATACACTTAATGTATACAATCCACAATTCCATGCATCTTGTATGAAAATAGATACTGTATTGAATAGAGATACAGTCAATCAATACAACAGTACATCTAACCTTCACTACCCTTATATAATATTCCATTAAATTCTTGATTTCTTTCTATCTCTTGATAATGGATGGACTCCCTCTTTCAAACTATCCTTCTTCCCATTACTTTGGTTCCCAATTTCATTGATGACATACCTACCAAATTATTATTATTTCATTTTTTTGTTGTTTTATATTTATCTCACATATTTTCTGTACATTTACTAAATGTTTCTTGAACTACTCTAACAAAAATTCACCCCATAGCATGTACTGGTTATCATTTAGGATGAATAATACTTAGAGTAGTTAAAACAATATAGAAGATATGGTGGATGAGTCTCAAGAAACAAAATGAAATAATAATTTTTTAGGAGATGAAAGTTGAGTTTCCATTGAGGTTAAAAATAACATAAATACAATTTTAATTATTTTATAAAAAATATTAAGAATATAATTAGGACGAAGTGTTTTGAAAAGTAACAGAGTGGGTCGTATATGAAAATGCATATCAAGAAATGAAACAAATTCATTAATTATATTTTGATTAATTTTTCATTGTCATTTTTTTGTGTTCTCAATAAGTATTAATTTAGGAGTATTAAAGGATGAAAGAGTTTACGAATGAGTTGGGATATGCAGTATTCAAATCCATGGTAGTGACTTTGATAGAGATTAATGAATACAATCCATGTGGGAGGTATGTCATCAAGGAGCTTTGGAACCACAATGATCGGAGTAAGGCCAGTTTTAAAGAGGGTGTACAATCCATCATCAATAGATGGAAGGAAATCAAGCATCTGAGGATGGATAAAATAAGGTTAGTGTAGGTTAGTTTTACTATAGTTTTGACGTATTATATCATTGTTCAAGAAAATGAAACATTTTTCATACAAGATTCATTAAACCGTGGAATATTTTCATTGAGTTTATTATATTATATATCAATATTACCGAAATAAATCCTTATTTATAATATCTCAATTCAGAAATATACCACATATTACAAAAATCTTATTTAGGTTTATCAATAGTAATAAACTTTGAGGAAACATTCTCATTGAATTTATGAAGTGATACCCATGTGTGCTTACCACTACTGTATAGAATTTACTATGATTACTATTTTACCATATGTAAAATAATATAGAATATTTAGGTTAATAACATTATGAATAATTTCAAATCCCAATCCCAGATGAAATATAAGATACTCATATATAAATAATTGGAAGATTTTATGTCTAAATACCATCAACAAGAGTATAATATACTAGGATTGTATATATCACTATAGAATAACCCTTTCTAGCATAATAAATAGAATACTCAACCATAAATAATCTACCAGTCATATATAATTACCCTTCATAGAATGAATAGATCAAAATGACCATTGGAGTGTCCCCAGCTAACCACGTCGATAAACAATGTTTCACATCAAAGAGACAATAAGGATTATAAGTGTCCTAGGAACCTACTTTGATGGAATCACTCAAAAATTCTCCTCAACTAGAGAAGAATTTGAATTTCTCCACTCTAATGGTCATGATGAAATGAATCTCACCCACATACATTTGAAATCAATTATGCCTACTCAAGGATTCCTCACCTTCCAATTTTGGATATTTATTTAATCCATCATATGATCCCTCCAAAAACATACATCCCTTTAAAGGGTGAATTTTTTAATTTATTCTTAGTTTTAATCTAGAAATATTATACACTTATAAATTAAATGAAAATATTAAATGCTACCATAATTTTTTTTATTATGATATATTACCATAAAATCATAGAGGAACCATTTATACTTCCCACCATTGAAAATTATACTACATAACTTGAAGTAGATCTATAATTACCTCTAGAACATAAGGATCAATATATTTTCTAGAATAACGAGTATGTTCATTGGCTCTTTACTATGAAGATATAGGGGTCAGAGGAGTGAAATATTATATATTAATATATAAATGAACATAATTTTTCCCTTTCAAAAAACAATAATATTTCAGAAGTAGGAACAAAATAATTTATATTAAATCTGTACCCAATGACACTCTGTCTCATTAATTTATTTTTTATAAGTATTTTCATACTTTACATTTAATTTAGATGATTTTAGAGGAATTCCATTTAATATAAGTATGAAACAACTAACTAATAGCATTGATAAAGGTTCTTCCTAAATAAACTCAATCAATTAATATGTTACATAAGCTTAATAATCAATAATAATTAAACAAGTATGCACTATTTATTTATTATCCATGCCCATACTAATATAAATTTATAATTGATTCAAGAAAAAATAAATTAAACGAAGACACATAAGAAGAAGACATTTCATATATTCTTACCAATTCTTACTATCCTAAATAAGATGCATGCGACCTGAGGTGACAGGTCAAAGAAAAAAACAAAAAAAACATAGAATTCATATGGTAACTAAAGTATACAACAAAATTATGATATCCAGATAAATTTATGGATTACTTCTTATTTTTGGAATATTTTTCTTTTCCTGATATAATGAATACAAATGTCCATAGTTTCACTCTAATTCCATTTTGTAACATTTTTGACCTAGTGTACCCAAATAGTTCCCAATTCAGGTTAGCACCTCACCTCAGACACACTTCCCAATCAATAATGTATTGTGTCAATGATAAGCGATATAGATAATTGGTTTTAGAAATGGGTTAACCTCTTTAATGTTTAACTAGACTCAATTTGAGCAAGCTGTAAAGCAAGCATTACCTTTACAGAATTATATGGTGAAAAATTGATTTTATTTATCCATACAGGCCCATACACATATGTTGACTAATATTTCTATATGAAAATATCCTTTTCTATCTTCTAAACCACTATCTATGGAGGAAAACAATGAAATAGGACCACTCATTGTATTTTAATAGTACAAATATGATATGTTTGTATCTTTCACGGTTAAGAACAGTGAAAAAAAACCAACCACAGAACCCAAAACATTAATAAATGATATGGGAAAATTATAAAATAACCTACATTGGATTTTAGCCTTGATTAATTTTAGAAAACATAAAGGATTCACGCTAGAATTAGATGAGTTCCATGAGATCTTGAGAATCCCGAGTGTCTGAGTCACATTTTGGGTTCTTTAAAATAGATCACGAACACTTTTAACAATTATTTCTAAAAAGTGATGATAAAGACCCCTTTTATCCTCACTAAACTGATAAGCTTTGATAAAAGATATCTTTATCAGTGAAAAAAGAGTGCTGATAAAAGACACATTTATTAGTTTTAAAGTTTTAGCCTTGATAGATATTTGTTTCAGGATAATTGTTTTAGTGATCAAAAATATCGATCTATAGGAGTGCTAAAACAACACTGATAAATAAACATTTTATCATCTCAAACAATTTAGCTTTGATAAAGGTTTTATAATTATAAACATTTATTATAATTTTAAAATTATTTAAATTTATATAATTATTTATTTAAAATTATATAAAAACTTATTTTAAAAATAGTAATTATTTCTTTATAATAATTATAAATATATAAATTAATAAATTTAGTAAATATAAATTTATAGATACAAATTTTTTTAAAAAATATCTTTATCATTATTAGTGGATATACAACCTTAAATACATGCATTTTAAAAATTTGTGAAATTGAATCATTCTAAATGAGTACACTTTAAAAATATTGAAAAAATGGATAAGTTTTATTAATTAAATATAAATTATTAAAAAAATAAGGATATATATTGAAGTGGATTAATTCACATTGAAAATAATAAAACATATCAAATAAATAAATATAAATAAATAATATAAGATGATCAACTTCAAAAAATAAAATAAAAAATATTAGAAATTAATACTCTAACTCTAGAATTAAAAAATAAATAAGTAAAATTTTTGGATTAAAAAACCTAATATATTAAATTTATTATGTTATAATGATATTCTAAAATATAATAAAATTAGAATAAATTACATAAATAATATGTGTTTGTGTTTCTATATATTGCATAAATTTATTTGTGTGTGCATTTGTATATAATAATGCATTAATTACATATATATATGTACGTGAAATCAATGTAACATGATGTTTGATATATGTTAAATTGAAAAAAAAATTAAAAATGAATAAGAAATTAATTTTTTGTAATTAACATTTTATTCATTTTATCAATAATTAATGTTTATTATAAAATGTTTAATAATTTTTTAATTTACTTATTTTAAATATATTTTTTAATTATTTCATTTTATTAATTATATATATACATATATATATATATATTTAATATATAATATGTTTTATTTTTTAAAAACTTATATATATGTATATTAAATTGATTCAATTTAACGATAATTATTTAATTAATGAAATTTCTAAATTTTTTTAATTTTTTTAATTTTCATTTTATTCTGGAAATTTATCAGTGATGGAAATGCACTGATAAATGGTACCCTTTATCTGTGCTAAAAAAGTCCCTGATAAATGGTGACATTTATCATTGATAAAATAAAGTGATGATAAATGTACCACTTATCATCGCTAAAAAACTGCTAATAAAGGTTGGCCTTTATCAGCTCTTTTTTTACCGCTGATAAAGGGCTAACCTTATCAGCACATTTTTATAGAACTGATAAATTCCAATGTTGTTAAATTCATTTTTATAGTAGTGAATAAATTACATTAAGATCGATATTTTTATTTATTTTAACTTAAACAACTTGGTGTATGTCCGGTATGTTTTCATGGGAAAATGACCAAATCCCCATTTAGTGGAAAGGGTGAAAGAGCTATAGTACTTCTTGAGTTGGTTTATAGAGATATTTGTGGACCATTTATAGTTTAATATAGGGGTGGGTACTCACACTTCATTATTATTACTAATGATTAAAGCATATATAAATATGTTTTCTTAATGAGGTAAAAATCAGATACCTTTGACAGATTCAAGGAATATAATAATAAGGTTGGGAAGCAGGTTGGTAAGAAGATTAAGAATCTTTGCTTATACCATATAGGAGAATATTTTAAACAATACTTCATTGATTACTTATGAGATATTTGGATTTTATCGAAACTCACTCTTCTTTATACACCATACTAGACTAATTTAAGTAAAGTGAAGAACCACACCCTATTAGATATGGTGAGATCAATGATGAGTCATATGAGTATTCCATTATCCTTTGGGGTTTATGCATTAGAGACATCATAACATATACCAAACTAGGTGTAAACTATTGTAAAAATTGGTATTTCATATAAGCATTAGTGTGGAAGGAAATATGAATTGTTAAATTTACATTTTTTGACTTATGAATCATTTATTAAAGCATCTTTGGGTAAAAAACATTCTCCCTAAGGAAAAATTGTACCTTTATATGAAACCCTAAAGAAACATGGATATATTTCTTATACGAACCCTTAAAAAAATGTTAATAGTGGAAAGGCACACTATATTCCTTGAGATGGAGGACATATATAAAACAGATGGTGGGAGTGTAATATACATTGATCAATTCAAGTCTCCAGATTCAATAGAGTCGGAACATGAAAAAATTATACCAACCTCTATAGAAGTGGATATTCCAGTGACACAAGTACTCTGTTAGAGTACGATAGATGTTAGAGAACAAGAATGATATTATTTTTTAGTCATTGAGGATGGTTACTCATTATTAGTTGATAATAATGATATTGTAACCTACATGAAAGAAGTAAGGGGAACAAAAGATGCCAAATGTAAGGAATATAAGAATTCTAAACGGAGTCAACACACCAAAACCATATTTGGTTTTTGGTAGATCCTATAGTGGATGTAAATCCTTCTTTTAAACGGGTATTCGATAATAAACTGGACATGGATGGAAAAATAAATACCTATAAATGATGATTGGTTATAAAAAGTGATTAAATAGTGTCAATGCATAAACTATAATGAAATATTTTCACCAGTCCCCTTCCTAAAATACGTCAAAATTATATATTCCATTGCATCTTACCATGCCTATGAGATTTGGAAAATGGATGTAAAAATATTTTTTCTTAATGGAAACCTTTAAGAATTGGTCTATATGACACAATAGGAAATGATTGTGACTTTATAGAATCCCAAACAGGTATGAAAATTGTAGAGATCTATTTAAGGATTAAATAAGGAATCCATGTCACAAAACATTAAATTTTATGAAGCCATAATGTAATTTGGTTTAACAAAGAATGAATGTGAGCTTTATATCTATAAGAATTTTACAGGGAGTGTAAATTTTTTTCTAAAAGTTTAGATTGCTAAAATAATACTTTTTGGAAGGTAAATACCGGTCTTATAGTATGTTAAATCCAATGTGAACACAAGATTCTATATAAAGTGATTAGGTAAAGGATTATATTTTATTTGGATCAGTATCCACCACGATAGAACCAATATGATGCGTGTAACAATTCAAAGTACATGTATTTACAAGATACTAAAGGGAATCTGTATAGAAAAATACAAGAGGGGATTGTCTCTTGCATAACATATAATTCATCTATGTAAGAAAACATTTCCTCAAACACATGAGGAGAGAAAGATGATGGAAAGGGCTCCATACACATCAGTGGTTGGGTCAGTCATGTATTGTTTTCTATGTACCCCACTTGATGTCACCAATGCTTTATGTATAATATAAAGATATCAAGATGGCCCAGGTGACTTCCATTGGATGGTAATAAATACAATCCATAAGTATTTTAGGTATAATAAGGATATATTCTTGGTCAATGGATTAGATAAGGATCTATTAATCATAAGAAATAATGATTATAGTTTTTAAATAGATCATAATGAAATATAATTTTATTCGGGTACATATTTACTCTCAATGGAGGTGTTTTGAGTAGGAAGAGATCAAACAAATTTGTGATCACAGATTCTTTAGCAGAGTCTAGGTATATCACATATTTCGAGGCATCTAAGAATTGGGTTGGATATGGAATTTCATCCAAGATATTGAAATGGATACTATTAGTAAACACCCTATCACTCTCTATTGTGATAATACTATAGTGGTGGGTATTTCAAAGGAGACAAGGTCACATAAAAGAAGAATAATATACATTAAAAATATCATATATTGAGTGATTTCTCTCAGAGAGGTGATGTCATTTTGATAAAAGTTTTCTTAGAACAAAACATAGTAAAACCATTAAAAATCATTAAATTATTAGAAAAGAGATCATCATGTGAGATAATGTTAGCTAAAATTCATTATTAGATCGATACAGTCCATGTTGGATTCTTATGGAGTTGGTATCCTAGAATCAACATTATTTTACTTAATATTTCATATATATTCAATCAAGTGAATATTAATTAAAATATATTGTAACATATCATTCATTATTCAATGAGACATTAATGTACTGTTGTCATAGATTATCTACCCCATTAAAAAGTGCATAAAAGTTCCCACTATGTTGAGAACCATAAAATGACATTATGATATCCTTAAACCGTATTGTGTGACTGAATAATTATCACTAATGAGGCAGATAGTATATTTAAGGTTTGGTGTAAGTAATCATAAGAGAATGAGACTTCAATTTAGGTAGTTCACACATGGTAATCTCCATGATGGGAAATTATGAGAACAAAATTTTTTATAGGAATTCAACATATTTGTATGTATTGAAAAACTTCTATTTTTAATGATCCAAAATATTGTTTTTTATTTTTCTAATGATTACTGTTTTATGATAGTAAACTATTTTCTGGAAAATATTTGAAAATTGTATAGTTCGAGATCCACCGTCTCCATATTCTATTATTTATAATTAGTTATCATTAGTTGAAGAATAAATCATCTCCAAGACACAATTAGTTCAATATGCTAATTATAGTTTATCCCTATGATCTCCATGTTCAAGATTTCGGTTGTGCTTATTTTAAATGGAGTTACCACCACTATAATGTAGAGTTACCCTCTATAGATGATATCATTGCTCAATGAACTTGTTAGTACAAATGGATTTAACACTGAGAAATGAAACCATTTCCTAATACTTCAACAAGACAGATTTACATCAAGTTCAATAGTGCTACATCTAGATAAATCATCTGTTCTGATGAATCTTCTTCAAGGAAAAGCTACTACTACTACTACTATTAGTTGGATCTACATCAAAGGGTTTCGACCACCAGGTTCATATACCATCGTAAAATACTATAATTCTAAAGTGATACCTCCAAAATAACTACTATCAGATAACAATCCATCAGAACATTCTTCCATTTAGTAAAGATCTATTTTCAGTGAAGTTACTTCTAGAGAGCTAACATAGCTGTCCAAAATAAATTTCAAAATAATTATCCAAGGGAAATATTATTCATTTAATACTATATAGAATCAAATGGATTTAATATTGATTATTTATAAACATATCCAGGTGTTTATTAAAGAAAAATTCCAATTTTTTTTTAAACTAATTTCTTAGTCTGTGAATCCAAATTTTTCTATTATTATCTTGTAATAGATAATGGGACCTGCAGTACTATACATTTAGAATAATTTACCTCATGCACATGTGATATTCTTGGATATAGAAACATAGAATCTTATATGATAATAAAAAGAGAATATATAATACACATGTGTGTAGAAGAATCTTGTGAAATTAAATATTGAAAATAGAAGTCTTTTCCAGACTTCTAAGACCCCCTTTTTCTGACAATTTCTGTTAAAAATGTTCGATCTCATTCCATATAAAAAATAAAGAATTCTTAAGAACATAATCTATTATAATTAATAAGAACTACATTTAATCACTCCTAATCTCTTTCTCTTTCTGTTTATTATTTTCATTTGATCCGTGTTAATGTTTTACCCTGTTTATTTATAAAACACAGTCTCTAACTCTAAACTAGAGAGTACATGTCACACAATATCTATATTCTTATTTTGTATTTCTATGAACTATCGTGGAAGAGTTTATGTGTGACATTCACTTTTTTTATCCCATGTATACCTGTAGAAGAGTCTTTATTTCTGGACAAACTTTTGTGCTATTTTTTTTGTAAAAACAATCATGTTGTTGATCAGTTTGTTTTATGAACACCTTAGCAGTGGTTGATTCATAATTATAGGGGATAAAATCACATATTAATACCAAATCACATATTAAATTCTTATTTTGTTTATTTTCTATACTTTATTTACTTCTCTACTTGTATAGTATTCTTTAATTTAAATCAAATTAGTTTTAGAATTATAAACTTCTAAACAAAACAATACCCTGATAGTTAAAACAAAATAGTGTTTTATATACAGTTTTTTAAATGACTAAACTAATTTAAAGGGAGAAATTATTTTCCAAAATTATGTTAATTGGGCTATGATGTAGTTGTTGAGAATATTTTTCAAAGATCATATTATATAGTACTATTATTCTTATTAACTATGTATTTTTTATAAAATTTGATGATTTATTTTTTAAAATATTTTTAAACAATATTTTTTATTGGAAACTAAATTCATCCCCTCTAAAGTAATCTAGTAGGACAAAAAATTGGTATTGTATCCACTTCAAAAATTACTTTTTTATGATGATCTAGTTTTACATTAGGATATTAAATTTCTATATTAACTAAATTTATAACTTTATGAATAATAATAATAATAAATTAATTTTCACTAATCAACCTCCTTATTTTAATAGATCTAATTTTTATAAATGGAATATTTAAATGACAATTTATATAGAGAACATGAAATTTAATATTTGGAACGCTATTGAAGATAAATATAAAATACCTAAATCTCATAGAAAAGATTAGAGTGATTATACTAAGGATTACTTTTATTTTATCTATAAATATATGAATTATATATACTATGTATTATTAGGGAATTAATTTAACAAAATATCTTCTTATAGTACCACATTTGAAATTTTGGACACGTTGGTTATTTCTTATGAAGGAACTTCATCTATTGAAGAAATGCATTTGAAAACATATAGTATTTAATGTGATATTAATAAGATGAAGGTAGATGAATAAATTATTGACATGTATATGAGTTTTAATGAAATATTAAACATAATGCACACACATAGAATGGATACTGCTGATAATGATATTATTATGTGAATTATAAGATGTCTACCAAAAAATGGAGAGGATCATCTGTTTCCACAAGGGAATCATGTAATATTATTAAGTTATGAGGGAAGGATCTAATTGAAAAAATTATAAGTATGAGTATGAAATTAAAGTGAATAAGGAAGTAGTTTTTGAAACCAAGAGGAATTTAGTATCCTATAACACTTATGATTTAAACTGAAAAGAGTATATCAAAGTTGAGAGTTCATGTGATGAATAATCACATCTAGAAAGTAATAAAGAAATTGGTAATTTAGCTCAATGTTTCACAAAAAAACTATGGGGATAATATATGTTTTATGATAAAAACATTAGAGTAAAAATGATTTAATAGTTTTAGTAAGAATCTATGGTATCTTTAAATTGGATATTTCAAATATATGACTGGGGACTACTCATGTTTCAAGAACCTAATCAAGGCTGATAGTGGACAAGTCACTTTTTTGTGAAAATGTCTAAGTAAAAATGATTAGACTATGCCAAAATCAGTGAATCTAGTATTTTTTTTAATTTCTAATCTTTTATTTTTAGATATATTAATGTATAATAAGAATATCATTTTATAATTTTGTGATGATGGTGACAATGTTATTTTTGAAAACAATGCTTGTAATTTTTTTCATTCCAAACATGATTTTGTTATTACTTTTCTATTAAATGATATTGTTTATTCTCTTTTTTTTGAATTCATTATTTTTTCATAATATTTAATTTTTATTTACATTTCATAAATAATCGTGGATTTGGAATTAGAGAATAAGACATTTCTATATACACTCTTTTATAAAGATAACATGTAAATTATTTGTTTAGGATCTAGATAAACTAGGGCTCCCAACAGAAAATGTCTAAAATCCCCATCAAAAGGGAATGTAGTAAAAAATATATTTCAAACCAAATAAAGAAGTATTAACTTCATAACCATTATAGTTGGTTCACATGGTTTTTTGGGTCATCTAGATATTTTCGTTTAGTTTGAAACAATACTATAAAATAAAGCTCTAGTGGCAGTTTTGAACCATGGATATAAACCCAAAAACAATGGATATAGGTAATAGACATAGTTTTATAGGCTGTGGCACCAATTGGTGTGGAAATATGCCCAAAACTATAGCCACAGTTTGAACTGTGGCTACAGGGATATAACCACGGTTATGAACTATGGCTTTAACTTCATCCACTCAAGACATATAACCACAATTTTTAATTGTGGTAGTAGGTTTATTGCTATAGTTAGATTTGTGGATATATCTCTATTTCCATGGTTCAAACCTATGGCTATATGTTTCACAATGGAAGTCCTATAGACACGGGTTGGAGTTGTGGTAGTATTTCTATTTCCACTGTTTGTATAGTGGCTATAGCCAATTTCAACAGTTCAAAACTGCAGCTTGTGTTTCTACATTCCATAAAATAAAATATATTACAGCCTCTTATTTTATTCTAGTAGCTTCCATAAAAAAACAATCAGTTTCTTGAATAGATAAACCCAAAAATTATTACAAAAAAAACAAGACCACAACTAGATACAACCACAAAAAATAGAGTAATGAATTTCATTTGGATCGGGAAATAAAAAATAGAAAACTGTGAAAAAATTAATAAAGGAACACCAAAATTTTCATGTAAACAAGGTAAAATTTTAAGTATAGAGAAGTGAAAAGAAATGTCCATGCAATAACCCTAACCAGTTTGATGACTGGTTTATAGTGGATAGACACCATCTCAAGAACTCATGAAGCTATTATGTTATCAACTATAGAAACAAACATAAAAAATGGAACCATAACTCTACAACATCACCATAATTCTGAGTCTGGTTTATTATAGATGTTATCAAATTATCTTGGAATCCCAATCTGTGAACACATTCAAAATTTAGACAATGAATCAGTAATATCTCTTCAATAAAAAAACAGGTTTCATTTAAATTATATTCATAAACAATATAAATACCCATAATAAATCATCAAAAAATAAGACATATAAATTATTCAATAAAAGGCTTGTAATGGTTTTTTGAAATTCAAGATGTAACCCTTACGGAATACAAAATGATATTAAAAACTGGTGATCAATGTTCATAAAAATATAGTACATTTTCATAAGAATAATGTGACGATGGTGTGTGTAGCCTAGGGGGGAACATGGTGCTATAATAGAATAAAAAAAAGACACCAATGATGAGTTAAATATTGAAGAATCAGTTGCTACAATGTGGGTTAGAAGAATGGTTGAAATTACTGGTTATTAGTGAATAGTTGATAAACTCTATAAAGGTATGAGGTCTAGGTCAAGATATAGTCAGAACATTTTGAAGGATTTCAATCAATCAATGAGGAAAATGACAACATTGTGATGAGATTGTTACCAGAATTTAGTGACACTACCTAAAGAAAGCAGTATCATGATATGAGGGTGTTGCAACATAAATAATCGATATAAGAAAAATATGATTTTGAGGGATCATGAAGTCACACAGTGAAGACATGAGTGATTCCCTTAATCAAGGATGAGGAAAATTTAGTATTACTATCTTTTACAAGATGTCTGCACTATGAAGTTAGTGATGCACCGTGATGGGTATTTAAGGTGTATAGGTTGTTTTTTCTATATGACATGTTGTTAAGTAGGATATATACAAATTATAGGGTATCTAGCCATGTACAAATCCCACCATGGAGGAAGTGATCATTCGTGAGAAATATTTAGTGTCACTGATGATTAGATGATCCTACAAGATTTTGCAGGGACATAAATATAAGATAATAACTAAATTTCTTGAATTAGGTTGCTGACTCAAGATTAAATGTAAAGGAATATGTCCTATAATGAAATGGTATAATTTCCGAAACATCTCACTACTAATAAAGGTGCTACACTATGACCAGAATTTTTCTAGAGTCCAATTTAAAACTTATCATTGTAAATTAGAAAGGAAGAGAGACAGAAAGGATAATAGGAGATACTATAGAGAAGAGGGGGAGTTCTACTTCAGTAATAGAAAAAAGGAGGAAGAATAAAATATCCTGGATTTCGTTTAAATGAACATTTTCTGAGGTTCTTTAAGAAGAATAAGGTGGAGTAGATCAATTCAAAATAGTAATATTATTCAACGGACATATATATTCAAAAACGTTCATGGGGGAAATGAATTTCATAAGTTTTTAAGAGTATTAAGATTTTAATTTTCTATTAAAGTTTTAAACATGAAGGGTTAGTGTGTTTTCTCTATATTAAAAAATAGGAAGTGGATGGAGTGCTTCAGGAGCATCAACAAATAATTATTTCATTATCCTTAGATTAGATCAATTTTATATGTCGCATATTTTTTGTTTTATCACTTTATTCAACTATGATAGAGGAAATACTATTAAATTTTTGGAAATTATTGTATGAAATGATCTATTTAAAAATTTAGGGTACCCTGATTCACTCAAAAACTTGAGTACTACAACTTGTTTAGACCAAGAAATGAATTGGCCATCTGGATAAAACATTAATAGATGTGTCAGAATTATTATTCTGTTATTTATTCATCACTATTGGTTAGTGATATGATTGGATTATTTATTAAGTGAGATTATAATCCTTGTAACTTATGATTATAATGGAAAGTGTAGTAGTGTTCTCCCATTTATATAAAAATTACATCTGAATGTTTGTGTGAGTTGTGAGTTTGTATATAGTGCATGAAAGGTTGTATTTGTTTGTTGATTTAGGGTAAGGGGGTTTCATCCAATGTTATGGTATATCATACTCATTGGATTCTTTAAGATGTAGGAAGTTATGTATCTTCAGTTTTCAACTATGTTGGATATTTATTTGAAAGAGTCAAGAATATCGATATTCAATGATTATAGTGGTATGAGGTTCCCAAAAAGTGGTTTCAAGGATTTTGGTCCCACCTCTCTCACAACACACTAAAAAATATCTTACATAACTCTACCTCTTTTCCCTAGATATTATTTCAATTTTAGAGGGTGTTTACCGTTGTCATAAGGAATAATGTCAGATGATGGTAAGGACTGGATATAAAACTTATATGGATTTGAATTTCACTTATAAATGATACTAATGGAGGAATATATCATTCAAAATGATGATTATGTTTCATTGATTGAGGCCAATCTTGTTTAAATAGAGAAACGAGAGTGAGAAACGTTTAACTGGGATGCACTTGTGTTAGTTTTTATGTCATTGGCTTAGAACGTATCCTTTAACATATAGGGACGTTGAAATAATGGTTGAGTTAATGAAGGATCTGGAAGACATGTAAAAGAAGTTGAAAACACTAAATAATGTTTTCATGGTGTTGTGGATTTTTAATATGAGGCTATCGAAATGTATTTTAGTGTTACATTATGTAAATTATTTCAATGTGATTTGATATCATCTAGAATCTGTCTACATAATGTTCAATGATGATGTTTGGATTTTCTATTACTGTCATCATTTCTATAATTATGTTACTTGATATTATTAAAAACTATAAATTCCTAGGTGAAAACTAACATTATGGTTGAGTATGTTTATAACATTATTATGAATTAATGAATCACAAGGCGGGATAATAATGAATGTTGGGATCAATGTAAAAATTCAAAAAATTCTAATTTTTCATGTTCAATATCAAATAATGTAACTGATTGAGGTAATGAATTGTTACTCAGTGTCAAAATTCCAATAGATTCATGGGTTATTGACTTTATAGTGTCATTTCACTCAATTATGATCGAGGTATGTGTAGCCCATTATATATCTGGAATATTTGGAAAGGTTCTCTGGTAAAATGATGATGATCTGGACGTTGCGGTGAAATGTGATGTTAAAATATGGACAATGAACATAAGATTATTGGGTTGAAATTAGTGAGACACATCCTAGGACTATATAATAACTTAAATTTTGTCGGTTATCAAGATAGATAAGTATATTTCACTAGATTCACAAATGGAGTTTTAAATGTGACTCAAGGATCCATCGTTGTGGCATGAAGAGTAAAGAATGTTAATCTATATCTACTTGAAAGATTATATTGAGTGGTGATTTCAAGAGAAACCACATATAGAAATCATGACTTATGGAATTTCTATTTCAGACATCTTTATATAAGATTTCCATGATTTAAATAGGGATTTTTTAGTGAAATAAAAGTCATAAAATCTAAAAATAAAAGAACAAGGAATTGAAAAACAATATTAAAATAAGAAATAGGGAACTCACATGGATGTTTTATTTAAAGTTTGATTATGGATTCTTTCTATAGATGACGAATGGACATCAACACTTGAACCCCCTGAACCTTGAATAATTATAACAATTACTATTGAGGCATAGATTAATATTGAAAATAGAATTTAGAGGAAGAAATTATGTTCATTTTTCAAAAAGAATGATTAGTCAAACACCCCCTCCATTGAAAATATGAAAAACATATTTATGTACATGAAGAACGTGATGCAGTAGGAGACCAAATATTGAAGTGAAGGTTTCTTCTCTAATATAGATCCAACATGTCATGAATTTTCAATTCATGCAATTGGGATGTGGACCATCCAATTTAACATCAAACATCGATGAAATTAAATAAGAAATTTACATTTTACACAATTATAACATAATCATATGTAATACATGCTCATCAAATTATGGTTTCCAAATTTATAAAAAACCATTAAGACAAACATAACATAATTTATAGAACATCATTTTTTTCTAGATACATTAGAGAGAGGTGAAACCACTTCTATGTTTTGTGGGATGATCATTTTCTTGGTTTTCAAATACCTATGAAAAGAAGTATATAACTATTGCATGGGTGGAAAATAGGTAATTTTAATAAAATTCTTGGTAATAGACCATGTATATTATTTTTCATAGAAAATACATGCCAAGTAAATTCTCTCTTAAATAGAAACTTCTGACATGTAACTAACACTATTGATGAAGACAATAAATTAGAAAAGGTTGATGAATGAGAGAAACATCTAACTGAAAGTAGGCCAAATACATCCCATGAAATTGAAATGAAAGAAAAATTTCCACACCAATTAGATGGTAAGATAAATAACAGTAGTGACTATATCCCAATCATCCTCATTTAGAGCCTTCATAGCCTTGGCCCTATAGGCTTCTGCCTATGTCATCACCAAGTCAGTGTCCTTTATTGGTATTCTTCATTATCGAGATTGCATTAAAAAATTGTAAATCACTTAAGACATTGGAAATGTAGTTATGATATTCAAAAATACATCCCCTTTCCAAAAAATACCCTACCCCTAAAGGCTACCACCCCCCACTCCCCCACCCCCTATGGGGAATGCCTCCTTATCCCACCCCATATAATAGGCCCCCTACCTACAGTTTCCCCTCCCCTCCTCTACCTAAAGTATCCCCTCCCCCAAACCCCTGCCTGCAGACCCCTCCCCTCCCCCTGACTTCACCCAACCACCTTCCTATAATATCCCCTCCCATCCTATCTATATCTTCCCCCCCCCCTTCATATAGCTTCCCTCATCCCTCCCCTCCCCCAGATTGCAATGAAACAACCCCCCCTCTAGCCTGTAGATTCCCCTCCCCTCCCCTTCCCCCTTCAATCAGCTCCCCTAACTACAATGCAATATCCCCACCCCTCCCATCCCTCTGGCCCCATACCCTCAACCCCCATTCCCCCATCCCCCTTCCTGCGACATCCCCCTCCCCCTTCACTTACCACCCCTCCCCTACCCCATGCCTACAGCTGACCCCCAACAGAAGACCCATAAACAATTAAAAATAAGAAAAAAACATTATTGTATTTCCCCAAAATAAAATTTTCATATAAATCATTGAAATTTTACAATAGAAAAAGTTTCAGGCATCAACAATCAAATACATGCACCCTTAATTTCTCACAAACATGCATCAAAATTTATAAGTAGAAAACTCAATAATAAAAGAAAACAGAAGAAACCAGCATATGTAAATTATTTTTATTATTTAAGTCCATATGTTCCATAGAATATCAATAGATGTATTAACCATTCCAGTGAGAAGTCCAGAAAAATCATATATCAATTTCTTTGGGTCATGATTTAGACTTTAATCATCAATAGCATTTCACAATAGATCCTTCCCGATGATATTTATTTATCACATAAAATTTCACTATAAACTTCATTATTTTTGTAGGATACATCCACCAACTCAGAATAGGACCACCAAAAATAACTTTTGTGGAAGATGAACAGTCATATGTAACATACATGTGAAATATTATGGTGGGATAATTTTATTCATTTCGTAAAGAATAATTGGTGCATATAACTAAAATTTCTGAACAACACTTCTTCTAAGACTTCTGGCACAATGTTCTAGATAAAAATTAAATAACTTAATCACATGATGTAAAAAATTAAGTGATCTAAATGTTGAATGGAAATGGGAATCGAATCATGTAACAAGACATGATAATCTTGGGTTTTAAGAGATTTTAGTTTCACATCTTCTGTATTCGCCATTGGATAAAAATTACATGAATATCCATATAAAACCTTTAAAATTCCAAGGCCAAAAGAAATATTTTCTTTTCTCAAATTGTCATTCAATAATAAGGAAAAGGGACATTCAATTTATTTTGACCAATTAACTCAGGATGAAGTCTTGCTCTTATATGCCAATCCATAAAATCATGAAGAGACCTCTAATCATCTTGTTTTTTCAATTACATTTAAAATAATATCATGTAAAATCTCACAAATGTTTTTCTCGATCTGTAGAACATCCAAAAAATGATGCAATAAATTCAATGACCAATATGGAAACTCAAATAATATTCTTTCACTTCTCTAATGTCTATTGGAATTTGAATTAACATGCTTTCACTTTCAAATATTTTATTGACTTTTTCCAAGAGCATAATTCAAATCTACATGTTATTTAATAATATCATTCCCTGCAATTCATTGAGGTGTCCCATATATCTCGACGGAATTATAGAATTATCTCCTATTTTTTCCAGTATGAATGATCCCTTAGTAGAAATATTTGATGCGCTATGAAGATACAAATTCAACGAAACATTAATATGCAGAAAATTTTATTTTTCATATAAATAGGTAAGGATAATTTCCCTTTAGTACTCTAACTAGACATAATTCCACAAGCAGGTTAATCATCTACCATCCCTAAAAAAGCATCACAAAACATAAATTACTCCTTTCAAAATGCATCTTATTATTGGGAAACAATAATATAAATATCATTTAACTGATCTATTAATGGATACAAGTATATATCATTATCATTTCTAGGATCACTAGGTCCATATATCAATATACTCATGATAGTATACAGATTATTCATACACATCCATGAAGGAATGTTATAAATTTGAATGAAAGCATGATATGTTCTATGTGCAGTATGAACTTAGAGAAATGGGTTAAAACCATCACAGGATAATCCCAATCTAACATTTGGTTGGTTAGTTAAAAAATCAGGATGTTACCTATAAATTTCTTCCAAGACAACCCATCTACAAGATTAACTATTTCATTATTATCCTTATTACATTCATCTTCATTCCATCTCATATTACTTTCCATTTGTTCTGACATAAAATATTTTGAAGACTGGGAAGTAAATGGAAGTTCCAAATCACATAACCTAGTATGAAAGATTGATTTAAATCTTTATTAGTCTTCCACCTTGATGTGACACACTATTTTCACTTACTCAACTATGTATTTTCCTTCTTGAACAGAAAACAATTATTGGGGTAAGAATGGATCTTAATAAATAAAAATCAAAATTTCTGTACAAACTTTGATTCATTGTAATCATTTTCTAGAATACATGAATAATCAGGTAGTAAATCCTTAATAAATATATGTAGATAGTCTACCACTGTATTAATAAATCCATACATTGTTCTCCTATGATATAATCACATTAAAAACTCATGTTTTCTCTTTTTTCACATGTCTGATATATTGAGGTATTTTCATCTACCGTCATCTTTCTAACACTCTTCATTTCATCATCATGATTATTGATGAAAATTGTGTGACGATATTCATTTCCTCTTGCACTAGTCAATATGAAGAGAATTCTTTAGAAACAAATGGAAACCGATCAGAAATCAGATATTTCATAACAATCATTTCAACTGAATCGATGTCATTCTTAACATGATATTTTTCCTAATTGTGATACCACACATGATTATTTTTGGAAACCATTTTTGGTGATATGGTAACTCACATCCTTATGATTTAACCACGGTCTTCCAATATAATCAAAACGCAGGCATAAAACCAATCCTCAATTTGAATCATTAATGAATGCAATGCCAAAAAAATATCACAACTCATTCTAAAACTCATGAGTGATCTCATAAAAATTGTACATCCTGTATCTATCCATTCTTAGGAATATTATTATACATTAAATAAATAATCAATAAAATGACATAACATGATAAGTATTATTTCATAAGATAATAAGTAATAATCAATAACATGTTCACAAAAAATCATAACAAATATTCTAAAATTATTGTCTTGGGAATTGATAAATGTTTTAAATTATAAAAAATCTCGAAGAGTTACACATAAGTTCCATGAATGAGGATTAGTTA
Source organism: Viscum album (assembly GCA_963277665.1). Taxonomy (NCBI): domain Eukaryota; kingdom Viridiplantae; phylum Streptophyta; class Magnoliopsida; order Santalales; family Viscaceae; genus Viscum; species Viscum album. The sequence goes on from OY728157.1 coordinate 786,101,322, forward strand.
TAGTAAAAAGTTTTTATATGAAATTTATGAGATACAATTAATCAATTCCAAAAAGTGTTAGGAAAGATTCGTAATGAGTTGCGATGTTATGTATTAATTATAAAAGATTTATTTAAAGTTATAGATATTTTGAAAATATAAACCATATCATATACCATAGTTTGTGGAAGGATTCCGATATACCATAGTTTGTTTAAGGACACCATTCTATTGTTAATTTTTAATCATAGAGTATAACCCCACATCATGGTGAAAGATATTGACAACTCTTTATAATCATCTTTTTATCTTACCCAACAACCAAAACAAACCATCCTACCTATTTCACAGTTGAAGGTACAACCCAAACACTGACATTTTTTTGGGACAATGTAGAAACTATGAACTAATTTTCTCTGATGTCAGCATAACCAACACAATACCTTTTAATGGAGGCACAACCATGTGTGAGTTGAGTTATTACAACTCGATTAAACTTTATAGCATAACCTAAATTCATCATAATGAATATTGAATAGTTAAACCAATTAAATTTATTGATGATTATTACTATTGTATAATGATTAGATTCCCCCCCATAGTATATATAGAAAAATTTATCTTGGGAATTGCATTAAGAGAAATGAGTAAACACAGGCTTTTGAAATTTAGCAGTAACTTTGTCTCAAGAAATAAATGTGTGCCAATTTCTATATGAATGTTTTAGAAAAACCATATTATAATATAATAACATATTTCTCTATAAATCTCTTAAAAATATCATAAGGATTTCAAAAATATCATTAGTTTTCCATGAATGATAATATCTATAATAATTATCACATACATCATGTTTCAAGTCTTCCATAATTATCTACATTTAAAAACATTGACTAATTTATGTAATCACATGAAAAAAATCCATCAAAACAACTAAATATATTAATTTTTATTATTTTAAAATAGTTTTTTAATCATGAAATATGATAGATAAGAAATCATAAATAATGATAAATAATATTCCTTGCACCGATAAAACATTATCCAGGGCTTGATGATCTTCTCAATATGTAACTCTTTTCTACATCTTTTCGAGGTGTGTATAATCACAAAATGAACTGATTTATGTTTCGAAATATCCTAGAAAATTAATTTCATGACCTATCTTCAATATTCACTATTTTAATATCACAAGATTCATTTTTTTCATATCTTCTATTATCTTCAAATCATAACTTACGATAAGAAAACAAGAGTAGTTACCTTAGAAAGAGTTAATATATTAATGAAATATCCAAAATCTATGTAGTATGTTATAGTAAAAAATTGAATTCTTTAAAGTAATTTTCATTAATAATTAAATTTAATTTCTTATTACATAAAGGTAAACTTTTATTCTCACATAATTCATAACAATAAACCAACAATGTGTAAGATTCAATGCATGATATGTTGAATTAATAACATAATATACAAGGGTATTCTTTGAATATGGTTGATATAGAAAGGATAGAACTAGATATGTAAGGTTCTTTACATACTAAAAATCCTAACTTTTGGAATTTATAACTAAAATATCCAACTTATGAATTCTTTGAATTTCAAAAATACAAATTTTATTACACAAAACACATAGAAACTGATTAATTAATCAAAAATAGTAAATTTAATCATAATAATTCCAGAATAGTAAATAGATAACATAGTAGTAAATAGAAAAAACCATGAATACCAGAATACCAGATTAATTATAAGAATGAGAATGAAATATAAACTGTAAAATACCAGTTAATAATAGTTGATAGAATACTAGTCAGAAAATAAGATCTACCAAATAGTTAAAAATAAACACAAACTCCTCCTATGAACTCTTAAAAACTGAAAAATCCTGAAACATAATGAATACTACAATATATATGAAAATAACCCAAAAAATAGGATCCACAAAATAGAAATGAACTGAAAAAAAATGAATATTGCAAACCCAGAGCCACCAAACACAAACTCCTCATGTAAACAAAATGAATACTCTAAGAAGAATGAAAACTGAAAACTTATCATGCAAATAGATGTGGGCCACAATACAGGTTGACAATAACAAAACAAGAAGGAATACTACAAATAGAAGCCACAAAACAGAATGATGTAAAATGGTTTGGCCAGCAGAATGAATATTGTATACAGAATCTGACACAAACTCCTCCTACAAATATAATTAATAAAGAAAACTTTTTTTTGTGAAAATAAACACAAAATAGTAGCCAAAAAAATAGTTTAAAAATATTCAAATAAGTAAATTTTTTCATCCAGCACACCGAATGGAGGAGTAACACCCAAATAAGGGTATATAAGAGGGGAGTAATGCATCAAATGATGCACCGAATAGAGGAGGAAATCCCATGTAAGGGTATCAAGGAAAGGAGGAATGCGCAAGGGATATAGGAACCCTAAATGGAAAATATAGTGATGGAAGGAGGCACTTTAAATAGAATGGATGTGAATAGATAAGTTGCACCATGAATTGAGGAACCATGAATGGGGAAGCCAATGAGTGATGGAGGAACCATAAAGGAGAATACAGTGATGATTAGATGAGAAATAAGTCAGTCGGGTGATGGTTGGATGAAATATGTGAGGAAGAAGATAAGGGTTTCATGGGATAGTGGGTGAGGAGAAGAAAGAAATGAGGGAGGATGAAAACTGATAGATGATTGTGGCCATGGGGGATGATATTCTTAGGTATATATCATTTAAATCCATATTTTTTAAATAACCATGGAAATTAATTAACCTATATCCATAGAACCATTAAACTATGGCCCTAGATCTGTGGATATATATCATTTTTCTAGTAGTGAAAAAATTATGCCTATATTATAGAGGATTATTATTCAAGATATTAATTGGTGTTTTTCCTTTTACATAAAAGTGAATCTCCTTCCAATTTTTCTAAATATGAAATATCTATATAACATCTTTGTGGACATGGAGTTAATAATGTAAAAAAGTGATCATGTTTATGAGTTTTAAAATCAATATTTTGACTAACTATGCTCAAAAGATGAAAATAGTCACACATTTTCTACTCCTTGGACCCCATAGTAGAATAGTGTAGTTGAACGAATAAACATAAACTATTAAGAAATTCTTTGAACCATTCTTAATGAGTATAATTTACCTATTTATTTTTATTAAAAATGTGTGAAAAAAATTCTTTATAATTAATATAATTATAATAATACAAACATTAACTAATATCCCTTATGAATTATTGGATGGTATGAAAATGGTAATTAATTTTTAGTTTTTTATTGTAAAGTATTTATACTAAATAAATAATACAAGTCATACATGTTTTCATCCAAAATCAATGATTTAATTTTCCTTGGATATTCTATAACCACTCAATGATATATGGTATTTAATAAAAGGACTACTATTTCTGAAGAATATATATTTTATGTTTTATAAAATATATCCACATGAACCAAATAACTTTTAGAAAATATGGGGGATGATATTTCAAATCTAGATGTCAAATCTAAAATTGGTGACAACTCTGTCAAACCTCCTATAGAAAATTCTCACATTTGTGATAAATATACTAGACCATAACCTATATGAAAAAATAAAGTTTGAAACAATTATATTCCTTGAGTTGTTAGGACTCAGTGATACCATCACTTAGTTGTTTTTGTTGTTTTAGGAGACCTGAATATAGGAACTCTGCCTTTTAATTCTCTTATATACCAAGTCAATCAAAAATAATTTTTATCACATATTGAACCTAATGACATCAATCAAAAAATTAATGATTAATTCAGGGTAATGGAAATGAAATAATATTTAATTAATTTTGAAATAAATAGAGTCTCGGAAGTATTTGAATGACCCAATAAATATCTAAATAATTGAACTATATGTGTTTTTATTAATAAGGTTGATAAGTCATGATCAATAATTAAAAATAAATCAGGATTGGTTGCACAAGGATATAATCATTAAAAAGAAATTGAATATGTGAAAACATTTTCTCTAGTATCTAGAGTTGATGCCATCATAATGTGGGTTTCTTATACAGCACATTTTAATTTCAAATAATGTCAAATGGATGAAAAGTGTGCATTCTTGAATGGTTATATAGTTGAGAGTTTTTTTTTTAAAAACAGCCTCAATTTCAATATCCCCACTTTCCAAATCATTTTTTAATATTAAAAAAATATTTATATAGTTTCTAAATAAGATCCTAGATCTCGGTATCATATGATTAACTCATTTTTTATTTTAGAAGATTTTACTAAAAGATTATCTAACCCTACCTCATTTAATTAAATAATTTCAAAAGATGTTTTAGTTGTAAAAATTTATGTTTTTGAAATTATTTTTTGATCTTAAATAAAATCTTTTGTGTAATTAATTTTACAATATTATTGAAAGTTATTTTGAAATGAGTTTTATGGGTGAAATTAAATTATTTCATTATTTTTATACTTTTCAAAATATAGGAAATTATTTTAAATAAAATAAATTAAAACATATATGTTTTAATAAATTTTGGATTTCATAGTAGAAAACGTTGTGATAATCATATTAGTACTAACTATAAATTGGATTATGATGGAACTATGAAAATAATTGATCAAACCACTTACGTAGGTATGAATGGAAGCTTACAATACTTAACTACTAACCAGTCTGATATAATGTTCTGCATATGTATATGTCCTCATTTTTACGAAAACACAAAAGAGTGACATTTACATACTGTCAAATTATTTATCAAATACCTCAAAGTTAAATCCAATTTAGGATTTATCTATTCTAGAGGAAAATAATTTGATCATGTTAGTTACTGGGATTCTGATTTTTGTTGTTTTTAGTTAGATAAAAAAAGAACCTTTGGAACATGCCACTTTTTTTGAAATTATCTTGTTTCACAATGTAGTGAGAAACATATCTTTGTTGTATTATACATTTCTGAAGCTAAGAACATAGTTACCGTGAGTAACTATGAATAGATTTTGTGGATAAAACACACTTTACTAGACTATGAATATCAATTTATATATATCACTTTAAATTGTGATAATAAAAGTTCTATAAACATTTACATGAACTCTGTGTCTCATTGAGAACAAAACATATTGATATAAGACATCACTTATTGAGAAACCATTTTCAAAAGGGTGATATAACCCTTCAGTTCATTATTACTAAACACCATCTTGATGAAATATTCAAAAATCCTTCAAATTTTAATATAATAAGATATATTATACATGAAATTGGAATAATAGTTTTGGGTTTATTTTTTTAATTTTTTTTGGATCTATTAGAGTTAAATCAAATGACTTTTACTACCATTAGTATCTATCATTGGTATCTACCATAGATTATCTATTGTGATGATCGACTATAAGTCTTTCTACCATTAGTATCAACTTTTATTCCTGCTACCATGTATAATTGACCAGTTCATACTACCATTTCTAATCTACTATCAAAATTTAACTGTTTCATTATACTGTTACATGATACCATGACTTAGTATCATAAAGTTCTATATAAGGACCCAGCCTTAAACCTTACTAAATCTTGAGTTATTAAAATATTACACATTGAGGATATTTTTAGGTTTAGAGTTTTAGATAATTAGATCATGAAACTTGCATTACATTCCACATTGAAACAAATTAGTTACATAAAGGACAATATTCATTCTTCCCATCAACGGAAACATATTTAAAATAAAACATGGATTCTTTCATGACACTCCCTTGACACTATCATCATATCATGTACCCTTCCCTTGACCTGTGAAAAACATTTCAAAAACTTTGGATGAGCATAAAAAGCTCAGTAAGGGTTATAAAAATATGGAAAGGAAACATGAGTTCATATATACATAAGAATGAAATCATACTTTACCCATAAAACATAGTCACTTTAACATACCTCATCAAACCATGAATAAATCATAGAAATCATAAGACATAAAGGTAAATTTAGGCATTCATAACATTATTACGTAGGGAGTAACCCTCTTGGTTACGTTTGGAATGCCCATCACAGTATATTCCCTAAATCTCTTCAGATAAACCTTAACGTTTCACTCCTTCGCATTACCCAATGCATTGGAGAGCTATATCGGGCTCACCCGCCCTTAGTTTATCACGGAACCACCCGTTTTCATAACAATGCCCAAGAACCATAACATAAATGTATCACATAAAACATGCATAAAGGAAATATAACATTTCCACATTTCAATCACAATATAACATTTTAGGATATTGAAATAATTAATCCATTAAAAAAACCCATTTTCAAAACCATTTAAAACATTTAATAAAGAGATTTTTGAATCAAAGTGTCCCATACCACCTTGAAGCTTTTAACATTTTAAACCATCAATATCCATATATATAAATCCTTAAAACCATTTTGAAAAAATGGATATTAATAAGAACAAATCATTAAAACATTTAAAGCGATATTTTGGTTAAAGGGTTTTTACCAAAATTAGAGACACTTGAATACAATAATTGAGGAATAACATTTAATAAGAACTTTATAATATCATGAGAATAAATGGATTCATGATATAATATTCCAAAGTACATTATATACACCATATAATAGTGAATTGGTGCATAACAACAATGAAGTCTCAATAGAGATGTAAAATGTCATGAAATCCCTTATAAAGCTGGTATCCTTAAATTAAGGATAAATCAATCTCAAAAGTATTTGTGAAAAATATAGATACACCAAATATAATTGTATATTAATTTTAAAACAATAAAAGTTCATTCACACATATTCAAAGGATGACATATTCAATAACTACATGTTGAACCCAAAGAAATTGAAATTGGGTTAACAAGTTCCCTTGGTAAAATTCGACAGCCTAACGACGTCACATCAAAATTCATAAAATGAGTTGATGAGATATAAAAAGGGCATCTCATAACTTGGACATAAAATTTACATCAATAAGGATATAAAAGAACATATCCCAACATAATAGAATGTGAATTAAAAGGCATAATAGAAGAAGTCTTTTAAAAAGAGGAGGGTGAAAGGTTCCCTTACCGACATGGGTATCTTTCGAAACATATGCCCCGTGAAAGAAGGACAATAAAACATTGATGTAAATACTCATAAATGAAATAATATTACACAATGAGTAAAATAATGGTCAGTACATACACCACTCAAAGGAAATCGTGGCAAATGTAGCATAAATCTCATGGGAATAAAAGTGAGATGAAAAATCCCTTACGAAAACTCGGCAGCCTAACGACGCCACTTAAAAATTCCAAAAATGGATTGATGAGATCAAATAGGGTATCTCATCACATTACAATAAAATGTAAAGAAAGAGGAATATAAAATAAACATCCCCCATCATAACAAATAGGAGCTTAAAAGAAGTGACATAAAGGAGAGTACTTAAAGAGAAAGAGAGAGGTTAGATCTCTTATGAAAATTCGGCAGCCTAACTGCGCCACTCAAAACATCCAAAATGGATTGATGAGAGAGAATAGGGTCTCTAATCATATGAACATAAAAATTACAGTAAGATTAATATAAAATAACATCCCAATAACAATAAATATGAGCTTTAAAAGGAATGACATAAAAGAGTGTACTTAAAAAGAAAGAGAGGAGTAGGATCCCTTACCTCAAGTCCAACTTGTCTTTCTCGTTTCTTTATATTCCTGAATAATAAACTTTGGTCAATTAATAATTTCCTAAGTAACTCCTTTAGAGATTATTATTCAGTTCATATCACATATTATAATTTTATAATAATTGTTTAATAATGTTAGTTCATATCAGACGTTTTTGCCGATGTTTGGTACATGAGTCAAAAATGAACTTGTTTGAAAAAAGATTTCCCATGTAGTTATATGTAAATAATTTACAGATTAGTATTAATGATTAAAATATCATATATATCAATTAAATATTCATTTTATACTATTCCATATCATTTGGAGTTAAAAAACGAAAAGCATCGTTCATGGAGACGGTAGGTCGTACGTACGCATGAACGCTACTTTCATTTTTTGTCATATTAATGGAATTAAAACAAAATGAGAGAGAGATATATATGTTATAATTATAGAATTATATCCATAATTTAGATGTAATATATTACATATATATCCATTATATATATGTACTTATAATATTACATAACATTTTGAGATAAGAAATGAAATGTACCGTTCATGGAGACAGTAAGCCGTACGTACGCATTAACGCAACTTCCATTTATATTTCATATTTAATGGAATTAAAACATAATGATACATAATAGTATTTTAATTCCAGTATGGTATCATATATAATATCATTAAATATCTCCTTTATACGTACCACATATGGTATTAACGAATCAAATCACTTTGAGGGGGCGGTAGTCTGCACTTCCTTAAATGAAGATATCGTGTTTACCCATAATGGAAACCATAAAGGTACGCCATAAATGAAAAATACAGAATCTTAAGTAAAACATAAACATATTAGATATCATATATAAATATAGGGTCATCTTAATGTCCACCTTTGAAGGTGTTAGAAGAATGTTGAACAATCATCGTTTCGGGAGGCAGAAATTCGCCATCCACGGAAACAGTATGTTCTTTAACCATTAGATGTAGGTGTGTGTAAGTGTAGATACAATCCTTCTTATAACAACATCATAGTATATTTAAGATACTGGATTTGTTACAAAAGAAATTAATAAAAAGATTTTTGGTGGTTGGAGAAGAAAAATAAAACAAAAGGACTCGAGTGAAGACATTACCTTAAAATCGGGTAACTCCCTTTGGTTTGAGCTCAAAGGATTCCTTTGGAAGCCTTCTACCCAAAGTGAGGCTTAAAGGAGTAAGATAGGGATGTTTAGAGACAAAATGGGTAGGGTTTGGCCGAGCCAAAGGCTTTGGTAGTGTGGGTATGGAGGTAGAGGTGGGGGCCTTTTATAAGAGGAGAGGAGGGGCACTCTTGTAAAGTTACAAAATGTTACTTTATTTTCAAAAGAGTTTCGGATTTTAAAGGTCCAAAATGGATATAATTCTAGGATAAGGTGATAAGGGTTCGAAATCCACTCATCCAATAGGTTTTGGACATGTTTAGGTCTTATATATTACATTATCTTTCCATTTTATTTAAATCGTTAAATAATGAGGTCATCGCTGCATCATCATGATGTCATAAATAATTTAATTTATTTAATGTCTAAAATTTATAAAAAAACTACTATGATGTAGGAAATCTTTTTATATTTACAATGACTATTTATAGTAAAAAATATGACTTCTATAACCCCATGTAAAAATTGTTTTAGTAAAACATTTCATGTTTGTGTCATTTTTACTTTAACATTAAATAAAAATATATTTATGTCATTTTCCAACCAAAGTGGCTCCATGGGGTCCCCAAGTTGACCCATGGATTGTCTTGGTCGGCCATGAAACATAAAATTAGGGTAGGACATGTGTCTAGTTCATTTCATTTTATTAAAAAATTATTCTTACCATAAACTACACTAATTACCTCTAATCTCGATTAAAAACATAATAAGTTACTGTTCAACAAAAAATTATTTTTATCCCATTGAACCACATTTTAATTCTTAATGTCAAACATGTATGTAGGATTTTTGAAATTAAAAACACAAAGATGGAAAAATTTCATTTAAACAGAAAAATCAGTTTTTATAAGTACCACTTAGTGGTTTCACTATTCATCAAAAATTGATGTTTTTCAGAAAAATCCCAAAAAATTCACCCAAAGAAATATTTGATATTCCGAATTCAAAAATGAAGTCTATTTTAAAAAATTCAAAACATATAAGTCACATTAATTAATTTAATAATTAATTCCCACTGTCAGAGCAAATAGCGTGTTTTTATAAAACAATAACTATCAAAAGATTGACATTAGTTTAAGTCTGATTTCAAAGTGAAATTAATTCCAACGACCACTATTGGAGTTAATGGTAAAAATATATTCTAATTTCAATTTAAAACCAATTCAAAAGATAATTTAATCATATAAATAAATTAGATTAAAAAGAGGTTATGAATTAAAATACAATATTTTACACTATTCATTAATCAAATGAACTTTATCGGAAAGATACCAAAAATTTACACAAAGTAAATTTTGATGTCCATATTCTTAAGAAGAGTTTTATTTGGTCCAATAGAATGTATAAGAGTGAACAAAACTATATTTAATGACGGTTCGCCATCAAAAGGTGATAAGTGAACCTTTAGTGAAAATTAGGGCACATACGCCTAAAATTGCATTCTTTCCGTATTTTAAGCATTTATATTTTATTGGATAAATGTAAAAACATTTAAAAACATATATAATCATATTTTAGTTATTTCTATCCATTCCCGCCAATAGAATGGCTACATGTTAACTACAATTTAAAATAATATTATTTTATTATTAGAGTGCAACGTAAGATTCCCAAGAAACTCGTTGTTGCGTGTTGGGTACGCCATCGAGCATAGCATCCCCTTTAAAGTTATATTAATATTTTATTCACAAATATGGATAAATATGAAAATGTAATATTCTTTATTTACCTGGGGTGTTACATCCTTCCCCCCTTTTGGTAGTTGCATCCTCGCAATTTTTAAAATTGAGTTTGGAAACATCCATGAAAGTCCCACATCAGAACAAGAGTCAGTAAAACAATCACTTTAAAATAAAGGAATATAAGTACAGATGTCACCCGAGTTAACCCATACTAGGATTCCATGTAGAAAAACATGTACATGGAAGAAAAAGCAAAGGGTCATGTTCTTGAGGGAGAGTGATAGTAAACATGTCTAGGAGAAAGTTAACCATAAGAAAATCACAAACTTGTGATGGGTAAAACGGTATTAGATTCCCCAGTAGGAAAAGTTAATAGACAAAATTTTTGTTTTAAGTTACTTTTTATTGAGTAATTTATTCATAAGGAAACATAATCACTTATCATGTTGACTTTCAACTTTTACTAGATTCCTTAATCAAACTCATATTTTTTTCCAAAAGATGAGTATTTAGGGAGACTTGTTCGCATTAAGAGTACTATAATCAACTTCTAGAGAATCACCTAATCCACCAAAGAGAACTATACACTTCCCATATCTTTAGACCTTAACCAAAACCAAAACCAAAAAGGTTATTACAAGGTCAGATAATCAAGAAAAGGATAACCCTTTAAAAATAAAATCAATGCTTAATCTCTAAACTTTTTCCAACAAAACCCAAAGTTCAACGAGGACCATCCGATAAAAAAAATTTCCATAAAATTCTTCAAAGTAAACCAATCTAAGATTGAATCCCAAATATTCGAAGGATTTAGTCACATAGTCTTCCAAGTTAAATCGTAACATTTATCTCCAAAAAACATCAGTTCCTCCTAAAGTCTCGTATTGAAAAGTACTTAACCTAATCACATATCCCCCATGATAGGTAAATAATTTTCATAAATAACCCAAAATCAACTTACTCTTAATTCATAAAATCATATAACTAAAAAGAATTAGTCAAACTAACCAGGGACTTCACGTAGTCCAGTGGTAGGCGATAAATACCAGTCGCACTTTGGTTGTGGGTTCGATTCCCGCAGCTTTGTCCGACGCAACGGGTAGTCACACGGTCTGCGTGTTGTCCTTTTTCCAAAACCATATAATTCTCAAATCATTCCCCAAAAAGAGATAAAATCATCAAAAATAACCATAACATAATTTAACCTCAATTTTATCTCATGCCTTTCACTTATATCATAACATATATTAACCCATAATTACCTCAAAAGTAAGGATCATATAAACTCTAATGGTTACCTTTATAATTATTACATGAACTTCCACATAGATTGGTCATCTCGTACATGATGCATTAAAGATCATACCAAGGTTCAAGTGGTTGATCATGACTCCTTGATAGTTGGTTTAGAACAACCACGAGTTTTCTCATTGAATCCCACATTTTATCTAGTCTCTTAATCAGAGAACCACCACAGTTTCCTTCAAACCTATTGTCACTTTGGTGCCTGCTAGATCCATCCATTCACTAAAAACAGAAATGTCAGTGTGAGTATATCAACAAAACCATCATGTACTAATGAGGGAGATAACCACTAAGATATACTTACTCATTCACTTTATCTAAAACTAGGACTCTTTCTGAAATCCTATCCATTATGGTACTGTCACTTATGCTTGGAGAATACCCTAACCTCTAAAGTTATCTAAACCGACCTCTGATACCAACTATAAGGCCCTGGCCTTAAACCTTACTTAATCTTGAGTTATTACAAGATTACACATTGAGGATCTTTTTAGGTTTAGAGTTTTAGATAATTAGATCATGAAACTTGCATTACATTCCACATTGAAACAAAGTGGTTACATAAAGGACAATATTCATTCTTCCCATTAACGGAAACATATTTAAAATAAAACACGGATTCTTTCTTGACACTCCCTTGACACTATCATCATATCATGTACCTTTCCCTTGACCTGTGAAAAACATTTCAAAAACTTGGGATGAGCATAAAAAGCTCAGTAAGGGTTATAAAAATATGGAAAGGAAACATGAGTTTATATATACATAAGAATGAAATCATACTTTACCCATAAAACATAGGCACTATAACATACCTCATCAAACCATGAATAAATCATATAAATCATAAGACATAAAGGTAACTTGAGGCATTCATAACATTCTTACGTAGGGAGTAACCCTCTTGTTTACGTTTGGAATACCCATCACAGTATATTCCCTAAATCTCTTCGGATAAACCTTAACGTTTCACTCCTTCGCGTTACCCAATGCATTGGAGAGCTATATCGGGCTCACCCGCCCTTAGTTTATCACGGAACCACCCGTTTTCATAACAATTACCAAGAACCATAACATAAATTTATCACATAAAACATGCATAAAGGAAATATAACATTTCCACATTTCAATCACAATATATCATTTTAGGATATTGAAATAATGAATCCATTAAAAAAACCATTTTCAAAACCATTTAAAGCATTTAATAAAGATATTTTTGAATCAAAGTGTCCCATACCACCATGAAGATTTTAACATTTTAAACCATTAATATCCATATATATAAATCCTTAAAAACATTTTGAATACATTTATATTAATAAGAACAAATCATTAAAACATTTAAAGCGATATTTTGGTTTAAGGGTTTTTACCAAAATTAGAGACACTTGAATACAATAATTGAGGAATAACATTTAATCAGAACTTTATAATATCGTTACAATAAATGGATTCATGATATAATATTCCAAAGGACAGTATATACCCCATATAAGAGTGAATTGGTGCATAACAATAATTAAGTCTCAATAGAGATGTAAAATGTGATGAAATCCCTTATAAACCAGGTATCCTTAAATTAAGGATAAATCAATCTCAAAAGTATGTGTGAAAAATATAAATACACCCAATATAATTGGATATTAAGTGTAAAACAATAAAAGTTCATTCACACATATTCAAAGGATGACATATTCAATAACTACATGTTGAACCCAAAGAAATCGAAATTGGGTTAACAAGTTCCCTTGGTAAAATTCGACAGCCTAACGGCGTCACATCAAAATTCATAAATTGAGTTGATGGGAGATAAAAAGGGAATATCATCACTTGGACATAAAATTTACATCAATAAGGATATAAAAGAACATATCCCAACATAATAATATGTGAATTAAAAGACATAACCGAAGAAGTCTTTTAAAAAGAGGAGGGTGAAAGGTTCCCTTACCGACATGGGTATCTTTCGAAACATACGCCCCGTGAAAGAAGGACAATAAAACATTGATTTAAATACTCATAAATGAAATAATATTACATAATGAGTAAAATAATGGTCAGTACATACACCACTCAAAGGAAATTGTGGAAAATGTAGCATAAATCTCACGGGAATAAAAGTGAGATGAAAAATCCCTTACGAAAATTCAGCAGCCTAACGGCGCCACTTAAAACTTCCAAAAATGGATTGATGAGATCAAATAGGGTATCTCATCACATTACAATAAAATTTAAAGCAATAGGAATATAAAATAAACATACCCCATCATAACAAAGAAGAGCTTAAAAGAAGTGACATAAAGGAGAGTACTTAAAGAGAAAGAGAGAGGTTGGATCTCTTACGAAAATTCGGCAGCCTAACGGCGCCACTCAAAACATACAAAATGGATTGATGAGAGAGAATAGGGTCTCTCATCATATGAACATAAAAATTACAGTAAGATTAATATAAAATAAAATCCCAATAACAAGAAAGATGAGCTTTAAAAGGAATGACATAAAAGAGCGTACTTAAAAAGAAAGAGAGGAGTATGATCCCTTACCTCAAGTCCAACTTGTCTTGTTCGTTTCTTTATATTCCTGAATAATAAACTTTGGTCAATTAATAATTAGTACCTCCTTTAGAGATTATTATTCATTTCATATCACATATTATAATGTTATAATAATTTTTTAATAATGTTAGTTCATATCAGACGTTTTTGCCGATGTTTGGTACATGAGTCAAAAATGAACTTGTTTGAAAAAAGATTTCCCATGTAGTTATATGTAAATAATTTCCAGAATAGTATTAATGATTAAAATATAATATATATCTAGTAAATATTCATTTTATACTATTCCATATCATTTGGAGATAAAAAACGAAAATCATCGTTCATGGAGACGGTAGGCCGTACGTACGCATGAACGCTACTTTCATTTTTTGTCATATTAATTGAATTAAAACAAAATGAGAGAGATATATATATGTTATAATTCTAGAATTATATCCATAATTTAGATGTAATATATTACATATATATCCATTATATATATGTACTTATAATATTACATAACATTTTGAGATAAGAAATGAAATGTACCGTTCATTGAGACGGTAAGCCATACGTACGAATGAACGCTACTTCCATTTCTATTTCATATTTAATGGAATTAAAACATAATGATACATAATAGTATTTTAATTATATTATGGTATCATATATAATATCATTAAAGATATCCTTTATACGTACCACATATGGTATTAACGAATCAAATCACTTTGAGGGGGCAGTAGTCCACACTTCCTTAAATGAAGATATCGCATTTACCCATAATGGAAACCATAAAGGTATGCCATAAATGAAAAATACGGAAGAATAAGTAAAACATAAAAATATTAGATATCATATATAAATATATTTTCATCTTAATTGCCACCTTTGAAGGTGTTAGAAGAATGTTGAACAATCATCGTTTCGGGAGGCAGAAATTCGCCATCCAGGGAAATAGTATGTTCTTTAACCATTAGATGTAGGTCTGTGTAAGTGTAGCTCTAATCCTTCTTATAAAAAAATCATAGTATATTTAAGATACTGTATTTGTTACAAAATAAATTAATAAAAAAAGTTTAGGGGGTTGGAGAAGCAAAATAAAACAAAAGAACTCAAGTGAAGACATTACCTTAAAATCGGGTAACTCCCTTTGGTTTGACCTCAAAGGATTCCTTGGGAAGACTTCTGCCCAAAGTGAGGCTTCAAGGAGTAAGATAGGTAAGTGTAGAGACAAAATGGGCAGGGGTTGGCCGAGCCAAAGGCTTTGGGAGTGTGGGTAAGGAGGTAGAGGTGGGGGCCTTTTATAAGAGGAGAGGAGGGGCACTCTTGTAAAGTTACAAAATGTTACTTTATTTTCAAAAGCGTTTCGTATTTTAAAGGTCCCACATTGATATAATTAGAGTATAAGGTGATCAGGGTTCTAAATCCACTCATCCAATAGGTTTTGGACATGTGTAGGTCTTAGATATTACATTATCTTTCCATTTTATTTAAATCGTTAAATAATGAGGTCATCGCTGCATCATCATGATGTCATAAATAATTTAATTTATTTAATGGCTAAAAATTATAAAAAAAATACTATGATGTAGGAAATCTTTTTATATTTCCAATGACTATTTATAGTCAAAAATATGACTTGTATAACTCCATGTAAAAATTGTTTTAGTAAAACATCTCATGTTTGTGTCATTTTTACCTTAACATTAAATAAAAAGATATTTATGTCATTTTCCAACCAAAGTTGCTCCATGGGGTCCCCAAGTTGACCCATGGATTGTCTTGGTCGGCCATGACACATAAAATGAGGGTAGGACATGGGTCTAGGTCGTTTAATTTTATTAAAACATTATTCTTACCATAAACTACACTAATTACCTCTAATCGCGATTAAAAACTTAATACGTTACTATTCACCAAAAAATTATTTTTATCCCATTGAACAAAATTTTACTTCTTAATGACAACCATGTATGTCGGATTTTTGAAATTCAAAACAAAAATATGGCAAAATTTCATTTAAACGGAAAAATCAGTTTTTATAAGTACAACTTAGTGGTTTCACTATTCATCAAAAATTGAAGTTTTTCAGAAAAATCCCAAAAATTCACCCTAAGCTATATTTGATATGCCGAATTAAAAAATGAATTCTATTTTACAAAATTCAAAACATATAAGTCACATTAATTAATTTAATAATTAATTCACACTATTAGAGCAAATAGCGTTTTTTTATGAAACAATAAGTATCAAAAGATTGACATTAGTTTTAGTCTGATTTCAAAGTGAAATTAATTCCAACAAACACTATTGGATTTAATGGTAAATATTTATTCTAATTTCACTTTAAAACCAATTCAAAAGATAATCTAATCATATAAATAAATTAGATTAAAAAGAGGTTTTGAATTAAAATACAACATTTTACACTATTCATTAAAAAATGAACTTTATCGGAAAGATACCAAAAATTTACACAAAGTAAATGTTGATGTCCCAATTCTTAAGAAGAGTTTTATTTGGTCCAATAGAATGTATAATAGTGAACAAAACTATATTTAATGACGGTTCTCCATCAAAAGGCGATAAGTGAACCTTTAGTGAAAACTAGGGCATATACGCCTAAAATTGAATTCTTTCCGTATTTTAAGCTTTTATCTTTTATTGGATAAATGTAAAAACATTTAAAAACATATATAATCATATTTTAGTTATTTATATCCATTCCCGCCAATACAATGGCTACATGTTAACTACCATTTAAAATAATATTATTTTATTATTAGAGTGCAACGTATGATTCCCAAGAAACTCGTTGTTGCGTGTTGGGTACGCCATCGAGCATAGCGTCCCCTTTAAAGTCATATTAATATTTTATTCACAAATATGGATAAATATGAAAATCTCATATTCTTTATTTACCTGGGGTGTTATATTCTACCCTTCTGATGTGACTGTGAAAAACTACCGTTGTATGTTGCTGTGAGGACCCATAGTTGGAACTTACATTTCCTATTATCTAATATTTAAAAATTTTATCAGGTTTCTTTATTTTTATTTTTCTTATTATATTTATTTTCAAATTTCAAATCCCTAAATCAAAAAGTCCTCTTATAATTAGAATTTTAGATCCCTCTCTCTTATGATCCACCTTTAAACTTTGCATCCCATTATCAATAGACATACAACCATCCATCTCCTTCCTTTATCACTTTAACCAATGTTGAAATTGTATGATTGATTCCCCTTCTGTGTTTCATGATGTGTCAAATCCCTCAAAGAAATCTAGAGTAGAATCGGGTCATCCTATTGTTTAAATAAAGAACCCCAAACATTCATCTTGAACTATTGTTTTATAAAAAAAAATTATTTTGTGTGGTTGGTTTAGAGCAAGTCACTCTTATGGAATGTGATCTAGGACTAGGTATGGGTTCAATGGTTCTCATAAAATTAATGAATATTATACACTAGGTTGGTTCATGGTTTTTATAAGTTTATAAAGAATGTGTATGGATAAAAAATGTGGTTTTAAAGAATATGATAGATTGAATTGAATTCATCATTTCTTTGAAGTAGGGGGAAATATTTTTGAGTGTTCTTCAGAAATTCATATAAAAATATTACCAAGAATCATTCTCTATGAACCTTGAGATTTTGTTGGGTGAGGATGCACTATTAGAGTTGACCGGGAATGAAACTGTGTGAATCCCTTTTGTAGTTGATATTGATCCTAAATGAAGATTAAAATTCAAGTTTATAAAAAATATGATATTTCATAGGAAGGGGGATTTTAGTATAATATAGTATCATGATATATTTTTATTATTTCTTATTAAAATTGTAGATAACATAAATTTTTTTAGATGTCAAATGGTTTATGTGATGGTTTTGAGAAATCCATCCTCTTCGATGAACTCTTTGTTTTAACCTATTTTGATATCTGATATGTTGGACACAAGAGGAATTATTACATAAGGTGAAGATAATATAAAAAAGTGTGGTGGTATCTACATAATTCCACTAACATTCAAATGGATGAGGGTTAATGGAACCCTTTATTGAAGAAGTGGGTGGTTGATAATGATAATATATTTACGATGTTTAACCTAGTGAAGAAACCAACTAAACTAAGAGTTAGATGTAAAGACCCGTAAAATTCAAGGGAATTTTTTTCTTAATTTTCTTTGGAATTTTACAAGAGCGCGGTTTCTGACGGCACCTGATTCCGAGGCCCGGTGTGCCCGGAATCAATTTCCGAAGTTTGGCTCGGGTACGTTCAGTGAACGAACGAGCGGGATTTTCTAACTTTTGAACCGGTGCCCGGAATCGAATTCTGAGGGCACCGATGGAACTGTAGCGCCGGTAAACGCTTAGGAACTCCTGTTCTGGAGTTTCGTTCATGCGAGTGTTGATAATAAAAATTGTGGATGTTTACTTTGTAATTACACTACAATTTTTATTATTTTACTCTAAGTGATATCTCTTATTGGAAGTTGGGTAACCACCAAACCTCCCTTGGGAGGTTATGAGGGTGGTGGGGCCCACACGAACCCCACCTCTTCATATCCTCTAAAACCCCTCAACTCCCTCATAAGTTATGATATCTTAAGTTATAACTTTAGACTTAAATAAGGTGAGTTGTGTGTGTGTTTTGAATTTCAAACTCATGAAATTCTAGTGTGTTGTTGTGTTAATAAAATAAGATAGAGTCTTATTTTATAGTTTTTGTCTCCTTGAGAGAGTTGGGAAGGTTCTTCTTGTTTCTTCATCTTCTTCAACCTCGACAAAGAACACGAAGAACGCCGTTCTTCAACGAAGAACTTCTTCGCCGAAGAACACGGTTCTTCCGCGACGCCATATCCGCGACGTGACGTTCTTCTTCCGCATCATCGCTTCCGCAACGGTTTCCTGCGACGAACGCCATCGACAACGACTCTTCCTCCGATGTCAAAGGAATCGACACCGATATTCCACGACTACGTCAACGTGCGACTATCAAGGTAGGGGTTCTTGAGTTCGTTGTTTGCATTTTATTTGACATTCCTCAAGTATTTCTAAGCCAATTGATAAAGAAACTAACGGAAGGAGGCCGGACCGCACAAACACGGCCGATCCTCCTCCCATCGTGATTTAGTTTTATAGTGGTTTGAAGTGGGGTAACGCGGTACCATTGTACCGCGTGAAAAGAATTATTTAAGGCCGGTTTGGGTCACGACGAAGAACCGCGACGCCTGACCTCCGCGACGTTGTCTTCCGCGGAACGTTGACAAATCTTCGAACCTATACCCAAGGTAGGGGTTGTTGATTCTTGTTTAATTATTTTATTCTTGCTCGTGGTTCGCATGACTAACGTAAGGATTTTGAATATTTTAAGTTGCGTTATTATTTAACGTGAGGGGGGCCGGACCGCATGAACACGGCCGAACCCCCTCCATCGTTCTTGTTGATTTACCTTGCGGGTGGAAACAAGGTGGCGTGGTGCCATCGCACCACGCGGTTAATCGTGCAATTATATTACGTGACGCCGTCGCGCCGCGCCATGGAAGGATCATCAAGAACGCGACGTCGTCGCGCCGCGTTGAAGGAAATCAAAGTGCGTCGGAGGGGCGCGGTGTCGTCGCACCGCGCCGGACGACGAACACTGCGGCCGGTTCCGGGCCGCGGCGGAATGAGGAGACCGGCGGCCGGGCCGCCGGTGTCGGAAGCCGAAAAGGGGACCAGATTTTTCCAGTCCCGTTGGAGAAAACCGGCCGGCCAGCTGGCCGGCCGGATGGCCAAATCCGGGGGAAATGAATCCCCCGGCCAGCAATAAAGCCCCCCCCCATTTAATTGGGGGAGGCGGTTCCTTGAGGGGGGGCAGGCGGCCCCCCGGTTTCCGCTCAAGCAGCCCCCCCCCCCACGTGGGGGCCGTTTTATTTTTCAAAGGGGCGCGGCACAAGGCCGCGCCGACATCCCAATCAAGCGGGGGAATTAATTCCCCCCGCGCGCTGCCTCCGTGCGGCGTCGGGCCACCATGCCGCCGCGCCGCCGCGCCGGTCGGCCGGCCGGGCCAGGTCGGACCCGGTTCGGGCCGACCCAGGGGGGGTCGGGCCGGGTCGGCCCGGACCCGGACCCCCCGTTTCGGATCATTTTCGGTCTTTTTGCCATATCTTGAGCCACGGACCTCCGATTGACGAACCGTCTGCGGCAACGCGATCCTTGGATCGAGACGGTCGTTTCGGTATATCGCACTCAAGGTTTCGGAATTTTTTGTGTTCAGTCGGGTTGGTTCGTTCACGAAACCAACCGGGCCTTCGGAACGGAAACGCTCATATCTTGAGCTACGGACGTCCGATTGACGTACCGTCATCTTTGTTGTGTTCCTCTTAGTGAGACGGATCTTTTGGCATACTCCGCCCGAGGTTTGGACGCAGGTGGAGTACGGTCGGGTTGGTTTTGCCTTAAAAACCAACTGGGCCCCAGGGACGAAAATGCCAATAACTCTCAGACCGGGCGTCCGATCGACGCGCCGTCTGTTGCGTTGAGTTCCTGTTGTCGATACGGAACTTTTGGATACATCAACTCTGGACTTTGTGACAGTTTATGTATCAGCCTCTCGGCTCGTGGAGCGGACCCTCCGAACGAGCTTGCTGTGTGCGGGAACCCTAGTGCTGGCTGCGACTGTTCTGTGACTACTACTGCTACTACTGCTACTGTGACTGCGACGACGACAGTACAGAGATCCTGTGTGGATTCGACGACGACGACTACAGCACTCAGCGATCCTACGTGGATCAGTGCTACAGGTCCTGTGTGGGCCCGATCCTGTGTGGGTCTGATCCTCTGTGGGTCCTTGCGCTCAGCGGTCCTGTGTGAACCAGCGCCTACAGGTCCTGTGTGGGCCCGATCCTGTGTGGGTCCTTTGCGGGGGTTAGTTACCTTTCGATCCTTCGTGGGTCCGACGACTTAGATGGATCAGAGATCATCTTTATCGTCCTTTGAAGAAGTATACCTGTGTGAGCTGATTTCTGTTGTTTTCCTGTGTGGATTGTGTTGTGCTATCCTGTGTGGATTACAATATGCTTTCCTGTGTGGAATACGTTTACTTTCCTGTGTGGACTGAGTTGTACTTGGGCTCGGAGGTTGGAGCGTATTTGAAATTGATGTCTTAGGTATATGTATGGGCATATACCTAAGCAGTGTCGGTTGTTACTTTGTGATTGTACCTTTCTTTGTGGTTTATCCTTTGTGGATTTGAGAGACCTTCAGGGGTCTCGGGGTCCCTACTGAGTAGCTTATACTCACCCCTGCACGGGCTTTTCCCGCACTACGTTGTGTTGGTTGCAGACGACGGACAACGTTGATCTTAGCTGAGGCTTGCAGAGCGGGACGGTACCCGGAGGTGGACCACTGGGCGGGACGTGCTCGGAGCGGACGACGGGACCCGTGGAGCAGTGGAGCTATCTGTACCCACCCTTCAGGTGGGATTTCCAGTGGACAGCTCGGTGTAGCGGCTTTTACTTTTCAGTTGCTGTTTTTCCCTTCCGAGTTGTACTTTACTTTCAGTTTGGGTTTGTATACTGGCCCATTTGCTTTCCGCACTTTCAGTTGTACTCTGCTTTTCCTTAGTGTTTACTTTCCGCTTGCTTACTCTGTGGTGTTTGTTTACTTTACAAAGGCAATGCCTTCCCTTTTTACTGGGATTTACGCCTTGGTGCTAGTCGCCAGCCCCTGGCCTATGGAAGGCGGGATTGGGGTAGTCACGGCACGGACCCCGAGGGCGGGTCATGACAAATTGGTATCAAAGGAGTTCGGTTCTACCGCGAACTCTGATCTTTTTTTTATGTGAAGCAATAATGTTTAGCGTATTGAGTGTGGTTATCAGTCCAGGGAGTCCAGTGTTAGTGCGGCGGCCGACGTATCCGTACACCAGGACCCTGACTTCTGATTTCCGACTTAATGCACGAAAACATTGATTGCGTGTGTGTTTCAAAGTTTTCTTTGTGATTTCTTTCTGTCAGGTCACCAAGTATACTATTTGACCGTGGCACACCTGTTTCCTTTCAGGATGGCCCCACGACGGCAGCCAGCTAGGGTTCCGAGAGTCGAGTGTGACGACAGCCCACCGAGCGACGAGGCTTCGGTACAGGGCCCTCTTGCAGTTGAGGCACCAACGGAGGCACCAGCGATACTACCATACGTTGGGCCATCGATGCCACCAGCCCCAGCAGTAGGCGATGCACGCCACTTGAGTGCGCTGCACGAGTTCCAGCGCCAGAGGCCACCCAGGTTCCGGGGAGAGACGGACCCGCAGGCGGCTGAGGATTGGCAGGAGGCTGTGGCGGGAGTCTTCAGGCTAGTGGGGACGCCGGCAGACTTCATGGTGATCTTTGCTGCCAGCCTCCTTCAGGCAGCAGCAGGCAGGTGGTGGAGCCACTTGTTTCAGTTTTGCGACGGGATGACCTTCGCATGGGAAGACTTCGAGTCCTTCTTCAGGGTGGAGTTTGTGCCAGCAGCTCTACACCCCGAGCGTGTACAGGAGCTTCTGCCTTTGCCGCGTGTTTTTCGATCAGTAGCCGAGTCATCTGTGGGCAGTAGACAGATGATGCAGAGGTCCAGGAGGACCAGACTAGCAGTTGGAAGATCTCGGGTTTTAGGACCGGTGGTGCGGGGCACCCGAGGTGGGGTCAGAGCCAGGCGTGCCAGAAACGGACAATGTTACTCCTGCGGCGGGAAGGGTCACCTGGCACGTGACTGTCCGACTCCTCGTACGATTGATCAGCGGGTGTTAGAGGAGCCACTGAGACAGAAGCAGCGGTGAGTGCTTGAGCAACAGCCGAGTAGTGGACAAGGCAGTAGAGCTCCGAGAGCAGGTGGACAGGAGAGGAACTAGTGGATACGTCCCTTGTACTTCTAGTTCCATTTTTCTTTGGTATTCGTGTCTTGTACTATGAGCTGCAATAATAAAAAGACACTTATCTTTGTTTGCTTTACTGTCCTTTTGTTTGATTGATACTGAGTGGTCCCGGTTAAACTGTTGACTTGACCCTCACTTTCGAGATTTCAACTGGAGGGGACCTAGTAACCTCACACTGATGCCGACAGTGTGACTCGACCCTTAGAGGTGAGAGTAACGGTTGGACCTCTTGGTAGCAGCGTCGAGGCCTTACGACGTCATCCGTGCCATAAATTAACTAATCATGACGGAATTGACTGTATTAGGCAAGGAACGTGGTTCATCCAGGGGATGAGACCGGATTTCACTTTTCGGCAAAGGAGAAATCTTTGCAGCTAGCCTCTTTGCAGATATCCTTCGTGGATAGAGATGGAGCAGCCTTCCTTCAGTCTCTCACAGTCACTCCTCCACTACTGCAGCGAGTCAGGGAGGCACAGCGTGGGGACGCTGACTGTGAGACACAGCGTGCACAGATATCCTCGGGACAGGCACCTGATGGCTTCTCCCTTGGAGCAAAACACGACATCCTTTTCAGGGGACGTACCATGGTACCAGTCGCTTTGCGAGAGGAAGTGCTGAGAGAGTTTCACACTTCTCCTTTGGCGGTACATCCTGGAGTGGTGAAAATGTACCAGGACCTCAGACGACAGCACTGGTGGCCGGGCATGAAGAAGGCAGTTGTAGAGTTTGTTTCTCGATGCCTCACCTGCCAGCAGGTGAAGGCAGAGCATCAGGTACCAGCGGGCTTGGTACAGCCCTTGGAGGTTCCAGAGTGGAAGTGGGACGGATTATCTATGGACTTCGTGACTGGACTTCCACGCACTTCCAGAGGTCACGACTCCATCTGGGTGATTGTTGACCGACTCACTAAGTCGGCACACTTCTTATCCATCAGAGAGCAGGGCTCAGTGGAGAGCTTGGGACGTCTCTACGTTCAGGAGATTGTGCGGCTCCACGGTGTGCCATCATCTATCGTCTCCGATCGAGATGCTCGCTTTACTTTCCGGCTTTGGAAGGGGTTACAGGAGGCGTTCGGGACGCAGCTACGACTGAGCACAGCCTTTCACCCTCAGACGGATGGTCAGACGAAGAGGACCATTCAGACTCTCGAGGACATGCTCCACGCATGTGTCCTCGACTTTGGTCGTAGCTGGAAGGACCACATACCCTTGGTGGAGTTTGCATACAACAACAGCTACCACTCCACTATCGGGATGGCACCGTACGAGGCGTTGTACGGCCGACCTTGTAGATCTCCTTCGTGCTGGACAGACCCTGGAGAGTCAGCACTCGTGGGACCGGAGATGGTCCAGGCCACGACAGAGAAGGTCCAGGTCATCCAGGAGCGGATGAGGACAGCACAGAGCCGGCAGAAGTCATACGCTGACAGGAGGCGGAGGCCACTGGAGTTCGAGGATGGCGACCACGTCTTCTTGCGGGTCTCACCTCGACGTGGTATTCGGAGATTTGGCCGAGGCGGCAAGTTATCTCCGCGCTTCATCGGACCCTTCCAGGTCCTCAGCAGGGTTGGCGAGGTGGCTTATCGCCTGGCTCTACCACCTCAGTTGCACCAGGTGCACGACGTCTTCCACGTGTCTCAGCTGAGGAGATACGTGCACGACCTGACGCACATCATTGACCATGGGGAGCTTGACCTTGATGATGGGGCGACTTTTACGGAGGTCCCGGTGGAGATAGAGGATCGACAGGAGCGGGTCCTGCGTGGCGATCGATTCCTCTTGTGCGCATCAGATGGCAGCATGGGAATCTCCGGGAGAGCACATGAGAGCGGGAGGCTCAGATGCGTGCTCAGTACCCTCATTTGTTTCCCTAGTTTTTGATGTATCTTTATGGGGACGTAAAGCCCTGAGGTGGGAGTAATGTAAAGACCCGTAAAATTCAAGGGAATTTTTTTCTTAATTTTCTTTGGAATTTTACAAGAGCGCGGTTTCTGACGGCACCTGATTCCGAGGCCCGGTGTGCCCGGAATCAATTTCCGAAGTTTGGCTCGGGTACGTTCAGTGAACGAACGAGCGGGATTTTCTAACTTTTGAACCGGTTCCCGGAATCGAATTTCGAGGGCACCGATGGAACCGTAGCGCCGGTAAACTCTTAGGAACTCCTGTTCTGGAGTTGCGTTCATGCGAGTGTTGATAATAAAAATTGTGGATGTTTACTTTGTAATTACACTACAATTTTTATTATTTTACTCTAAGTGATATCTCTTCTTAGAAGTTGGGTAACCACCCAACCTCCCTTGGGAGGTTATGAGGGTCGTGGGGCCCACACGAACCCCACCTCTTCATATCCTCTAAAACCCCTCAACTCCCTCATAAGTTATGATATCTTAAGTTATAACTTTAGACTTAAATAAGGTGAGTTGTGTGT
This sequence comes from Viscum album, assembly GCA_963277665.1. Taxonomy (NCBI): domain Eukaryota; kingdom Viridiplantae; phylum Streptophyta; class Magnoliopsida; order Santalales; family Viscaceae; genus Viscum; species Viscum album. The sequence continues at coordinate 786,127,038 of OY728157.1, forward strand.
GTGTTTTGAATTTCAAACTCTTGAAATTCTAGTGTGTTGTTGTGTTAATAAAATAAGATAGAGTCTTATTTTATAGTTTTTGTCTCCTTGAGAGATTTGGGAAGGTTCTTCTTGTTTCTTCATCTTCTTCAACCTCGACGAAGAACACGAAGAACACCGTTCTTCAACGAAGAACTTCTTCGCCGAAGAACACGGTTCTTCCGCGATGCCATATCCGCGACGTGACGTTCTTCTTCTGCATCATCTCTTCCGCGACGGTTTCCCGCGACGAACGCCATCGACAACGACTCTTCCTCCGACGTCAAAGGAATCGACACCGATATTCCACGACTACGTCAACGTGCGACTATCAAGGTAGGGGTTCTTGAGTTCGTTGTTTGCATTTTATTTGACATTCCTCAAGTATTTCTAAGCCAATTGATAAACAAACTAACGGAAGGAGGCCGGACCACACAAACACGGCCGATCCTCCTCCCATCGTGATTTAGTTTTATAGTGGTTTGAAGCGGGGTAACGCGGTACCATTGTACCGCGCGAAAAGAATTATTTAAGGCCGGTTTGGGTCACGACGAAGAACCGCGACGCCCGACCTCCACGACGTTGTCTTCCGCGGAACGTTGACAAATCTTCAAACCTATACCCAAGGTAGGGGTTGTTGATTCTTGTTTAATTATTTTATTCTTGCTCGTGGTTCGCATGACTAACGTAAGGATTTTGAATATTTTAAGTTGCGTTATTATTTAACGTGAGGGGGGCCGGACCGCATGAACACGGCCGAACCCCCTCCATCGTTCTTGTTGATTTACCTTGCGGGTGGAAACAAGGTGGCGTGGTGCCATCGCACCACGCGGTTAATCGTGAAATTATATTACGCGACGCCGTCGCGCCGCGCCATGGAAGGATCATCAAGAACGGGACGCCGTCGCGCCACGTTGAAGGAAATCAAAGTGCGGCGGAGGGGCGCGGTGTCGTCGCACCACGCCGGGCGACGAACACCGCGGCCGGTTCCGGGCCGCGGCGGAACGAGGAGACCGGCGGTCGGGCCGCCGGCGTCGGAAGCTGAAAAGGGGACCAGATTTTTCCGGTCCCGTTGGAGAAAACCGGCCGGCCAGCTGGCCGGCCGGATGGCCAAATCCGGGGGAAATAAATCCCCCAGCCAGCAATAAAGCCCCCCCCCCATTTAATTGGGGGAGGCGGTTCCTTGAGGGGGGGGCAGGCGGCCCCCCGGTTTCCGCTCAAGCAGGCCCCCCCCACGTGGGGGCCATTTTATTTTTCAAAGGGGCGCGGCACAAGGCCGCGCCGACATCCCAATCAAGCGGGGGAATTAATTCCCCCCGCGCGCTGCCTCCGTGCGGCGCCGGGCCGCCGCGCCGCCGCGCCGGCCGGCCCGGACCCGGACCCCCCGTTTCGGATCATTTTCGGTCTTTTGGCCATATCTTGATCCACGGACCTCCGATTGACGAACCGTCTACGGAAACGCGATCCTTGGATCGAGACGGTCGTTTCGGTATATCGCACTCAACGTTTCGGAATACTTTGAGTTCGGTCGGGTTGGTTCGTTCACGAAACCAACCGGGCCTTCGGAACGGAAACGCTCATATCTTGAGCTACGGACGTCTGATTGACGTACCGTCAGCTTTGTTGTGTTCCTCTTAGTGAGACGGATCTTTTGGCATAATCCGCCCGAGGTTTGGACGTGGGTGGAGTACGGTCGGGTTGGTTTTTCCTTAAAAACCAACCGGGCCCAGGGGACGAAAATGCCAATAACTCTTAGACCGGGCGTCCGATCGACGCGCCGTCTGTTGCGTTGAGTTCCTGTTGTCGATACGGAACTTTTGGATACATCAACTCTGGACTTTGTGACAGTTGATGTATCAGCCTCTCGGCTCGTAGAGCGGACCCTCCGAACGAGCTTGCTGTGTGCGGGAACCCTAGTGCTGGTTGCGACTGTTCTGTGACTACTACTGCTACTACTGCTACTGTGACTGCGACGACGACAGTACAGAGATCCTGTGTGGATTCGACGACGACGACTACAGCACTCAGCGATCCTACGTGGATCAGTGCTACAGGTCCTGTGTGGGCCCGATCCTGTGTGGGTCTGATCCTGTGTGGGTCCTCGCGCTCAGCGGTCCTGTGTGAACCAGCGCCTACAGGTCCTGTGTGGGCCCGATCCTGTGTGGGTCCTTTGCGGGGGTTAGTTACCTTTCGATCCTTCGTGGGTCCGACGACTTAGATGGATCAGAGATCATCTTTATCGTCCTTTGAAGAAGTATACCTGTGTGAGCTGATTTCTGTTGTTTTCCTGTGGGGATTGTGTTGTGCTATCCTGTGTGGATTACAATATGCTTTCCTATGTGGAATATGTTTACTTTCCTGTGTGGACTGAGTTGTACTTGGGCTCGGAGGTTGGAGCGTATTTGAAATTGATGTCTTAGGTATATGTATGGGCATATACCTAAGCAGTGTCGGTTGTTACTTCGTGATTGTACCTTTCTTCGTGGTTTATCCTTTGTGGATTTGAGAGACCTTCAGGGGTCTCGGGGTCCCTACTGAGTAGATTATACTCACCCCTGCACGGGCTTTGCCCGCACTACGTTGTGTTGGTTGCAGACGACGGACAGCGTTGATCTTAGCTGAGGCTTGTAGAGCGGGACGGTACCCGGAGGTGGACCACTGGGCGGGACGTGCTCGGAGCGGACGGCGGGACCCGTGGAGCAGTGGAGCTATCTGTACCCACCCTTCAGGTGGGATTTCCAGTGGACAGCTCGGTGTAGCGGCTTTTACTTTTCAGTTGCTGTTTTTCACTTCCGAGTTGTACTTTACTTTCAGTTTGGGTTTGTATACTGGCCCATTTGCTTTCCGCACTTTCAGTTGTACTCTGCTTTTGCTTAGTGTTTACTTTCCGCTTGCTTACTCTGTGGTGTTTGTTTACTTTACAAAGGCAATGCCTTCCCTTTTTACCGGGATTTACGCCTTGGTGCTAGTCGCCAGCCCCTGGCCTATGGAAGGCGGGCTTGGGGTAGTCACGGCACGGACCCCGAGGGCGGGTCGTGACATTAGAGATGGGCCTAGATGGGGGCTATGTGAGGTTATAGAGCACTCCTTTGATGAGGAACTAGAATATTAGGTTGAAGTGGATTTTGGTACAATTGAGGACTAAAAGGCAATAGATTTTTCATTAGAAGTAGGAAGGGATACTAATGTGGCTATGATCCCTGCTGTTTCTTATGTATCTTCTAGTCCACCAACTTCTCTTTCCACATATGAAAGTCTCCTAATAGTAGATGATGATTCAGAAGAGTATGTGGTCTATAGTTGTGATCGTGTTAATCAATATTCTATAAAGACTCTAGAGGATGTAGTGGTTCATTTATATGACTTTATGTATGATGTTAATTGAGGTGATGAGGATGAGTAGTATCACTTTTTTTAGATGTTTATTGAGTTTAGAAGATATTCCAGTGGTGAGTGGAAAGGTAGATCTCTTTCATCATCAGCTAGTCTGGACTCAGGTGATATAGTTGTCCTAAGTACCTCAGATAGAGATGAGGATGGATCACCAACAAAGGGGGAGAAATCCCCATGATTTATTCATCTTGTTTTAGTGTATTTAGAGTCATAAGAGGTTGAAGATGATGATTAGGTAATTCCACACGATCATGAGGGATCTACTATTTTGGTTGAATAGAGAAATCCTAAGGGACCATTATTAGAGAGTATTGATGAACAAGGTCATTTGGAACTTTTGATTTTGAGGTTCCTATTGTAGAGACTAGAGATGAGGTTGATTTTGTGCCTATTCAAGAGTGGAATCATCCTCATACTCATTATACTGCACCTAATTCAATGTATGCGATAAATAATTATATGAATTCCATTAAGAAAAAGTTTTTATATGATATTGGTATTATTCTTAAGGATTATTCACTGTTAGAGACTAATACAAATGATGCTAATTCAAGGTTTCGTGTTACTTTTTTCATATATCATGTTACGTCTAAAATGTTCTTAAATATAGAACAACTTGATATTGATAACAACAGGCTAGTGGGAAAAAATGGATGACTTCTAGAGTACTATTTGGAATATGAGTGACCTCTTTACTTTGAGGGATATATCTCTTTTGGAGTGTCTAGAGTGTTTCTCTACTCATGGTTGTTCATCTTATAGATATCCTCCTTCACATACTCCTACTTCAATGGATGATGATTTGAATAGATCTATATTCAGAGAGGATCTGCACAATCTGATGTATGTTATTTATTCTCTTATCTATGATGATATTTTCGAGATCAAATCACTTGGTGAGAACATTTATAAATTGGTTATAGACTGATTAAATATGGTTAGGAGTGATATAGAGACTATTATTAAATCCATTATGTATTACCTCTAAAGGATTTATTTAAATCATGATATTAGTTCTCATTTTATGTTATTAGTTGAGAATTTGAGAGTTCCTCATGTTACCACAGCCTTCAAGGATAATATGACACAACTAAGGACCTTAGAACCTCTTATCAAAGCAATCTTGGAAGATAAATATCATTTCATCATGGAAAATAAGCATGGTGGTTGTGAAATCACATAGTTTTGGGATTTGATGGAACCATTTTTTACTCCTCCAGGAAAAAATTAATCACACCTCCTTCAATCCCTTTGACTGCACCCATTTATAATCAAATATTTTCACTCAGGAAGACTACATATATTGTGTTTAGTCCTTTTGGAATTAATCTAATTGAATCCATGAGGTAGATGAGGCTTGTGGCATATACTATAGTATTTCAGACACCTACACCTCTCTCTAATCCATCACATCCTATTGCTTTCAATATAAGGGATCCAATGGACCCCTATTTTAGTAGTTTTAAGGGTGATTTAGATACAGGATTTTATGGGGATTTTTAAGTCTCTATTCCCTTTTGTGATGTAATATTTTGAATTATTTATTTAATGAAAATATTATTTTTATTCACTTGAATGCATTTTAATTAGTTTCCATTTACATTTACCTTTATGATAATTCAAAATGTGGGAGTATTGAATAGCATTTGAATAGAATTTCATAAAAAATACATTCATATCAGATTAAATAAGTAAATATATACATATGGGCTTGAAAGGCTAAGAAGAATATTCTACTATTATTAATTTATTAATGTTTTTCTATATGGTAATATATTAATGATTTGTGATCATCAAAAAGGGGAGGCTATTGATAAACTTCTTAGTTTAGTTATCTAAAATAATTTTTTTTATGTTTTTCATGACTTTAATATTTTATGATAGTAAACAATTTTTTGGATAATTTTTTTAAATTGGTTAATTATGGATCCCCTATTGTCATCTACAATTAGTTATAATGGGCTACCATTAGTTGAAGAATGATACATATCTATGATACCAATTGTTCATGATTCTACCACAAATTTAACCCTATGACCATCAAGTTATACAATCTGGTTGTGCTTCCATGGAGTGTAGCTACATACCTGGCTAAGTTGATCCACTGTCAGTAGCTGCTACCATTTTTCAATGCTACCATCAATAAAAATGGATGGACCACTATGAAATTATAACATCACAAAATACATCCACAAGATTGATATACAACTAATTCAATGGTGCTACCAACATATGAAGCTACCGTTATGATGAATCAACCACCATGAAAAAGATACCACTATCATTAGTTAGATCTAACACCAAGAGGTGAAACCTCCAGGTGCATCTACCATCACATTGTGCAACCTTTCTGAAGGTATATTAATTGAATAGATACTATCAAATAATTCTTCCATTAAAACAATATTTTGTTTATTAAAGAGATATTGTTAGTAAAGCTACCGCTAAAGAGATACCATAGATATCCAGAATTAATTTCAAAATTAATTTTATAGTGGCTAGATTATGAATTTAATTTTGGGGAAAAGTATCTGAATTTAATAATGATTATTATTAAATATATCCACTATTTTATTAATTTTAAAGTCAGACATTTCTAAAAAAAGCTCAGTATGAGGAACCGATTTTTTTATTATTATCTTATAATTGATAATTGGACCTAGAACACAATAAATTCAGAAAAATATTCCTCATGTGTTCATGAAAAGCATGGATACAAAAATTATACTCTAATATGATGCAAAAAATAGAATACATAATTAAGATTTGTGTTGAATAATCCTAGACAACTATAGTCAAAAAAAATAGATGACATTTCCAGAATTCGATGACTCCCTATTTTCAAGCAATTTCAGTGCAACTTGTTCGTTCTCACTCCAAAGAAAACATCATGTAATCCTGAACAACAGAAGCTTTTCGTATTGGGAATCACTATTTTTTCATTCCTAATAATTTTTTTGATTCACATTTAATATTTTTTATTTATACTATTTATTTGTAAAACATGTTCTCCTAGGATAAAATAGAGTGTTCTTGACACACGATCTATATATTTTTCCATTTCATTCCTATGAACAACTATGGAAAAGGTTGTGTGTGATTATTACTAATTTTATACCACATATAATCATTAAAGAGGCTTTGTTCCTAGAAAACACATTATGATATTGTTTGTAAAAGACAATACATGTTGTGGATCAAATTATTTTATAATAAACTGCTTAGAATTGGGTGATTTCCAAGTAAAGTGTATTAGGAATCAACTTCAATCCAAACTGTATGTTGAATTCTAATGTGTTTTATTTTATGTACCTTATTTAATAAATTATTTTTTACATTTATTTTATTTAAATAAAATCTGTTTTCATTTTCTAAACTTCAGAAACAAACTATAACGTAATCATTAACTTAAATTAGTTTTTTAAATAACTTTTTTGATATTATTATACCAGTATCAGAAGGTAACGTATTTTAAAAATTATTTTAACTGAGTTATGATTGAGATGTCGAGAATCTTTTCAAAAGATCATATTATATATTATACTATTATTATAAACAATGAAGTTTTATCAAATTGAGAGATTTATGTTTTCAAAATATTTTAAATAGATTTTTTTTTGGAAACTCAATTCACTACACCTATTGAGTTTTCTATTTGTACCAACACTATTTCGTTGTAGTTCCTTGTCTTAAAGTGAGTTTTACATTCCTTATAATTTATTATTATTATTAACACATGTCCCAAATCATGTACTTCGATGTAATAACTGAAACTATGATGTCCTATGTTCACAGGGAGTATGGTATGTTGGGTACATCATAAATTATATGTCTTTACTGAGTAATACTATAAAGTATTTTTCATTTACATATTTATGGAAGATTATATATTTTTAATTTTATTGATATAGAATAATTATGTTAAATCCCACGTCCATTTTTTATAAATGAGTTCATTTTGTGGTAGTAAAATAAATATACATGAATCATATAAGGTGATGACTTGGGTGTGAAACCCACATGATGTGATATTATGACAAAGTGATGATATTTCATTGTAATTATTCATATGTTATTTTTTCATTGTGACGCATATTTTATACTGTATGGTTTTGTTGACCCATTTCTAGATAGTAATCTTAGATTTTAGAAAAACTCACCTAATGCCACTAAGGAAGAGGCCTAAAGGTTCACATATAATGTTTTTTCCTTCAATCTTAGTTAAATATTATTTATTTAAAAATCCAAATAAATATTATTCTCCCCATTTAGAATAAATATTTCTTCATAATTTATTAAATGGAAAAAAATAGTAAATAATATTTATTTTTAGTGTGATTGTATAATTTCATGAATATATAATATTTATCTATCTCTTTTTATTCACACAATAATAATTAAATATTTATTTAGTTATGTAAATAATAAATAAATATTTATTCATGATATTGTAAATATAATTTTTATTTATTTATTGAATGAGTAATATTTATTTAAATATTTACTTGTGAATTTAATAAATTTTTAGGAGGATGAGAAAACGAGATTTTATTCACTAATTAATATTAAATGAATAGATTGTAAAATAATTTTATCATTGTTTAAGTTATTGTATTCCATAAAATAACACAATATTAATATTTTATTAAATGTCATGGGGTTCCTTTTGGTTATAATATATTATTATGATTTTTTGTGAAATTAATTAAATATTAAACCCAAACCCTATGTCTATAAATGGATCGCTCCTTCAATATGATAAAGGTTAATTATTAGTACAATAATTTTCTCTCAAGATATCCTTCTTCATATATTCTTCTCCAAACAAAAAAGAAAAAGAGAAAAATTCATTTAATCCTAAAAAAATGTGATGTGGTCAAGGTGAAAACCCAACGGGGATCAATAGACAATGCTAATACCCGACGATTCATTAGAATAGTTCAATGATTGAAGGGGAATGTGTGGATAAATACTAATGGGGCTCTACATTGAGTCCTAAAAATGAAACAAAAAACATTTATTGGGGTTATAAGATGCAATTCACCCACAAATAAAGATCAAAAGACTAGGGCAGTCTTTCTTCATGTGTTTTAAAATTTGTTATAATTTAATGTGAAAGAAAACCTCCCTTGGTTCTGGAAAAAATTAATTTTAAATATTATAAAAAAATTCATTTCACAAGGAATTAATTTCATTTACACATTGAATTATTTGTTTAATATGAAAAAAAATATGATTTGTACATAGGCACAATAGGTTCTTCCACTTCATTCAGAACTAACACTCACAACTCCCAAAACCAAAACTCAATAATAAAAAAAGGATACAAAAACAATGGATTACATGGTTTAGAGATTAAACCTACATAATTGGAAGAATAATTCAGCATTATATTACTCATAGAAGAAGAATTTTAAAACTATGGTTTTCATTATAGTCACTATTACCTGTTTTGATTACGAACTTACAAGTATAACTGATCCCACCCCAACTATTATTAGTGGGGACATAATGGTTAACTGGTAATAATTCCATTCAAAACTCCCAAGAAACCCAACATTATTATTTTTCACCTTCAATTAATTGTATAGAATTCCACTTAAAGAACTATATTTTGGTTAACATTGCTAGTCAGTCACATAAAACCCTCTTATTATTCACATATATCCTCTGGAAATAATCATGAACACATATATAACCCCATCATTGTTATAATTATGTGATGTAGAGCTTTAAAACAACCATCTACTAGAAATAAAAACATTTCAACTTGGATTAAGAATGTAAACTTCTAGATGATCCTACTTTCACTGGAATTTCACTACAATTATCGACCCTCATCATTGAGAATCCAACATTTAGAATCTCTTATTCCATACAAAAAGAAACAACCATGAATTTTTATTCATATATCATTATAATATCTCATGTAAAGACTAAATTCAAGTATTTAAGACACCCACCTATAATTAGAAAAAAATAAAAACATCTCTACAATCCATAGAATCAAAAAGTGAATTATTCCACTTCTAGTCACCCAAGTCCTATTGAGGAACAATGTTACCTCAAAATGTACAATAATAAGATCTTGGTCAAAATATCATCTAGATTTTTTACTTCCACATGTATTTCATAGCTCCAGAACCCCATTTTCCAACATCGTCCATATAATTGGTACTTTATCTCAATATGCTTTTTCTAGGAGTAAAACACCCAATTTTAATCAATATATACTTCTATCAAGGAACATCAACCCACTTTATTGACTCCTTTTAATGTTACTCGAACAAAAACATTTTCTAGTTTTATTATATCCCTTATTTAATGATGTCCACATACTCTATTTTTTTAAGGATATTGTAACTAACATCTTCAATATTAATATATAATTTATGGATATTTCTCATAAGTTAAAATAAAAGACGATGAAATTATTATATGATTCCATATCCCCTCTAAATTCCACATCAAAAGCCCAATAATCGATCATCCATTTTGAAATATAAGTATATATCTTATAAACCATTGATATATTAGAGAATACACTTCATATCTTCCTAGTGATCCTTTCCTAGATTTTACATATACTAGATAAAAACTATAACAAGTTATGTAATGTATATCCCTCTATTGACAATAATATATATAAATATTCCATCCACTAATGAAAGTGTAACTATTCTCATATACATAGAATCATCATCCATTTTTAGTTACTTGTATTTAGATAACTTGAAGTGTCTAGTTAATGGGGTATACATACGTTTACTTCCATTCATTTATAATATTTTTCTGAACTTATTGATATATTCACTTTTAGACAAAAACAATGTTTTGATCTTCATATGTTATTTGATCTGCACCAGTAAATCAATTTTAGCTTCCCCGAGATCCTTCATCTCACACATTCAAAAAAACATCATTCAACTCCGAAATTTATTTCATAGTCTAAACATACAAGATAATATCATCAACATGTAATAGATGGATGATGTAATCCATATCCTTGAATACCTTATTGTTGACAAAATAGACTAAGTCTCTCTGAAAAAAAACCCTTTTCATACATAAAGGCCTCAAACTTATAGTTTCATTTCCATGGATCTTTTTTGAAGCAATAATGGTCCCTCATGAAATTATATACTAGGATCTTATTATTGTTTCCCATAAAACCCTTTAGATACTTTATTTAAAATCCCTACTCAAAATTTCCATGAAGGATTCCATCCACACGTCTTTATGATGCAACCAGACATAAGATTATTTAGACAATTGTATTCTTAACAATAAGAGAAAACATTTTTTATAAATCTATCCCTTCATTGTATTGAAATAAATTCATAACTAAACTATCCTTTTATAACATTACTACATAAATTATATAATTTAACTATAAAACCTATTTTTTGCAACACTTTATTCTGATGTGGTTGTTTTATCTCTTAGGTTATGTTTTCATGCACCTAACCCTGTTCACATTTCATAGCTAACTCCAATATTCTAGAATCAATAAGACTAAATAATTCTTCATTTCTCTTAAGATATCCTCGATCTATAATAATTAAGTAGTGTATATCAATTATAAATCATTGAAATAGTCTTGTGATCGGAGTAGACCTCTGGAACTGAACCTTCAGCATAGATCTATTCATTTCCACATAGATATGTTCAACCTATTTATTATTCTCAACACTATCTTCCACGGAGTTAGGAAATTTTTATATTATCTTCTCAAGGAATATAACATTCCATCTTTTAAGGATATTGATATTATAATTATCCCAAATTGAAATCTATTTTTTCATTAATATACAAAAAAACAAATTTCTTTGGATTGTTTTTGAGTTTATCATGATCCTTAGTATTTACATGGATGTATGTAATACTTTTGAAGAATTCTATGTTGGAAATTTGAATTATTTATCTAGATCGCAACTATTTCATAATCTCTTCTCCAATGGTGTGGAAGAACTTATATTCCCAAGATAGGCTGAAAAATTTTCAACATCCACCTAAAAAACATTTGGTATTTGGGAATGTGATCTTGTACTCTGAGTCTTACCTATCAGTATCAAGTTCATTTTCACTACTACACCATTATATTATAGTTTTCCTAAAACATGATTCTAGAACTAGATTCATTTTATCCATAAAAAGCTATTGTATTCTATGCTACCTTATTCTAAACTATTATCAAACCATAGAAACTTGGGATTATTTTAAATCTTTTTATCCACTATGTACCTTCATCAAAATAACACCATAAACTCCTCAGATTTATTCTTAAATACGTAAACCCATAATTACCTTTCTGATTCATCAATGTATGTAAAAAATTATAATAAGCCTACATGAAGAATAACTTGTGAAAACCCCCAAAAATCCATTTTTATGATCTATAACTTTTAGGAATTAGTTTTCCTTCCTTTTGTGATAATAAAAAAATACCTCTACCTTCCCAAGATACAACTCTAAAAAGATCTATAATCCATGTGACTAAGCTTCAACAAACCTTTAGCCTCTAAGAATTAAAATTTCTTCTCCGACATTTTCTCTTGATGGAAATTCCCTAACTCTGGACTTCCATAAGTTAACATTCCAATAATATGTTCTCTATTCAATAATCCCTCCAAATAAAATATTAAATATTTTCCCTTCTAGAAACAACCATGGAACCATGAGTAGTCTTCCATAGTCTATCTCCAATGATTATTCCAAAACATTCTTTACCTAGATGACCAATTAAAAATATATTCATGCACAAATATAGCATGATATGAATTCCCCATAACCCCAAGAATATTTTATTTTACTTTTGTAATTTCATGTCTCCCTTCCCTGTAATCTCAAGGGATTCATCATCATCTAGATAGACTTTACAAGACCATCTTAATAAATAATTTACCATGAATCACCTCTTATATTTGGAATGTAATGAAGTATTAGAATTAATGATCCTCAATTCCATTTGAATATTAATACTCATTAGTAAAATGATAATAAATTTTTCTATAGTATTTGAAGAACATGAACATCCATTACCACCCTTCTAAAATTCACCCTATAATACCTACAATCCTTCTTCAGTTGTCCCTTTTTCCTATAATTCTAGAATATTTGTCTAGGCCTCATGAATTTACCTTAACAAATTCCCTTTAATTATCTAAGGATTTACTATATAATTTATATTGAATAGAATATCCCATAATTATTATTTGAGTTTAGTTTTGGATGGTTTATCTACTTCCTTCCACTTGAGATCTTCATTCAAGATGAGATATTTATCATCCTCACACACCAGTTTGGTGTTATTATAATAATTTCTTATGACAATTGTACCGAATTTGAGATCTATCAATTAAATTTATTGTCTTATGTTTTTATTTTATATATCACATAAAATCACTTAGATAAAATAATACAAACATAAAAAATGACGAATGAATGAAATAAAAGGTGTTTATAGAAATTAAGGAACCTATACCGATGATATACTAACGTGACCTTAGTAATAGTAATATAACCATTATGAATAGTAAATCGGCCAAATGAATAGTAACCTAACCCATGGATGTATAATTATAATTTATGAGTAATATAAATGAAGGTATGATATAATTATATCATAGCATAAGTAAGTGAATATTTTAAAAATCAATATTTAAGTGTTGGTATTGTTGTAAGTCAGAAATATTTCATTACAATTTTATAATTAATAAAATAATATAAAATAAAATTAATAAAATATAGTCATAAATAAATATTCTGTTGTCTTATGATTTGGGGATAATTTTATGATGCCATAGTTAATTTTTTGAAGTGTTATAGACGTAGTTATATATTTAAAATCTTTATTTTTCGGGTAAATCGTGGTTTTAATTTAAAATTAAATTTCTCATATTTAGATAACTATTTTCATAAAATGGAGATCATATTTTAATTATAAATTTCGAAAAATGGTTTGGGTGAATTTTGGGGATTTTTCTAAAATACTTGAAATTTTTGGTGATTAGTAAAATGCGCTAATTTATGATGAATAAAAAATACATGATTTCTTGAGCCATAAGAGATGTTTGGTTTATGTAAGTATGATTGTTTCAAATTACCATGAAATTATTACTTTATTTAGTCACAAGAATCAAGAATATTTCTTGCCTAGTGAAAAATAATAAAATAATGATTTGAATAATTAGAAACCACCCCTCTCTTCAACTATAAATACCACTCCCCAACATCAATTTTCCTCACACCATTAATCCTTGATGCTTGGAAAATTTCGACCAAAAACTCCCCCAAGACAGTTCCCCATATCCAGGAGCTTCTTTTCATAATAAAATTCCCAAAATAATCCCATTAAGGATGTTCTCAAGGAGGAGTATTCAAGAGGTAACATCCTCTTCCTTTTCCTTTTAATTTTTTTCCAAGTTATTTTATTATATTATTCTATCCTCGCATAATATTTCCAAATGAGAATGATAACTCCAGTGTAATATATATATTTTAGTGATACCATTTTAATGGAATATACTCCCCAAAACCCCTATCTATATCTCTTTCATTTTAAAAACGAAATCATCACCCGTGAGGAGCCGATTTACAACCTTCATGGATGACGGATTTTCGATCTTCAATTTCACCTTCACGGATGAAAATGATACCATTTTCATGGTTACATAAGACTATAATATAATTATTAAAACTCATTAAATTTTATAAAACCTGTATATATATATATATAATTTTAATCCATATGACCAAACTAGTTGGTAATGATCGAAAACTCGCCCAAATACTTCAAATGATTATCACTAATGTTTTATCTAATGAGTCATCATAATACGATATAACAAAATGAATTTTATAACCATTTAATATTATTTATTTTAATTAATTTCATATAAATTTAATTATCTAGAATTATACTCATTCCACCTAAACTTTCATACTCATATACAAGTATAATGATGGTGAAAACAAAAGAAACGAATGCTCCTGAGCAAAAAGGTTGTATCTTATAACTCATCAAAAGTACATAAATATACTTAATAACATTATAATAAATAAAATACATGTATATAAGTTTATTAATTAAATAACTAATATATTTAATTTGATTCTCTGTGATGTTAAGGTCATGTTCAGAACTCATTCAAACACACGGTAAGGGTTTTCTACCTAAACCATAATTTATCCTTCAGGTTATTAGTTCACAACATTTACCCCAATTTCATGATTATTTAATTTTTTTTACTTATTATATATTTTGGTTATATGTTTCAAACTCATATATTCAGATAATTTAATCTTCCTTTTATGGAAAATTATATGGTTTCCTTATAAATCCTTTTCGATATGTAAGCCCAATTAAAGAGAACTTCTCAATTTCATACATATTTTCATGTACCATGTATAATAAATTATACGAAACTGTTATTTTTATAAAATCAATAAATTTTTCATGAAAACCCATCTTAGTTCATTTATGGTTTTATACAAATATTATTTCAAAATAAATCTTTTCTACAATTTAAAAAGTGTATTTCTCTCAAGAATTATTTGACAATTTTATAAGAGTATTTTCATCAATTTAAAAATCACTATTATTTTTTATGTTTAATAGGGATTAATATATTATGATATCATCAAGTATATTTTATTGGACGATTTATGATTAGGTTGTTTGTGGAGGTTCTATATTGGTACCATTAAGCATATTACTCAAATGGTTAGTTATTATGTTTAGTGATTGGGGAAAGTAATTTACATTACATATGATAGTTTCAGTATGAATGTATATATTGACTATCTTTCACCCGGTTCATATGAGAAATGCATTGGACTTAGTAAGTGTGGGGTGGGGCCTGTTAAAACCTCTTAGTGCATTAGTAGGTCTCATGAGACAATGTAGTTTGGGTATATTGTAACATCTTACCCAATTATATATGGTGTATTAGTTGATGCCTTGATGGTATTTTTATGATTTCCCACATTATTCATTCCTTAATTATTATATTAGTATTTAATATTTCATGTTATTATTTGACTAGTAAAATATCCATGAGTATGTATCCTTTTCATGTGATGGTTTATATAGTAATTTTATTTAGATTTTTTTATCCCTTCTATATTATGATTTCTTTTTATTTTAATAAAAGTGATTTTTAGTTATTCACCTTGCCTTATGGATTATTTTTTGATTTTACAGAATTATTACCCTTACTGAGCATCAAAGATCACACATTTCTTATGTTTATTTTCCCCAGGATTCCATGATAAATTTTATAAATTACCTTAAAAGATAATATATAATAATAAAAGTGTTTTCAATAGAGTCACTATGATTTATTTAATTTCAAGTTGTAATGTTGAAATTATTTAATTATCTTTTTTTCAAAAAGATACTAAACTATTTGGTCATTCAAGATGTGTCTTCACTATTTATATGCCAATGTAATAATGTAAGACACTAGATTAGGTTAATTGGGGCAGGTGTCCTTATAGTTGGTATCAGAGGAAGTTTAGTAGAAACCTTGGAAACTATATTTAGAAAACATAGATTGTGGAAAATATCCCTAAGATAGACTTTGAGGATACGAATAAAAGAGAATAATATATTTTTTGTAAGTTAAAGATTATTTGGAAAGTCAAAAAAATACAAACTTGTCTAGATATTACTTGTCGATGTCATTCTGGTACAGATGTACCTTGGGGTAACAACCTCGATATGGTGTCCCAGGACTGACTAGGGGTAACCTGGTACATGACAATGTTCATTACTGCACACCTGGTATGACATTCCTGGGAATATTCTTAGGATAATTCACATTTTATTTTAAAATAATAATGATGTATTTAATAGTAAATGTGTCCCCATGGAAACCATGATTATGATTATGAGATTAGATATGAATAAAATATTCATTTGTGTTAATTATTTTTCTAGTTTGAGATTATACATTACTATTCATATCATAATCTAGTGTATGAAATTATTAAGAAATGGATCATAGTGGAAGGAATTGAAATAATATAAATGAATGCATCCCATATATGGATTCCATACTATGAATTAAAATGATTTATTTTTTGGATATGCCACTAGTGCTGATCAACTTATAAATATACAGGGACTGATTACTTAGGTTATGAACAATAACCTTACATGTATGGGGCATCCTGATCTATAATGTGGAGGGCCAATGTTAAACCACTTTTTGTGACAAAAAAATCTATCATTCAATGGGAATAAAAACCCATTTTTTCCTGAAAGTAGATAAGTTCCTTAGAGAAGATATTTATCACTTTTGGAAGTAATGAAGGGGGGTAGGTTGTCAAGTAAGTTTATCATCTATTGAGAGATGCGAATAAGTGGCGGTCACTAATTCAAAACACAAAGTAGGGGAAAGAAATTAAAAATACAGAATGGATAGATTTAAAAGAAATTTTCTTAGAATTATATTTTCACCACTAACAAAGAGGGGATATTGGAAAAAAATTCATAAATATGAGGAAAAAGTAGGCTGAGAATGTTTCCAAGTATAAATACAATATGAAAAGTTTATCAAGGAATTATTAGGACTACATATGCAATCTATGGAGAAGGATTTTTCGATTATTTGATGGATTAAATCTATTCCAATGAAGAACACTAGTCTCCCAAAATTTATCATCATATAAAGATATAGTATCATGTGTTATCAATAAAAAAATGAATTCTCTATGTCATATGAATTCAATTTAAATAATGTGAAGAAGAGGGAAACTAATCACTCTTGAAAATAAAATAAGGAAAATTGGAAGAAGAGAAGAGTTTATTTTCCATCTGGTGATAATTTTTGGATGAAAGACCATGTTACATTCTTGAAGGGAATGGGAGTTTGTTAAAAGTGTGGAGAAAAAGTCCACCAAGCCCATGACTAAAAGTTAAATAAATAAGCTTTCAATTTTTAATGTTATAATTGAAAATAGATGAGAGATTATGCACATGAATGTCCTATATATTAAGGAATCATTCCCTAGATATGGAAAATGGAACAATTCCAGTCTTATGCTGTCAGAACTACTGAGGTTGATGTTCTTAATGATGTGGTGGTAGGTACTTTAATTGTTTCCTCAAACTTATCCAATGCATTATTTGATTTTAGATAATCCCATTATTTTTTATCTTTCTAAGTTTCTAAGAAAATTAAACTTTTTCCTTATGAATTAATAAAGTATTTTTTAGTCAAAACTTCTAAGGGATGTTTCATTGCAACAAAGATGTGTTTATATGTCTCCTTTATGACACATAAGTTTTCTTTAGTTTTGTACCTTATCATCATAACCATGATTAATTTTTATATAATACTCACGATTAATTGGATTTCAAATTAAGATGTGAAAATATATTGCAATAAGAACAAAGTTACAATTTTTGAAAATGATATAGAGTCCCTTATCTTTAGATAAGTAAACTCTACATATGATTCCTATCTAAATAGACCCCTAGTAGATATATTGAATTCAATTCTTGTGGAGGAAGAGAAGAAAATATCTATTATTGTGGAATGAAATTACAAAATTAAGGATATAACTATTTTTAGATAATATGTTGATGTATTTCATGATGATTTATCTAGACATCCTCTAGAGCAGAAAATTGAGTTTTATATTGATTTGGTTCCTGGTGAAAGGCCTATATAAAATACTCCTCATATAATAGAAATAGTGCAATTAGTGGAGCTTAATACAAAATTAGAGTAGTTGACTAGTAAGGGCCTTATTCACCCTAGTGTCTCTCCATGGGGAGCTACTATTCTTTTTGTTAATAAGAAATATAGATCTATGAGAGTGTGTGTTGAAAATAGGTAGATCAATTCTATTACGATAAAGAATTAATATCACTTACCTCACAATGATTATTTATTTTTCAAATTCAAGGAGCCAAATACTTTTAAAATATTGATCTTTTATTTGGATATCATAAATTTCATGTAAAAATGGAATATATTCCAAATATATCAAGTCAAAATAGGTGTGGACATTATGAGTTTATAGAAATTCTAGTTTGTCTAACTAAGGAACAATCTGTTTTAGTGGATATAATGAATAGAGTTTTCAAGGAATGACTTGATTAATTTTTTGTGGTGTTTATTGATAATATCTTAGTATAATCCAATAGCTAGTATGACAATGATAATCACTTGGGAATTTTTCTAAAGACTCATAAGAGAAATGAGATATATGGGAAGTTTGGAAAGTATGATCTCTCACTTAAAAGAGTTTCTTTTCATAGCCATATTGTCTCTAAATATAGAGTCTTAGTAGATCCTACACAAAAAAAGCTGGTTCAATAATGTCCCACAATAATGAACATAACCATGGTATGTATTTTTATTGGTTTTATAGGTTATAATCATCATTTCATTTAGAACATTTACGGTTTGGTAACCCTTTAAAAAATCATACTCGTAAAGGGGTTGAGTTCGTATGGAAAAAAGAATGTGAGGAATGTTTTGAAGAATTAAATAGGATATTGGTGAATACCAAGATCTTAACTATACCCTTTTGATTTACAATGATGCATCAAAAAAAGTACATGGATATGTCCTTATGAAGAATTATAGAGTTATTACCTATGCATTATGTAAGATGAAAACAAATGAGAAGAATTATCCAGCTCATGATCTTGAGTTAGGAGCTGTAATATTTACTTTGTTGATTTGGAGACACTATCTCTAGGGTTAAATATGTAATATATATATATATATATATGGATCACAAGAGTTTGAAATATATATTCTCATCGAAATACTCAACATGAGGTGAAGGAGATGTATTGGGATACTCAATGACTATGATTTTTAAATAAACTACCACCAAGGGAAGGAAAATAAGGTAGTAGATGCTATCAGAAGGATGGGTTATAGAGTTCTGAACAAAATGTGGATTAAAAAAATATTCTTTGTACATGGAACTAGATAATATGGATATGAGAATTAACAAATATGGTGAAACATCACAAATATTTCAATTGGTTGACCAACCATAATTATTGTAAATAATTAACATTTCTTAGAATAATGATGAGAAACATGAAGAGAAAATTAAAGGCATGAATGATGGTATGTTTCTAGACTTTGTGTTTTAGGATGGAATTATAAAATTTGGGTGAAGGATATGTATTACCTCTAACGAAAATAAAAATGTAGTTATTATATTATGCATATAGTTCAAATTTCATTACACACCTTGGTAGCACTATGTTGTATAGAGATTTGAAAGAACATTTATGGTGGGATAACATGAAGTGGGAAATTTTTGATTATGTCTCAAGATCTTTAGTCTGTCAACACATAAAGGCGGAAAGACAACATTCTAAAGGATTAACGAAAACTCTACCTATTAATACATGGGAATGTCATGAAATCACCAGGGATTTTGTCACCAGATTACAAAGAACTAAAAAAGAAAATTATGATTCAAAATGGGTGATTGTTGACTGAATTAAAAAATATTAACATTATCACACAATAAGGGATGATTTTCTATTGTAAATCCATGATAAAATCTACATTAATGAAGTTTTAATACTTCATGAAGCGCCTATCTCAATCTTGACAGATTTTGGTCCATTATTTACATCAAAATTCTAGAAAATTCTTCAGAAATATTTGGATACTGAGCTTAATTTTATTAATTCTTAGAACCCCCAAATTGATAGGTAGTCCGAAAATATGACCCAAGCATTTTAAGACATGTTTATATCATTATCATATGATTTTAATAGTATGTGGGATCATTATTTATATTTTGTTGAGATTTCAAACAACAATAGTTTCCATTATAGTATTCAAATTGCACTATATAAAGCATTGTATGGAATGAGATGTCTCACACCAATATGTTGGGATGAAGTTGGTTACAGGAATCTTGTAGTCCCAAAGATTGTGGTGGAATTAACAGTTAAGGTAAAGACTATTCAATTAAATACAAAGGAATCTCAATTTTGTCAAAAGATCTATTCCTGTAATCGAAGAAAGGATTTCAACATTCAAGTGGGCGATCATGTTTTATTGAAAGTACCTCAATAGAATGTTGTTATAAGATTTGGAAGAAAAGAAAACTGACCACCAGGTACATTGCACCTTTTAAAAATCTAGAGAGAATCAGAGCTATGGGATTTCACTTGGAAATTCTTCCTAGTCTTTTAAGGAACGCAATCTATTCCACATCTCCTTGTTAGGTAAGTACATGCCAAACCTGACACATGTACTCACTTATAAATGAATATAATTTGATCCCAACTTATCTTACTATGAAGAGACTATCCTAATTTTGAAAACTAAATAATAGCTGTTGATGAATCAAATGAATCAGCTGGTAAATGAACTTTGGAAAAATTATAAAATTGAAGAGGGGATATGGGAGCATGATAATCTTCTGAAGAAGAACAGCCCAAATTGTTTTCTGGGGTGATAATCTAGAAATTCAAGGACAAAAATATTTATAGGAGGGGAGAATATAACAAACAAGAACTCTATCAATGAAATTTTCCATTTTATGTTTATATATTATATATTCGATTAAATTACTTAGAGAACATAATATGAACATCATAAATGAAGAATGGATGAAATAAGAGATATTTTTAGAAGTTAAGTAACCTATACCGATGAAATAGTATATTGACCTTAAGAATAATAATATAACCAATATGAATAGAAAATAAGCCTTATGAATAGTAATATAACATATGGATGTATAAATAAAATTTAGGAATCATATAAATGAATGTATGATATAATTATATCACAGTATATGTAAGTGAATATTTTAAAAGTTATTATTTTAGTATTAGTTTTTTGTATGTTGTAAATATTTAATTACAATTTTATAATTATAAAAATTATATAAAATAAAATTTATAAAATGTATTCATAAATTGACATTTTTGGTCTTATTATTTTAGGATAATTTTATGATACCTTAGTTAATTTTGGAATGTGTTATAAAACCAGTTATAGATTTAAAATAGGTAATTTTCAAGTAAAGGGTGATTTATATTAAAAATATTTTTATAATATTTTTAAAATTATTATCATAAAATGGTTTTTAATTTTGAATTCTACACATAGAAAAATTGTTTGGGTGAATTTTTAGGAATTTTCAAAATTTCTAAATATTTGGTGAATTGTAAAATATAATAATTTACAATAAATGATAAATACATGATTTATTGAGACGTATGTGATGTTAGGATTCTGAAATTACCCTTGGTTATAATCCACATGCACTTATTACTCTAATTAGTCACAATAATTAATATTATTTCTTGTCTTGAGAAAAATAATAAAACAACGAATTAAATAATGAGAAATCAACCCCTCCTCCACTATAAATACCACCCCTCACCATAACTTCTCCTAATACCTCTTAGCCAAGGTTCTAGACAAATTTCTTCCAAATAATCTCCCCAAGAATCTACCCCACATTCATAAGCTATTTGCGCTAAAAAATACCAATAGAAATCACTTTATGAATGTTCTCAAGGAGGAGTATTCAAGAGGGAAAATCCACTTCATTTTCCTTTTAAAATCTTTTCATGTTATTTTTTTATATACTAACCTCCTCTATACCAATGAGTATGATAACTACTGTATCATATATAAATTATAATTATATCATGTTAATGTAATATCATTCCTCAAAATCCTTTTTCTCTTTGTTTTATTTTAAAAACAAAATCGTCATTTGCGATCTGCCGATTTACAAACATCATGGATGAGAGATTTTCACTCATCAATTTATTCTTCAAGGCTGGAAATGAAAAAAATTTATTATTATACTTGACTATAATATGTGTATCTAAACCTATTTAATTTACTATAAATTTAATATATACATAATATTAATTAAAATGTAAAAACTATTTATTAATGATTGAAAAATCGCTAAAATAATTTAAATGATTGTCACTAATATTTTATCTAATGACTCATCAAAATAACATTTAACCAAATGAATTTTATAACAATTAAATGTTATGTATTTTCATTAATATCATATAAATTTAATTTTTGGTAATTATACCCAATCCACATGAACTTTTTATATTAATATAAAAGTTTACCGATGGTGAAAACTAAGGAAAGGAACGCTCCTGAGTAATAAAATTATATCTTATAAAAAATGAAAAAGGCCAAAAATGAACTTAATAAAATTATAATAAAAAAAAAAATAGATAAAGTTATAAACTAATTAATTAAAGAATTAAATTTGATTATCCTGGATGTTATGGTGAAGTGAAGAACACATTCAAACATTAGGTAAGGGTTTTCTACCCGAACATTCATTTCCCCTTCTTATTATTATTTCACTAAATTTACCCCAATGTAATGATTATTTCATTTATTTTAATTATTATATATTATTTTTATCTATTAAAAACTCATATATATAGATAATTCAATATTTCTTTTATGGGAATTACCTAGTTTCCTTGTCAATCATTCCCGATATGCAAGCCTGATTAAAGGGAACATCTAGAATTCTTACCCATTTTCAAGAATAATATATAATCAATTTTAAGAAACCAATATTTTTATAATATAACTAATTTTTCCTAAAAAAAATCTTATTTCATATATATTTCTATACAAATATTTTTCGAAAATAACTATTCTTTACAATGTAAAAAAGATTATTTCTCTCAAGAATTACTTAATATTTTTACAAGAGTATTTTCATCAATTTCAACACCTTTGTTGATTGATATGTTTAATTAGGATTAATATTTTATGATATCCACTACCATATTTTATTTAATGGTTTGTGATTAGTTTGACTATGGATGTGGTATCTTGATACCATTCACCATATTACATATAATGGATAGTGATTATGTTTACTGATTGGGGAAAGTTATTTACAATTTATATGATAGTTTTAATATGAATTTATACATTGATTATATTTCACCACATTAATATGAGGAATTAATTTTACTTAGTATGTGTTTGCTGGGGCCCTCTATACCCCCTCAGTGCATCGGTAAGTCTCATGAGAAAAAATAATGCCGGTATGGGATAATGTATTACTCAATTATGTATGGTGACCTGGACAAATCCTTGAAATAATTTTTATGATGTACGACATTATGAATTCCCTTTTTAGGAGATTAGTATTTATTATTAAATGTTATTGTTATACTATTAGAATATCCATGGGTAATTATCATTTTCATTTTATTATTTATTTTTAATTATTTATTTTGATTATATCTCTTCCATATTATCCTCAAGTTTTTGTTTTAATAGGAAGTGTTTTTAGTTATTCACCATGAATTATGGATTTTTTTCTTACATATAATTCTTACCCATACTGAGAATCATATATCACCCCTTTCTTATGATTATTTTCCCTAGGATTCAAAGATGAATATTATGATTGACATGAAAATTTAATCTAGATGAATAATATTTTTTCCAAAGGAGTCTCTATGATGTATTTCATTTTAAGGTTATAATGTATAACTTTTTTATGTATCTTTTTTCCAAGGATACTAAACTATTCAGTCCTTCATGATGTGTCTTCCTTGTTTATATGTCAACGTAATAATGTATGCAACTGGCTTCGGGCTACTAGGGTAGGGTTCATTACAATGGTCACCATCATTCCATAATTTTATAGAAGTGATTACACCAACAAAAAATCCCACACATATTCTCGTGATGAATAAACATCCCATCATGATCACACTATTAATAGATATTTTATTCTCATACATATCTTATAAGACCATTATCAACTCCACTATGGTATTCACCTCAAAAAAATTGAATGTAACTTTCTATTCCAACGGTATCTATACCATTCTATGTGAATTCCTATAAATCCTTACACAATCCACCTTTTTTAATTTCTTTCACTTTGAAAAATTTCATTGAATCATAAAGGTACTTTTAAAAGAGAAAATATTATATCTAAACCCCCATAAACATAAATATATATAATTGATTTTTTCGATACCATTCCTTGTTTTAGAACCATTCATTTGAACATACTTTTCCACCACTAAAATGAAAAAACAACATTACAAGTAAATTTTGGGATGAGTTGGAGACCAAGTGCACTATGACATATTAAACATAAAGCTCTAATATCACTTGATAGGATCCATTAAACCATCAATTATTAAAATAAATCCATCATAATATTCAAGTAAAATGAAAATAATTTAAACCTAGTTAATCAAAAAGAACACATGAAATGATATACTAGGACAGGGATATAAAATTCCCTCCAGAAACCATAGAAAATATCCCCACATTCAAAACACTCAAAAATCCTAAAAACAAACACCCAATCCAAAACCAAATGAAACAAGGAAATAATTCTAATAAATTTTTTGGTTCTTAATTTTGTCCTACGTCAATGAGAGAACACTTTATCTTCCTTTTACTCAAGGAAAATAAGATTTGTGTTATAATTTTAATTATATTCGTTGTTTGGGATTTTGATAACACACTTCCAAATAAATGTAGTCCCACACTAATTATTTATAGTGAGGACCAAATTATAAAATATTCACACCACATTTTAAAATTCATGGGGGATTCTCTGTTGGTCTCAGACATCTCTGATTTAATACGGAAAAAATTTCCTTAATCATTTTATTATTGTAAATAATTAAAGTTATTCTCGCATATTACTATGATTATTTATAAATATCCCATTATAAATATTTTACAAACACATATATAACCCCATCAGAGTGATTCATACATGATCTTTAGGTTTCATACTTCCATCATTTGGATATGACCACTTGTCCAGCTCATTCTAGAAATTCAGCATCTGGACCAGCATACTTATATAATACTTATAGTACTACAAGACTCTATCATTATCTAGAAATAATGTTTCCGAATAACTACTTCAGGGAATAATGAAATAAAATCATGAAAGACACTTTACATTTATTAACATTCATAGCATAGTTTCTAATGAATAAAGACTCAATAGGAATAATGAGACTATATACTGGGAGGGGGTTTCTTAGAGATTAATTTTATGGGAGGGCTTAGATTGATAAATTTTGGAATCACTATGTATCATGTAAGAATTTGAATCATGACTCGAATAGTTCTTAAAAATAGGTCTCAATAAATATCAAAATCTTACATATTGTAAAATGAAATGATTCCATCATATTTATTAACATTTGAAGAAAAACTAACTGGAATTAACAAGCACACACATACAAGGATGGGATGGGGAATGGAAGAGGATGTAATTTAAGGGTAGTTCTAAGATATAAAGTTCATAAATTAGTATATATCCTAGAATAATAGGAATAAATACAACTATAGTTATTTATAAAATAATACTTATCCCAATATAATTTCAATGTAGAAAAAAATATTTTGTGTTTATGGAAATCATAACATCTTGGTGAAATGGGGAGTTTAAGGGGATGGAGTCTGTCGTTATTCATGGGATAGAAATATTTTACGTTACTATATATCCAGTGAAAATAGTAATCACTCCATGCGTATTTCTTGTAAAGAGGCCTCTACACTAATCCAACTTGTATGTAGAATGAAAATGGTTCCATCCTAATACATGGGTATTTGAGAAACCCCAATGTGAAGTAAGGATATCTTAATATATAGGGTGTTGTGGAATATTAAGTAAAATCGAATTTTTGGCTAGGATTGGGTTTGGAAATACAAGCATCACTATGTATCTCGAAATAATTTGAATAAATCCACACTTATTTCACAGATGTTTGGATATTTTTATCCTAGAATAGATATATATATTGGGGAGAACATATGAAAAGACTCATACGTGGATCAAGATGTCATTTCAAGAAATCATATTATGTTAATTAGACCACTTGAAGTGGTTCAAGGGTTATGCTGGGTGGGACATTATTTCATGTAGTTTATGGATGTGTGATAAGTAAAATCATTCTAAAATATTAAAAGTGTTTCAAAAAATAATTATATGAATCTAAAATGATGTTATTAAAGGTATTTATTAAAAAACCATTAATTTTTCTTTAGATGGATATGTCATTCATCTATTGTGATCAATAAAAAAGATCTATCAGTGTAAAAAATGTGTATAATTTAAGGTCCTTCCATTTTATATTCCTGATTTAAGGGATTATTTTAATTTATCATTATTTTCCTCATGGATAATACCAATTCCTATTTAATGAATGTGTAGAGGTGAACCATATTATTGATTACATTTTATACATGGTCTTGATGGATTTTAAAATTATGTAGTAACCTCATTCTTCTTACAGTAAATTTTTGCATCATGGGCTGAAAGCTAATCCATACAAAAGATTATATCAAATTCAATCATTGGTATGACAATAAGATCATCAAATGAATCACATCTATATACAATAATGGAAATTTTTTGAAAGAACATTGTTGTTGTGATACTTACCTTAGGATTTTTGACTGAAAACGCCTTTGTTAAGTCAAATTTGGAAATATCTAATTTTCCTGGATAATTGGGAAGATATAAAAGAATGTGAGGATGCAGAATAATATAAATCATTTGCTAATTTTGAGGAAGCGATTAATGTACCTACCACCATGTCATTATGAACTTAGACTTCTGCAGTAGTGATCGCATAAGATTGATCTTGCTCTCATGGCCTTTTATAAGGTGAGTTTGCTTGGAACTTATGAAATTCATTTGAATAATGCCCCATATCTTTACAATTGTAGCATTGAACATTTTAAACCTATTTATTCCCCTTTCGATCACAATCTTGGTGGCCTTTTTCTCCACACTTGTAACAAACTCCCATCCCCTTTAGGCATGTACCAGTGTGTTTCTTCCCACAATTACAACTGGATGGAAATTCAACTTTTCACTTCTTCCCCTTATTTACTTTTCCAGAGTGTTCAACCGATCTATTCTTCTCTTTCTTTACTTTAAATTCATATGACATTGAGAATTAAGTTTCTATATAAATAGAACATGAGACTATATCTTTATACGATGAGAAATATTGTGATACTAATGCTCGAATGAGAAATTATTTTAACCCATAAATGAAATGATCAATCTTACTTCTTAGGATAAATATATAATTTGAATCATGCCTTGATAACCTTGTAATGTTTTCCTCATACTTTGTGACATTCTCATCCTCCTTTTGTCTCAGACTTAAAAATTTCTCTTCCATATCCACTCAATTTTCACGAGGAAAGTATTTTTATACGAAAATCTCTTGAAACTCTCTCAATTCCATATCTTATTCTTATTAATCCTCCATTTTGTTTTTTTATTAACGACCACCATTGATTTTCTTTACTTGTGAGGTGATAAACTTCCATGAAAAGTTTTTCCCTTTCTCTACTCCCTAACGCATGAAATGTTTTTCTTTATGGAACATATCCATTTCTCAACTACAAATGGATTTGTAGTCCCATTGAATATCAGTGGTGGTTTCATCATGAAGTAGTCGAACATTGATCATCCCCGTTTTTGGATCATGGTTCTCTATATAGGTAAGGTTATTATTCATAATATGAGTGAGTTATCCTAGTATGACTATAAGTTTTTCAGCACATGTTTCATCCCTAGATCCACTATTATTATCCTGAATAGGTGGGAAATCCGTATATGAATTACTTGTATTGATAATGTTTCCATTCTTTCAATTAGGAGCCATTTTTAAATAATGGAATACACTAGATTAGTTCATGAATCACAATGCATAATTCCAAACTTGTAAAATACTTAACATAAATTGAACAGTTTATGTATATAATCCATAATACTAAAAAAAATTGGGAAATAATTTACTCATAAATCCATTATAATCGTTTATAATGAAAATTTGAATTATCCTAAGCATATCCACCAGGAGTGCCAATCTAGGTGTGCAGTATGACCCGTTTTCTTATACCAGGATACCCCGGGTAAAGCCCGAAACACTATGTAGAAGTTTTCACTCCTAGTTACATCTATGCCAAAACCAAATCCACTTGTAGTATCTAGACAAGGATGTATTTCTTAAAAACTCCACATAACATCTATATTACCAATTTTTTTGGATATTAGTCTATACTAATCATCAAATTCTATCTTAGGTCAATTTTCTCTAATAAGAGTTTTTCTAAATCTAGTTTCCAAGGTTTGTATTAAACGTCCACTGATACCAACTGTAACACTCTAACCCTAGTTACCTAGAGTCGGTGCATTATTACATAACATTAGAATGATCATAATAGATCATGTTCTGAAAGACTGACCAGTTTAGTATCATTAGAAGTACTAGATACATACATAAATGTTAAATTACATTATGAAATGAAAAAGTAAAATTGTGTCTCCATTAAACACAATCATATCCCCTTATCCTATCCCTGTAGGTAAATCATAATATATTTCTTCATCTCCTGGGAAAATTAAAATATAATAAAGGGGTGAGATCAGATGCTCAGTACAGATAAAAATATAGCAGAAACTATCATAAATAAGCATAAAAATTCATGGAAATTTATATTACTAACAAATAATTCATTTAGACATAAACTTCAGCATAATATGTCAAAGATAAATCAAATAATTCCATTTACTTATTCTCGTTGATATTCTACTAGTCGAATGATCACATGTAATATCAATAGCTAATTTCATAATGATGGAATGCATAAAACTGGACATCATAACCACATAGTTGAGGACTCATTCCAAGACTATAAATAAAAATATTGTTATGACCTTGTGAAAAGATACTAGTTTGTCTCATGAGACCTACTGATGCATCGAGGGGCTATAGCAGGCCATGCCCATCAATTACTACATCCAATTCATTCCTCATATGAAAAGGGTGAAACATAACATAAACATTCATATTAAACTAGCATATGAAATGTTAATACATTTACCATAAATCATGAATGACATAAAAATTTCACATCCATAGTCAAACATATAATAAAACAATCAATACAATATGGTATATTGTATCATAATAAATCAATTGCAATTAAACATAAAATCCAACAATAGATGTTGGCACAAATGAAATCAATATAAAAACTATTTGAGAGAAATATATCTTTCAACATTGTAATCATTTATGAAGTTTCATAATTATAAAATAAGACATTTATTTTGAAAATATTATTACAAACTTTTATGGGATTATGTGAATGTGTTATAATGGTTGAAAATAGCCGCACCTGCTGTATAAGTTAAAAAAACATTCTTTCATTCATTTGTCAAAAAGGTTATAAAGTACCATGTTTGGAAGATGACAGAAATATTATGTTCAAAACATTTTTTAAAAATTCAAAAAAGGGTATAAATGAATTTAACTTATAGTATAGGAAATTGTAAAAATGTTTGAAATATATTTTTATGAAACACAGATCTGGAAGATAAAAAATTCCTAGTAGATACTTACAAATAAGCTACGTCAGAAAATAAAGACATTGTAAAATTAACCCATACCTTGTACTTTTCCATAGTCGATGGTACTTTAACCTTATTTATAAGGGTTAACTCTTTTTTTTAATTCTACAAGAAGTAAATACATAAATATGATATCATATATTATTATCTAATATTGTTTTGTTAATAATATTTCCACAGTATCATTGTTTTGGGTGTTAACTGATTTGTTTTCCTTTATATATTTTTTATGTAAGTAATATTTGTAATGGATATGATGTATTTTATTCATATCCCGAATAATTTTATGTTCTTAAAAATTATTTTTTAATCTTCAAATGAACATTATTCCTGAATGGTTATGATGAGGAATGAAATCTCATTGTGTCATGGATATGGTAAGTTGTACGTACGTATGAGCGAAAATATCATTCTATTTATGTTGAAATATTATTTAATTGGATGGTATATTATATATAAATAATAATAAAATGTGATATTTGTTATTTACATCAAGTATACTCATTATTATACCCATCCAAATAATGAAGTGTTGAATAAAAAATTACACCACGACGTGGAGACGGTAAGCTGAACATACGCACATATGGAGACCTTGTCATTCATAGGATGTATAAAATAATGAATATAATTGTGCCATATGTACAATGAAATCTTATTATTTATAAGTTACTGAATTTATTATTTTATTATGGAAACAATAATTAAAGAGGAAGTGGAAGAAGAAGAGAACGTTGAAAGAGGTGAAAAAATAATTACTTATTTTTCGGATGCGTCCTTTTTATTTGTACAAAAGTGCTCCATAGGTTGGATTTTTTATCAATATAAGGCCACTATAATATATTTAGGGTGGTTGGTAGGAGAATTTAGTAGGTTTTGGCCGATTGAAATGGATTTGGAGGTGTCAATTTATGAGAAGGGAAAGTACCCTTTTAGAGGAGAGGTGAGGGACACTTTAGGAAAAGCTTGAAATATTATTTTTTATAAAATTATTTTCGGTTTATAATATCTAAAAATGGATTTATATATAGGTTAAGGTGGTTATGGTTCTAAATCTTCCCAACTGATAGTTTTTAGGTAAGTTTAGATCAATATAATAAACTTATCTTTTAAATTTATCTCTTAGATAAATAGTTTAACTTTTACCATGCCTTCTAATATTTTTATACTACATGGTTAATATAGTTACTATAAAATTCCAAGAGAACCTAGAGTGTTTCATTAATGAAAAATATAGAATTACCTATGTAATTTTTCTAAATCATATATTTTTAGGACAATTGTATAATTTAATAAAATAGTATTTGTTTTAAAAACTCATTTTTGTCAATTTTGAATCTATTTAGTATTTTGTTTTTTTGAAAGTCATAAAAATTTGATTACATTGAAAAAAATTAATTGAATCAGCACCATCATGTCATACTCACCAAAAAAATCGTTAATTGAATCAAAAGTTTTAATATAAATTTATTTATATATTTATAATATCTTTTATTTGTTATCATTTATTAATAAGGTAATTTCTCGATCATAATTGTGTCATTAATAAATTTAATTAATTGATGTATAAAAATTATAAATAAAATACAATTATGTAATAAGTCATTTTATATTTCTAATGAATATTTATAGTCTAATTTTTCTTTTGTATAACTCTATATTAAAATGGTTTAGATAATAAAAATTTAATTTAACACTTTTAACACTTCTTTAAATAAAATACAATAAAATTATTAATCTAATCCTTGTGGATTAAAAAGGATCATATTTTTGTCCTGAGGTTGATTTTGGTCAAAAACTACTTATCCAATAGAATGAAGACTTGTGTTAGTGTAATTATAATATCATTTTTACCTTTAATTGCTTTATTTACTTTTAAACGTGGTAAATAAAATTTAAAAATTTCTATTCACAAAAAATTTTATTCATCCTATTGAACAAAATTTTAATTACTGATGAAATCTATGTCTCCTAGATTTTTGAAATTCAATTCACAGAATTGGTAAAATTACATTTTAACCAAATTTGTTAATGTGCCAATAAAGCGGGTAAAAAACGTTAAAAAGTTCAATAAAATTATATATATATATATAATCTTTTTATAAAATGTCGTCATTGAGTAAAATTGGACTAATATAGGTATTATGTTTCTATTTTGACTATAAAATAAATTAAAATTTAAAAATAATTATTTAAATAAATATTCAGTTTTAATAAATAACTGATTGTTGTTCACTATTCATCAAAAATTGAAAGTTTTCCAAGAAATGCCAAAAAATCACCCTAAGCTAATTCTGATATTCCAAATCCAAAAAATAAGTCCAATTTGAAAAAAAATAATTTTAATTTTTTTTAAGAATTGGGTATTACTATTCATAACTTCTTTTTAAAAGGCATGTTTGATTGGTCATGGTGTGCTAGAACTCGATGTTGCATATAATGAAAGTTATTTTATTATTCAAAGAGAAAAATACCACAAAATCTTGGGGTGTTACATTGAAGATGGTAAATGAATCCAAAATACCAAAGGAGAATGATTATTTGTAAGTTATCCTTTGTTTTTCTTATCTTCCAAATGGATTATATAACAAAAAATGTTGGAACTAAACTAGGGGTATGAAAGTGGTTTTAAAATAATTTATGGGAAAATAGGGAGAAAAAACTCTCTGAGAATCGATTTTATACGTTTAGAGGAATCAAGATGTCTAAATAAGACACCTATAAAGATACTTGAGAATCTAGATCATGTATTGTATATATAAAGTGAGAGAAAAATTAATAAGAGAACCTTATATAATTTTGTGATAAATGGGGAGATCATGGAAAGAAAAATATGGATTAAATTACAAATCAATTTTATTTAAAAAATTGAGAAAAATGAATTTACCAAAAATTCATACCTTTTTTATTAATCATTTTGAGTTAAAAGTTTGAATAGGATTTTCGGGAGTATTTTCAACAAAATACAAAGTGGGAGAATGTTTTCACCAAGATGTTGTGTAAAAATATCTATTACATTTTCTAACAAGTTAAAAATTATGATATTATAAGTCATGGTTAGTAATATAAAGATGATGATAGTTACCATACACATGGGGAAAACATTTGTGTTGTTGAGGATGTGTGATAATGAAATATGTGGCAGTTTACTTATACTGGAAAATCTAATTTTATAAAATAATAATTAGTAGTGGAATTACAAAAGTAGATTTTATAGAAGTCAAGTAGTTGATTATGGCAGAGGATATAATAGTGGTTCTAGAAGTTCTATGTTTTGAAAATAGGAAACTTCAAAGTAGTAAGAATACATTACCGAAAATTGGAATCTCTAAAGTCAATTCATTAAATTATTAATTACATGGAAGTATATAAGTTGATCATGGATTGAAATTTGTTAAAGGGAAAACTCTCACATGAATACGTATGGGTAAATGATTATAAAAGTCGCATATAATGAACTAATAAAGAAAATTACTAATGATAACTAGTTGCAAGAATATAGAGAATTCATATAATGATAAAGTAATAAAGATGATATGTTAAATTATTCGTTTCATACATAATGATCATTAATATGATACATAAGGTTTATTTTTGAATATTAATGTGTTACAATGGTGTTCATAAGGCTTCATAAAAATATCAAAGTTCAACATATTAAAGTAATCTAGGATGATACACAATGGAACTCATAAATATTGAAGTTATATTTAAATGTTACCAATGAGAAATTTAACAGGGTATTAATACATGATAGTTATATGGATAATATATAAAATTTCAATGGAGTATTTTTAAGGGTAACCATTTTGGAATGTATGTTTCATTTTTCCTTGAGTAGACTAAGTCTTAGAAAATGGAAAAAGTTTTGAACAACGCTGTGATAGTTAAAGGTAACTAGACCAACACATAAAATTTAATAAGATGATATGTAATGGTTACTATCAATCATATAATACAATTGATAATATCTCCATTTGTACTTTATGGTGTACCTTTTATTGTAACATATTATTATTAATATGGCTAGTTTGGGTTGTTTTCCTTCAGTGATGGAAAAGACCATGCCATAATTAAAGGATGATCAAGTCATGATACTTCATTAATTTAATTAAGATATATTTATTGGAGTTTTTGTTTTATGTTTTTTCTAAGAATCATTATATGAAGAGGGATGCCACACTATGATCCAATTAAATTACTAAAAGATCATTGCATAATGTGGAATTCATTCCATGTAGAAAATAGTTACTATTAAATACAGATTAAATTAATTTTAAAAGGAGAGATTTGATTTGAGGCATTTTGTGGTTGAATTATATCTATATTTATGTTCGCAACCAAACCAATTTTGTTATACACATGTCCTGATCATATATAATTATGAGAATATGGATTGATCACAACAATTATAACAAAAATTGGGGTTATGAAAGTATTCATAAAATAAATTTTAGTAGTTCTGGAAAAGAGAGGTGATCATAAATACATATCCAATTTAGAAAGGAAAAGGGTGGTGAGACACATAATATTTCTATTGAATTATTTGGTTTCATAAAAAATATAGATCAAAGAGTACTAGAGTTCAAATTCCATATTTGGTTTTTGTATAATGATTAAGACAAGATAATTCAAACATGTAATTTTCTTCAACCAGAGGATGAATTGATTCTTCCATTTCATAAAATAATATATTTTCACTCCCATTTAGCTTTCATTATTTTTAGGCATTAGAGGACTGGAAGAGATGAAGATTTGGACCACAACTGAACAACAAATCTGAATTTATGATATATGCAGTCTCACATATGTAACATGGAGAGACACCCACATCTATAAAATGGGGTTTTACTTCACCAAATCATTGTCTAAAAGAGAATAAGAGGGTGTGGAACTTGGATAAAAAATGAGGAATTCCAAAAACATGTAAGGTTAGATAACCTTGGCATAAAGTGTCCATGACCTAGAATCACACATCCATAGAAAGTGATAATAATATATTCTGGTATATTGATACATCACTAAGTGTATGGTCCTTGGATTAATCCTTACTAGTGATCCAATTAAAATCCTTGGGGGTTCCTGTGCATTAATTTATGTATTTTTATTTTATATTTTGTTATATATATAACATACCAACCTCCAGGTTATCTCGAGAACTTATGGTGATGAAAATGGCCTTAAGTGGCATCCCCAATATAAAAAATACATGAAATAAATCCTAAGATATTAGTAACATGTTGAGGGATGATTTCCCATTTAAAGATAAAATTACCAGTCAACACTAAACAATAAACATCCAAACCAATAATAAGATACATGAGTTAAAATAATAAAACCCAAATAATAACCCATAAAACAACAGTATTAGAGTGATAATGGGACATGGAAAAACAAAAGATAACAAATGACATGGAATTAAAGAAGAAAGTACCCAAAGACACCCATATTGTATCGTCACACATAAATCCTAAACTAGCTCGAAACTTCAACAACACCTGCCCCGCCCATGGTATCAAGGTACATCACAAGGGATGTATGATACCTTTCCTTTTCCAGTGTCCCGATAGATGAAATATGCAAATTCACCAAGGTACCCAAGAAGGGGTTTAGTATAAACTCAATGGGTTTTATTCAAAGATTCCTAA
Source organism: Viscum album (assembly GCA_963277665.1). Classification (NCBI taxonomy): domain Eukaryota; kingdom Viridiplantae; phylum Streptophyta; class Magnoliopsida; order Santalales; family Viscaceae; genus Viscum; species Viscum album. The sequence goes on from OY728157.1 coordinate 786,162,536, forward strand.
CACTCACCACTAGGAAAAATATTGATATCCCATTCCATTTAAAATAGTTTAGAAGATTTCAAATAGTTTATATCATAATTATAATAAATTTCCGTGGAAAACAATAGAGAAGTCTCAAAAAAATTTATTATCATTTGTAATACTGATTCTTGTGTTTCAAAACATTCACGTGCACACACACATCCATTCCATGCAATATTTCCATACTCACGAGCGGTTTCATGTTGATCCACCAAGTCATCACAATGAGACGAATGTCTAGGTACCCTAATAGAACACACCCCTTCCTTAAGGTGACATTCACAAATGGACTCATCCCAATATTGTAAGAAAAATTACATGCCAAATCCCATCTCACATAAAATTGAATCATTATTGAAAACATTTCATCACAAAACATACATGAATAAAAAATAACATAATTTTAAAACTATCATATTCATATTATAAACAAATATGGTTTTCTAAAATCCAACTGTTTCCAAAAAATTTATCAACTTATACCCAAAACAGGGTTGATGAGGCTTTTTATGGTGTTCGATTTGTTGTTTTCTTCCCCTTTTTTAAGTAGGATCATTTTGACCTTCATCTTTTGTTTCGTTACTACATTTTCTCTTGATTTTAATGGTTTCCCTCTTCTCCCAGTTTTAAAATAGGTCTTTTATTTTTTATGTAAAATTAAGTGGGAATTTAGAGTCAAAATTTTCAAAAAAAATCAAAGCTATTTTTTAAGGTTTTATAATTGTTGAGATGAAATAAAAGCTACCTACCTCTCAAATAATGGTGAAAAATGAATGGTAGTAATATATTCAACATTAAACCTTAAAGAATATGTCCCTCAATAGATTCAATAACATTTAATCAATATATTCATTATGGAATATAGATATTTCCATGGTGGACTAAGATCATATAATCTGGGTGAGATTAAATGAGATGATCTAATTAGAGAAAGAGAAAATAACGACTTAATAATGGATCCAAATCTCCAACACACACTTATTTTCCAAAAGATAACTCCAGATCAAAGGGAATTTACAAAATATCCTTGAGAGGAAGGGGAGTTAGAGACCCTATGTGAATGGGGGAAAATGACGGTTTTGAGGCCTAAATTTGCGATAAAACCATTTTTTTAGTTCTAATAATTTCACATCACATGGTTTTTCAAATTGTGTGTTAGTTGTACACTTGCAACTAGGAATCACCCAGGTAGTCACATCGATTGGTCATACAATTTGGAAAACCATTTACCAATCATGTAGTGATACTATATCCAAGAAACACCTCACATTCTTGTCCCACACAATTATACAAATCGTAAACCAATGATTATTTTCCCTCAATTTACCTTTTTACAGATTCCCCTAGGAACTGTCATGGATTTTACAAATCATTAAGCAACTGTGATCCTTTCTAGTTAATTCAAAAATATGTTACATGGTTTCATGTAAGTAGTTCGTGGTTTCTACTAACCATTTTCAAATAGTATACTATTTCGAAAACTCCCAAAAACTCCAAATCCTCTTAGAACCTTCCAAAAAATAACCAAATTATTATATATTCATAAAATATATAATAAAAGGGTATATTATTTGAAACTGGGGTGCTACATTCTCCCCACTATTGAATTTTTTTTCTATAATGAAAGATTATAATGGCTATTTTGAAGAGTTTAATCCACTTCTCTAACATTTCCTTTCCACACTCCCATGTATCTTCCAAACTCTTACCATGATTCCATAAAACCCATACCAAAGTGAAACTTTTCCCATGAAAGAGATTATATTTTCTATCCAGAATCTTTATCGACACATGAATCATCATTGCATCTCCATCAAGATCAACATGGCCCCATGGAATCACGTAGTCCAGATTATGATTTTTCTTCTTTAATTAGAATACAAGAATCAAATAATGCACAGAACTGATCCTTGGTGGTACATCCATATGATAAACCACATCACCCACATATTAAAGTATCACAAAAGGAATAATTTAACAAGGATATAGTATTATTTATTAACCAAAATTATGATGTCCAATCCATTGATACATTCAAAAGAAAACCTGATCACCCACTCAATGGATAATGGTCGACGATGGTGATCCCTATATGATTTATGATGAATATGAACCTTATATATTATCTTTATGATAATTTGAATATTTTTTTGGCATCTCTTGAATAATGATAGGGCTCACAAGTATTGCCTCATCCTGTTCAACCCAAAAAAATGGAGAATGATAGGGATGGTCATGAAACTCTTCAAAAGGAACCATATGTATTGAGCCCTAAAATATGTTATTGTATGATAACTCCAATAACAATATTTTCTCATCCTATGAGCCCCCAAAATCCTTATCACAAGTTCTAATCATCTCTTTCAATGTTTGTATCATCCTTTTAGGTTGTCCATGTATTTGAGAATAATAAGTTATGTTCATGGTAAACTATGTTTTGAATACATCGTATAGGGGATTCCAAAAATGAGCTGAAATTTTGGGGTTCTAGCCTGAATTAATCAGAATTTGGACACCATGAATCTTTATAAATTCTCAATTATATATTTTGGTTACTTATTTTACCATATTGGTTTCATGAATCATGATGAATTAACCAATCTTCATGATATAATCCTTAATAACCCATATGGGATAATGTTTCCTAACTATTTTTGGTAGAACTATCTTAAAATACATAACTATATTCTCCCATTTTGCTATGGCAATAAGTAATGAAATAAATATACCAGTTATTTGTTAGTGCTTTTCCATTACCTACTAATAGGTGATGCATCTCGAGATAAACTCTGACACTTTTTTCTTTATGCCAAACAACCCAAATTTTGTTCTTAATGAATTTTACATATTCTATATACCATGATGAATATATCATTTAAAATGATGGTAGAAATTTAGATGTTGTTTCTGATAATTTGGAGAGTCCACAATTCAATCTACAAACTGTAACACGTATATACCATCTACATTCAACCCCTCAATAGTCTCCCCAACATTGATTTTTTATCTCATAGATAGAAATTCATGATAATATTTTTGGGACTGTATAACCCACTCAACTAAATCAATAACCATAGAAACCATAAAGAAAATCACAATAATACCCTGTTATGCACAATCTTCGTGCATGTTGAATATGACCAGCATTAGCATCTATTGATCTGAATCCTCTTTGGAAAAATGGTTATATTAATTCATATTCAATTTATATATGATGTAATTTCATTTACTTAGTGTGTACACTGATTTGAATTCAAATATATGAAGATATTACATCCATCTTTATTTCAATAATTTCAAGTATCTTTGTTGTAAAAAAATTTTCTAACTCTTATGATCCACAAACATCATAAATTTCTCACCAAAAATAAAATGATTCTCAGTATTCAAATAATTCACTAAAATAGATATGTACAAATCATGTATTTAGTTTTTTTTTCTCATCCACATGCAACTTTTGAAATTCATAATAGTCAACATGATATTCTTGGAGGAGAAAAAATCCCTACCCATCTCCCAATGCATCACAATAAATCACATAGCCAAGTATTAACTCTAGAAATGTAATGATAGGTTTTGATGTTAGTAAAACCTTGAGATCATAGAATGGTTTTGGGAAATTACTTCGCAATTGTAAATGAAAACCATTCCTTTTCTACGCTATAATGGGTGAGGGAAATTGTGATATGTCATGAACAAAGCATCAATAATACCTTACTAATCCAAGGAAAATTTGTATCTCATAAGAAATATTATGTTTTCTCCATGATATAAAAACCTCTATCATTTTAGGTTCAATTGAAAAATCTCTTTCAGATATGATTTCACCATTTAAAATTACCTCTTTTCTTTAGTATTTACATTTTGAATTTTATCATAAAGGCGATGTTCTCGCAAGATACCCAACACTATAGACATGTATTTCTTATGATTGGACATAGTCATAGAATACACTAGAATTTATTCAATTAACAATACCAAAAAAGTGTCAGGATACTAATAAAACATCTTATTAATTAATTATATGAGTACCACTGGTTCAATTGTAATACCAAAGGGAATTACCATATTCTCTTATTAGACATATCAACACTGATAATCTATTTTCTGAATATAATCTCTCCAAAAGATGATTTTGATGATAACTATATCATAAATAAATATTCTATAACCATGTATCACCCATCAATTCATCAAAGAGGTCATCAATTAATGTTAGGGGGTACCCATTCTTTATAGTAACTTGGTTAAAGCTATGATAATCCACAAAATATCTATGTGTTTCATCCACCTTCTTCACAAAAGGACTATTGTTTCCTATGGGGACATGCTTGATGAAGTTAACCTTTTACATTAAAAATATTATAATTGAACCTTCAATTAAATAATTTCAATTGGTGCCCTAATTTTGTATGAAACTAAAAGTGGAATAGTACCTGGTAGGAGATCAATGGTAAATTACACTTCTATTTCAGGTGGAAACCAAAAGAATTTAGGTAGAGAGACATCAAAAAAAATTTCCATGATTGTGGAAAACTCATTATTTCCAATTTTAAAAATAGATAAAAATGTAACCACTTCCAAATGATAATATATATCCCCAACCACAGATACCAGAGCTCTTTTTATACTTTAATTTACATCTGAATCTCCTCTAAATAGATTATCAACACCATGTGATGATGTGACACTACATTATCAAGTATAACAATTAACATGGTATTTGGATAAAATAAACCAATCCATTCCTAAAATCAGGTTATAGATATCTATATTAAGAATTTATAAATCAAAAAACATTTATACATTATTAATAGTTATGGTACACATTTCATACTAAAACAATTAACACTCTCATTATCCCATAGGTGATTGATGTTTGAAAAAATAGGCTATTATCGAAACATGTGAACCCATATGATAATAAATTCGGATGAAATAAAAGAGTGGGTTGAATCCATATCAAACAAGTTTTTAATAAGGGTAGAATTCATAATAATTGAGCCTTGTACCGTGAAGGGCCATGTATATCCTCTTGTTAGATCCATTGGTTTGGATGTAGTGACTAGAGGGTGGGTGAATAGTTATTTTTGATTTATTATTATAAATTAAAATTTATTAGAGTTATATAACTGTGTTAGAAGCTATATTAGAAATAAAATAGATAACATAGATAATTTTTATATTGGATCAGATCACTAATATCATTGTCCTATCTTAAATATAATCTACTCGTTGAGGATATTAGTATGCCCTACATCCTCTCTTCTGACAGGGAGTGAAAATGTAATTACAAAAAATTATAGATGTACAATTTTCAAACCTAGCTGTATAACTTGACCTACCATTTTCACACCTGGTTGTATAAACAAAACTTTTTATAGATTCACAACCTACCATCCTTTTGTCTGGGAGGAATAATTTGAAATTATTTTTAGATGGGAGTAACAACCCAATCATAGCTCTTGGATGAAAAAATCTTAAACTGGGACTCCAGATTACAAATAGGTGAATGAAATAATTACAGTGGATAAATAAACGAAAACTAATGATACAACAGATGAGAAGAAGATAATGAAATTCATTTCATCTCATGTTTTTTGATCACATCAGTGGAGGAAGATGAAGGCAATGGAGATCCTTCAAAATCAAAGTAGAACAACATTTGTCAACGAAGTTTCTTAATAAAACATTCAGAGAAGGAGGAAACTATTTTGTATCATGGATTAAATTATCAACCAAAAAGGTATATTTATTTTTATCCTTGAATTTATCTCTTCTAATATCAAATCAGAGATATACAGGATTGTGTCCTTGCTCAATCTTTTCAAGACACATTTTAGTGTTTAACATTAAAATAATATGATCGTTATTTTATTTTATTGAATTCATGTTGAAAACAAAAACAAATTCAGACTAATTATTAATCATGAAATACTAAAAGATATAGTAAATACATTAAGAGTAATAATTCTTAAATAATTCACAAATGAAAATTAATTCCAATAATTATACAATTCATCATATTTATACATGCTAAGGAATTCTAGAAAAATGCAGCATTATAAAAAATAATTTTCATGTGCAGATGTCACTAAAAAAATTTAAAGTTATTATTATACAATGTTTCAAATTTATTTTTACATTAAATATTAAATAATTTAATCTATAAATAATTTTAACAATATTGACTAAAATTATGAAAATTCTAAATTTGAAACAAATTCTTATCTAATGGTGAGTCATGACTCACCATTGAGAATAAAGAGCGGTGAGATATTTATCACCATTTGAAATATATAGTTGTGAGTATTTACACATCATTGGAAAATTTTGGTTGTGAGACATTACTAACCATTGGAAACTTTTGGCGGTAAGACATTACTCGCCATAAGAAGTTAGTAGTGGTTTGGAAAAGTATAACCTACCATTTTATATTTTTATAAAAAATAAAATAAATTGATTAAAATTAAATACATAACCAAAAATCTTATCACTAAATGGATCAATGAGAACAATAAATAATTACTCACCATTAGGATGTCCAGTGGTGACTCATGACTCACCGTTGGGTTCAAATGGTGACTTTTAGAAAACATAACAAAAATAAAAAACTAACTTAAAATTGTAAAATTATATTGGGTTTATTAAAAAGTAAGAAATAATAAAAAAAATCAATATAATTAATTTCAATTATAAATACTATCATAATTTTTTTCTCTACCTTCAAAAAAAGTATTAATTATCAGCTGGAAAGTATGAAGAAAAAATAGAATAATGTTTTCTGATAAAAATAATATATCATTTTAAAATGGTCAAATAATTAATACATGAGAAGAGAAAAATGATAGAATATGAAAAGATCCACTGTGGAAACTAGATAAATCTACTTACAATATAGTTTGGGAAGCACAAAAAGAATTAGGGGCACAAGAATTATCTTGATGAATTCTACTAGGTAAGAAAAAATATAGAAAATAAAATCAAAATAAAACACACATGTTATTTTAGAATATAATATTTAAAAAGATGTAATAAACAAGATATCATGTAGTAGCTTGGGTTAAGGCTACTTTCAATAGCATACAACCACAAGTAAAACAAATGAATTAAAATTCTGATAATAAATATAACAAAGAGAGATTTTTAGTATAAAAAATAAACATAGATGTTCGTCCAAGTATGTGTAAGAAAAAACAAAACAAATAGAGGGATAAATGGAATCACTCACCATTGAGATGAAATATTGAGTGAAATTACTCACTATTTATCTTCTAGAGGTTACTCAATGACTCAACATTAGATAATATAAACAACATCAAAAAATCAAGACACCGTAGGAAATTTTTTCTCTGGTGTCAAGCTCTCAATATTGGTAAAAAAACTAATGGTTTGAAAACTAACCCAATATTGGTTAATGCCAATATTGACTAAATGATGAAAAAGGAAAGAAATTTGATGAAGGACATATTTTTCATTGATTTTCAAGGGAATATTTATGAAGAGGTAGAACCAAATTATTGAAGATGAAAAACCACTATTAGCTTTATAAAAAAGAAAAAATGAAAAGAATAAATGGAGGAGAACTTGAGATAAATAATACACAAAGGAGAAGAATACCACCTAGCTGGAGAATACAAAGATGCCAGAGAAGAGAGTGGTGTTAGAGAATTGGAGTCACTGGACTGCTTTGATGACAAAGAAGATGAGTGGGAGGAGTAATATGCCACATGAGAGTGAAAATGAAAATTAGGATTTCAAATAGAGATCGTGTAATGATCCTATCATTTGTGAAAAATTACCATTCTTTTATTTAAATGTCTTATGGTTATAGAAGACATGTGAACTTATTTATTATATCCAACTAGATTTAAATGACCATTAAATATCAGTACCAATGATAATATAGTAGTTGAACAGTGATCATGTGACTTGTATAAATATAGGTTTGTAACAAATCTTTTTGACATAGTGAAACAATGTGATGGCCTCAACCAGTAGGATTATTCCCTATAAATCCCATTTATCAGAGATTCTGAGAGAGTTACCATTTTTTTGGATTTCCCCTATACCAAGACTAATCTGAGATCCAACAACTTAATCATGATTAAAACCATTTATAGGAAATTTCAAGCTCATCGAGAACACGACCCAAACCATGTTCACCGAATGGCCCCATGGATCCCCCACCGTCGCGCACCTTACTATTAGGGTATATGATATTAAAGTAAATAGATATGTACCAAGAACCTAGAAATAATATTAGGTACATTATTTTGTACTGAATAATGAATAAATTTTTCTTCTTATTATTGTTACTTTGTAAATGATATTTAAAGCACAAATAATATTTTTGTTTAATATTCAAATTCAATCAAAAAATATATTTTTATGATTTAATGAATATTTGAAATAAATAATATTTTTAAAAAATATTATTATTAAATAAATTTTATGAAATCTAAATGAATGTATAATTTTTATTAAGTCAAATGTAATATCTTTTATGACTTGAAAACTATTTTATCGAAACCCATCAATTTTCAATAAATCTCTATTTTTATTTTAAAAGTGAATATTAATATAATTAGAAAATTATTTAGATAAAATTAATATTATTTTGGGAATCAGGATGTAGAAATAATCAAATAGTTAATTATTTTTAATTAAAAGATATAATCAAATTTTTGGGTAAAATCTAAATATCGTATAAATATACAGGTTGTTTTCTGACATCATAATGAAGTAATAAATAAAATAAAAGGTATATTTACCCAAATTTTTATTTTCATTTAAAATAATGTAATTTTGAATTTATTTTATTTATTTTATAAATCCTTATTGAACCTCCAAAACATATAATATATTAAATTATTTTAAATTCATTTTCTTGAAATTATGACTCACCTACACATTGCCAAGATAAATCTTTTAATATATATGGACCTTTAACTTATAAAATTTTATATTCCACACATTGTTTCAATAAAACATGAGGAATCTAGGGGTTGGTTTGTGGTTTTGAATATTTTATTATGTAGTGTCCAAAATAGAAATAATAAAGACCCCCTTGTTCCTATATAAACCCACCAATTCTCCCATTTCTCTTCAAAAAAAATATTTGAAGCATGACCAAACTCTGACTCTTTCTCCCTATAGTCCTCCCAAGGATCCACAAATCTTCTAAAAATCCTCCCTTAAGCCTTAAGAGTTACACATCTAAGTAAGAGATCTTCCACCGTTCTCTTTTATCAAGCATTCACTTCAGGTTATTTTTAAAAAAAAATCCATTTTTTATATGTTGGCATTTGATGTAACATGGTTAAATTACTATATATTTTATGTATAAATTATAATATCTTACTTTAACTCTCAATAATCCTCCCTTTGATCTTTTATGTACACTCGTTACCATGCCGAGATTTCATAAGTGTTCTTTTTCTTTCTCGTTGTTCTTCAATTTTCATTATAATGTTATGTCTTGTATTTCCAAATTCCATATGTTGGGGAATGTTCTTACATGTCCCCATCACTATAAATTTCATGTATAAATGATGATATAACCATTTATCTGTCATCAACCCAATTTTGGAATTTCCATTTGACACCGTTATGATACCAAAATTGGGCCACAATTTTTTATGCCAAAATCATCATGTAGTGAACACCACACCCATTTGTCTATCATAGGTATTCACATTTATGAAAATATAATTATTTATTAGGGGAATTACATGAATGTATTCCACATTACATGATCATCTAATAACATATTATGTCGAATGAATTCATGTTATATGATCTATGTGGAACACTTATGCATGAAATGAAATGTTTTTTAAGAGTGCACCCTAAGAGAGCTCCCATGAATTGGGTAATGCTTAGCTTCATGATACATAATTTCCAATGAGGTTTTACTCTTTATAATTCATGTTAAATGAGGGTTTACTCATGCTAATTCATGTGTAATGAGGGTTTACTCATTCTAATCGATGTGCAATGATCCTTGACTCATGCTAATATCATATTGTATGTTGTTCCCACATTTCCATGTTATGATTATCACATTGTGTCATTCCTTTATGTTCATGATTATTTTCTAATCCATTGATATTAATATTGAATAAAATTATTTTCTTCATCATGTTATTCCATGTAATAACATTTTGGGGCTTTATAGATCCCCCTTTTATTATGTATGTCCACAGGTTATCCCATGCACTGTTCAGTACAAAGGAATGATGTGGTCATGTAAAAGAATTTTTTAATAAAGATGTTTTATTTTATGTTTTTAGTGGTTATGCATTGTTCCTAATCCCTAAATTCACAATACTTCAAAATATTTTGAGTTTCATTAAGTTCAAATTTTGTAATAAATTATGTTTAAATGTGTAATAAATATTAGAGTTGTTATAGATGGTATCAGTGGATAAGTTTAGTTATTTTTGGTAGTTGTTTTAGAACACCCTGGTGATACCCCTTAAAGACAAAAATAATTGTATGAAAACATCCCTAAATTTTGGTACGTATAGAGTAAGTTTTTTATCAAGTAGATATATCCCTATCAGGATTCTACAAGTGGATGTGGGTCTAGCATAGATATACCTAGTAGTAACAACATCGACAAGGTGTTATGGGCATGACCTGGGGTAACATGGTACATGAAAATGGTCCTTACTACACAACTAGTTTAAAACTCCCTAGGGATATGCTTTGGTAAATTTATAAGCTCACTACAAACCATTAATAAAATAATAAAAATTCCCATACAAATATATGTTTGGAATTAGATCATAGAAAACATATATTTAAGCCTAGAAATTTTTAAGTTAATGAGATAAATGTATATTACAAATTATTCCTTTAATGCATTAGATTCCCTTTATGTGTTTAAATATTTTAGATACTCATCCCTAATATTCCTCTTATTCTAGGAAATTGACAAAATAGGAATAATATTGTTAACAACTAATGAAAAGGGTAGTGTGAGGATTGCCTCAATGAGACGCCCAACCGGATGTGAGAAGGAATAAAAAAAATTGTTATGATACTCTCTCAGTTAACTCATATTCTGAATCAAAACATAGATTAAGAAGAATACACCCCCATAAGAGAGAGAACCCCGCAGTTGAGATAATTATGAAATAAATTCCTCCTACATTAAATGGATCATCTAATCCCTTAATCGTGGAGAAGTGGATCAGTTCCAATGAGAAAAATTCTCTATCCTTCAATGTTCCAAACAAGAGAAGGTTATTATATCTATTTATCATAAGGAGGGTGAATCTATTAAGTGGTTAAAATTAACCTATAATATAAATCTTGGGGAGGAGATTGAAGCAATAGAGTGGATGGAGTTCCAGAAATGTTTTTTTATAAACATTATCCACACACCCTCTATCTTAAGATGGAAATATATTTCATTTCACTTAATAAAAAGATGATGAATATATTGGGGAGTTGGAGGAAAACTTCTTAATATGTTCATGAAACTCCTTTGGTTTTGTTGTTATGATCGAATTCAATGTTAACCGCTTATTTGGTTGGATAAATCCTAGCCTACGAAAAGACCTAGAAATCTGTTACTTTGAAATCTATGAGGAAATTGTCTAATGTTCCCACAATGTCATGATGGAGATTAGTTAATCATAGGGTTATCATGGGGATAAAAATAGGAAAGTTGACGTTAATTCTGGTGCTCCCATTGAAAAATACAATCAGGCAATGAAATTCAAGCATTGTGGTTGTCAAACGAATGGAAAAAAACCCAGGAAATTGCCTATGGAGATAAAGGAAATTATTTAGGTGCAGAGGATATGGTCACCTAGATCATAGTTGGTGATAGGAGAAACCCATAAACATGAAAAATGAATGTAACACTCCAATTGACCATCCATGCATTATTCATTTCTATAATTGTAAGGAACGAGGGCACTTTGCGAAATAGTTCTTTAAGACTAGGGTTTCTGGAGGTAACTAACAACCTCCAAGGCAGCAAGGGAGATATTTTTAAATCACTTCCACTAAAGTAAATTTTGAAAATGAATTAGTGATAGGTATAGTTGTTATTAATCCATGAATAGTGAATATAATTTTTGATTATGGTTTTATGTATTCTTATAAATCTCAAATTTTTTGTCGAACAATACAAACACCACCACAATGAATTTATGTAGATATTTCAGTTAAAATGAAAAATGGGGCAATTATGGCATCCCGTAAATATAACTCCTCCCCATTCACAATTTTGTGGATTGAAATTCTTGGTGAAAATTTCCATACTTCTAATGGTGTAATATGATATAATCGTGGGCATGGATTAAATTTATCTATACAGATCCAACATATATTAATGCAAGAGGGAAATCACTCTTTATACGGTGAATCGACCCATGATTCTATACAAGTGCAAAGAGAAGGATGCATATTCTTTATTACCGTCATCTGAAGCATGAATATTAATGCCCTATGAGCATGCATATCTTTATCAAATGATTTATTCTAAGGAAGGAACCATCATTGAATAAATTCATATCATGAGGGAAATTCGTAGATGTGTTTCCTAAACAATTTACTGGTCTTTCTCTTAGTAGATATGTTGAATTCTGGGTTGATCTTATATCTGGGGTGTTTCTAATATCCAAGACTCCATATAGAATGATTGTTGTAGAACATGAAGAACTGAATAAACAACTATAGTAGAATTTGGATAAAGGGTTTATAGGATCAAGTGCTTCACCATGGGTTTTATCATCCCTCTTCGTCAACAATAATGGTGGGTTAATATGCCTTTGCATTAATTACCACGATCTCAACAAAATCATGATAAAAAAAGTTTCCTTTTCAATGAATTGATGGGTTTTTCAATTATCTATGTGGAGAACAATACTTCTCTACAGTGGATTTGTGGTCAAGATATTACCATGTAAGGGTGAAGAAGGAGGATATCCCCAATACTGCAGTTCAAACAAGGTATGGGAATTATAAGTTTATAGTGATTCCATTCGGGCTCATTATGATCAAAAAATATTCATGTACTAGATGAATAGATTCTTCAGAGATTACATCAACATATATTTGGTAGAATTTATAGATTATATTATTATATACTCAAAAACCATGGAGGAGCATGAGGAGTATCTATGAACTGTGCTAAATTCATTGTTAAAGGATAATCTCTATGAAAAGTATAGAGAGTGTGAGTTCTTTTTGAATTAAGTATCATTCTTGGGGAATACCATCCCAATAAATGGGATATTTGTGGAACCTTTCAAGAAAAATGTAATGTAGGGATGGTTGAGGCCAACTTCTCTATTGGATATCCTTATATTACTTATGTCAGCTTGGTATTATAATTTATTTGTTTGAAATTATCCATGATTTTCAGACCCTATTAATTTTCTAACTAAGAATGGTGTCATGTATTTTTGGAATGATGAATGTGAAGAAATATTCATGTAGTTGAAAAAGTGGTTTATCACTACCCATGTGCTCACACTACCCACAAGTGGGGAGATTTTTTTAATCTTTAGCAGTTCTTAAAAGAAGGTATTGGGAGGTGTGTTGATTCAAAATGAAAATAACATTTCCTACACCTCAAGGAAGTTGAAAATTAATGAGCAAAACAATCCCATACACAATATGGAGTTGGTAGCTATGATCTTTGTGTTGAAAATATGAAAGCATAATCTCTTTGGGGGGAAGTGTGAAGTATATATGGATTCCAAAAGTGTAAAATATATATTCACGCAGAAATAAATGAGTATGTGCCAATGAAGATGGTTATATCTCATCAAGGATTACGAATTATAAATCCACTATTATCTTGGGAAATAAAACAAGGTGGAGGATTCTCTATGTAAAAAGGACCCATAAATTCTATCATTTATGAGAATTAAAAAGGATACAATATTCTTAGTTTTGATAGAGATAGACATGGGAATCATAAAGAAGAGAACATCATCAATCATTTCATAAATTATTTCCCAACCATATCTTTTGGAAAGGATAAAGGATGATAAAAAAGATGATGAGAAAATTCATAGTAAAGTAGAATCTATTTGAAAAAGGAAATTCTCAGAGTTCAATGTTAATGAAAAAGGAATTTTGAAATTTGGGTCAGGATTATATGTTCCATAAAATCTTGAGTTGAAGAAAGAACTTTGGGATGGTGCAAAATGATAAAATTTCTCCATTAACTTAAGAAAAAAAAGATTTATGGAGTTCAATGGGAGCACTATTTGTGGGATAATAGGAAGAAGGAGATCGTTGAATATACCTCAAATTGCCTCGTATGTCAGCAAGTGAAGGTTGAGAGTCATAAGTATAAAGGTATTATGTAACCATTACCCACACCAACATGAAAATGGGAAGATATCTCCATGTACTTTGTCACCATACATCCGAAGACATCCATAAGAAAAAATTCTATCTGGGTTGTTGTGGATCGTCCTAAAAAGATTTCACACCTTATTGTGATTAAAGAGGATTTATCACCGGATCAAATAGCATTGATATAAATCATAGAAGTGGTATAGAAGCATAGTTTACCACTATCAATTGTGTCTGATATAGATCTAATATTCACCTCTATGTTTTAGAAAAGTGTACAACATGCTCTAGACACTGAGAATAACTTTAGTACGACTTGTCACCCAAAAACTAATGGGCAATTTGAGTAGACTATCTAAAAACATGAGGACTTGTTGAGATCATTCTCAATGGACTCTAAAGGCTGATGGGTCCAACATCTTCCCTTGGTGGAGTTCTCTTACAATAATAGTTGGCACTAAAGAATCGAAATGGATCCATATGAATCTTATTGTTGGAATAGGTGAAGAATACAAGTAAGTCATGTTAATGTTTTGTAACAAAAACTTCTAGGTTCAGAAATGGTAGAAGAAATGGTGAATAAGGTGAAGACCATCCAACAACACATCAAAGCTACTCATATTTGAAAAAGGAACTCTATTGAAAATAATTTTTATGACCGAGTGTTTGATGTTGGAAGCATTTTATTCCTCTTCATATCTTTATGAAAGAGATTCATGAGATTTTTGAATAACGGAAAGCATAATCCATGTTACATTGTCCCTTTTGAGATCCTTGATCTCTTCAGAGTAGATCCCTATCGAATATAAGTCCCACCAAACCTATCTCAAGTGCATGATGTATTCCATGTATCCCTCTTTAGAAATAACATCCCAGACCCATCACAAGTACTCAATGTAGAGGTGGTACCATAGGAGAATGACCTTTCCTATAAGGATCAGCTGGTAAAGATCTTAGATCATATAGAAAAAGTTATATGAAATAAGACAATGCCGCTAACTAAGGTGTTATGATGAAACCACATGTTTGAAGAAGCAACGTGGGAACTAGAGGTGGTAATGAAGCAGAGCTACTGGCATCTATTTCTGTATGGGAAAATAAAATTTCGAGGGAAAATTTTCTTAAGAGGGGAAGGTTGTAATGACCCAGACATTTATGAATAAAATTCAATTTATTTTAATTAAATTTATTAAGGTTATAGAATACATGTTCCCTACATTTATTATATCCAATTTAATTTAATTGACTGTTATGTATAATTACCATTGATAATATAGGAATTGAATAGTTATCACATGACTAGAATAAATATAGGGTTTTAAAAAATCCTTTTTACACAAACAAAAGTGATGCCCTCAACTACTAGATTGTTCTCTATGAAGGCCATTTTTTAGAGATTATGGGTGAGATATTATTTGTGGGATTTCTCCTAAACCAACACTAATCCAAGATCCAACAACTTTATCAAGAGATAAACCATTTATTAGAGATGTTCACACTCATCTAGAGCACGGCCCAAACGATGTTCACAGAACGGCCCCATGAAAGCTCCACCATTGCATACCTTACTCTTAGGAAATATGCTGGTGTTATAAAGGGATATACATCAAGAACATAAAAATAAAATTAAGTGCATCATTTTTTATAGAATAATGAATATATTTTTCATCCTCTTATTACTACTTTATAAATTATTTTTAAATCTCAAATAGTATTTTTGGTTAATATTCAAATTCAATTAAGAAATATATTTTCATAAATTAATTAACTTTTAAAATAAATAATTTTTAATAATATTTTATTATTAAACATATTTTATTAAATATAAATTATTATATAATTTTTTAAGTCCAAAGTAATTTTTATTACAATTTAAAAATTGTTTTATCAAAACCCGTCAATTTTTAATAAATGTCGGTTTTTATATTAATGTGAAAATTCACATATTTAGAATATTATATATATAAAATTAATATCATTTTTGGAATCATGAATTTTAAATTATCCAATATTGAATTTTTAATAATTTTCAAGACAGTTGAATTTTTCTCTAAAAATTAAATATCGTATAAATATACGAGGTGTTTTATGAAGTCATACTAATTTGATAAATACAATGAAATTTATATTCTGAAAAATATATTTTTTCCTTTAAAATAATTTAATTTAATTTAATTTTTATTTTTATATAAATTCTTAGTGAATTCCTTAAATCACATAATATATTTTATGATTCTATAATCATTTACTTGAAAGTACAACTCACCTCCACATAAGCAAAATAATTATTTTTAAATCTTCGACTGTTGACCTTATAAAATAATTTATTCCACTTCCTTTTTCTAGAAACTCTGTGAAAGAATCATGGGATGCTTTCTGGTTTTCAAAGTTTTATTATGTAGTGTCTACAACCAAAATAATAAATAAATCCCCCTCCTTTATTATATAAACCCACCCAATAACCCATTTATCTTCACTCAAAATCTTTCAAGTTCGACAAAACTCTTATCCTTAATCCCTATAATCCTCCCAAGGATCCCCAAATCTCATAAGAAGCCTTCAGAAATAATTTTGAGTCACACATCCATGTAGGAAATCTTCCACCCTTATCATTTATCAAGCATTACCTTCATGTTATGTCTTTTGAATTTCCTTTTTTCCTATGTTGGGATATGATGTTCCATGGTTCCATTACTATAAATTTGATTTATAAATGATGGTATATTTCATTCACTCTAATTAATACCCCCTATTATGTCACGACCCACCGTCGGGGTCCGTGCCGTGACTACCCCAAGCCCGCCTTCCATAGGCCAGGGGCTGGCGACTAGCACCAAGGCGTAAATCCCGGTAAAAAGGGAAGGCATTGCCTTTGTAAAGTAAACAGACACCACAGAGTAAGCAAGCGGAAAGTAAACACTAAGCAAAAGCAGAGTACAACTGAAAGTGCGGAAAAGTAAATGGGCCAGTATACAAACCCAAACTGAAAGTAAAGTACAACTCGAAAGGGAAAACAGCAACTGAAAAGTAAAAGCCGCTACACCGAGCTGTCCACTGGAAATCCCACCTGAAGGGTGGGTACAGATAGCTCCACTGCTCCACGGGTCCCACCGTCCGCTCCGAGCACGTCCCTCCCAGTGGTCCACCTCCAGGTACCGTCCTGCTCTGCAAGCCTCAGCTAAGATCAACGTTGTCCGTCGTCTGCAACCAACACAACGAAGTGCGGGCAAAGCCCGTGCAGGGGTGAGTATAAGCTACTCAGTAGGGACCCCGAGACCCCTGAAGGTCTCTAAAATCCACAAAGGATAAACCACGAAGAAAGTTACAATCACGAAGTAACAACCGACACTGCTTAGTTATATGCCCATACATATACCTAAGTCATCAATTTCAAATACGCTCCAACCTCCGAGCCCAAGTACAACTCAGTCCACACAGGAAAGTAAACGTATTCCACACAGGAAAGCAAAACGTAATCCACACAGGATACAACACAATCCACACAGGAAAGCAACAGGATTCAGCTCACACAGGTATATTTCTTCAAAAGACGATAAAGATGATCTCTGATCTATCTAAGCCGTCGGACCCACGAAGGATCGATAGGTAACTAAACCCCGCAAAAGACCCACACAGGATCGGGCCCACATAGGACCTGTAGGCGCTGGTTCACACAGGACCGCTGAGCACAAAGACCCACACAGGATCGGACCCACACAGGATCGGGCCCACACAGGACCTGTAGCACTGATCCACGTAGGATCGCTGAGTGGTGTAGTCATCGTCGTCGAATCCACATAGGATCTCTGTATTGTCGTCGTCGTAGTCACAGTAGCAGTAGCAGTAGTAGCAGTCACAGTAAAAGTAACAGTCGCAGCCAGCTCTAGGGTTCCCGCACACAGCAAGCTCGTACAGGAGGGTCCGCTCCACGAGCCGAGAGGCTGATACATCAATTGTCACAAAGTCCAGAGTTGATGTATCCTAAAGTTCTGTATCTTCAACAGGAACTCAACGCAACAGACGGCGCGTCGATCGGACGCCCGGTCTGAGAGTTTTTGGCATTTTCGTCCCCGGGGCCCGGTTGGTTTTTAAGGCAAAAACCAACCCGACCGTACTCCACCTGCGTCCAAACCTCGGTCAGAGTATGCCAAAAGATCCGTCTCACCAAGAGGAACACAACAAAGCTGACGGCACGTCAATCGGACGTCCGTAGCTCAAGATATAAGTGTTTCCGCTCCGAAGGCCCGGTTGGTTTCGTGAACGAACCAACCCGGCCGAACTCAAAGTTTTCCGAAACTTTGAGTAAGATATACCGAAACGACCGTCTCGATCCAAGGATCGCGTTTCCGTAGACGGTTCTTCAATCGGAGGTCCGTGGATCAAGTTATGGCCAAAAGACAGAATCTGTCTCGAAAACGGGAGGTCCGGGTCTGGCCCGACCCGGCCCGACCCCCCCTGGGTCGGCCCGAACCGGGTCGACCCGACCCGGGTCCGACCCGGCCCGGCCGGCGGCGGTCCGGCGCGGCGGCGTGGCCTGGCGCCGCTAGGGTCACACGCGGGGGGCTAAGCCCCCGCTTCCAGCAAGAGGCGGCGCGGCTTTTAGCCGCGCCTTTTGGAGAACCGGCTCCCCTCGTGGGGGCCTGCTTGAGGAGAACCGGGGGGCCGCCTGCCCCCCTCAAGGAAACCGCCCCCCCAATTAAATGGGGGGGGGCTTTTGAGCGCTGGCCGGGGGAATTAAATTCCCCCGGCCTTTGACTTCCCGGCCGGCCACCTGGCCGGCCGGTTTTTCTCCAAGGGGACTGGCAAACCGGTCCCCTTCCGGTTTCCGACGCCGGCGGCCCGGCGTGCCGCCGGTCTTCCCCTCTCGCCGCGGCCCGGAACCGGCCGCGGTGTTCGTCGTCCGGCGCGATGCGATGGCACCACGCCCCTCCGTCGCGCCATTGATTCCCTTCGACGCGGCGCGACGGCGTCGCATTCTTGATGATCCTTCCACGGCGTGGCGCGATGGCGCCGCGCAATATAATCGTGCGAATATCCGCGCGGTGCGACGGCACCATGCCATCTTGTTTCAACCGCAGGATAAAATTATCGAGAACAAAGGAGGCGGTTCAGCCGTGTTCATGCGGTCCGGACCCCCTCACATTAAACAATAACACATATTTTAATATCCAATATCCTCGCGTTAGTCATGCTAGAACCACGAACAAGAATAAATAAATAAACAAATAACAACAACCCCTACCTTGGGTTCAAGTTCGAAGATCGTCAACGACCTGCGGATGACAACATCGCGGAGGTCGGGCGTCGCGGTAGTCGTTCGTCAAATCCGATGACGAAGAGGTACGTCGTTGGAGAATCTTCGTATGCCGACGAAGTAAGTCCGAGGAGGAAGCGGCGTTCCCTTTCGTTGAAACGGAAGACGAAGAAGAGAGGAGCGGCGTTCTTCGTCGGAGCTTGAGCATTCTTCGTCAAAGCTTGAGCGTTCTTCGTCAAAGTTTGAAGAAGAAAGAAAAGCTCTCAAATCCTCTCAAGATGGCTAAACAATTCTAACCAAATAAAATAAGATAGAGTCTTATTTTATTCACAAACTTAACAAATTGAATTTCAAAGGTTTGAAATTCAAATAAGATAACTCCAAAATTAAATGACAATTTTTCATGTCATTTAAAGAGGGGTTAAAGGGAGTTTGAGAGAAGATGGAAGGTTAGGTTCGTGTGGGCCCCACCACACTTAATCCTCTCAAGGGAGGTTAAGTGGGTGTGGGTCCCACCCCTAACTTCCTTTGAGAGATGTTAACCAACAAAAGTAAAATAAAAAGTGTTCCACATTTTTATTCAACTTTTTATAATTCTTCCCAAAACTAACTTTCGTCCCGCAATAAACGCAACTTCGGAAAAGGTATCCTTAAGCAAATATAGGTGTTGCAAGTTCATCGGTGTCCTCGGATTTCAATTCCGAGTACCGGATCAAAAGTTAGAAATTCCCGCTCGTTCGTTCACTGAACGTACCCGAGCCAATCTTTGGAAATTGATTCCAGGCACACCGGGCCTCGGAATCAGGTGCCGTTAGAAACCGCGCTCTTGTAAAATTCCAAAGAAAATTAAGAAAAAATTTCCCTTAAATTTTACGGGTCTTTACATTACTCCCACCTCAGGGCTTTACGTCCCTGTAAAGATACATCAAAAACTAGGGGAACAAATGAGGGTACTGAGCACGCATCTGAGCCTCCCGCTCCCATGTGCTCTCCTGGAGATTCCCGTGCTGCCATCTGATGCGCACAAGAGGAATCGATCACCCACGCAGGACCCGCTCCTGTCGATCCTCTATCTCCACCGGGACCTCCGTAAAAGTCGCCCCATCGTCAACGTCAAGCTCCCCATGGTCAATGATGTGCGTCGGGTCGTGCACGTATCTCCTCAGCTGAGATACGTGGAAGACGTTGTTCACCCGGTGCAACTGAGGTGGCAGAGCCAGACGATAAGCCACCTCACCAACCCTGCTGAGGACCTGGAAGGGTCCGATGAAGCGCGGAGATAACTTGCCGCCTCGGCCAAATCTCTGAATACCACGTCGAGGTGAGACCCGCAAGAAGACGTGGTCGCCATCCTTGAACTCCAGTGGCCTCCGCCTCCTGTCAGCATATGACTTCTGTCGGCTCTAAGTTGTCCTCATCCACTCCTGGATGACATGGACCTTCTCTGTCGTGGCCTGGACCATCTTCAGTCCCACCAGTGCTGACTCCCCAGGGTCTGTCCAAGAAAAAGGAGATCTACAAGGTCGGTCGTACAACGCCTCGTACAGTGCCATCCTGATGGTGGAGTGGTAGCTGTTGTTGTACGCAAACTCCACTAAGGGTAGGTGGTCCTCCCAGCTACGACCAAAGTCTAGGACACATGCGCGGAGCATGTCCTCGAGAGTCTGAACGGTCCTCTCCATCTGACCATCCGTCTGAGGGTGAAAGACTGTGCTCAGACGTAGCTGCATCCCGAACGCCTCCTGTAACCCCTTCCAAAGCTGGGAAGTAAAGCGGGCATCTCGATCGGAGACGATAGATGATGGCACACCATGGAGCCGCACAATCTCCTGAACGTAGAGACGTCCCAAGCTCTCCACTATGCCCTACTCTCTGATGGGTAAGAAGTGTTTCGACTTGGTGAGTCGGTCAACAATCACCCAGATGGAGTCATGACCTCTGGAAGTGCGTGGAAGTCCAGTCACGAAGTCCATAGATATGTCGTCCCACTTCCACTCCGGGACCTCCAAGGGCTGTACCAAGCCTGCTGGTACCTAATGCTCTGCCTTCACCTGCTGGCAGGTGAGGCATCGAGAAACGAACTCTGCTACTGCCTTCTTCATGCCCGGCCACCAGTGCTGTCGTCTGAGATCCTGGTACAACTTCGCCACTCCCGGATGTACCGCCAAAGGAGAAGTGTGAAACTCTCTCAGCACTTCCTCTCGCAAAGCGACTGGTACCATGGTACGTCCTCTGAAAAGGATGTCGTGCTCTGCTCCAAGGGAGAAACCATCAGGTGCCTGTCCTGAGGATATCAGTACACGCCGTGTCTCACAGTCAGCGTCCTCATGTTGTGCCTCTCTGACCCACTGCAGTAGTGGAGGGGTGACTGTGAGAGACTGGAGGAAGGCTGCTCCATCTCTATCCACGAAGGATATCTGCAAAGAGCCTAGCTGCTTCGTCGCCTCCTCAAGTAGCTGAATGCCCGTCCTCCTGCTGAGGGCATCGGCTACTACGTTCCCCTTCCCAGGAGTATAGACTATCTCAAATTCATAGTCCTGGAGGAACTCGAGCCATCGCCGCTGTCTCAGGTTCAGGTCCTTCTGCGAGAAGATATACCTGAGACTCTGATGATCAGAAAAGACTGTAAAGTGCTCACCCATCAGGTAGTGTCGCCATGTCTTCAGAGCGAAGACCACTGCTGCTAACTCCAGGTCATGGGTAGCGTAGTTCTGCTCATGCGGCCTCAACTGACGTGATCCATAGGCGATCACTGCCCGCTCTTGCATCAGGACGCAACCGAGGCCGGTCCCTGATGCATCGCAGTAAACTACGTACCCTACTCCCTCCTCAGGAAACCCCAAGATAGGTGCACTAGTCAACCTCTGTCTCAGCTCCTGGAAGCTCTGCTGACATCTGTCTGACCACACGAAGGGTTTCCCCTTCCTCTTTAACGTACGGAAAAGCTGCAAAGATTTCTCCTTTGCCGAAAAGTGAAATCAGGTCTCATCCCTTGGATGAACCACGTTCCTTGCCTAAAACAGTCAATCCCGTCATGATTAGTTAATTCATGGCATGGATGACGTCGTAAGGCCTCGACGCTGCTACCAATAGATCCAACCGTTACTCTCACCTCCAAGGGTTGAGTCACACTGTCGGCATCAGTGTCTGGTCACTGGGTTTCCTCCAGTACGAATCTCGCAAGTGAGGGTCAAGTCAACAGTTTTTAACCGGCACCTCTTAGTAAAAACAAACAAAAGACAAGAAAAAGTCACCAAGGCAAGTGTCTTTTATTACTTCAACTTAAAGAACAAGGTCACAAAGCAATACAGACTACAAAGCTAGAGGCATTATGGCCAAGGCCTCTATGCCTAGAGCTAGTCCCGAACTAGTCCACCCGCTTCCGGAGCTCCATGATCGTAAGCTTCTGCTGCCTGAAGCTGTGCTCTCCCCTGAGGTCGGGGTGGACCTCCTGGTGGTGGTGGTGGTAGAGCCTCAAAGCGTCGCCCACCACCTGCTGCTCGGCCAGCTCCTCTGCCTCGTCCGCCTCCTCCCTGCGGACCACCACGGTCGAACCTCTGCCTCTGCCTAGGTGGTTCCTCAACTGTCTACTGCTCCTATGCATGGCGGGTCGGGCAGTCACGAGCCATGTGGCATTGCCCGCTGCATGCATAGCACTGTCTTCCACTCGAAAGACTGGCTCCGCGCTGTGTGACCCGCACTGCTGAGCCAGTGTCCTGTGGTCGTCTGCCCAAAGGTCTGGTCTGTCTGGACCCCTAAGTCATCCGTCGACTACCTGCTGCAGATGACTCTGCCACGTGCCGCCCTGAGGTGGGTCTCGGCGCTGGAGTAGACTCAGCAAGGAATCTCTCGATCAAAAGGGCCCGCTCCAGTACTCCTGTCTGAGTCGGTATGCTGAGGGAGATTAGCGATGCTCTGATCTCGTGTCTCAAACCCTGCTCGAAGGTCCGGGCCCGGAAGAATGGGTCTCGTACCATGTCAGTCGAGTAGCGCGAGAGATCAGTAAATCTCACCAAGTACTGAGCGACCGTCATGCTGCCCTACCGCAGTTGAAGAAGCTCCTGGATACGCACCGCACAAAGGGTGGCTGGGACGAACTCTGAGCGGAAGAGGCTCTCAAAGTCCGTCCATAGTAGAGATGCCTCATCGTGCACCTGGAGCATCAAGCTCCACCATCGTCCTGCTGCTGCGTGTAGTAGGCTCGTAGTGAGGATCACCATGAGGTCTGCTAGTGTCCTCACTAGCATAAACACACGTACCACTGCCTCCAGCCAGTCTTCGGATGCCTGGGGATCCGTCTCCCTGCGAAACCTGGGTGGTCGCTGGCGCTGAAACTCATGCAGTGCGCTGAGGCGACGTGCATCGTCAGCGGCTGGTTCTGGAAGCATCGGGGGCTCGGCGGGTAGAGCTACCGCTGGTGCCACTGCTGACAAAGGGCCCTGCACCGAGGCCTCGTCGCTCGGTGGGCTGTCGTCACACTCGACTCTCAGAACCCTAGCTGGCTGCCGTCGTGGGGCCATCCTGAAAAGGAAACAGGTGTGCCACGGTCAGAACAGTATACCTGGTGAGCTGATATAAGTAATCACAAAGAAAACTTTGAAACACACATGCAATCAATGTTTTCGTGCATTAAGTCGGAAATCAGAAGTCAGGGTCCTGGTGTACGGATACGTCGGCCGCCGCACCAACACTGGACTCCCTGGACTGATAACCACACTCAATACGCTAAACATTATTGCTTCACATAGAAAAGATCAGAGTTCGCGGTAGAACCGAACTCCTCTGATACCAATTTGTCACGACCCGCCCTCGGGGTCCGTGCCGTGACTACCCCAAGCCCGCCTTCCATAGGCCAGGGGCTGGCGACTAGCACCAAGGCGTAAATCCCGGTAAAAAGGGAAGGCATTGCCTCTGTAAAGTAAACAAACACCACAGAGTAAGCAAGCGGAAAGTAAACACTAAGAAAAAGCAGAGTACAACTGAAAGTGCGGAAAAGTAAATGGGCCAGTATACAAACCCAAACTGAAAGTAGAGTACAACTCGAAAGGGAAAACAGCAACTGAAAAGTAAAAGCCGCTACACCGAGCTGTCCACTGGAAATCCCACCTGAAGGGTGGGTACAGATAGCTCCACTGCTCCACGGGTCCCACCGTCCGATCCGAGCACGTCCCGCCCAGTGGTCCACCTCCAGGTACCGTCCTGCTCTGCAAGCCTCAGCTAAGATCAACGATGTCCGTCGTCTGCAACCAACACAACAAAGTGCGGGCAAAGCCCGTGCAGGGGTGAGTATAAGCTACTCAGTAGGGACCCCGAGACCCCTGAAGGTCTCTCAAATCCACAAAGGATAAACCACGAAGAAAGGTACAATCACGAAGTAACAACCGACACTGCTTAGGTATATGCCCATACATATACCTAAGTCATCAATTTCAAATACGCTCCAACCTCCGAGCCCAAGTACAACTCAGTCCACACAGGAAAGTAAACGTATTCCACAAAGGAAAGAAAAACGTAATCCACACAGGATACAACACAATCCACACAGGAAAGCAACAGGATTCAGCTCACACAGGTATACTTCTTCAAAAGACGATAAAGATGATCTCTGATCCATCTAAGTCGTCGGACCCATGAAGGATCGATAGGTAACTAACCCCCGCAAAAGACCCACATAGGATCGGGCCCACATAGGACCTGTAGGCGCTGGTTCACACAGGACCGCTGAGCGCAAAGACCCACACAGGATCGGACCCACACAGGATCGGGCCCACACAGGACCTGTAGCACTGATCCACGTAGGATCGCTGAGTGTTGTAGTCGTCATCGTCGAATCCACACAGGATCTCTGTACTGTCGTCGTCGCAGTCACAGTAGCAGTAGCAGTAGTAGCAGTCACAGTAACAGTAACAGTTGCAGCCAGCTCTAGGGTTCCCGCACACAGCAAGCTCGTACAGGAGGGTCCGCTCCACGAGCCGAGAGGCTGATACATCAACTGTCACAAAGTCCAGAGTTGATGTATCCTAAAGTTCCGTATCATCAACAAGAACTCAACGCAACAGACGGCGCGTCGATCGGACGCCCGGTCTGAGAGTTATTGGCATTTTCGTCCTCGGGGCCCGGTTGGTTTTTAAGGCAAAACCAACCCGACCGTACTCCACCTGCATCCAAACCTCGGTCGGAGTATGCCAAAAGATCTGTCTCACTAAGAGGAACACAACAAAGCTGATGGCACGTCAATCGGACGTCCGTAGCTCAAGATATGAGTGTTTCCGCTCCGAAGGCCCGGTTGGTTTCGTGAACGAACCAACCCGGCCGAACTCAAAGTATTCCTAAACTTTGAGTGCAATATACCGAAACGACCGTCTTGATCCATGGATCGCGTTTCTGCAGACGGTTCGTCAATCGGAGGTCTGTGGCTCAAGTTATGGCCAAAAGACCGAATCCGTCTCGAAAACGGGAGGTCCGGGTCCGGGCCGACCCGGCCCGACCCCCCCTGGGTCAGCCCGAACCGGGTCGACCCGACCCGGGTCCGACCCGGCCCGGCCGGCGGCGGTCCGGCGCGGCGGCGCGGCCCGGCCGGCGGCGGCGCGGCCTGGCGCCGCTAGGGTCACGCGCGGGGGGCTAAGCCCCCGCTTCCAGCAAGAGGCGGCGCGGCTTTTAGCCGCGCCTTTTGGAGAACCGGCCCCCCTCATGGGGGCCTGCTTGAGGAGAACCGGGGGGCCGCCTGCCCCCCTCAAGGAAACCGCCCCCCCAATTAAATGGGGGGGGCTTTTGAGCGCTGGCCGGGGGAATTAAATTCCCCCGACCTTTGACCTTCCGGCCGGCCACCTGGCCGGCCGGTTTTTCTCCAAGGGGACCAGCAAACCGGTCCCCTTCCGGTTTCCGACGCCGGCGGCCCGGCGTGCCGCCGGTCTTCCCGTCTCGCCGCAGCCCGGAACCGGCCGCAGTGTTCGTCGTCCGGCGCGGTGCGACGGCACCGCGCCCCTCCGCCGTGCCTTTGATTCCCTTCGACGTGGCGCGACGGCGTCGCGTTCTTGATGATCCTTCCACGGCGCCGCGCAATATAATCGTGCGAATATCCACGTGGTGCGACGGCACCATGCCATCTTGTTTCAACCGCAGGATAAAATTATCAAGAACAAAGGAGGGGGTTTGGCCGTGTTCATGCGGTCCGTCCCCCATCACATTAAACAATAACACATATTTTAATATCCAATATCCTCAAGTTAGTCATGCTAGAACCACGAACAAGAATAAATAAATAAACAAATAACAACAACCCCTACCGTGGGTTCAAGTTTGAAGATCGTCAACGACCTGCGGATGACAACGTCGCGGAGGTCGGGCGTCGCGGTAGTCGTTCGTCAAATCCGATGACGAAGAGGTACGTCCGAAGAGGTACGTCGTTGGCGAATCTTCGTATGCCGACGAAGGAAGTCCGAGGAGGAAGCGGTGTTCCCTTTCGTTGACACGGAAGACAAAGAAGAGAGGATCGGCGTTCTTTGTCGGAGCTTGAGCATTCTTCGTCAAAGCTTGAGCGTTCTTCTTCAATGTTTGAAGAAGAAAGAAAAGCTCTCAAATCCTCTCAAGATGGCTAAACAATTCTAACCAAATTAAATAAGATAGAGTCTTATTTTATTCACAAACTTAACAAATTGAATTTCAAAGGTTTGA
The DNA here is from genome assembly GCA_963277665.1 of Viscum album. NCBI lineage: Eukaryota > Viridiplantae > Streptophyta > Magnoliopsida > Santalales > Viscaceae > Viscum > Viscum album. The sequence continues at coordinate 786,189,816 of OY728157.1, forward strand.
AATTCAAATAAGATAACTCCAAAATTAAATGACAATTTTTCATGTCATTTAAAGAGGGGTTAAAGGGAGTTTGAGAGAAGATGGAAGGTTAGGTTCGTGTGGGCCCCACCACACTTAATCCTCTCAAGGGAGGTTAAGTGGGTGTGGGTCCCACCCCTAACTTCCTTTGAGAGAAGTTAACCAACAAAAGTAAAATAAAAAGTGTTCCACATTTTTATTCAACTTTTTATAATTCTTCCCAAAACTAACTTTCATCCCACAATAAAAGCAACTTCGGAAAAGGTCTCCTTAAGCGAATATCGGTGTTGCGAGTTCATCGGTGTCCTCGGATTTCAATTCCGAGCACCGGATCAAAAGTTAGAAATTCCCGCTCGTTCGTTCACTGAACGTACCCGAGCCAAACTTCGGAAATTGATTCTGGGCACACCGGGCCTCGGAATCAGGTGCCATCAGAAACCGCGCTCTTGTAAAATTCCAAAGAAAATTAAGAAAAAATTTCCATTGAATTTTACGGGTCTTTACATATTATCCTTTATATACACTCGTTACCATGACGAAATTTCATAATTGTTCTTTTGCATTCTCCTCTTTCTTCAAGTTTCATTATTATGTTACACCTTCTATTTACAAATTCCATATTTTGGGGAATGTTCTTCCATATCCAAATTACTGTAAATTTCATGTAGAAATTATGAGATTATCTTTTCTCTATAATTAACACATTTTGTGAATTTTCATATGACATCATTATGATATCGAAATTGCACCACAATTTTCCAGGCCAAAACCATTGTGTAGTGAATACCATTCCGATTTCTCTATCATGGGTATTAAAATTTATGCACATATAAATACTTATTGGGAAATTACATGTATTTATTACAAATTCCTTGATCTTATAACATCTTATGATGCTGAATGATTCCATGTTATATGATCTATGTGGTACACTTATGCATGAAATGAAATGTTTACAAAGGATGCTCCTTGATTGCGCTCCAATTCGTTCGGTAATGTGTAGTATCACAATAAATCATGTGCAATGAGGGTTTACTCATGCTAATTCATGTGGAATGGGGATTTAATAATGCTAATTCATGTGAAATGTGGATTTTTTCATGATGATCCATGTGTAATGAGCGTTGACTCATGAAAATATCATGTGGTATATTGTTTCCACATTTCCAAGTTGTAATTACCATGATATGTCAGTCCTTTATGTTCATGTTTCTTTTATACTCCATTGATATGAATATTGATTAACATGCATTTTCTAGTTCATGTTATTCCATTTTTATTCCATTAATGGGCTTTATATCTCACCCTTTTCTTATATATATGCTCACATTATCCCATGTAGTGTTATGTACGAAGGAATTTTGTGGTCATGTAATATATGTTTTCAAAAAAGATTTATTTTATTTTTTAAGTTGTTATTTAATGTTACTAATCCCATGAAGACACTATAAATATCAATCATTTGAGTTTTATTAAGTGAAAATTATGTATTAAATCATGTTTAAATGTGCAATAAAGATCATGGTTGTTATAGATAGCGTAGGATAATTGAGAGGATCATACATATGTGAGAAGAAACATGGGAGATATGAATGTCCAAAATGAAACACGGTGTAAAAATATTTGTCCCACGTTGATCCCAACACATAGTATACAATAATTATATAAGTAAAAGTCCACTAAAGATCCTCTATAAAAAAACCAAAAACATACATGATGTGCACTTAAGTCATGGAGGATAATGAAGCCCACTATGCAGTCACGTATTGACTTGGGCCTTATACACGGGCCCTATTAGCTTCAAGAGAACATTATACTTGATAAATCATGGATTTTAAGGGCCTCAATTATTGGACCTACCATGAGGTTAAACCATATGTCCCTTTAAGAGTGGTTTAAGTTCACCTTTTATGCTTTCACAATATCCTTATTTTATAAAAAAACTAAAAAAATAAAAATATAAAGTAAAACACATAAAGCATCATAACACAACATGAATAAAAGTGAATAAGAAATAATATTTTTTAAATAAAATTTATTTAAATAATAATTTATGTAAATTTAATTTATCAAAATAAAAAATGATATAAATCAATAATAACCAATTACAAACAATCTCCTCTTTATGTTTATTAAAAAATATAATATTTATTAAATTTTCAAACAATATAACTAGAAATTTATAAAATATTCAAAAACTTTCTCCCCTATTTCTGAAATTTATAGAAATGTACAATATTAGAAAATCGTGAAGGAAACAAGGTGAATAAATATAATTAGGTACAATATTTAAAAAAAATATTGTTATTTTTTAACTTTTCAATTTTAAACATTATGATGTAATATATAATTTAGGAAAATTATAAAAGAATCAGTGTGATAAATAAAGGAACATGTATTTTCACTATTCAAGCAGATCGTGTCATGTAATAAAAAAATAATAATGAAATAGAGGACTTTCAATTTTAATATGACAAACATAAAACCTTGAACTGTTTTATCAATAGTTAATATTTCACCATACCCAATTCAAAACATACATTAATGTATAAAATATATACTACCTTTAAACAAATAAACCACTGTAAAGTGAAAAATTACAACATTTAATGAAACAAGAATTAAAATAGTGTTATTTTAGCAAAGAAATTTTATCCACAATGATATAATTACCATTAAATCATAGTGATCAATATATATACAAACAAAATCTTTACACCAAATAGACATGTTATGTTCTTTACATGTTATGTTTGAACACTATTATTTAATAAAACATTGTTACATTCAATGACAAATTTATTTACATTAACAGAATAGATAAAAAAATATTTCCAAAACAAATAAACAATTTATTTCATTAACTAATTTTTTTTATAAAATCTCTTGGATTTTAAGCATAAAAAGTTTATATTTAAAAACAGACCAACTAAACAAAATTTATTAAAAATTTCAAATTATGTTTGAAGAAAATTGACTGTTTAAATCAATTCAAGATTCCTAAAATATATTTCACGTCAGAATTATGAATGAATAAAATATAAAACACATAAGATATTTATAAATTTATTAAAGACTTCCCAGATCAGTTATTGAAAGGTTATTTCAAATAGATTAATGGATTTTAAGGATGAATAAACCAATTTTTTAAGCACCTGTTGAAAACGTTCATAGTGTTGAATAATTTTGAAAAAATGGGATTCCTCTGTATAAATTCATGCATCATTAAATAAAGAAAGAAAAATACTGTTAGAATATTTTAGAGAAAAATGAACATATAATTAGAATATTGATCACTAAAATCTTAACAATAAAAACTACAACATTGATACAAGATAATGAATTGGTAGATAAAAATTAAATCATGTGCCATGAATTAGAAATAAAATGATTTTTTAAAAAGATATAAGATATTTTGTAAGCCAGTGTATCTAGTTATATTATAGTAGATAATATACATGATAGTTAAAAAATAAACTTATGTTAACATGGGGTAAAAATTAGGTTCAGTGGATTTGAAATATCATTTTAGAGCACATGTTATCCATATACCATGTGAATTTGGAACTATTCAAGTGTGATTCATTCAAAAAACATCAAGTAGATAGTTGATTTGGTACCCAAACAAATTTGGGTCCAAATGGAATAGTCGAAAAATAATTAGGTACCCATATAGATTTGAGGACTATATTATAGGTTAATACTGTAGAAATATTTTTAGAAATTAATTTCCATGTTTTACCTAAATTATGAGTATACTTTAAATAACATACATTTTCATAATTCCTTTTCATGTTACAAATATTTCAAGTAACATTTGAAATATGCTCATTAATGTCTTTATCAGAAAAAGTTCTATACAAATGAGGAACCTAAGTATTATACTCACAACCCTTTTTATCATATTTAGGGTTATTCACAACCATTATTTTATCAAATTTTTGTTGACATGATTAAATACATATAATGTTTCCTTTTCATTAGTTATTTACTTTTCAAGGTTTTCATTATATATTTGATTAACTTCTAGGTCACCTCATATTTTCACATTTAAACATGATCCCAAATTTTTTAGTTTTTTATTTTTTATGATTAAGACGCTTATATTTCCTTTCAAATATATCTAAATCAACACATAAAAATTTAAATCTTTTGTATTGACTTTCATAATTTTTTGACAAAAAATATTTTATTTTAACATTATCATATTTAACATTGAGTAGTTCAGAATCTATAACCTTTTTAGATTCTATATTTCTTAAAAAAATCATTAAGTTTATTATTTTCTTCTTTAATATTTTTATTTTCTATTTGTAGTTCCCTTTATAATTCATCCATTCTTAATATGTAACTTTTGAATTTATAAAATTGAGTAGTTATTTTTTTAACATAATTTTCATTATCAGTTTCATATCCATAGATTTAATTATAATTAAAGTGTACCTAATTTATAATATAATCCATCAAAAACAGATTTAAAGATTATTTTTCACTTTCAAAAAAAAACATCACTAGAATTTTACACTTTTTTACAAGTCCAATTATCATGATAAACCTTTCATTATTCCTTATTATATATCTCCAAATTTCCTTATAGTTCTAATTTTGGATCATCTGATTATATGTTTCCTTTCTTCCAAAAATGATTACATATTACTTCCAAAGAATCATATTTACTAGTCTTACCTTTTTAAAATTCATTTCTATCATCATTTTGATAATATCTTCTAGGGTTCATCTTAAGTCTTGTCTTACCCTTCATGTAATTGTAAATACATTTTGTGAAATTTAAAATTTCATCCTTATCAATTTGATGTAACTCAAAATCAGAATAATTGAAATAATATTTATATTGGATTTATATTCCAAAACATCACTTTTATCATGATAATCATTATTTCCATTCTTTATTTCTAGATTGTGTTGAATAATTAATCCCTTCAAATCATCTATATAATATTTAGAAAAATTAATACTTTCATCAATAAAAACATTCTTTGAATTCCATCTCTAGGGTAGAGCTCAAATCAGTCTGTCAATGAGAGCTTCATTACACATTATCCCTCTGAGATCACCCATTTTGTTGAAATTTTTTGTGAATATATTTTTCATCTTATTTATCATTTCATAATCATTCATCTCAAACTCTTGAAATTTGTCTCAGTGTATACCATGATTAGTTCTCTGTAACTTATCAATTCCTTGATGAGTGAATTTTATTGTCCTCTAAATTTCATAAGAAGTCTTGCAAGATGAGATATGACTATACATATATCTACTTAAAGAAAAATACAATAAATTCGATAAATTGTAAACTAAAATACATTTCAAAACCTTTTTACCAAAATGAGTTTCTAAATCAACACCAGTTAATTTATAAGGTTTATATATTATAACCCAAAAGTAAATGCCTATATTATTTAAAAATATATCTATTATTTCTTTATAGTAGACATAATCCGTTATTTTAAAGTGAATTTACCAAATGGGATTCATCATCTCAAAATCCGAATTACTCATAACAAATCAGCGGATAGTTTCTGTAGAATTTTAAATATAGGATTGTGGTTAGTTAAAAAATAGGCAATGAAACGAATAAAACCAAATACTTAAAATGGATCCACACTCTAATACCAATTTTTAGGTCCCTTAATATGGAGGTAGTTACTAGAGGGTGGTGAATAGTCCTTTTAGATTTATTAATATAAATTCTAATTTATCAGAGTTATATATCAGAGTTAAAAGTGGTAATAGAAATAAAATAAATAGCATGAGAAATTTTTATAGAGTTTTGGATCACCAATATCGTAGTGCTCTCTTTAATATCCTCTACTCCACGAGGAGATAGGTATGCACTATATTCTCACTTATGACAGCAAGTGACAACCCAATTACAATAACTTAGAAATGTACCATTTTCAAACCTAGTGGTATATCCCAAGACTTTTTGATGGACTCAAAACTAACCTTCCTTTTTTTTCTAGGATTAATAACCCGAACTTCCTTTTAGATTGTAGGAATAACCCAATGACAACTTTGGGATGGGAAAAGATTAAACATGGACTCCATAGTACAAACAGGTTATATGAATAACTAAATCAGAGAAATAATTGAAAAATATGATACAATAGATGAGAAAAAGATAAAAATATTTATAACACCGCATGTTCTTTGATCACATTAGTGGTAGAAGATGAGGACGATGAAGACTCTCAATGTTCACAACAGATAATCATATGTCAAAAATGTTTATTGATCATGATTTAAAAGTAATAAAAATATATTTTTTATCCTTATCAAAATTACCAACTACACCAGTACATTTGTTTATATCCATGAAGCAGTCTCCTAGAACATTATATCAAATATCTATCAAGGTGTGTTTGTATGCAGTCTATCCTCAACACATGTTAGTGTTTAATATATAAATAAAATTGAAATTATATAATTTTGGTGAATCATCATGGAAAAAAATTCAGAATAATTTTTAATCATGAAATATTAAAATGGATATTTAATATTTTAAGAGTTATATTTATTAGAAAATCCCAATTTAAAATTAATTAAAATAATATTATAATTATGCATATTTATACATAAAACATAATGTTATAAAAATAGAGAATCATTAAAAATAATTTACATGTGCAGATGTCACTGAAAAAAATGTAATAATTATTTTAATACAAATTTTCAATTGTATTTTGACATAAAATATTAAACACTTGATAGGATAATTCATTTCAACAATTTTAAAATTAACTAAGAAGAAACAAATTGAAATAAATTTTTAACTAATGGTGTGTCATGACTCATCGTTGAGAATTGATAGAGGTGAGACACTTCTCACCATTGGAAATATCTAGTGGTGATATTTTACACATCATTAGAAAAGTATGGCGTTTAGACATTAAGCACCATTGGAAATGTCTGGTGGTGAGACATTACTCACCATTTGAAGCTGGTGGGGTAAGGGGAAAATATTACCCACCATTGTATTTTTTTATCTAAAATGACATTAATTGTTTAAAACTAATGACATAACCAAAAATCTTATCATTGAATGGATCAATGAGAATAATAGAAATTACTCACCATTGGGTTTTTCCAATGTTGACTTGTGACTCGCTGTTGGGTTCCAGCGGTGACTCATGTCTCACCGTTGGGTTCCATAGGTGACTTGTGGAAAACATAGAAAAAAACAAATGAACTTAAAATTTAATATTTTAACATTGGTTTAATAAAAACCATGTAATAAAAAAATACAATGAATTTAAATAAAAAATACTACCATACTTCTATGTTGTTGGATGAATAAAAATATTAATAAGTAGTTGGAAACTAGGAAAGAAAAATAGAAAAACATTTTCTGGTCAAAATAATATATTTGATTAAAATGACCAGACACATAATACAGGAGTAGTGAAAAATGATAGAAGATGTCAAGAGCAACTGTAAGAGCTAGATAATGTAACTACAAAATGATTTTTCATAGAAAAAAATAAATTAGAGAAAAATAATTATCTTGATTATTTTTATTAACCAATACAAAATACAATAAATAAAAACAAAAAAACCCAAATTATTTAAAAAATTTAAAATTAAAAAATACAGAAGAAACAAGAGCTCATGCATTAGATCGATTAATGGCCAGTCTCTAAGGTATATAGCTGTATAGAAAAAAATGAACTAATCTTTTTATAGTAAGTATAAAAAAGATAGATTTTCAAAATTGAAATTAAAAAAAATTGTTTATCCATGGATGTGAAACAATAAAAGAAACAAATAGATAGAGAAAAGAAATTAATCACCATTGAGATAAAATAGTTAGTGAAAATACTAACAATTTCTCTCCATGAGGTGAGTCCGTGATGCACCAATGGAGAAGATAAACAACAGTGACAAGAGAGATACCGTTGGAAATTTCTAAAGTAGTGTCAAAGTCTCACCATTGGTTAAAAACCAATGGTCTCAAAAATAACTCACCATTGGTTAATACAAACTATGAATGAAACATTAAAAAAGAAAGAAATATTATGGAGGACATATTTTTTTGTCGTGTTTTAAGGGAATAATGATGAAGTGGTTGAAATTTTTTTTGATGAAGATGAACTGTTATTATCTATTGAAATACACAATAGAGAAAATATAAAATGGAAAAGAACATGAGATAATGAAGAGACAAAGGATTAGATCTCGTTGGACTAGAGAAGACAATGGCACTGGAGAAGAGAGTGGCATCAGAGAAGTTGTGTTTTTGGACCACTTAATTATGGAAGAAGAGTAGTGGGAGGAGGAAGATATCATATGAGATGGAAAATGTAAACCAATATTTCAAATAGATATAGAATTGGATAAATGAGGGAATCAGAAGAATATGAGAAGGATCATGGGAGATCAAATGGTCAAGAATTAAACTCACTGTAAAATATTTGTCCAACATAAAATAAAACACATAGTAGCTAATATTTATATAAGTAAAAGTGCACTATAGATCCTCCAGAACAAAAACCAACAGCATACATGAAACACACTCCGGTCCAATGGGAAATGGAATCCCATTATGCAGGAACCCATTTCATGGACATTATACATAGGTCATATTGGATTTAAGAGACCATTATGCTCAATACATCATTGATTTTTTTAAGCCTCATGTTTTGGAACTCTCATGAGGTTATACCGTAGGCACCCTTAAAAGTGGTTGAGGATGACCTTCTATGATTGCGCAAAAGCTTTATTTTTTAAATAATATACTAAAAAAATAAAAATATGAATTAAAAAACCAAAAAATACCATAACATAATATGAAAACATGTGAATATGAAATAATATTTTTCTAAAAAAGTAAAATAATATATTATATTATGTAAATTCAATTTTTCAAAATAAGAAAATATATCAATTTAGTAACACCCAATTACAAACATCTCAATGATAATTTTCCCAATTCCTTACAATTTTTTACTTAATCCTCCTTATTATTTTTTCCTTATTGAGATTTCATTTTAGAAGGTGTCAAGGTGTTCCAAGAATCCACTTGACTCTCTTTATTATGTGTACAAGGGTTATTTTAATGAGATAAAGAATATAATATCCACGAAACATGAGATGCATTTCCAACACTAGACTTAGGTGAAATACAAAAATATAATTGATGATGTTCCATTTGATTAAAATTATAAAATTCTTTAAGAGGTGTTGTAGAGTATGGTTTTTTCTCAGTTGGACCCCACTGAAAACACCCGCACATACGCATGGGTCATGGAGGAAAATTATATGACCCTAGGGTCTCATTATAAAACACCCCACCACTTATAATGTAGGTGTATCCATTCCACTTATTATCCACATTTGAATTTCCATCTGTTCCCATGGTGATAAACATAAATCCTCCATCTTGATTCCATGAAATGTCCAATTTCTACAGCAACAATCGATTTAATATCCCTATATAGTCAGTAATATAATGGAAAAAATCTTCAAGCTAATTCCAATTTGATGTCTATCTAAGAAAATGAATGCCTTCAAGGACACAATTGAAGATAATTATAGTGAAATGAAAACTATGTTCATAAACTTAGACGTAAACTCTATTATTGAGAGAATCTCTTACTTCATTCCTAATAATTTAGTTTTTATCATAATATTTAATGTGTGGGGGTATTATTTTAGTTAATAAATTATTCAAATCCATCCAATATAAGGCATTTTCCAACAAAGCTTGGAAAAATAAATCACACCACATGCATGATATATCTTCTAACATGCACATTTCAAACTTGAATTTCATCATAGATGGTGAGTCTAAGAATTAATAAAATTTGGTCATCTGATTGAGATACACTTCCACTCTTTTAGTCCCAAAAGCATCCCAAAATACATGGGAATTTTTTTTGAATCTTAATTGAGCAGTACACCAACCATGTTTCATCATTCCTATATCATCTATTAATTTATTTACAATCATGAACCACGACCTGAATAAGTTTTTTGTTCACTTGTGGCTTACGTGAAACCTCATTTTCTAGAGCCACATCTTATTGGTTTCTATGATGTGTACAACATTCCATTTCTATAAGCATTAAATAAATGACTTCGATAAAACTCACTAGAAACTGATGTATTATAAAATTTCAAATCACAATAAGTAATAATCATTACGAGTTTTATTTTCAAAATCCAACCATTATTACCTTGATAATCATTCTATATAAATTATCAAATTCAAAATAAATAATGGAATCCTTGTGAGAAGTCTCAATATTAAGGAATTTTATGATACACCCATCAGCTAAACACACAATGACGAGGTGACAACATACCTAGTAGTGTCTCAAAACACTAGTGTACCCAAAACACGCTGAAAATTTAAATTTCAACATAAAATTTTATTTATTTATTTTTATGCTATTCATTTCATGTTTAGAGGATCAAATCATCTTACCACCATCCCTAGACAACAACAAAACTGAAAAAACTGATATCTGTTATAACATTCCAACCCTTCCCATTGGAATATGATGTGAAAGTGGTTCCAAGTGACTACAAACACATTGGGGGAAAATTTTACCTTTAAATAGAAAATGAATTTTCAATAGTGAAAAATAAACATCTTTTACAACTATATGACGAATAAGTAAAAATAATACAAATAATAATACAACATAAAAAAATATCAGAGTGACTATGGAACATGGAATTACAAAAGAAAACAACAGAAAAGGAATGAAAGATGAAAATCCCTAAAGGATCCCATGTGGTATCGTCACATGTAAATCCTAAACCAATTCCATGCTTCAAAAACCACCTTAACTTTCCACCATATCAAGGTATATCACTAAATAATTTTGATAGACACTTAATTCTTATGACTTAATATATTATATCTGTAAATGAATCAGGGTTCCCCAATAAGGGGTGAGTATAAACTTAGTCTATTTTCCCACAGAACTACCAACACTCACAACTAAGAAAAAACATGTTAAAAAATTTAGTTTAAAATATTTTAGAACTATTTTAAATTTTATATTTAAAACTATAATCAATTGAAATGGAAAACAATAAACAAGTCTTAAATCCATTTCTCATCATTTGGAACACTCATTACCATGTTTCTACAAACATTCACAGAAGTATTCCTAGTGATATTTCTATACTCATAAGTGGTTTATCATCGATCCTCTAATATTTCACAAGGTGAAAATTTTCTTGGTACCCTAATTTCACTTGCCCCTTCCTCATGGTCATGTCCTGAAATGAAATCACTCCAACCTTGTATTCCAAATTCCATACCAAACCACATTTTAAATTTAAATGATTATTTATTGAAAACATTTAATCTATTAAATTACATGGCTCAAAACAATACCATAAATTTTAAACAATAATTTCTAAATAAAAAAAAGCAATTCTTTCAAAAATCCATCCAATTCCCAAACATATCAATATCTATTAACAAAAGTGGGTTTTCTATCAAGATTCATACAAGGTTTTCAAAAACAATTAAAGAAAACAAAATTAATCAAAGATAATCCATAACGTTCCTGAATGTGGGATATGATATAGAAGCCACTAACCTCTCAACAGATAGAGAAAATAAATAATGGTACTAACATATTCTAGATTCATCCTTGAATCTTCATTCAATCAATATATCAAATAATATATCACTAAGATCCCCAATAAGGAATATATATCTATCATAACTAGAATATGCAGTATTTTCATTCGGATCCCGTCGCAAATAAGCTTTAGCAACACGGTCTCATTGCCGAACATTGCATCACAGATACTATTTTTTTGTGAAGGGCTCATCGCCATATAAAGTATATGCGATGGGGGAAGTTCACCGTCCCAAATAAGTCACTGATTATATACATTGTATATAAATAAACCTATAGCGATGGACTCGTCTCAAATAATCATCTGATTATATACATTTTCTATTAATAAACCTTGTGTGACGAGCCCAAGGGACCATCACAAATACTATTTTAAAAATATATATTTATACTATTTATGATAGGAGCCCATCGCAATAGGTCCCATCAAAAATTATAATGAAAAGAAAAATATTTTTAATAAAATTATGATTAATGAAATAAAATTATTAATATTTTTATAATAATAAAAAAACAAAAAGTATTAAAGTTCTCAATATTCTCAAGAAATGTAAACAATCATCAGATTTTATTATTATTATTATTATTAAAATAAAAAACATTAAAAAATATAATATTAAAAAATATATATTTAATAAATATATGATTAATAAAAAAATATTATCAAAATTAAAAAAAATAAATATAAAAAATATCAACTTTAAAAAAAATATAAAAATAAATCATAAAATATTATTATTATTATTATTATTATTATTATTAGTAAAATAAAAAAAACACTAAAAATATAATACTAATAATAAATAAAAAAATATTAAAAATAAAAAAATTAAATTATGCAATATTCGCACCAATATAAAAGATAGAAACTGTAAAAACACCATATTACAAAAAATCGTGAATTCAAATGTTTTTAACATTAGAAAATCATTGGGGGTTTTCTTATGGAGGAGGTGGAGGAGCTGTAAAAGATATTGGAGGAAACTCCATCACTAAACTACGAGTTAGACATTGCATATACTCCATATGCTCGTGATTTTGCAGTTGTTTCTGCTGCTATCGATGCATATCCACCTCGTACTACTGTTGATGCATCTCTTCATGTTGTTTCTGCAAACTCTCTATAAGCTCAGTCTGAGTTTGCAACTTATCCTAATACTGTAGGGAAGAAGATGATTCCCCTCCATGAGCTCCTCTTAATATGGATGCTGACATCGCAGCAGAAACATAATAGGTACCATGAGTCAAATGAGAGCCGATAACAACTACTCAGCCATTCTCAAAGCCATACGGAGTCGCCTGCATCTTTGCCACCTGATCGAAATGGTGGGCACCAGTCTGATCAGTCATCTTTTCCAGACTCTCAACCTGTGTCTGAAAGGTCGCAGCCTCACATGACTCTTTCAATTCCAATTTAAAATTATAATTGTGAAAATTTTATATGTAGTTAATTGTCAACTGGAAAATAAATAATACTAACCACAATCGAACATTGTTGATAACCACTAATCTCTCCACTGGCTGGATCACTGTACATCCTCTGATAAATGTCGTACTCCATAATATCGGGATGCTCGACTGTCTATAGAAAATATAAAATAAACCGTTTATATTTAATTTTATATAATATATTTAAAAATAAAACTAACCAGATGCTCTCTATGCATACTGAATGTATGGATACCATCTCAATGTGTCGCCTCCTACCTCCCCCGGTTCTACTGACCCATTGAAGATCCCCTCTAAAATCCACCTCCCAACTACTGTAAACATAATCCACCCCAAACATGATATTAAATGGACTCTAGTCGGTGGGATCTACAAGACTCATCAATTTTTGTCACTTATTCTTTCTTAATGGCTTTCCTTCTCAAATTATGCAAAAACTGACAGAAAAGTTCAAGCATAGACACCTGCCATGACGCGTGGATAACGTCATGCATACTATCATTAATGTGATACGATAAATCCTAAAAATAATTTATAATATGAATTTATTAATAAAATAAATTTCAAAATAAATATTATTTATTTATGTACCAGCCAATGATAGAACATGGTAAGCCACACATCAAAGAGAATCTGTTCCCATGTGATCCATGGATGATAAAAATAATGGCACAAGATAGTGCTCCCCTATACAACAACAACATGCGCAAAACTATGAAAAAAGAATATATAATAAAATTGGTAATATATATATATATATATAACAAATTAATGAAATCTAACTAAAATATACATGTTATCATACCTCAGTATGTGTGGATCGAAGCCAAGAGGTGGAAGTCGCTCAGGGATAGGGTCAGGAATCATCCGTCGCGCAAGAATGTGCCCCCTTTGCGAACCCCCTAAACCGACAGTAGGTTGAGGGTTAGATGATCCAAAATCCCCCTCATCCAAATGTATCTCAGCCTCCTCCTACTCACGAAATAGATCAGGGACCATCTGAACCCCAAAATTATTGTTATTAGAATATTGTTGAAAATAACTATTATATATAGATATATATTAGTTATGATTATAAACATCTTTTAACAATGTCAATGTTCACCTTCAACAACATATTCATATCTGATAATGTCAATGACTTCATATTCCTCCTTGGCATCATCAATATCCAAATGAGTATCAGTTTCATCATCTCTTGTCATTTCAAATTCATTTGTACCATCATTAACATCTTCATCACCATTGGACCTTAATTGTGGTGTGTCATTATTGATATTCATGTCTCTTTGTGAAAAATATGGATTCTAAGTAGTCTTTTGAAAAATTTCAGTACCTTCCACTTCAGCGGAACCACATTTAGTTTGAGTAAACTGATTTTCCTGAGATTTCATTATGCTCCACCAATCAATCAAGTCTCTTAAAGTAGCACATTACTTCGCAAAATAAATTTGATGTGCCTATTGAGCCAATAAAAATGTTGCCTTTACTAAAAGAATACTTTTATATCTCAAATTGAAGATTCCATGAGTCAGATGAACACACAATCCTCTCTTAGTATCCAACCACTGACATTTAAACATATTTATGTATTTTTGTCCTTGATAAAACAACTCAATAATTAAATCAAGAATGCCGAAATAGTCAACATTAGTTTCTTTATTGATGCGATACTCTTAAGAAAACTCCATGGTTCATTGTTTTTTGGATTCCCCATATGCACGTGTATGAAATCGAAAACCATTCACCACATATGCATTATAACATTTAACCATTTTGGATGGTGGGTTACTTAGTATACATATTCACTTATCAATTTTATCCTCATGTTGAGACACCTGATAATTTGTAAAACAATTATCAATATAATAAATAATAAACTAAACTGATATTAAACCATCAATAATTTATGTTACTTGTATTTGAAACCATTGAGAAATTTTTTTTGTCTGTCTTATTCAAGAGAAACTGTTGTAATATTTGGATGTTGTTTATTGATATGATTATCATATAACCTTCAAATTAAATAAGTTTACATATTTAAACATAAATTTTAGAATATGTGATAGAATCACTCACATTAAAAATGATGTCATTTCTTCATAGTTGAGAAGAACATATGTAAGAGCTCTGTGATGTTCAACATTTAAAAGCCATCATTAATGAACTCCACTAAAGCCAAGATTTGGCTGATTAAAACCAGATAATTGATTTTCCTTTTCGTCATTATCATTCCCCTGGTTCTTTCCCATGAGGTTTTCTTTTGATGTACATTTCGATTCAAAATAATGAGAGAAGAAAAAAGAAATCTCTTCTTGCAAATAAGTTTCAGCAATTGAACTTTCAACTGATGCTTTGTTAAGTACTTTTTTCTTCAATTTCTACAGGAAACTCTCGAATGGGTATATCCATCAAAACTGTACTGGACTTCCATATTTAGCTTCATGTATAGAATGTAATATTATGTGTTCCTTTGAGTCATAGAACACCGGTGGGAATATTTTTTCCAGTTTACATATAATTACTGAAACCTATTCTTGTAGTTTTTTAGTGCATCGTAGACTGTTGTCACTGCAAAAATGTCACTAAAAAAATATGACATGTCTGTTATCAAATCCCAAATCATAGAATTCAACAAACCTCAAAATCCAATCGGAATATGTCTTTCCATTATAACATAAAAATCATGACTTTTTAATCTAGTAATATGACCATTTTTAACACATCTGCCCAAATTGAAAGAATAGCCATCTGGAAGTCTCAAATATTCAATCCACTAAAAAATAATAACTGAGTCTCTTGGGATAGTGTATAAGCTTATTTTGGCTTCATTAACCTATGTGATCTAACATTTTCAAATAATTCAAGTTTTGGTAGCCTGAAAATTTGGGCAAGATATAATCATTCCTTTACAGTATCATTGGTCTTACCTAGTATATCCAAAACTGTAGGAAATAAATTATCAAAACAGTTCTTCTCAATATGCATGACATCCAAAATGTGGCTGGCCAACAAATCAGATCAATATGAAAGATCCCAAAAATTGATTCGTTTTATCCAATTATGTATTTTCCCAAAGCCATGAATTTTCTTGTTGGATTAATATTGGCCCAAATGTGATGAGAGGTAATGAAAATACAATTGATATTAACTCTATACCTAAGATCATTTTTAAAGATTCATCCCTTTCAATTGGGACTTTTCTGAAATGATATTTTTCCTTCGAAAAGGATGATCGGTTGGAATAAATATGTGTTGATAGTAAAATTAGTAAGGTTTTTTTCCATTGATGAGCATAAAGGCTTTTTTTTCTTTCATACAGCTAGTAAATGATTTCAGACCATGTTTACTCCAGCCAAATAACATTCCATGTGTTGGAATGTCACTAATTGTCGACATCAATGCAGCTTTTAATATGAAATCTTGTTTCATGGAAAAATCATATATACTAACAAAATTAATCCAAAATGAATTTGACTCATCAATCAATGGAATCAAATAAAAATAAATAATTTTTTTTCTGGTGTCCTAGGATTAATAAGGTCAAAACAATGTAGGGCCCCTTTATCAAAATCTATGGAGGTAAATTTTATGGAGTTATAAAGACATGCCAAAATGAATTCTGACTACCATAAGAATCAAATGGTTAGAAACCATCTCTAGAAAGACCCAATCACACGTTTTGGGATTCTATAGGAAAATATGGATTTAGAAGGTCAAAATGCTTGCATGAATCACCATCAGATAGATGATTCAAGATTTTATCGGTTGAAATCTTGGTTTTGTGCCATGACATCACTGACACTGTGTTCTGAGACATAAATAAATGCTGCAACCTGGGGGTAAGGGGGAAATATCTCACATGTTTTATAGGAATCGATCTATAATCCCTGGTTGATATTCTTTATACCTCGATTGTCCACATGTGTGAAAACTATCCAATGACTCATTTTGACCAAAATATAAGATGAAATCAATCGGACATGCATGAATCCTCAGATAACTAAGGCCCAAATTACGAACCAGCCTCTTGCTCTTATGGTAATTTTTGGGAAACAAATTTCCTTCAAGTAACAGTTTTTTAACCAAAGAAAATATCTGATCAAAACAATTGTTTGAAATTTCATTATCTGATTTAATTTCCATAATTTTTTCAACCTCTTCTAATTTTCTTATCTTTCAACCAGGATATAATGAATACTCAACAGACCTCAACAACCCAAAAAATATAGATGGTTATATCTTAAGAGTTAAATCAATATCATCTTGAGTTTCAGTTTGTAGATTAGATGGACCTACAACATCACGTACTACATTTTGAAACTAGTATCTTCTCTATAACTACGTTCACTATTTTGATACCAAAAAACATAATCTTGTAGAAAACGAAACTGCATGAGATGTCCCCTACCATGTCAAATGTGTCAAACATTCTTAGAGCACATTTTACAAGGACACATTAATCTTCCTTCTGAATCATATTATGGTTTTGATGATGCAAATGATAAGAAAGGTTCAACCACCTTAATATATATAGGATTTAAACTAGAACCATTTTGATTTCTGCACTGATTTATCTAAGTGATATCATCTAATAATTAATGTTTTTGACATCCTTGTTCAATATATTTCTTTAAAATAAAAAATCATTAATATTTTTGAATAATTTGAAATTAAAAAATCCTCTCAGACGAAAAAAGATAAATAATTACAACTACTTATTAATAATTACAATTATTTATAGGCAACTCAATTTCCAGTTGACTGGCGACTACACTTTTGTCCAACTGATCATTTACTAACAGCATTCTTACACTGAAAGCACAATGAAGAATCTTCTCGGAGGTACGCATATTCATTCTCGTGCATATGAGAACGTATAAGTGTACCTCAGAGCAGATTCTTCATTGTGGTTTCAGTGTGATAAAGTTGCATGTAAATAACCCATCAGAGAAAAGAGCCCCCTTTTCATCTATGAATCATCATCTTGCAACTGTCACTGCTTGAAAACATTATGAAAAATGTGTCCTTGTGAATGCATATTCAAACTCGTGCATACAAGATTGAATATACACACGTAGAAGCATACTTTTCATAATGTTTTTAGTCGGTGAAAGTTGAACGGAGAAGAAACATCAAGAAAAAGGAGTGCCACCAGTCTACTGGAAATTGTGCCATGTTATTACAAGTTATTACAATTTATTACAGTTGATTTTTTTACTAATTGTTCCAAATTGTTCTTAATTGTTCCTAATTGTTTTTAATTGTTTCTAATTGTCCGTAATTGTTCTTAATTGTTCCTAATTGTTCCTAATCAATCTTAATTGTTACTAATTGTTCTTAATTGTAACTAATGGTTACTAATTATTACGAATTGTTACAAATAATTATAATTGTTACTCATTATTACTAATTGTTACTAATTGTTACAAATAAGTACTAATTATTACTAATTTGAACTAATTATTACTAATTAGTATTAATTTGTACTAATTATTGTTGGAACCACTCTGTGTATAAGGTTGTATTTGTTGTCAATAGTTGTCAATGCAGATCAAAATGAAGGATATCATGAAGTACTCCGATGAAGTAGAGGAGTGGTGATTCAGACGATTGTTGTACTGATCGGAAGTTCAAAGAACATGTGTCAAAGGTGATACATTGTTTACAACAATACAGAATGTGAGGTATAATCCATCCAAGGATGATTAAATAAGAATGAGGTCTTTGGATGAAGTCCATGAAATTACTCATGATTGCATGAGAACCATGCAAGAGACTTCCTGATGAATTGAATCGGTTTGCATGAAGTACATCATACCGGTTGATGAAGAAGACAATGTGCAAAGATTGGACTTCTGAGATAGTCATGAACATCACATTGTCATAGAAGATGATGATGCTAAAGCTGTTCCTTCAAAGACTACATATCACAATAGTGGAGGTTGTGATAAAAGCAGAAGAGTTGTTGAAGTATACAGATCACCAAGATGAAGCGTTGTTGAGGTGATCGTCCTTGTCGACAAAGCAAACAAACGACATACAAATTTGTTGGAAAAAGAGTTTCTATGGAGGCAGGTCGAGTTCGAGGACTGTGGAATAATGATCCATGTTTTTATTCAAGGAACGTCGACAAAGGAATGGATGATCTGGAGGCGGACTAAAAGAGCAGATACAAGGTGGCGCCGTTTTCCAGTGTTTGCCAAATTTTTGGGCCTCAAAATCGGAAAATGAAGACATGGATTGTCTGCAAAAGGAGGTTCGCACAAAAAGGAAGTGGTGCGCGAAATATAAGAGTCCTGCGCGAAATACTTAAGTTAGGCGCGAAAAACAGCGGGATGCGCGAAATAGTTTTTCGCGCAAACAGTGTTTCGAAATCAGAGAGGTGAAAAATGGCAAAGGCATGGGCTGCGCGGAAAATCAGGGATGTGCGCGAAATACTTAAGTTGGCCGCGGAAAACAGCGGGATGCGCGAAATAGTTTTTCGCGCAAATGATGTTTCAGAATCAGAACGTTGAAAATGGTAAAGGCATGGGTTGCGCGAAAAACCAGAGCTGTGCGCGGAAAAATGGGAAGGTGCGCGTAATTCAAAGAACTGAGAGACAGTTTTACGCGCAAGAAAGAGGGTTTTACGCGCAGGATAAAAATCGTCTATAAATATGAGGTGAACCCCTCTCATTCGGAGAGGCTTGACACTTAGACAAATCCTGAGCTCCGGCGCGTGGAAAAATTAAGGTACAGAGGGTTGCGCGAAAAAGAAGGCATTGCGCGAAAAATGGAAGTTTTGCGCGAAAAAGAAGAGTAGCGCGAAAAGAATTTTACGCGACAAAAGTTATTTTTACGCGCAAGGTTTGAATTTTACGCGCAAGCCCCCGGGAAGGGTGCGCGGAAAATTTGGGGGTCCCGCAGGCCTTTTGACAGGTGCTTAGCACTCTCAAATCTGCTTTGCGAAGAGAAGAAGAACGATCGTGCAACCAAAATCTGATCTGCACAGAGAGAGAAATATATCGATACACTCAGGTGTCAGAACTGGGAATTGAAGGAAGAGATGGAGATTTAGTGCATTCAGGTATTGCACTGAAGTAGAATATTGATTTCAAAAGAGCATCAACTCAGGACTCTGATGCAAGCAAAGTCTCATGCTGAACAGGAGACAAAGACTTCAATGCATATCTATTGAAGAGACCTTCACGTCTATAAACTGAGTGAGACTTCACCAACGGCAGTGAGCCAGGGGGAGTCAACGGGAGTGACCCGAGGGACGCAGTGAGCTATCCCTGAACAATTGTAAAGGCAGTAAGCCTGGGACAGAGTGTCTGTACCCGAACATTTGTATCCGCAGCTAGTGAAGCATAGTGGATTTTGGTACGACCGGCAACCTGTCGGCGTATACTCCTTGTACGTAGCCCTCAGTGGTGAACCAAGTAAAAATAGTTGTGTCATCTGTCTCTGCATGTGAATGTTTAATTGCTGATCATATCCATCATACAGGTTTAAGTAGTTCCTACCAATGTGGGAACAAGATCCACAACTTTAAGAAGAAAAAGTTGCCACCCTGATTCACCCCTCCCCTCTCAGGGTGTCCCGGGGTCCTACAAGTGGTATCAGAGGGAGGTTAACGTATGTTGGATATTCTCCAGTGATTCTATTGAGAAGAGGATTTGAGTTTCTTTCCTAAAGTCAACAATGAAGAGCAGTCTTGATGAAGTTTCTGAGCAGACGTCTGCATCTAGCAAGACCATGACAAACAGGAAAAAGAAAGAGAAAAAGCAGCTGAAGAAGTCCCTCATATCCAAATAAGATGCAATGTCTTTTTCTCCATGCCATTCAAAAAATGAAGAAACATCAGGCATGGAAAGTATCGAGCAGGTGACTCAGAATTCTTCCAGAGGAAAGGATGACACCCCCAATTCATGCTTTCAAGAAAAACTCAAAACATATCTGCATGATATTCCAGAATAAAGGGTTGTTATTATCTGTAGCCTATTTCAATCTATGCAGGTTGAGATCACTAGACTTGAAAGGGAAGCGGACAATATGGAAAAGGGGCTGGAAGGAAAAATTATGGAAAGTATGAAACTCACCAAACGGGTGAAAGCCCTTGAAGAAAAAGGTGAAGTCAGCAATACTCTAGAAGAACGGATCCATGCACTTGAAGATGAGCTGAAGAAGAACAATGAAGTCAAGAATTTTTGTCTGGAAGAAACGTCCATTAAATTCAGGGAACTTGACTCTTTGTTACAAAACAAAGTTAAGATGCATGAAGATGAGGTTCAAAGGTTGAAGAAGAATTGTGAAGAGAAGATGATCACGATTGAAGATCAGAAGATCATCCTCAATATTGTGGGTCAAAAATTGGAAGCTCAATTGACCAAGATTGAGAACACACATATTGAGACTTCACAAAAGAATGAAATGAGTGATGCTTGCACTCAATGTTCGTTGGAGGAGTCTAAAGCTGAAATGCCTCCAACATGTGACAAGAAGATTATGACAACTCTTGATTATCCACATCAAGAATCAGTTGCTGCCGGTACTCAATGCTCAATGGAGTATTCTATTGTCAAAAGACCTCCAACATGTGATAAGAAGATCATGACTTCGCTCATTGATCTATCACAGGCAACTGAGAAAGTGAAGGTACCATCCAGACCATCTTGTACTCATGTTTCTAAATACACTCCGACAATCAGTGCAGGTGGGAAGAAAAGCTCTAAACAAGTATGGATGAGGATAGGTGAGAAGAATAAACCTACCACCATGACTAGGGTGGATAGGAAGAAAAAGGAGGAAGATTCTTCCTCAAATAGAGCACAAACGATTAAGCAGATGGCCCAACAACTTAATACTGAAGAAACAAAGAAGAAAAGATTTGTGGGCCAATGTTGGTGCTGCAATAGATTTGGGCACTGTGCACTGGATTGTTTTTATAATCCCTTTCATGGAAAAGCACAGGGAAAGCCTATATCAAAGGGGAGGAAGGCAGAGAAGAAGAAGCAACATCCACAGGTCCAGAAGCATCTATTTACAGCAAACAGATTTGGAATGCTTGATAACATCTGTGATGTATGCAACAGCAGTGGTCATAAGAATGGTGCATGCCTAGGTCAACAGATATCCAGAGCTGATAAGAACAGAAGACCACACAATCCATCTAAGTATGAAGAAAGTACCTTGGGACGAAATCAGAAGAATATGGCGAACACATCACTCCCCAAGAAGATATCAAGTTGGCAAGCTGAGAAGACCCAGGATTTTAGATCCATGAAATTGAAGGGTCATTCATCCAAAAGAAACACTAAGTGGGATGAATCTCGGATGAACCCATGTGGAAGACCTAAACCAGCTGCAAAAGTTCCACATGACATATTGGTCATCTGGCCAGAAGATTTGAAAAGAATAAGGAAATTTGAAGATGAGAAGGCCAAGGCTGGTGACAAAGGAAAAGGAAAACTTTCACATGATGAAGACACAGTGGAGGAGAGATTGCAAACAAAGAGAAACACACGTGTCAAAGAAGTTCTGTGTGAGAGATGCAAGAAATCTGGTCACATTGCAAAAGGTTGCCTAACCTTAATACCAGAGGAAGAAGCAGTCCTTAAGAGGAGTAAGAATGTATCGTTCATGATGGCTGCTAAGAAAAACAATTCTCCACACAAAGCAGAAGAGAATGTGAATAGAGCCATGCCACACCGACAGATGTCAGAACACATGTTCAAATGTGCAGGCATGAAGACTGGAGTGAACAGAGGAACTTGGTTGAGAAAAGAACCTCAACCAATCAAGTCTTCTTGATGAAGCAAGAAGGAACCACCTTATTCCCATAATCATTTGTGTATTGTATTTGTGCTAATAATGCAGGGAATTGAAGGTGAAGCATGCTCTCAGGGGGAGAACCTGAGAAGTAGTGAATGCTGTCAACTCTTGATAGCCAAGCTGAAGAAGTTTCCATCCTTAGTAGATTCTTCAACTGATATTCAAAGATTATGATGATGAAGGATCACTCTTGATGAAGATGATGAGGAGTGTTTCCCTTGCGGGGGAGAAGAATGAAGAAGCTTCCATAATCACTGTTTCAATCAATATCAACTCCAGGTGGATTCAAAAGCAGTTATTCTGTGAATTTCTTGAAGAACACACCAATGGAGAAGGTATGTCATTTCTCAATCTCTATCCCTTGGTTTCTCAGATTAAATATTATTTTACAAAGGGGGAGTAACTGAATTGGTCAGTGACATAAAGAGAATGGAAGTGCCCCGAGGTCACTTATCCTGTCGATTGCACTTGAATGTTTTTGATCTATTTGCTGAAGTGAGTGCAGGAGTTTCAGGTTGATTATTATCTATCATATTTGATCTTCTTCTACCTGGAATTAAAGTGGTAAACCCTTGAAGACAAGATAAATGAGTTATCATCTCATGTTGGTATCATGATCTGTGGGTAATGGACAGCCTTGTTGACTTAATCAAATCCTCTTGTTTTCTACATCGAGCATTGCTCAAGTAGACTTAGAGTGAAATGATTAATGAAACTTTGCTTAAGTGAGGATTGATACCCTCCCTACCATGCGCTTTGTATTTCTTGTCAATAAGGGGGAGAGAGTGAAATGCAGAAGATTCTCATTTTGACATTGACGGGTTCATTTCAGAAGATGTTTAATGTATTGACAACAAAATACAAAGGGGGAGATTGTTGGAACCACTCTGTGTATAAGGTTGTATTTGTTGTCAATAGTTGTCAATGCAGATCAAAATGAAGGAGATCATGAAGTACTCCGATGAAGTAGAGGAGTGGTGATTCAGACGATTGTTGTACTGATCGGAAGTTCAAAGAACATGTGTCAAAGGTTATACATTGTTTACAACAATACAGAATGTGAGGTATAATCCATCCAAGGATGATTAAATAAGAATGAGGTCTTTGGATGAAGTCCATGAAATTACTCATGATTGCATGAGAACCATGCAAGAGACTTCCTGATGAATTGAATCGGTTTGCATGAAGTACATCATACCGGTTGATGAAGAAGACAATGTGCAAATATTGGACTTCTGAGATAGTCATGAACATCACATTGTCATAGAAGATGATGATGCTAAAGCTGTTCCTTCAAAGACTACATATCACAATAGTGGAGGTTGTGATAAAAGCAGAAGAGTTGTTGAAGTATACAGATCACCAAGATGAAGCGTTGTTGAGGTGATCGTCCTTGTCGACAAAGAAAACAAACGACATACAAATTTGTTGGAAAAAGAGTTTCTATGGAGGCAGGTCGAGTTCGAGGACTGTGGAATAATGATCCATGTTTTTATTCAAGGAACGTCGACAAAGGAATGGATGATCTGGAGGCGGACTAAAAGAGCAGATACAAGGTGGCGCCGTTTTCCAGTGTTTGCCAAATTTTTGGGCCTCAAAATCGGAAAATGAAGACATGGATTGTCTGCAAAAGGAGGTTCGCACAAAAAGGAAGTGGTGCGCGAAATATAAGAGGCCTGCGCGAAATACTTAAGTTAGGCGAGAAAAACAGCGGGATGCGCGAAATAGTTTTTCGCGCAAACAGTGTTTCGAAATCAGAGAGGTGAAAAATGGCAAAGGCATGGGCTGCGCGGAAAATCAGGGATGTGCGCGAAATACATAAGTTGGCCGCGGAAAACAGCGGGATGCGCGAAATAGTTTTTCGCGCAAATGATGTTTCAGAATCAGAACGTTGAAAATGGTAAAGGCATGGGTTGCGCGAAAAACCAGAGCTGTGCGCGGAAAAATGGGAAGGTGCGCGTAATTCAAAGAACTGAGAGACAGTTTTACGCGCAAGAAAGAGGGTTTTACGCGCAGGATAAAAATCGTCTATAAATATGAGGTGAACCCCTCTCATTCGGAGAGGCTTGACACTTAGACAAATCCTGAGCTCCGGCGCGTGGAAAAATTAAGGTACAGAGGGTTGCGCGAAAAAGAAGGCATTGCGCGAAAAATGGAAGTTTTGCGCGAAAAAGAAGAGTAGCGCGAAAAGCATTTTACGCGACAAAAGTTATTTTTACGCGCAAGGTTTGAATTTTACGCGCAAGCCCCCGGGAAGGGTGCGCGGAAAATTTGGGGGTCCCGCAGGCCTTTTGACAGGTGCTTAGCACTCTCAAATCTGCTTTGCGAAGAGAAGAAGAACGATCGTGCAACCAAAATCTGATCTGCACAGAGAGAGAAATATATCGATACACTCAGGTGTCAGAACTGGGAATTGAAGGAAGAGATGGAGATTTAGTGCATTCAGGTATTGCACTGAAGTAGAATATTGATTTCAAAAGAGCATCAACTCAGGACTCTGATGCAAGCAAAGTCTCATGCTGAACAGGAGACAAAGACTTCAATGCATATCTATTGAAGAGACCTTCACGTCTATAAACTGAGTGAGACTTCACCAACGGCAGTGAGCCAGGGGGAGTCAACGGGAGTGACCCGAGGGACGCAGTGAGCTATCCCTGAACAATTGTAAAGGCAGTAAGCCTGGGACAGAGTGTCTGTACCCGAACATTTGTATCCGCAGCTAGTGAAGCATAGTGGATTTTGGTACGACCGGCAACCTGTCGGCGTATACTCCTTGGACGTAGCCCTCAGTGGTGAACCAAGTAAAAATAGTTGTGTCATCTGTCTCTGCATGTGAATGTTTAATTGCTGATCATATCCATCATACAGGTTTAAGTAGTTCCTACCAATGTGGGAACAAGATCCACAACTTTAAGAAGAAAAAGTTGCCACCCTGATTCACCCCTCCCCTCTCAGGGTGTCCCGGGGTCCTACAATTATTACTAATTATTACTATTTATTACTATTTATTAAAAATTATTACTAATTATTACTAATTATTACTAATTATTACCAATTATTTCTAATTATTACTAATTATTTATAATTATTACTAATTATTACTAATTATTACTAATTACTAATAATTATTACTAATTATTAATAATTATTACTAATTATTACTAATTATTAGTAATTATTATTAATTATTATTAATTATTACTATTAATTACTAATAATTACTAATTATTAACAACTATTAATAATTATTACTAATTATTACTAATTATTACTAATTATTACATATTATTACAAATTATTACAAATTATTACAAATTATTACAAATTATTACAAATTATTAAAAATTATTACAAATTTTAACAAATTATTACAAATTATTACAAATTATTTCAAATTATTACTAATTATTACTAATTATTGCAAATTAAAACAAATTATTACAAATTTTATCAAATTATTACTAATTATTACTAATTATTACTAATTATTACTAATTATTACTAATTATTACTAATTATTACCAATTATTACTATTTACAGCTATTTATAACTAATTATAACAAATTATAAATATTTATTACTATTTATTACAATTTATTACAATTTATTACAATTTATTTCTATTTATTACTATATATTACAATTTATTACAATTTATTACAATTTATTACTATTTATTACCAATTAGTACTAATTATTACTATTTATTACTTTTTATTACTAATTATTACTATTTATTTCTATTTATTACTATTTATTTGGATTAATTACTAATTGTTACTAATAATTTCTAATAATTAGTAATTATTACTAATTATAACTAATTATTACAAATTATTACTAATTATTACAAATTATTACTAATTATTACTAATTATCACTAATATTTACTAATTATTGAAAATTATTAAAAATTATTACTACTTATTACTTTCAAATTATTACAAATTATTTCAAATTATTACAAATTATTAAAAATTATTACCATTTATTACAAAGTGTTACAAATTATTAATAATTATTACTAATTATTACTAATTATTTCTAATTATTACTAATTATTACTAATTATTACTAATTATTACTAATTACTACTAATTATTTCTAATTACTACTACTTATTACTAATTATTGCTAATTATTACTAATTATTACAAATTAATGCTAATTATTACTAATTATTACTAATTACTACTAATTATTACTAATTACAACTAATTATTACTAATTGTTACTAATTATTACTAATTATTACTAATTATTACTATTTATAACTAGTTATTACTATTTATAACTATTTATTACTAATTATTACCAATCATTACCAATTATTACCAATAATTATCAATAATTACCAATAATTACCAATTATTTACAATTATTACCAATTGTTACTATTTATTACTATTTAATCTTATTTATTCTTATTTATTCTAATTTATACTTATTTATTCATATTTATTACTAATTATTACTAATTACCCCTAATAATTACCAATTACCCCTAATTATTACTAATTGCCCTTAATTATTACTAATTACCACTAATTATGACTAATTACCCCTAATTATTACTAATTACCCCTAATTATTACAGATTTGTGTTAATTACTATTAATAACTAAAAATTACAGCTACTAATTACTAATTATTGCTAATTATTAAAATACAATACTAATTATCGTTAGTAATAATTAATTATTACTAATTATTAAGATTTACTACTAATAATTTCAATTTATTATTACAAATAAATACTAATAACAAAACAATTTAAATATAATTTTTTTACTACTAATCAACAATAATTAAAACTAACATAAAAAATGAAATAAATACTAAATTAAATAAAATATAAATACCTTTAAACTTGATCTCCTATTAATACAGGCGAATTCCCAACTTCTTCGTAAAAAAATAACCCAAAGAAAATGGTCACTATAAAAATAGAGTTTAGAGAGAGAGAGAGGAAGTGATAATTGAAGGGAAGTGTAAGAAAAATGGATGGGGGTATATATAGGTTAGATTAGTTGTGACGATACTTTTTGCGATGGGACCCATCACAAATAAATTTGTACGCATTAATTACTGTCGACGGTTAAAATGGTATTTGCGATGGGTCCCGTCGCAAATAGTTCCCCACCAACACACTTTTTTAACGGGAAAACATCCTGTCCCAAAAACCTATTTTCCGCTGCTGGTATTTGAGACGGGACCCGTCGCAAATAACCTTCCCGCAGTTGGGCGTGCAAACTGCGCTAAACCGTGCCATACTTTTTGCGATGGGACACCCAATCCCATTGCAAATAACCAATTATTTGTGACGGTTTGAACCTCCCGTTGCAAATAACCAATTCAATGGACTATTTTTTAGGGGAATAATTCCCGCCGCAAATAGTCCATCCCAAAAAGCTATTTTTCCCGTAGTGTATCCATGGTTGACTATATCTAATAATTAATGTGAGAGAAAACATAGGCATCTTAGGAGAGAAAATTATGGCTTACTGGTGAATCAGTATCTCCAATAAAGTTTGATTTTAAAAATATGACTCTGAATCAAATGGAATTTCCAAAGGAGCATTTGGAGGAAGTGGAGTTCAAGGCCCTGATAGAATAGGGGAAATATTAGGGGTACAAAGCCAACATTTAGGTTAAAAACAATTTTGATGATTAATTAATGCACATCACTTGATTTTTGAAACTATACCCCCAATAATGAGCATGATACTGGGCATCGCTGAGGTAGTTGCACAATTTGGCCAATTGGTTCTGAAAACCATGCACTAACCATGTGGTGAACCTATCTCAGCCCCGCACCATGAATATATGGCTCACATGGTTGGAAAAACCATGCACTAAACTGTCACGACCCGTCCCAGTGGGGCCCGAGCCGCAAATCCCCAAGCCCGCCTCCAATAGGCCAGGGGCTGGTTACTAGCACTGAGTAGGCATCTCACTAACATGGGAGGCATTGCCTATAAAACTGTACACACACACACACATCTCCAAGCCCACAAAGCTGAATAGTAAAAACTACTAACAAGGTAAATGCATGAATACACTAAAAATCCCAACCAACAGAGTACGATAGGAAAGTAAAGTACAGTAATGTGAAACCCTGGGCCAAAAGTACAATCACACCAAAAGAGAGTCTGAAAAAAAGTCCAACCTGTAAAGAAAGGTACTGGGACTGCAATCTGTAGCCGTAGGAACACACCTCAACCTGCCTGATCTCACTGAGCACCGTCTGGTCCTGGTCCACTTAGAATCTGGTCAAAGGATCGCTCGTCTGCACAAGACACGACACGTGCGGGAAAAGCCCATGCATGGGTGAGTATAACAATACCCTGTAGGACACTCTGAAACCAAAAAAGAATACAACAAGGGAAATACCACAAAAGAAAAGATGCGGTCATCTCTACACAGAATATTTTTATAGAACATATAAAAAGAATATCCAAATATACTCATACACAATCGACCATTGCGAAACCACCAATAAGATCCAGCTCGACGATTCCACTAAGCACATAACAAGGAGAACACACTCCTAGGTCTGAAGACAGAGATACGAAGTACTCGTTCTGGGAGAACAAACTCCACAAGTACTGGAGAATATGATTCTCAGATGAGGATCACAACCAATAGCCATGGGGTGATTCCAACAACACAGTTTAAAATAATCCACTAAGCGGAGGATCGGTGCCTAGGTAAAGTTAGTCATGTCGATACCAGGAACTCTACCTAGGGTACCAGGAAGGAATAGAGGATCCGGCTCTAAGTCTCATAGAGGGGATTCCAACAACTCTATTCAAGAAGTCCTACTGAAGGGATCACACACTTGTACATAGAAAATGATACCAGAAACCTTCAGGGGAAAGATTAAGGGAACGAACCCTAAGAAAGCTAATCCAAGTACCATAAGACAAATGGATCAAGCAATGTAAAACAGGTTACACGACATGTAGTATGGTTACAAGCCGTGTTCCTTGACCCCTGGTAGTGCCCGTGTAAACGGCTCGTCGTCTTAATGCCTAATCCATTGGTTTCAGGCCTTCAATCGGCTCCGAATTCCGATTTAGGTCACCCATGAAGAAATCGTTCAAAGAACAATATCTTTTGACCCGCTTTGATCAGTCCATCTCCATCACAGTCACACCTCCATGGGGTTGTATCGACGCCAGATCTTTAATTTGGGATTGTTGCGTTGCAGAAAATATGTGAAAGGATCCATCGTTCATATCTTTGTGAAGAACGCGTTGAACGCACATGAAGAACTCGAGAAACCAGGGAAGAAAGGCACAAAAAATAGAGAGGGACGAACCTCGATCGATGTTTGTGTCGATCTTGGTTTGTCACCGTTAGAAGGCTAAATGAAACCAAAAATAATCTTCTCGAATCAATCCCCAAAATCCCTGCAAAAATCTAATCCCGCAAATACAATGGATTCGTGGGCTAATTTTTTCATGGATTAGACCGTGTTAGTAGTAGGAATCAAGAACGTGGAAAGAAAACCAAAATCAAAGATTCTACCTAGATTCGCGGCGTTCGTTGGCGAAGATCTGATTGCCGCATTGGCGGCGGCTGCGGAAATCGTCAAGAACGTCATCGCTGAGTTGGGGGTTTCCTCCAGAGCTTCGAGAGACTCCAAGGGTTTCTGGGTTATGAGGTCTATTACCCTGGATCCCTGCGTAAATCTCTATTTAAAATGATAAAATATATTCACCGCCACCAGATTTAATAAAATATTTTTATTCAATATTTTATTACGATTACGTCCAAAAACTGTATTTCACCACCGATCTGTACCTGCTGATTCTAGGCCTATCCTAAGGTTAACTCGCTACTCTGAACTCAATGGTGCCCTCATATTTTTGATCTGATCACCCATTAAAATTTTATTCCACTTTTTCAGTAAAACCACAAGCACGCGTAATTTAATTATTTAATTAAATTCAAACATTAGTTTCGGGGTCACTGGGCCTCGGAACTGCATGCCGTCTCAATGCCTGGTCTAAAAAAAACCTCCATATAACAATAAAATAATACATGAAAAAATCCAGGACATTACATCATTCCCACCATAGGGATTTATGTCGCCGAAAATCCAAAACAAAGGCTAATAAAAAATATGTGGGTAATGCACATGAATCTGAGCCTCCCGCTCCCACGTTATCTCCTGAAGATTCTCGTGCTTCCACTGGACACGCACCAAGGGAATTGAACACCCATGAAGGATCCTCTCCTGCTGATCTTCGATCTCTACTGGGTACTCTACAAAGGTCGCTCCATCATCGATGTCCAGCTCTCCCCAGTCGATAACGTGCGATGGGTCATGCACGTACCTACACAGCTATGACACATAAAATATGTTCTGTCCCTAGTCCATCTGAGGAGGTAGAGAAAAGTGGTACGCCACCTTGACAACTCTACTAATTATTTGAAAAGGGCCCAAGAACCTCGGAGATAGCTTGCCACCTCAGCCAAATCTTTGCAATCCCTGTCGAGGTGAGACCCGAAGGAACACATGGTCTCCCTCCTTGAACTCCAAGGGACTCTGTCCCCTGTCTGCATAAGACTTCTTCCAACTCTGTGCAGTCTTCATCCGCTCCTAGATGACCTGAACCTTCTCCATAATAGCTCATACCATCTCTGGGCCCATAAGTGATGACTCTCCTGTGTCAGTCCAACAAAGTGGTGACCTGCAAGGTCACCCGTATAAATCCTCGATTGGTTCCATACCAATAGTGGAATGATAACTGTATTTATAATCAAATTACACCAATGGTAGGTGATCCTCCCAGCTATGACTGAAGTCAGGTATGCAAGATCGTAGCATATCTTCCAGAACCTGGATGGTCCGCTCTATCTGACCATCAGTTTGAGGATGAAACGCTGTACTCAAGCGTAACTGAGTCCCAAAAGATTCCTGCAATCCCTTCCACAGACTGGTGGTGAAACAAGCATCACGATCTGAGACGATCGTTGATGGAACACTATGAATATGAACTATCACCTATACATAGAGGCGTCCCAAGCTCTCTACTGAACTCTGCTCCCGTATGGCTTGGAAGTGGGCCGACCTGGTGAGTCGGTCAACGATCACCCATATGGCATCATGTCCCCTAGACATACGTTGTAAACCCATCACAAAGTCCTTGGATATTCCATCCCACTTCCTCTCTGGAACCTCAAGGGGATAAGTCAAACCTGCTAGAATGTGGTGCTCAGCCTTTACTTGCTGACAAGTAAGGCACCAAGAAACAAAATCTGCCACACTTTTCATCATTCCCAGCCAGCAGAACTGATGTCGAAGGTCCTGGTACATCTTTTCCATGCCTGGATGCACCGCCAAATGAGATGTATTGAACTCCCTCAGAACCTGCTCCCCCAACGTCACTGGTACTACTGTGCACCCTCTGAAAAGAACAACGTGCTCCCATCCTTTTGAATATCAATCAGCAGCATCACCTGCGTATAGCTGAGCAGGTAGAGTCTCACAACTAGCATCCTCGAGTTGTGCTTCCTTGATTAATTGTAAATGTGGAGAGATAACAACCATTAACTAAAGGTAATCTCCCTCATCTCTATCCATGAAGGATAACTATAAAGAGGCCAACTGCCTCGTTGCCTCATCCAGCAACTGCAAACTAGATTTCCTGCTAAGAGAATCTGCCACAACGTTCCCCTTACTAGGAGTATAAATGATCACAAAGTCATAATCCTAGAGGAACTCAATCCACCACCTCTATCTCAAATTCGGATTCCTCTAAGAAAAGATATATCTGAGACTCTTGTGATCAGAGTAGACGATAAACTGCACACCCATCAGGTAGGGCCTCCACATCTTCAATGTGAAGAATACCACTTCAAACTCTAGATCATGGGTCACGTTGTTCTACTCTTGTGGCCTCAACCGACATGAGCCATAAGAAAACACTGCTTGCCTCTGCATCAGGACACAACCAATCCTGATTCCTGATGCGGCGTAGAACACTACGTACTCGACACCCTCTTCTTGTAGTCTCAAGATCAGGGCGCTTGTTAGACTCTATCTCAACTGCTGAAAAGCCTACTGGCATCTCTCAGTCCACACAAAAGGCAGCCCCTTTCAGGTCAAAGCTGTCATGGGTGCTGAAATCCTAGATAAATCAAGAATGAATCATTGATAGTAGCCTGCCAGACCAAGGAAACTCCACACCTCCGTTACGCACCTGGGTGGCTCCCATGATAACACTACCTCTACCTGGGCTGGGTCCACTGCTAAACCATCTTCTTAGATAATGTGTCCTAAAAAGTGGTCCTTCTATATCTAGAATTGACACATCAAGATTTTCTCGTACAACTGGTGCTCTCAGAGTGTGTCCAGAACCATCCATAGGTGCCTTGCGTGCTCCTCCTTAGACGCAGAGTGCACAAGGATATCATTGATGAAGACCACTACGAACTGGTCTAGATAGGGCTGAAAGATATGGTTCATGAGTCCCATAAACACTTTTGGGGCGTTCGTCAAGCCGAAGGGCATCACCAAGTTCTCATAATGACTGTAGCGACATCTGAAAGTTATCTTCAGTATATCCTCATATCTTACTCACAACCAGTGATGTCCTGATCATAGATCAACCTTCGAGAACCATCGTGCCCCTCTTAACTGTTCAATGAGGTCATCGATCCTCTATAGTGGATACCGGTTCTTCACGGTCACGTGATTCAAGCACCAGTCATCCACACACAGCCTCATGCTCCTGTCTGCCTTCTTGGAAAACAACACTTGGGCTGCCCATGGTGAAACACAGGGTCTCACGAAGCCCTTCTTCTACAAGTCTACCAGCTACACTCTCAGCTCATGGAGCTCGGTAGGAGCCGTCTGATATGCTGATGCTGATATCGGTGTCGTTCCCAGTTGCAACTCAATGTAGAAATATATCTCTGTATGAGGAGGTAATCTGGGGACAACCTTCGGAAAGACATCTTGGTAATCATCCACTACTGCTAAAAACTAGAAACTCGTAACATATACTATGCCAAGGGCTAGGCTATCCAACTGATGTGAAATCGGTTGTACCTTCCTACGCACGAGTCCATCATGCGCTGCCTGGGTCTCTTTTTCACTGACGAAGGAAAAACTCATTCCATCACTGCAGACACACCACACCCTTCTCCTAAAATAGTCAATCTAGGCATGAACTGTGGATAGCCAATATATACCAAGAATGAAATCGTAAGACCTTGACGCTACCATCAAGAGGTTCCAACTGAAACTCTCGCCTCCAAGGGTCAGGTCACACTATCTGCAAAGGTTTGTGATCTCTAAATCTTCTCCAGTCCGTGTTTCTAAGCGTAATGGTCGATTCAATGACTCAACTAGAATTTCAAGGTCTCGAACAAGATATGAAACTAGAAAAGAATGACTAGCACCTATGTCTATCATTACGGCAACCAAAGTAGAAAATATATAGATTGTACCTCTAATAATTCTAGGAGTACATCAGTCATAAGGCTCCACTGACTGCAGCTGTCCCTGATTTTGTCCACCAGCTCCCTGAGCCACGGGTGGACCTCCTGGGGGTGGTGGTGGTGGTAAAAGGTCAAATCACCGACCACCTCCAACTGCTCTCCCAGCTCTTCTACCATGTCCGCCGCCTCGTGGATCTGTCTTCTTTACACGTCGCCTCTGCCTCAGTGGTCCATCCACCGCTCCCATGTAAGTAGTACGGAGGGTCGGACAATCTCAAGTGAGATGTCCCATACAATCACAAGAGTAGCATTGCCTCTCTTGAGGCTGGCTGGATGCGCCCTGCGAACCATGTATGGATGATCCCCTATCCTAGGATCTCCTCTAGAAATGGCTCCCACACCTGGGTCCCTGACGTCAGCTCCCTGCTGTTGAGGTCTCTGCTCCAGTTCACTCACTACTGACAACTGTTGGCTAT
Source organism: Viscum album (assembly GCA_963277665.1). Classification (NCBI taxonomy): domain Eukaryota; kingdom Viridiplantae; phylum Streptophyta; class Magnoliopsida; order Santalales; family Viscaceae; genus Viscum; species Viscum album. The sequence continues at coordinate 786,224,657 of OY728157.1, forward strand.
CTCTGCTCTTCCAAGAAGCTCTCGACCACCAAATCCCACTCGATCACCCCAGCATAAGAGGAAATTCACATAGGTATGATGCTAGCTCGGTTGTCTCTGCACAAGCCCCGCTCAAAAGTCCGATATATGAAGAACTAATCCCTGACCATATCCATCGTGTACCGTGAGAGGTCAGTAAACCTCGATGAATAGTCAGCCACCATCATGGTTCCCTGCTCGAGCCAAAGAAGCTCCTGTATACGTACTGCTCTCAGGGTAACCAGTGAAAACTCCTCTCTGAAGAGATGCTCAAACATTGACCATGCAATAGTCTCCTCATCGTGGGTCTTTATAACCAAACTCCACCATCGTCCTGCCGAGCCCTACAGAAGGCTCACTGCTAGGATCACCATCTGGTCTGCTAGTTTCCTGACCAAACAGAAGACTCTGGACACTGCCTCAAGCTAGTCCTCAGCAACTTGATAGTCAGGCACGCCTCGAAACCTGAAGGGTCTCTATCTCTGAAACTCATGGAGTTTGCTCAGACTGCGCTTCTACTCTACTGGTACAACATACACTAAACACTGCTCCGCAGGTGGTGGAATAATTTTCACACCACCCGATGGTAAAACTATGGGATCTGGTCCCTATATCGGATCGTCATCACTGAGTTGGTCATCCTAGTGATCGAGATGCTAGATCCTAGTGGGTGCGTGTTGTAGAGGCATCCTATAATGAAACAAGATGTATCACATTCAGTGAGTATATCTGGAGAGATGACTCAAGAAGGACATGGAAACCACAACCCATTCTTATATGATTCATGTACCATTATTTTCCCCTCAAACTAGTGTTCTCATGTTCCAAGTCAAAAAGAAAGTTATCAGATTCCTGGTGTATGGATACGTTGGTCGCCCGTATAAACACTGGGGTCTCTGGCCTGAAATACGAACTCGAAATAGTTAACATTGTTTCCCCAAACCAACTCACAGACTCTCGGTCCTATGGTAGAACCGACCACCTTTGATACCACTTTGTCTCGACCCGTCCCAGTGGGGCCTGAGTTGCAACTCCCCAAGACCACCTCCAATAGGCCAGGGGCTATTGACTAGCACCAAGTTGGCATGTTACTAACATGGGAGGCATTGCCTATAAACCTATACACACACACACATATCCAATCCCACAAATGTGAATACTAAAAACAACTAAAAATAAAAAATCACACATACACTAAAAATCCCAACCAACAAAGTAAGCCAGTAAAGTAAAGTACAATAATATAAAACCCTGGGCCAAAAGTACAAGCCCACCAAAAGAGTGTCTGCAAAAAAGTACAACCTATAAAGAAAGGTACTGGGACTGCAATCCGTAGCCATAGAAACACACCTCAGCCTGCCTGATCTCACTGAGCATCATCTGGTCCTGGTCCACCTCGAATCCTGTCAAAGTCTCGCTCGTCTTCACAAGACACGAAACGTGCGGGAAAATCCTGTGCAAGGGTGAGTATAAAAATACACAGTAGGAAACCCTGAAACCACAAAGTAATACAACAAGGGAAATACCACAAAGGAAAGATGCAGTTAGCTCTACACTGTATATGTTTACAGAACATATAACAAGAATATCCCGATATACTCATACACAATCCACCATCGCAAAACCACCACTAAGATCTATCTTGAGGATTACACTAAGCACATAAAAAGGAGAACACAATCCTAGGTCTGAAGAGAGAGATACGAAGTACTCGTTCCGGGAGAACACACTCCACATGTACTTTAGAATATGATACTCAGATGAGGATCACAACTAATAGCTATGGGGTAATTACAACAACTCAGTCTGAACTAATCCGCTAAGTAGAGGATCAACGCCCGGTTAAAGTTGGCCACATCGATACCAAGAACTCTACCTAGGGTACCAGGAAGGAATATATGATCTAGCTTCAAGTCTCACAGAGGGTATTCGAACAACTATATTCAAGAAGTCCCACTGAAGGGATCACACTCCTGTATATAAGAAATGATACCAGAAACCTTCACGGGAAAGATCAAGGGAATGAACCCTAAGAAATCTAGTCAAGTCACAGAAGACAAATGTCTCAATCCATGTAACACAGGTTACACGACATGTAGTATGGTTACACACCATATTCCTTGACCCCAGGTAATGTCAGTGTAAACAGCCCATGTCTCCATTCAAGGTGTGTAAAACTAGACTACACGGCATGTAGTAGGATCACACATCGTGTTCCTAGACTCTTGGTGTTGCCCGTGTAAATGGCTCGTGTCTCTAGGCTTGTCGTATAAAAAGTAACTATATGGCGTGTAGTAGGATTACATGATGTGTTTGAACACATGGGGTTCGTTTCCTGTATGCTGGCCATGTGCATGTACACGGTCTCTGTCCATGTCGCCATGCCCGTGTACTAGTACACGAGGTATCCCGTGTATCTGGCCGGGTCTGGCCAGGGAAGGGTATACATGCCATGTCCTTGGACATGTACCCAACCCATGTCCGTGTACTCTCGGAGTACACGCCAAGTAGTCCACCGAAGAACACACCTCGTGTAGCCCATACTACATGTCGTGTAGTCAGGATTTTTCCAGAACTGCCGTCTTCCTCCTCGCACATCAGTCGATCTTCTGGATCTCGATTATCTTGTCTATTTGCCAGAAAACTCAAGATCTTAGGTTGCCTCATTGTCGTAATGCCGAATATGTGGGTTTCGGGCCTTGGATCGGCTCCGAAATACGATTCTGGTCACCCGTGTAGAAATCGTTCGAAGAACAATATCTTCCGATCTGCTTCGATCCGTCTATCACCACCGTAGTCGCACCTCCGTGGGGTTGTACTGACTCCAGATCTTCAATTTGGGATCGTTGCGTCACACAACAGATGTCCAACGATCCATTGTTTGTATCTCTATGAAGAACATGTAGAACTCACATAAAGAACGCGAGAAACCGGGGAAGAAAGGCACAACAAATCGAGAGGGACAAACATCGATTGATGTTCATGTCCATCTTGGTTCATCACCGTTAGAAGGCTAAACAAAACCAAAAATAATCTTCAAGAATCAATACCCAAAATCCCCGCAAAAATCCCATCTTTAAAATACTATCGATCTACGGGCTAATCTGTTCGTGGATTAGTCCATGTTCGTCATAGGAATCATGAACGGGGAAAGGAAACCAAAATCAAACATCCTACATATATTCGAGGCATTTGTTGGAAAGGATCCGCTCGCTGAGTCATCGTCTCCGGTGACATTCTTTAAGAACGTCGTCGCCGTGTTGGGGGATCCTCCAGAGCTTCCAGAGCCTCCAAGGGTTTAAGGGTTATGAGCTCTATTACTCTGGATCCTTTAACAAATATCTATTTAAAAATATAAAAGATATTCTCCACCACTAGATTTAATAAAATATTTTTATTAAATATTTTATTACGATTACTTTTAAAATTGTATTTAACCACCTACCTGCACTAGTCGATGTTAGGCCTCACCCAAGGTAAAATTGCTACTCTGAATGCAACGCTGCCCTTGGATTTCTGATCCAAGCAGCCGTTCAAGAGTTATTCCACTTTTTCAATAAAACCACACGTGCCCGTAATTTAATTATTTAATTAAATTCAAACATTTGTTCCAGGCTCACCCGGCCTCGGAACATTATGCCGTCTCAAAGCCTGGTCTCGAAATAATTCCCATATAATATTAAAATAATACATGGAAAAATCCAGAACATTACAAAACATTTTCCCCTCCACATACATTTTAATGGTTTCCCCTGGGCGCTCATATGGTTTGGACAAATCGTCCACCAATTGTGCACCTACCCAATAACTCTTTAAACATGTTGCATGGTTTTCTAGAGGTGGTTCCTAGTTTCTACTATCTATTATCACAACCTAGACCCTTAAAAACTATCTTAAAACAATAAAAAGCCACCAAAATATTCAAAAAAATAATACAAGTATTATTTACACCAACAAAAACACAATAAAGGGATAAATTACCTAAAACTAGGGGTTCTACAAGATTAGTGTCAATTAAAAGAAGGTGATTGAATTTATTCGTTCCAATGAGGGAATATGACCCGAATGATCTGGGAGAAGAAGATGAAAGGAAAAGTTTAATTTATTTGGTAACATGATTCATTCACCCACTAATGGTTTCTACAACTAACACAGTCCCAATAATAACCAATTATAAAACTAGTTTTATTTTTTTCATGTAAATTTTAGTCAAATCAATATTTAAATTGAAATTCATGGGGGACATATATATTCCAACAGATTTCATAGGGATTTTTTCCTCCTTTAAAGATGGTTGTTTAATGAAATCATGTATTTTAACATAATAAGAGGGTCATATAATTATATTATCTATGTTAATGGATAATATGAATATATTTGATGTGCATAGGACCCATGGCCATTACGAGCTGATGTAGACATGATTTCCAAAGTTAGATGGTCACAACAGATTTACCAGTGATGCTTCGGGTGCACAATGGTTGACTGGATGGGTGTTCAGAAATATCTCCCCTTTTTTAGGGGAACTATTACCTACTCTAGGAATCCATTAAATATTTATGATTAATTCTTGCATCATTCCAATGTTGTTATGCAGGGAATGTTAACTCTGTTCTAGTGATTGATAATCAACATGTGTCGATATAAACCTCTATATATATTAAAGGTTCTACATATTTAACAAGGTAATTTTTTATTATAAGGCATAAATCCATACATTTGGGAGAATTAGAGTTTAATATCATTAAATAATGTGGTAGGTGTTGTATGTTTGGGGTCAAGCCCTTGGAAGGGGATTCCTATGTATCCATATAAACAAAATCATAACCCATAAATTTAAGTTCCACTTAATGGTACATGTCATAACTTTTATGATCATTTGAAAATGTCCAATTTAGTGCCTTTTAAGTTTATGCAACCATCCCTATGTGAAATAAATTTTAAGGACATTCATATTCCAATCGGTTTAATATCATAAAAAATAAATGTGTACTATGTTGTTTCAATTCATAAATATTATATTATTAGGTGAATGGTTCCTAGAAATTATTGGTGTGGTACATGCACATGGAATGACCTTTTAGATCATCCAAAAAGTATAAAAATTTAATGAAAAATGTGTTATTGGAATCTTGTTAAATATATCCTCAATGAGTATAGATTACAAGATTTTTGGGGAATATTTCTAGATTAGGAGGAGTAATGTCATTCAAAAGGAATATTTTATGGAGAGGATATGGTCTTCGTAGTAAATATTAACTAATGAAAATATGGTTTTGGTTGTTTTGTATGAAATAAAATTCTTGAGCGGGTCTTGTGCATGAGCGACCCTATATCATTTCGTGGGAGAAGAATGTATATATGTGAGTCTTAAGATTGTGCTACCCTGATGTGACTGACCTGATAGGAAACTCATAGGGTGATGAGTTTTAAGGGATTGCACCTAGTTGGAGGCCCATTAATTTATATCCATTTATCATATATTAGTTATAAGAATTTACTAAAATGGGGGTGTGTTTGGGAATTATACCTAAGGAGGAGGCCACAAATGCATACCTCTTTGAGATGACTTGGGAGGATAACTCAAAATTTGTGTATACAATATATGTAAAATGATCTAGGAGAGGTTTCACTAGTATCCTTGTGATAGGGACCCTTGTTATCAATGATATGAAAGATCAATGTCATCATGAAGAACATTTAATTTTATAAGGAAACCCCTGGAGTCGACTTTTATCAAGAGAATACATGATCGATGGGGTGTATGCTGATGTGCCTGGCTTGATCATGTATCTTAGGAGGTCTGGAAGGAGGCCTTACTAGAATTATCATTTCATGGATTGGAACGTGGAAAAATGAATCCCATGGTTTCATTTGGATGATCTCAACCTGCGTAGATTAATTAGGTGGAAAAAAGATGCCAAGTAAGTCTAGTTACCCATAATCATGTTGTGTCATAAAGTGATTGTAGTGGGCCAAATGATCTATGGATTTTTACCTTTGGGAAGAGGACTAAAAGAACCTTACAAACCCTTATGTACACATAATAGTTTTCTATAAGAATGAAAATAATATATAATTTATGTATTCTAGTTTTTGAATGGTGCACATGGATAAGCACTAAAAAGGATCCTAATAGAATGACCCTTTGTTAAGGGTCTTCGTTGAAGTGCATCAAGATTGTACTTCATAATGAAGACTTTTAGTCTATGATTTAGAGATAATAATAATGAAATAATTTCAGGAAATATATCCAGATATGTGCTTCATAAAGTGGATTTATAGTAATTTTCTCCTCACTAAATTTGTCTTAGAAATTTCATTCAGGACTTTATCATGCAATGTTGAAACTTCATAAATGATGTGATTTTTAAGAGGATAATGGAATCATTGTATATATAGAAGGGTTTATATAAATTTAAAATCCTCTATTTATCAAATAGTTTACAAGATGTTTATATGAGACACTTTACTATAATATAAAATCACATAGGAACCATGAAGATGTTAAAAGGTACATGACTGCATAAGAGATTTTTCAGCTAACTATGAATTATTTTCATTAATGAAGGGATAAAATGACTATGAATCACGTCCATATGCATGTAAAAATGAAATTTTATCTTGATGGAGGTAAAAAAATACTATCCATAAAGTAATTACACTATCCCTCATGGTCATACATGATTATGAAGGAACTACAAAATTATAATCGAGTAACAGGAACTTAACAAAAACCATTCTTATTATTCATCAATGATGTTCTACATTATGGGATTTCATTTTCAAAATTCATTCCTTACTTTTTAAAATTTCAAAATGACGATCAGGACTTCATGTAAATAAAAAAATTCCCTCCTTAAAATTGTGTATGATCATTATGTAGTGGATATAATTCCAAGGAAGTAAAACATCCCACATAACATCCTCACAATGCATGTAAGATGAACCCTTATATATAAATCATGAGTCCCTCATTCATATCACATAGAATATTCTGATTATCATGAGATTCCTAAGTAATTCTTGAATTATTTTCCCCCATAAGTTGAAATATTTTGTTACTGAAATTACATGAATGAATATCCTACATGAATGCAATAGAGGTAACTGAATACATAATATAAAAAGAACCTTATTCATGGTAACTTTATTACAAATAATCATTTATTTTTTAGTGTTTACTTGGTTAACTGTTCATGTTGGTTTTATAAAAAAATTTAGACCTTTTCATTTTTCTAGTTGATTTCTCAGATTTTACCTAGAATTCCTTGATTGTCGATAGATAAGACTCTAAAACCATATGGTCAAAATAATACCATTATGTGAATAGAAATGATTAGAAATTTCATGGACGACTAGAGCCAATGTTTCTTCCCAAGGCATTAAATTATCTCCATGCTCATTAGAGTGGGACTTTGAGTTTGACCATATTTTTAGATATTAACCATATATGGGTTCATACTACTAAGTGAGATACCCATACCCAAACCATGTATAGTAAATAAATCAATCAAAGATATCAACCATCATTGATAGATATCCTTATCCAATATTTTATCGATTGGTAATTTCATTATAGATGTTGTCTGCCCGTAGGGTTATATCCTTGGGTATATTACCATGACCGTAGAGGAAGGATTCCACATACATAAATAAGATATCCATAATTATTGTTCCATTGTGAAGAAATTTATAGCTGACCAGAGACTAGTTTAGGCACTAAGATGGGACCTTTTCCCCAGGAGGCCATTGGTATAGGTTGGGGATAGATTACTTATCTAAAAGATCTATGAATAGTTTAAAAGGCATCTTAGAGTAGTGTGGATGTAAAATGTTTTCAATTCCTTTTAGACCATCTCCCATGATAACAAGTGACCCATTATAAACCATATTATATGGATCCCATATACAAATACATTTCATCTTGTTGATGGAGAGGTCAAAGTAAGACTCTGGGGTATGTAAATGATAAATAATTTTCTAGTTATAGGGGACATGTATGATGAGTTAATTCCCCAATCCATTGTATGAGATAATATAGAGAAGACCCCTCCATATAAAATAAAATCACACAATCTAAAGAAAAAAACAATAGGCAAGAATCTCCATCCTAGATCAATATTAATTTTAGAATTTGGGCAGAATAATTAATTATGCTAAATGGATGGGTTTTACTGTCTTTGGGTCCTAGGTCTTTCCTAAACAGACATTACCGTGTGATTCTTAGTGACTAATGGATGACATTGGATGATGGTTAATAATATAAATATTTTTAGAAGGTCACATATTGGATCTATTGGTTACCCCCTAGAATCCTTTATTGTATTTAATATTTGAAAGTATGAATTCCTACTTTTTGATTCCCCCAGGGTAAAGGATATGAAATTCATTATAGAATCCCAATTAGTGAGTTCTATGAAAATTAACTTGGAAATGATTGGGTTTTTTCAAAATATACCTCCATGGAAGAAACATCAATAGGGGAGGTCTCTTTATGAATCATTAATCCATTATAAATTCCATGAGGTAGGATCACAACCCAAAAAGAGGGTTATGATTTTATCAATGACTAACCACTCTTTATTCAGAAACTATATCTAAATCATAAATGGAGCTATGCCACAATCAATAAATAGACAGTATTTGGGAAACATAATAAACCGATATAACCAGTTCCTATTTACATAGTATGATTCCCCAATACGCATCGTCTCTAAAAAAGTACTAGTATCCATAAATCATAGGGATATATGATATCCACAATAGTGAGTGTGTTAGAAGCCAAATTCAATGTGGATATTATTGATGATAGATATAAACCTTGAATATTCAAATAAAAATTTAGTTTTATCTAAAATATTTTTCCCACACCACCTGGGAGAATTCAAGATGAACACCACCCAAGGGTTCCATTACAATTATTATTGATATTGGAATTGGAAGAGATAAATATTTAAGTTACTATTTTACCAATTTAAACCACTACCAGGATTGTGAAAAAATATGTTAAATCCTGAATATTTTTATATAATTATGGATATATCACTCATTAGGTACTCTTGTTCAATGATCCACCAATGAATGAGGGTGAGAATAGCTAGAGTAATATATAGAGAAAGGAATTCCTATAAAGAGTATTGATCCATGGAATACTCCAGTTATAAAAATAAATAAGAAATTTCTGAGGTATTTTCATGCTCTAACCATAATGAGTGTGATGGATATCCTCTCTCTGGTCCGAGTTCATAATCAGTTCTCAATGTTTTGGAGGGAGTGGGACTCATGGAAGAGGACTTCATCTATCAATAAAATTCCAGATATAATCTAGCTGGGGGAGGCCATTCTTACAATGATTGACCAACTGATGGAACCAACCTACCTCTTATATAGGGATTTCCCAAATGAAGTCTATTTTTACATTTGAGACTTGGAAGTTGAAATCTAATCATTTTGAAATACATCATTTTACTCAAGCCGAATATTGAAGATAAAGGGGATCAATTTGAGAATAGAAGGAGATGATGAAAATAATTACTCTTATCAAGGATAGGTTATATGATTTACCATTTATATCTACCATTATATCATAAAAGTTAACATTAAAATATTGTTTGATTTTGGTTGATTCTTTATGGGAATCATTAATTTTTTCATCCCGCAAACATTTTTTCAGAGGGTTAAAAATTGTCCTAGACGTTCATTTGGTTAGTCAGGTCAAGGAATAAGGATATATTACATTTAATGACCAAATATAGAATTTATTCTCTCACTCTCTAGGGTTTATCCCATTGCCACATTCAATTTATCCTCCCATAGTTTAACCTTTAGGGTAGGATAAAAGGTAGGAGCTGGTTGGGAAATTGACCATCCATATTCACCAAGGACCAGTTGGAAGATACTATATTTTCATCTTCATCTTTTGATATAATTATATTGAATCATGAGGTTTAATTTCCTTGTCCTGGAATTAGTCTGAGCATCATAGTATTAGGGGTATTAGCTACCCTATAAAATATAACCCTTTAACTCCCAAAAGGGATATCTATACCTATGGTGATGGGGGGAATCTCATGAGAGAACATAAAAAAACATAACCAAGTAGTTTCAACTGACAATATAATAAATTCAATTATATTAGAATAACTTATAAAAGATCTAAATATAGGTAACTACTTCAAATTTAAGATCTATACATTTTATGAAATCATGTGAAAAGGCGAGTGATCAAAATATTGTAACATTCTATAATGGTTTCTCTAGTTAATGTTATCCTCCATCTTCATCCATTTATAGTTTCCATGTTCCGGATTTTCCAAGCTTATAGATGTTCTCAGAGTATCCATATCATGTATAGTGTGTAACACCATTTTAAGTGGATACATTGTATTGAAGTACTATAAGAGGATATCTATGATAGGAACATATTATTTCACCTATAATTAGGGTGAAAATGATTAAGGAGAAAAAATAACTAATGAGTGAAGGTTGGTATCTATACCTCCTATTATCAAGTCTATTTTTCATGTGTTCTCACTAACATATACAGGGTATAAATTTTAGTATCACCATAATATCACATTGAGACTTATAGTTTCTCTACTTTATTATCTCAATAAATTGATGTTGTAGATGAATGGAATCGTTTATTTCCATATTTCCTATGTGGTATCGAGACCAGGCCCTCACTGGTCTAAAATTAGTTTTCGGTCATAGTTATCAACTCTGATTCAGACCCAAATAAATCCTCAATAAAAATATAGATAAGGAAAAAGGTGTGGAGTATGATCCTAAATATGTTTTCTGAGACTTTTCTCAGTGATCTAGCTGGCCAGATGCTTCACCTCTAAGATATGTTCATTATTATGTTATTAAGTGTGTATGATTATTTTTTATTCTATTTTAGAATAAAGGAGGTGATTTTTTGTAGAGATTGAATTAGTGTTATACAATAAAAATATTCATTTTAGAATCCAAGAACCACTTCATCAATCTCATAACCTAGTCATTTAATTAACATTTAAAACATGTGGAGATAATAGTGGTATAACATGTTTGGGCCATAGAGGGGGGACCATATTGGAATAACATCACTACGATTTAGAACATATCTATCAAAGATTTATATATTATTTAGAAGGATGAAGAGGATAAATAATTACTAGTTGAGGAGGCAGAAAATGTGGAAATATATTATGTTTCATTGCAATATGTGTCATTACCTGAGGTCTAGGCCTGATCCAAAATGTTAGTTGAGTTGTTCCAACCTAAAAATTAATACGAGTAACCAATTATTCAAATTCATCAGTCTACTTACTGTTCCTTGTTGAAACATTCAAATTCAAGATTCCTATTGTTTAATAATGAGAGACAATACATCATATGAATGTTACTCTCTTCTTTTAACTAATAAATGAGAAATGTTGTTTCAAATATTTTTCATTTTTTGAATTCTATCCCACCATTATCATCAATTCATAAATAATTATGAATCTTTTCATGAATAATCACCCAGATTTCTATATCCATATAAACATTTATTGATAATGGATTAAGTAAATCATGATTTCCAATGCATTGAGTCCAAAAAAATAAAAATATGGATTAAAAAATTATCTCTTGGACACCTACACTCATAAGGACATATAATGGCCAAATATGGTTTCATATACACCATCACCATACACCATGGTGATTCTATTTGATAAAAGACTAACATATTTATTTTCATCTTGAGTGTTTCCACCTATAAAAGAATTGGAATTCTAGTTATAGAGGCATATCATAACAATACACTATGGTTAGATCATTTAAATAATAATTTTTTGAGTGACGTAATATAATGAAAACCATAAATTGAGTATTTTTATTGAGGTTTAAAATGTTCAAGATGAATCATTCAATTTGAAATATGCAATATTTTTAATTTTATAGAAATAATTTAAACCAATATCTCAGGAATGGATGTGTGCACATAGTTTTTCCTAGTACCGGGGATGTCCTGAGAACACCTTGAATTTATCTAGGGTTATATGGTGGACCCTAAAATATCTTTTACTTTATCCCTAAATTTTTCCTAATCCTCAGATAGGGGAGTATTATTAATAAATAACTTAGCTTTTAGTTAAAAAACCCTTTGTGGTTATTTAACCTAATAACTTTTATTCACTTTCCTTTTTAAATAATCAATTTTATATATAATTTTTGAAAGGAATAGGCCCAAGTATTAGTTTTTTAGCTTTTTCTCAATCACCCTTTATTAGTTCTCATCTTGGTAAGTACTTTTTCACATTCAATGTAATGTTTAAGGACTTGAAATCCCAACCCATGAAAATGATGTTTAAGTTTTAATATATTTTATTAAAAATTAAGTATTATACCTTGAACCAAAAACAAATATGAACTCCTATGAAGAGAATTATAACACCACCAATGTAGATATCCTCAGGAACTAGTGCATGTAGTTCAAAGTCATGATACTCACATAATTATGTCATGTGTTTTGGGACCACATGTTGAGGAAAAACCACATTTCAATAGTGTGAGGTTGTAATTTTTTCTCAATAAATACCCACATGGAGATGATCCTATAATTTATGATGTAGGACTTATTGATTTTGTTTATAGGAACTCAAAAAAACATGACTGTGATCTTAATCTCTAAAAGCATGATCCATGCGATAAAGAAGTTATCATTAAATAATTTTTTTATGACATTAATTACTACTATGATCAAAATATAGCTTAAAATTTGATCATTTGATACTGAAGTTATCAAGGATACATCGAGCTACACCATCTTTGATATTCTTCTCTTTATTTTTATTCTAGTTCTCACAGTTGTATAAATTTTTATTATTTCTTATATTGTGTCATCAGTTAATGATTTTCCCATTGAAAATCACATTTATATGTTAGATATAACCCATAATAAAATGGAAACTATTTGTGTTATTAATACTGAAATTTTTTAGGAATTATTGGTTATCCCTTGGTTTATATAATGGTTGGTGTGAGTCCAGGATATTCCTCCAAGTGAAGAAAATTTAGGTGTATGTAAAAGGTTTTCACACCATTCAAAAGTGTGGTCATTCTAGTGAGTAATATTCCTATAATTGAGTTAACAAGGAGTGAATAGAATATATAGGATCATTTAATCCAAACTACCATAAAAATCTGGGGTTCAATGTTTTTTATATTTATACTTCATATCTATTTTACATTACTCTTTAACTATTATTATTTTAGTTATAATGTTTTAAATATTTGTTAAAAATTAATACTAAACTATTTTGTTTCATTAAAATTAAATTTTATTATGGTCAATTCACCCCTATATAGACTATCAATATCTCACATTGGTCCAACACTGAATTGAGAAATAAATTTTCATGAATAATAAATTAAAATAATGAGAAAATAAATCCATAACATGAGTTGAAATAGACATCAATAATTTTGTTCCCCTAAAAAAGAATACTTATAATACATCCATTAAAATAACAGAAATCATAAGAAATTGATCATATAAATTCAATATAATATGATATATAAAAGAAGATAATTATACTCTGTAGAGTTCATATGTCAAATCCAAATCCATTATCTCCCTTCTTATTCCTTTAACCAAAACTCATGACTCTATATCCTATCCAACTTCACTATATTAGTGTTAGTATATATCCAAGTTAGAGTCTCTAGATCATCAAAAATTATGGATTGATCCCCGTCTAAATTTTTTGGTTTTGGTTTTTAAAATTAAATCATCATCTGAATAATAGCATCGATCTCATATATTGCTCCATAGGCCAAATTTCTAGTCTCCACATCATTCGAGTGAATTAAGATCATATTAGTTTTTGTGACTCGAGTTGATCTCCCCCATAATTATCATGACCCCATACAATATTTATTATATTTGTGAAGGCCTAATTGGGAAGCTTCAGTGATGAAATAATTTTTTTAAAACATAAAAGTATCAATACCAACATCGAATGCATTAAATTGAATTTAATTTTAAAATTAAGGGATGATAAAGAAATATTTAAATATAAACCTCATCTCTGAGTCAACATGATTTGGTAAATTATCACTAAAGTGTTATAAGACTAATAATGTGTGAGATGTGGCATTTTTGAAATTCATACATGGTACTTGGAAGTCATTCATGTAGGGAATTTTCATGTGAGCATTGAAAAAGTCATACACTATGATTTCAAGGTTATACAAGGGTTGAAGAATGTCTTAAAAACAAGTGAAAGTCTTATGGTGCTCTATTTTCAAAATTCTTATGAAAATTTATAAATCTTAAAATTTGGAAATGTCATAAATTACATAAGAATGGAAAAATTCATATGGGACATCATAAAAGTCATAAAGAATGTAAATTCACATGGGAATGATGGTTTTTTAAATTTTATATGAAATTTTCAAATTTAAACTGAAGAATTAAAACATGTTAGAATATAAATTATTAAAAATATAAAAAATGAACCTGATAAAATAAATTCCAAAATTTAAAAAACTTTCTAAATCAATTTAAAATATTATTTAAATTAATGTTTTAGGGATATACCAAAAAAAATTTGATTCTTAAAATATAAGAAAATAAAATCAATGATTATTTGATCAATTTAGCCCCAAAAAATCTTTTTCATTCAAAATATCAAGGAATTGTAATTTCAAAATTAATTAAAAAATAATTAGGGACACTCCATTAAAATAATACTTTGAAATAAAAACATTATGATTTTACAAAAAATATTCGAAATACTAGTGTCAAATCATAGTCTCATTGAATTAAGCCACATTTAAATTATTAATTTTCCTCATGTAATCAATTCATCAAATTCTGGGGAATCCAATTCATCTTAAAAGTTAAATTATTACATTCCCAATAAAAATATTATGTTGAAAAATGATATCTCCCATTAACTCTAAGAGGAATTTATGTATGATTTCTTATTTTTAAAAATATTAAGACAATATTTGGTCCAATGTTTTATAAAATTGATTAAATTTTGAAACTTTGAAAGGAAATAGAAGAAATTAAATTTTCATTCACATTTTATTCCAAACTAATTTTTTCCCCTTAGTGAAAAACAAAAATATTCTAGGACACAAAATAATGAAACCCAAATTAATGGATTAATATGTTTAACAATAAAAACAATTATAAATAACTTATCCCAATGTTAAATAATTATGAAAAGAAACCTCAACATATTATTATGATCACATGTCTAGACCATTTAATTTCAACTATCATTAGTTTGACTAAAAATGTACAAATTCAATTAAAATCACAAATCTCACTCCTAAATTTTAAATAAAAACAATTTTTTAAGAGAGTAATAGAAGTGATGTTTCCCAATTGATTCTATGGAGAAATAGAAAAGTTCAACCCCATAAACGTGGAAAATATTTCCCCAAAAATCAAGAAAAAAATTATAACCATTGAAAATGAAAAGTTAATCCTTGAAAAAAAATCAATTTGGATAAAATTTAAGGGATTATTCAGGTGTACTCAACTAAATATATTTTAAAATTATTGAAGACCCCTCCAAAACACATAAAACTCATAATTGTCCCAAATATATAACTCTAAGAGGGAATAAAAAATAAAAATGTTTTAGATCAATTTTTTTTCAAATTAAGTTGTTCTAAAGAATATATAAGTTGTCAAAAGGTAGTTCAAAAATCATATTTTACACTAAAAAAACTCATTGTATGAAAGTTTTTTCCTATCCATTTATTGACTAACTTTACTATGAAATAAAGTATTTTCAGAATAATATGAACCCGTCATTTTTATGTTTAAAAATATTTTCAATTATCTATAAAAATAATCATGTAAAATAATTTAATCAATATAAAAATAAATAAAAAAGTTGAAGTAACCAAAATAATTAATTAAGTGTTTTTAGAATGTATTTTAACACATTCAACTACATTTTCTACTTTGAACACATTATAAATAGAATAAAATATTTTTTTTTGTAAACGAGAAGAAACAATAGTTTTAAAACTAAAATAAAACTCTCTAATAGTGGAATATTCCTTAAATAATGTTCAACATTTAATATTTTACTTATTTTCCCCCACATAATCCTCTCTAGTTGACCAATTTCATCTACTAAAAAATAAACATTTTAAAATGAGATTCATGTAATTAAATCCCTGAAAAAAATTAAAATAGATACTGAGCTTAAGTGAAGGTGTTTTAAAATTTCTCCAAAATTCAACTCCTCAAAGTCTATGAAAAATATTTTAGTCTCAATATTAAGTTCAAAAAAAATTTCCAATCATAAATTAGAATATGCATCAAATTTTTATTTTTAGAAAGGCACAATAATTTTCCAATAAATAATATAAAATCACATGTTAATAATAGATTAAAACTATAAAAAATATTTTAAAATACATTGTAATATTCTCATGTAGTTAAATATGATTTCAGAGTGATAATACATGATTTTAAAACTAAATGAAAATTATTTTTAATGAAAAATAATTAAGAAATTATAACACCCTTCATTGAAAATATAGATTCTATATGAACTAATTTTATTTCATCCTCATCCAAAGATCAACAAAACTAATTAACAATACACTCCCTATACATAATTTTCAACATGAATAGATTTCAAAAATATTAAATAGACATTAAATAAACATTTTGGGAAGAATAAAACAATTAGATTAAAATTAAAATTCAAAACATAATGGGAGACATTGTAAAGAGGACTCCCCTTATGTTGGGTTTCTTTAAGTACAACCAATGATCTCCTTCATTTATAGAATTTATCTCTCCACTTTGCTTAACTATTTCGGTTTGTATAAGAGTAAAAAAACATTTTGAACCAATAATTATCAATCCTCAATATGAGACTATGTAATGGTAAGAGGATATGGTAGTGAATGTTTAAGATAATGATGAATTAATTTTAATAAAATGTATTTTTTATAAAATAAAAAATTATGGAATATATTTTAAATGTGTAAATTAGATCTATAATGTATGAAAATAATGTTTGAGGGATCATTTATAAAAAATAAAAACAATGAATACAAATAATGTTTAATTAATCCATGAGTTTTCTCCCTTCTAGTTCTATGTTATAGTCTTTATCCCCACTTACCTAGATATCTTACCATAGTCATAAGAAGGACGTGGTTTCCTATCCATAAACCACCAAATATTGAAAACCCATATTTTTTTAATTTAAATTTTAGTTCAGTTGCATTTAGAAGTACTAAAAACAATATTATATTTCTTTAATGTTAAAAAACCCTTGGTACATGGCCCATTAAATTGAAAAACAACTCAAATAAATCTCTACTAGAATAAAAAGGGACATCACTAGATTCTACCACATTAGTGGATTCCAAATTTTTATATTTTTGTGAAATATAGGCGACTCCTTAAATATATTACAATAATAATTTAATCCCATAAAATAAATATAGATATTTAATAAATAAATTACTTGTAAAAACAAGACATCCATCGTATTCAAAATTTAATTTTGATTGGAAAAATTTAGAGCATTCTTAAAGGGGAAACAATTTAAGGTGTCCAAGGGCTGTGACATTATCCAAAAAACTATAATCCTTATTTTAAACCTCTATATTCTCCAAAAAAAGGTTCAAGTGGTTATTTTTTGGAAAATAGAATTATGAAGACCATTTTTATTAATATTTAGATCATTTTTTGAATCTTCAACAATAAAAAAATATTCATATTCAAAGACAATCATATATTCTAGGTTATATTAAGAACCATAATCAATTAATTAAAACATTTAATAATAAGTAAGTCTTATTGTTTTTTCATCTTAAAAATATTATCTAACAAAAATACGATTTTATTCTAAAATTTTATCATAAAAAATTAGAAGATCATTAACCACTACTTTAAAAGAATAAATTCGTATTAGACCAATTAGGATGTGCTAAACATTTTTCCATGTTCAATTATTAAACCATCATCCTGAAAAGAAAAATATTCTCTGTGATCCAATTTCTTTATGGGGGATAAATAGATTATTTTTATTTCTATGAAAATTATATTCAAGTGATTCCAGTGTAAACAAATTTCACCCCAAAAGGATCTATACTGATTTCCATTTTACTGAACAAATACTTAGAGGATTCATTAGTAAATGGATAGTGGATTTAATGTTTTTCAATTATTAATTCCTCAAAGTATACACAGTCATATA
This sequence comes from Viscum album, assembly GCA_963277665.1. Lineage (NCBI taxonomy): Eukaryota > Viridiplantae > Streptophyta > Magnoliopsida > Santalales > Viscaceae > Viscum > Viscum album. Next base: position 786,242,899 of record OY728157.1, read on the forward strand.
TAACATAAATTTAGAAATTATAAGGATAATGGGTTCATAGTCTTAAAATAGGGAAGATTACACTGAAAATATACCTCAAAATTTATGATATCAGGGAATTTTAGGTTTCTATTATCTTCCAAAATTAACACAAAATGTAGTTCTAGATATTTCACAAAATTTAAAAAAAAAAGGTTAAATGAGTTATAAAATTATGTTATCATTAACCAGTTTCCCCTTTAACCATTTAACCATTTCCTAAGAAGTAATTAATTTTTCTTGTTTGGGTGAAAAAATAATATTAGTAAGTTTTTATTCTTCTAAAACCATTTAAACATCTTGAATGAGTATAAAAAATATTTTGAAAATTACTTCACAATTGGGTTCTTTCTTAATGTTTTCTTATCTTTTTCATTATCAATAGTTTACACATTATTAGGCTCCACCAATTTATTTTCTTGATTAATTATTTCAATTAATTCATATTCCTTCAATTTTTTTCTTAATTATAAAATATTATTTTTAATCTTTTGAATGAGAATATAATGATATTAATCATGTTTATCACTAATTTACATTAACATTAGTTTTATGTTAAATTTATATTCAATTTCTAGCACAAAACATTTCTGTTCTTCTTTAAATTTGAGGGTATTCTAGGGTTGGTCATGGTACACTTCTAAGAAGTATGGCCATATAAGCTTCAAAAAAATAAAAATAATTAAAACATTGATGATTTAGAACCCCATGACAATCCATGATTAAACTAGGTTTGAACACAAAACCCCATTTAAATAATAATAACTTTAAAAAATAACAAAATAGTAATATAACAATTATTTAAATCATGAAGTCACGCTAAATTAGAATATCTTGAAAATTATGGACTTAAAAACAACAGAAGATAATTTTTTAATTATTTATATTTTTAAGTTGTTATTAATATTTATTTTATTTTTTAAAAAAACTTATATTCTCAATATCATCCCTCCAATGAAATGGAGAATTTTTTTTAAAGGGTTGGAGGTTTTCATAACCATCAAAATTTCATATTTAAACTCATATATTAGCATTACAGTGAAGGGTAAAACCAATGGGAAGTTGAGTGCATTGAATAAAGGTTTATTAAAAATTTAATTGAATGAAATTAATTAAGTAATGTTTTAAAAACTAAAATGGAAAGGTGAAAGAGTTTTAGGAAAATTATGTTTGTGTTGTTAAAAAATTTAGGACCTAATCTATGGTTTAGGGGAATAATATATGGAAGAAACATAATTGAGAAAAAATTAAATTAAACTACCCAATTGATTGGATGATGTTCTAGGAAATTGTTTACAAACAATTTGAGTTATTAAATAATAAAAACTATAATTTAATCTTGAATTTTTATTCACTCTACTACCAACTACACTAATTGTTAATTTATTAAACTAGAAAATTTGATTCAAACAATCATGATGATTATTTCATACAATGATTCATAAAAAAAGAAATTAATTATAAAAAGTAATTTCCCATGAATATTTAATTTCAAGGATAAGAAAAAAAACATTGAAAATATTTTAAAATAGATTTAAAAAAATTTATTCCACTAAAAAAATTTAGTAAGTGCATGTTTTAAAAGAAAAGAAAACACAAACAAATTTAATATATAAATTTAATGTAAAATGAGATATAAGAGAATATGCTTATTATCTATTGTGTTAGGATATGAACAAACCATACATTATCTACCTTCCTTCTCTTTGAAACATAACTCATGCTTTCAATTCATGTCCCAATACTCTTAATCTGTGTTAGTATTTATCCTAGTTTGAGTCTCTAGACCCCCAGAATGAGGGAGGGATCCTCTAACGAATGTATAAGATATGGTTTTCAAAATTAAATCACATTCCAACTCCTTGAACTGATATCATAATCATCTTCATAGGTCAGATATCTTATCTCCATGTGATGCATGTCACTTTGGATCATATTACTCATTATGAATCAATATGAGCTCCCTCACAATTGCAGTGACCCCACATGATATTACTATTTATTATTAAGGATTCCTCAAGTATCTTCGTTTGTGAATTTTTTTACATACTAATTTAAACTATGAATCACAAATATGACTCCCTTTGAGTGAATGTGATTTTATAATTAAGAGATGATGTGGAAATTTACTAACTTCAACCACATCTCCAAGTTTACATGATTTAGAAAAGCCCAGATGAAGTCTAATGATGCCAGCCAGAGGTCATTCAAACCTTTATAAAAATAATTATATAAATAACATGAAACTGATACATATTGATAAGTCATATACAGAAAAGATAAAATCTTATGCAGTTATTTCATGTCATACACTAGTTAGAGGAACCCTTACTAGCCTTTGAAAGCCTTACAAGGGTCTATTTTCCAAAGTCTTACATGAACCTATTAAACCTTAAATTTGGTAAAGTGATATGTCTTAGGAGAATGATAAAAAGTCACACTGGGCTTCATAAAAGTATTATGCAATGAAAAGTTATATGGGAATGAGTCTTTTTGAAAAAAAACATTAAAAATTAAAATTATAATATAAGAATTAAAATATGTTTGAAAAATGAATATTAAAAATATAATCATGGAACTTGAAAAAATTAATTCCAAAATTGAAAACCCATTAAAAATTACATAAAAATATAATTTTAATTAATTTTTTATAGAAAATATATAAAATATTTGATCCTAAAAATATAATCAAATTAAATCAGAAAACATTTGATTAATTTCGAACCAAAAGTCTTATTTTTATTCAAAAATTTAAGGAATTATAATTTCAACCACAATTTAAAACTAATTAATAATTATATATTAAAATAAAAATTTTACATTAAAATAATCATAATTTACTGTAAAATTTTTGATTGACATGCATCAAATCAAATCAACATCAGCGAGTTCCAAAAAAATGTTATTGTGGGATCCTTGGTATTAAATTCAATTATCCTTAGGATAAAAAACATCCTCTATTTGGAAATATAGAAAATTGTCTCATGAATATCATTAGAAAGTAGTGGGGTCCCTTGGATCTCAATTTACTCATTAGAAATATCCTTGTATGGTTTGTGATTATTCAAAACACTTAAGTCTTGATGTGTTTTTTATAGAAATGAGATATTTAAAAAATGATAGAGGAATTCCAGTGTGGAACTAACCATGGTTAGGCTAACAATTTCCTGTAAAATAGTTTGTAAATGGATGATGAATTATGACTTGGTTAAAAATATATTGTTCATGTATCAATATATATATTTAAATAACATTAATTAAGTTACATATAGTTTTTTTGAGGTCTCTACACAAATATATGTCATGTTTATGGGAAATATTTCTCAACTCTGGTTCTATAAAATTATGAGAAACATAACATGAATGAATAATAGCCAAATCGGTATGAGTATATCTAGTAATATTTTAACCTAGGTTTATAATATGTATTTCAAGTGTAACTATGTATCCTATGATATTGGAATCAAGGCTCAAATAGTTCTATAAACTAGAATCTCTATATAAATCTAGATCGTATACATATGAATAAAATTTTTATTCTAATATGAAATTATAATCAAGAGAAGTTTCATGGATTATTCCCTAGATTGGAGATCTAGGTTACCTCAAGAATATAGAATTATACCATATAATAATATTATATATTTTTTCTATATACTAGGTACCCTTATATAAATATATATCCCATTTAGAGAAGATGGGTTGTATATAAAATACTACTCTAATAAGTTTGTGTTCATAAATAGTGAACTAAATGTCATTTAATTTTACATCAAGTTGAAAGGAATCAAATTCAATTCAATTTATGATCATATGATGATGACCTCAATATAGAGAGATTTTAATAAATCTATCTCAGACAAAAAATGAGATAATATTGTATTTTTAACATGAAAGGAAAGAATTCGTAACATGTATACATGAAGGTTTAGGCCTTCAGATGAAGGTTTAGTTTGGGATGGATATGGGATATCTAGGCACCACTACATATCTCAAGATAATAATAATCAAGACACACATTGATCTTGTTAAGAAAATGGATATGATTTCTTAGTATATAGATAGATATATAAAGAACTAATGTGAAAGAGGAGACCATAAACAAAGAGGTGGTTGAATATTGGTCATATTTTTCAACTGATCTTAAATCAAGAGATCTTGGAATCATAATGTATCACATGATAATATTATTTAATACACAAATATTTATTTTAAATAATAGGATACACCATCCCAATATAATGTTTAATATGGAAACACACACATGAATGATGATATAATACAATAATATATAGTTGACTTTAAGTGGGATTTGAGTTTGGGCCGAGGTAAGGATATCTATGAATCATTATGAATACCATGATAAAATAAATCAATAAAACTATAGTTCTTATAATGTCTTAGTATATAATCCATTGGAGAAAACCAATGTGAAAGGAGATAAATAAAATACAACGAAAAGGGATTTGAAATTGGTAGAATTTATAACTAATACTAGGATTGGACATCTAGAAAAAGTTACAAATTTATCATTAATAAGTATAAATACACATTTAGTTTAAATTTGGTGGTACTATTAATCATGGGTTAGATGAACCATGATATCTAGGGTAACCGGCATAACCATCAGTGTTGAATTCGTAAGGAAAAATAGTTTTCTTTATAGATCAACATTTTACATGGGGGAATGTTTCTCTTAGAATATTTCCCTGAATAAGGGGACAGCGTTTGGGGAATTTTTTGTAAATCAATCTTGTATATATGGGGGATAGGTCCCATGTAATGACCCTTTCTTTGAATTCAGAGGTCCTACAAGAGTGATCATCGCAAAATATTTAAGACCCTTGGGATAAAATATATGGAGAGTAGTTTGCCTTCATGTTAAATGCATTTATATAGAGTGGGAATTTTTCAGAAAATATGGATCATGGGATAACTAAAATGGACCCATACTTGAATTGAGTTAGTGGAAAAAACCTAATATAAATTATAGAATTCTTGTACCCCGTGTTGATGTAAGTTCTAACAGGATAAGAAATACATTTTAGTCTAAGAGAGGTAGTGTAGCCATCACTGTATATTTGGAAATTATAAGAATCAAGAAATGCATAGTTATTATGATTGTGATACATTTTTATTCAATGTTAAAAATGGTGAATAGAGAAAAAATAAACTAATAATTCCAAAAAATATCCATATATCATATAATTAAAATGGGAATAACCAATAGAATATCCTAAAATATATGGTATGACATGTATAGAAGACCACATTCCATGTAGTTTTATATCATGAGGCTAGATCATACATTCTATATTTTAAGCTTGTGTGATAAGGAAATTGATTTAATTACGTTTATAGTTGTACATATATGAAAATATTCCATGAGGTTTAAAATCATACTTCATAGATGTATGAGTTCTATAGTTTAAGGTCATATTTTGAGGGACTTTGTTATATGAAGATATTTTTCATGTACTATGTTAATAACTATTTTTTACCTATGTTTGACTAATGCAGAAAACCCAAAATAAATGAAGAGGTCCAAACATCAGGATCAAGGGGGTAAATTTTTATCAGATTTTTTATTGGGCCTAGTGTATGAGATTTAGGCATCACTATGTGTCTTGCATCAACAATAATTAAACTATAAAGATTTATTTGTGAAGCAGAATTTCTTTTAATATATCAAACTCATGTGTAGGGGAATAAAGGGTTAACCTAGTGTTATTTGGGGAGAAACACATTTTAATTAGGAAAATAATTATCATTAGAGTGAATTTGAGCATGGAAAATGGAAACTATGGCTGGGACTGGGGTATAATTCTAGGAATCACTATGTATTATTTTGAAAAAATAAATCAAGAAACATGTAATTATTAATGGTTGATTATACAAATATTAGGCTCATCTATAGGGAGGGGGTATAATGGTCCTATTCATAGGCGGAGGTATAGAAGAGAAAATAATTATGCTTATTATAGAGGCTTAAGATCTAGGGAATAATTCTCAAAAGTTAATTTCATTTAACAAAATTGAAGTTTTATGGGTAAGGAACAATGTGTTGGTGGCCCTTATATTGATATCTTTTTCTTTTATGTAAATTAAAACACATGGGATGAAATGATCTAATAAGTTTAAATTATTTTAGTGTTGACCATATGTCATGCTGTCTGATTTCATGTGACAAGTTTTAATTTGTTTGGTAGTCTAAGGTTATACAATGAGGAACTCAAGGATATCTGATTTATAGTCATACATGTAGGAATTTATTCCATATAGTTTAAACTCTTGCTTCTAGGATATGTGAACCCAATGCTGATTTATTCAAAGTAATTGTTACTGAACGTTTCATTGGTGGTTGGTGTGATACAATATCTATCTATTGTAATGGGTGGGGAGGTAATATCCATTTCAGTATACCTTCTTTATAGTATAAGGCCCTTCAAATTTTGGATTATTCTTTAAAGTCATCTTCCTAGGTATCATTAGGGTTAATTAATTCAACATCAATTCTCTTTAAGAGAATTTTTAAATGTGATACATCTTGATTAATTCTCATGTGACTCAATTATGATGAATCTCTTCATTTTTCAGTGCACAAAATATTTTCTCAAGGATCCATTCCAACTAATCCAGTCAAATATGAGACAAATCATATGTAAATATCTGATTGTATATGGAAATGTGAAGTGAGGGAAGTGGAACCTCAATGAGAGGAAATTCCTCATTCCCATGTCTAATATAATATGGTGTCACCTATGTGGAGTATATATCATGGTGCGATAATCCCAGAGATAATAGTTATGTTTTTTAGGATTCTTTTTTGTATTGGTCCATTATCTTTTGAATGATATTAAAAATATATTTTTTGAAAGACACTATCTATCCATTGGACACATCATGATAGTTGTATGAGTGCTTGTTCTAGATATTATAATCAAGATAAAACAATTTCAAATTGGAATCATTGAATTTGGTTTTTTTCTAAATTAATACCATGTGAGGAACAATAAATTTGATGAAAAGATGATACTTCAAAAAATTGATAAAAAGATTCATTGTGACTTCCTTTAATGATATAAAATTATAAAACATGTAAAATACTTCAGTCATAAAAAATTATGCACATGATCTACCTAGATATAGTTGGGGTATAAGGGTCCACAACATTTATTATCCATATGAAAAATGATCAAATGTTTTTGGATGTGTACTGATGTTTTCGTAGTTAATGAATAAAACTGATATTTATATTAAAATAATTATATTTATTCATGAATTACATACAGTCTTGAAGCATTGATGACTTAAAGTATCAAAGCCTCTTGATTTTATGGAAGAGTTTAAAAACTGATGGATTACCATCACATGACTGACATGTGCTTCTTGTATGATAATATGGTTCCTTCCCCCCATCAATGAACATCGTGAGGAATCAATAAAATCATCTAATTTAGATAACCTTTTTGGGATTTAATTCGACATAAATTATGCATTTTCATTCCCACGAGTAGATATTTTCCTTCTTGGATCAATCCAGTTATTAAATTTAACTATAGAAGTACTCTGTTATTTGGGAATCTATATAATAAGGGGATTATTCAATAAGGTTAAGGGTTCACCTTGGTAACGATTATGTTTTAAGTAAATAAATTCGTCAATATCATTGATAATAAATATAAAATTTTAATATTTTGTGAGAGTTGAATAAAAGGTTAATCATGGTCTAGATATTCCAAGGTTGTGGCTGCATTATCAAATGCATCAAAATTTGTATTTTATGAATGTGGGGTGTGGGGTAGTGATGAATGAGAGGTTAATTCCACCATAGAACCTTATACATAATCAAAAAATTGTATTAATTCATCCTTTTAGATAAAATATTATCTATTAATATTCATAATTACAAACTCTAATTAACCCTGAATGTATAAATATGTCAACTATATTTGTGGAGATAGTTCTATGCCTATAATGAGGGATTTACATTGTGTTTCATTATTGGGGAAACAATAAAAAAATGAATGAATATATAAGAAATAACATCACTAGGTAGAAGAGTAGAATCCCTATGAAAACCCTACTAAGATTTATATTTTCCAATCATCTTCCTATCGGGCTCCTAGACGCACCATCAAAGTAATTTCTAGGGTGGTGTGTGCTGATAATATATATTCCAAATCCTACCATTTTAATACATTATGATACATATACTAGATATTAAACTATAATATATGACCACCGGCGATTTTATTCATCTAGTAAGCATTTATGAATACATATTTATTTGAGTAAATCGATATAAGAAACCAAATGAACCTTATGATGTTGTAGGTAGTGTCTTAGATTATTTACACAAAAATTAAATACGAGAAAATTTTACACAACACCAGGATATTGTGTGTCGATGACCATAATTATTATAATATTATATTAATGACTACTATCCTTACCTACATTAATATTTTGATTAAGAAGGATTCCATAAATTCACATTATGTTTTCAATATTCAAGTATATGAATTACATTATAATAGTATAATTAAAACCAATGGTTTCAAAAGATACTTCTTGAGGCCTTAATAAGATTATTGAACACTCTCATTTCATTTTTAATGTCTAGAACCTAGTTACCCAATGATGGTGAATTATTACATAACATTGGCATGATCACAAGGGATCAAATCCAGAAAGACCGATCAGTTTAGTAACCTTGGAATTACTAGACATAAAAAACATTTTACATTACATTATGAAATGAAAAACAACAACATTGCGTCTCTTTTGAACACATTCAACTCTCTTATACTATCCCTATAGGCCAGTCAAAATATTATTCTTCCCATCCTAGAAAGATAAAACATAGAAATGGTTGAGATCAGGTGCTCAGTAAGGATTACAATATAGCGGAAACTTTCCTAAATAAGCATAAAAATTTATGGAAATGTATAAGACTAAAACACATGCCTTTTAAACTTAAACTTCATTATAATATGGAAAATATAAATCAAATAATGTCATTTACTTATTCACATAGATATTCTACTAGTCAAATAATCACATGTAATATCAATATCCAATTTCATAATAATGGAATGCATAATGCAAGGCATCATAACCTCATAGTCAATGACTCGTGCCAAGACTACAAATAAAATTTTGTCAAGGCCTTATTCCAAGACACTAGTTTGTTGCATGAGACCTACCAATGCATTGAAGATCTATAGCGGTCTCCACCTATCACCTACTAAGTTTAATACATTCCTCATATGAAAATATTGAAACTTAACATTAGTATTCATATTAAAAATACAATATGAAATGTTAATAATTTAACCATAAAAATTAAATTGTATAAAAATAACTCATCAAAAATTCAATAATATCAAAAACCCATCAATACAATATGGAATATTGTATCATAATAAATCAACTTCAAACAAGTGTAAAATCCATCAAAGGATTTTGAAATAGATGAAATCAAAACTATTTGAGAGAAATATATCTTTATATTTTGAAATTTATTAAACATCACATAATTATGAAAATAAAATTATTTTGAAAATATTCTCATAAGCTTGTAATGGAAGCTTCGAATGTGTTATAACTTCAGAAAATATTTGCACTCTCCGTATAAGTTAAAAAATGTTTTTCCATAATTTTGTCGAAATGGTCCTAAAGGACCCCTTCTAGAAAACACCAGAAAGATTAATATAATTTTTTTTTATAAAAATTAAAACATGGGTAAAAATTAATTTAATACATAGTCTAGTAAATAGTAAAAAAAATTTAAAATACATTTTTATGAAACACAGATGTGGATGATAAAGAGGTTATAGTACATACTCTTGTATAAATAACCTTGAATAAAGAAGAGATTGTAAAATTAACCCTTACCTTGTAATTTTCCTTGGTTAATGGTACATTAAGCTCATGTATAATAGTTAAATCATTTTTGTTGAATTATACAAGAACCATATACATAAATGCAATATTATATATGATCTTCTAATATTTCATTGTTAATAATATTTCACTAGTATCATTGTTTTGGGTGTTAACTAATTTTTTTTCCTTTTATATGATTTGTTACGTAAGTCATGTTTGATATGGATAGGATGTATTTGATGCATATCCAGAATGATATTATGTTATTTAAACATTATTTTTATTCATAAAATGAATACTATTCTTGAATGGTTATGATGGAGAATGAATCTCATCGCGTTCGTGGAGACGGTAATCCATTCGTACGCATGAGCGACAATACCATTCAATTGATGGTGAAATTGTATGTATTTGGATGTTATATCAAATATAAATATTCATTAAATGTTATATTTTTTATTTACATCAATTATACTCATTATTATACCCATAAAAATAATGAAGTGTTGAATAACAAACTACACCACGATGTGGAGACGGTAAGCCATACGTACGCACGTATGGTGAATTTTTCATTTATAGGATGGATATAATAATGAATATGGTTGTACCATATTTATAATAACATCAAAGTATGTATAAGGTACTAGTTTTATTACTTTGGTATGGAATCAGCTAAGAAAGAAGAAGTGGGAGAAGAAAAGAACATTGAAAGCGGTGATGGAATTATTACCTCTTCTTCGGGTGGTACCTTTTGATCTATTCAAAAGGGATCCTTATGATGGATTTATGATCAAAGTAATGACTCTAGGTTTAATTGAGGGTAGTTGGGATGATATTTGAGAAGGTTTTGGTCGAGCCAAAGGGCTTTGGAGGTGTGATTTTGAGAGAAGGGGAAGTACCCCTTTATAAGATATGTGAGGGTCACTTTAGGAAAATAATGAAATATTAATTTATTATACAATATTATTCTGTTTATAACTGCTCCAAAAGAATTTATTTTGAGGATAAGGTTGGTATGGGTATAAAACCTCCCAACCAATAGGTTTCAGACTGGTTTAGTTCATCATATTAACCTTATCCTTTAGATTTAACTCTTTGTTAAATAGTTTAACTTTTACTATGTATTCTTGTATTATTTTAATATATGGTTAATAAACATACTATGAAAAGGAAAGTGAACCCCAAGTGGTTAATAATTGATATATATAAAATTATCTAAGTCCTTTGTCTTAAATTTATATGTTTAAGAATAATATATCAATTAATAATATTGAGTTTGTTTTAAAAACTCATTTATGTAAATTTTTACACTATTTGGTATTTTGTTTTTGTGAAAGTCAGAACAACATTATCAATTCAAGAAAAAATTATTTAATCAAACATAACATGTCATATTAAACTATAAAATTAGTTGAATTCATCAAAAGTCTCAATTTAATTTTATTTGGATATTTATAATATCAATTATTTTAATTTTTTAATAATAAGGAAATTACTGCATCATCATTGTGTCATATATAAATTTTCTTATTTAATGTCTAAAAATTATAAATAAAATAACATTATGTATCAAAATTTTTAGATATCTAATAAATATTTATAGTCAAATTTATCTTCTTTATAACCCTATATTAAAAATGGTTTTGTTATTAAATATTGAATTTAACACTTTTAACTCCTCTTTAAATAAAATAACAATAAATGTACTAATCTAATCCATGTAGACCAAAAGGATAATATTTTTTCCCTAAGGTTAATTTTGGTCGAAATAAACTTATCCAATTGAATTAGGACATGTTTTAGGGTAATTATATTATCATTTTTACCTTGAATTACCTTATTTACCTTTAACCGTGGTAAATAAAAGTCAAAAGTTACTATTCACAAGAAATTATTTTCATCTTATTAAACTACATTTTACGTACTGTTATCAACCATGTATCTCGGAATTTTAAAATTAAATTCATAGAAGTGGTAAAATTACAATTTATGCAAATTTTCAAATGCGCCTAGAGGGTGGGTAAAATACGTAAAAAGTTCAATAATATTTTATACATCTAATTTTATTATAAAATTACCCCCAATGAATTAAATTGAACTTATATATGTATTATGTATCTATTTTGACCTAAAATAAATTGAAATAAAATAAATAATTATTTGGATAATAAGAAGGTTTTAAACAATAACGTAGTTTTTTCACTATTCATCAAAATTTGATTGTTTTCAGAAAAATACCAAAAATTCAGAGTAAGCTAATTTTGATTTTCCGAATCCAAAACATGAAGTAAATTTTGAGAAATAAAATTTATTAAATTTTGAAATGTGGGAATTACTATTCATAATGGCTAGTTTGGTTGGTCGTGGTGTGCTAGAACTCGATGTTACGTACATCCCATGCTATTGCATTATTCAAAGAGAAACGTATCGTGGAAGCTTTGGGTGTTACATTCTTCCCTCCTTCAAATAATTTCATCCACAAAAATTCTATAATAATACTTCATAAAATAATTCGGGTGGTTCTTCATCCTATGATTCTTGGGTTCCCACATTGCCTATTCCTTTTTATGGATTTTCTATAGAACTTTTACCAAATGAGTCATTCGGTTTCCCAAAACATGTTCTCTAGTATCAAGAATAATAACAAGATCTTCACAATAAGAAATATCAGGTTTCATTTCTAATTATTCATTGGTGAGTACATGTGTTGGGTCAGACATCTATTTTCTTAATGGTGATACATGGCACACATCATGAACTCTAGAGAGACTTGGAGGCATTTTCAAATGGTAAGCTACAACTCCAATTCGTTCTAGAATTCTGAAATGTCAGATATACCTGGGACATAATTTTCCCTTCTTACCGAATTGTTTAATACCCTCCCATGACTATTACCATATCCATCTTTACTAGATGAATGAACATAAGATCCATGTCAACTCTCATCTTGTTCAACACTCCATGATCCTTTTCTCTCAAAGAATCTACGACCTTATTTTCCTTCCCCGGGTGGTAGTGTATAGTGAAATCATAATCTTTGAGTATTTCAAGAGATCATCTTTTCCCCATGTTATGTTATTTCTGTGAGAAAATATACTTCAATTTCTTCTAATTGGTATATATCTCACTTTTTTCACTATAGAGATAGTGTCTCTATGTCTTCAAAGAGAATATTACAGCTGCTAACTGTAGATGATTAGTACAATAGTTCTATTCATGAATTTTTAGCTGTCGTGATGCATAGGCAATAACCCAATAATTCTACATTAGGACACAAACAAGTCTATTTTTTGAAGCATCACTATAAATAACAAACCCATCATTCTCCGATGGTAGAGTCAAGATAGGTGAATTGACTAATATTCTCTTAAGTTCTTCAAAACATTCTTCACACTCTTATTTCCAAACAAATATAACACCCTTACATTTGAGCTTGGTTAATGGGTTTGGCAATTAAGAAAAATGCTAGACGAAATGTAGATAATGACCTACTAAAACAATAAAACTGCTTAACTCAGTTATACTCATCGGTGATGGACATTCTTGTATTGTTGTTATCATAGAAGGATCAATATAGATTCCATCCTTATATAAAATATATCCAGGAAAATAAATCTCCTGAAGCCATAATTCACACTTTTTAAACATCTAGTATAATTCATTTCTTCCAAGAGTCTTTTGAATAGTACGCAATAGATTTTCATGATCTTCATATCTTTTGGAGTATCCCAAGATATAATCAACAAATAACACTACAATGTCATCAAGATATTCCATGAAAACTCGATTCATTAGATCTATGAAAAATAGAGTGTGCATTACTAAGTCCAAAAGTAATTACAGTAAACTCGTAATGCCCATACCTAGTACGAAATGCTGTCGTTGGAATGTCTTTATTCGTCACACACAGTTGATGATATCCATATCGAAGGTCAATCTTTGAAAAGTATTTAACTCCATGAAGTTTATCAAATAAATCATAAATGTAAGGTAGGGATAGTTGTTCTTTATTGTTATAACATTGATATCCCTGTAGTCATTGCACAACCTCATATATCCATATTTATTCTTAACAAAAAGAACATGGGCTCCCCATGGAGAAACACTATGGAGAATAAATCCTTTATTACACAATTCTTCTAGTTGTTTATTTAGTTCCACTAATTCCAGAGTGTCCATTTTATAAGGGGTCTTTAATATAGGACTTGAACCAGAAATTAAATCAATGGAAAACTCAATTTCTCATTCTAGAAGATGTCCAGGTAAATTCTATGGAAACACACCATCATATTCTTTCACAATAGGTATATACTTTATGTGATCATTCATTTACTCAACCATAGTTAATTAATTCTCTTCCTACATAATAATTTAAATTATTAGAGATACTATGGGTGGATCTAGATAATAATCAAGTGGTAATGTTTCAGCTCTAAAGAAAAGGTACTCCTTATCATCAATAAAAATTGTAACTTCCTTCTTCTTATAATAGATTTTTGAATCATGGCCCAAAATCCAATCCATACCAAGGATTATATCAAATTTAATTAGGGGTATGATGATGATATCAATAGAAAAAGAACATTCATATGCCCTAATGGGAAATAATTCACAAAACATTATTGCAATGATACTTCCCTTAAGTGTTTTGACTAAGAAATCCCTTGTTAAATCTAATTGGAAATATATAATTTTCTTAGAAAAATGGAAAGATATGAAATAATGTGATGATCTAGAATAAAATAATGCATTTTATAAACATGATGAAACCATTAAATTACCTGCCACCATGTCATTCAGAGATTCAACCTCATCAATTATGATCGCATAAGCTTGTCCTTGCTCCATTGGACTTTTATAAGGTATGTTTCCTTGGAGATGAAGACATTCATTTTCATAATGCCCCATTTCTTTACAATTGTAGAATTCAAAATTGATAGCTTCTTTATTTCCCTTGTAATCACGAGCTTGGTGGCCTTTTTCACCACACTTGTAACAGACTTCCATTCCCTTCAAGAATGTACATGGGTGTTTCATTCCACATTTACTACAAGATGGAAATTCATCTTTTCCCTTATTCCTCTTATCTATATTTGTAGAGTATTCAATAGATCTCATCTTCTCTTTCTTTTCTTTAAAGTCATAAGAAATTGAGAATTAATTTTCAATCTTGATAGAACATGGGACAATATCTTTATAAGATGAGGACTGTGAGACCAATCCTCAAAAGATTAATTGTTTTATACCATCAAATAATTGATCAATATTACTCCTTGGGTTACGTATATAATCTACTACATTCCTTTATATCCTTTTAAAGTGAGCCTCATACTTAGCGACATTCTCATCTTCCTTTTGCCTCAGACTCAGAAATTGCCTTTCCGTGTCCGCTCGATGATCACAAGGGAAGTATTTTTCTAAGAAAATCTCTTTAAACCCCCTCTATTTCATATTCGATACTTCTGCATCCTCCGTTGTGTTTTTAATTAATGACAACCATTTATCTTCATCTCCCGTGAGTCGATAAACTGCCATAACCACTTTTTCCCTTTCTCTACTCCCCAAATCTTGATTTATTTTTTCTAAGGAACATATTAATTTCTCAGATACAAATGGATTTGTAGTCCCATTTAATGTTGGTGGTTGTTGCCTCATGAATCTTTCTAACATTCATCCTCTTCTTTGTGGATCATGGCGCTTCATACGAGTAAGGTTATTATTCGTAACATGAGTGAGTTTCCCTAGTATGGTAATAAGTTTTTCAGCACTGGTTTCATCACCAGCTCCACTATAATCATCTTGAGTAGGAGGTCAATCCCTACAATGACTACGTGTATTGATACAGTTTCCATTCCTTCCACTAGGAGCAAATTCTAAACAATGGAATACCGTAGATTAGTTTATAAATCAAAATATAGAATTCCAAACTAGTAAAACACTTAACATAAATTGAGCAGTTAAAGGATATAATCCATTATCATAAAGAAAATCATTTCAGAGGTATATACTCATAAATCCATCGTAATGGTTTGTAAATAAAATCGGAATTATCCTAAGCATATCCCCCAAGAGTGTCGTAACCAAGAGTGCAACAAGACCCATTGTCGTGTACCAAGATACCTTGGGTAATGCCTGAAACGTCTTTTTGGAGTTTTGACTCTTAAGTACATCTATTCCAGATCCACCTCTTCCTTCTCATATCCAGTCAGGGATGTTTTTCTTGGAAAACTCACGATGTCTCTATATTACTAAAAGTCTAGGAAGTTCTTCAATACTAATCATTAAGTCTATCTTAGGGTAATGGTCTCTATTCAAAGTTTTTCTAAATCTACTTTTCAGGTCTGTACTAATATTCATATGATAGAAACTGTAATAACCTAACACTAGTTACCCAGAGTTGGTGCATTATTAAATAACTTAGGCATGATGACAAAGGATCAAATCCCGAAAGACTATTCAATTTAGCAGCCTTGGAAGTACTAGATACAAACATAAAATTTTTATTGCATTATGAAATGAAAAACAACAACATTGTGTCTCTTTTGAACATATTCAAATCCCTTATACTATACCTAATGGTCATTCATAATATACCTCATCGCATCCTAGAAAAAATAAAACATAGAAAGGAGTGAGCTTTTATTCTTAGTAAGGATAACAATATAGCAAAAAAAACATAATTTATCATAAACATTTAAGGCAATGTATAAGACCAAAACAAAATATTTTTATAATTAAACTTCCGTATAATATGGAAATGATAAATCAAATAATTTCATTTACTTATTCACAAGGATATTCTACTAGTTGAATAATCATATGTAATATCAATAGCCAATTTCATAATGATGGAATGAATAATGCCGAACATCATAACCACATTGTGAAATAATGTTCCAAGACTACATATAATATTTTTTCAAGGACTTGTTCCATGTAACTAGTTTGTATCATGATACATACCAATGCATCAAGGAGATATACTGGGCTCCACCCATCAATTACTATTTCCAATGCATTCCTCATATGAAAAGTTTAAAACAAAACATAAACATTCATATTAAAACTATAATACAAAATGTTAATACATTAACCATAAACCATGAATGATATAAAAATAATCAATCTATAGTAAATCGTATAACAAAACCTTCAATATGATATGTAAGATTGTATCATAATAAATCAACTTCAGACAAGTGTAAAATCCATCAAAGGATATTGACATAGATGAAATAAAAAATATTTGAGAGAAATATCAATTTCTAATTTAAATAATTTAAAATTCACATAATTATAAAAGAAAACATTTATTTTGGAATTTTCTTATAAGATTGTAAGGTATGCTTTGAAGGATTTATAATGACAGAAAATAGTAGCACTCACAGTATAAGTTAAAAAACATTCTTTCTTTAATTTTGTCAAAACGGTCATAAAGGATCTTATTTGGAAAAGGATGGAAATGTTATTTTATAAACATTCTAAAAAAATTCAAACAAGGGTATAAATGACTTTAAACCATAGTCTAGGAAATAGTAATTTTTTTTAAATGCATTTTTAAGAAACACAGATATGGATGATAAAGAGGTCCTGGTAGATACTCACGTATAAACAACTTCGGATAATGAAGAGATTGTAGAATTTACCTTTACCTTGTAATTTTCCTTGGTTGAGGTTACATTAAACTCAATTATAATAGTTAAATCATTTTTATTAAATTATACATGAACCATATACAAATATACTATATTATCTATGATCTTATAAGATTTTTTTGTTAATAATATTCTAGTAAGATCATAATTTTGGGTGTTAATTGATTTGTTTTCCTTTATATTATTTTTACCTAAGTCGTGTTTGATATGGAAGGGATGTATTTTATTCATATCAAGAATTATGTTAAGTTATTTATACATTAGTTTTATTTATAAAATGAAAATTATTCTTGAATGGTTACAATGGGGAATGAATCTCATCACATTTGTGGAGACAGTAATCCATACGTATGCACGACCGACAATACCACTCTATTGATGGTGATATAGTTTGTAATTGGATGATATATCATATATAAAGAATCATTAA
Organism: Viscum album; assembly: GCA_963277665.1. Classification (NCBI taxonomy): domain Eukaryota; kingdom Viridiplantae; phylum Streptophyta; class Magnoliopsida; order Santalales; family Viscaceae; genus Viscum; species Viscum album. Next base: position 786,260,896 of record OY728157.1, read on the forward strand.
CATGTTATATTTGTTATTTACATAAATTATACATATTATTATACTGATCCAAATATTGATGTGTTTTATAAGAGACTACACCATGACATGGAGACGATAAGCCGAATGTATGCACATATGGTGAATTTGTCATTCATAGGATATGTAGAATAATGAATATGGTTGTAACATATTTATAATAACATCATAGTATGTATATTTTACTGGTGTTATTACTTAGGTATGGAAACAACAAAGAAAAATGAAGTGGAAGATGAAGAGAAATCTGAAAGATGTGATGAAATTATTACATCTTCTTTGGGAGATTCCTTTTGATTAGATCAAAAGGGCCCCTTATATTGGATTTCTGATAAAATTAAGGATTATAAGTTGAATTTAGGGTAGTTGGAAAGATATTTGAGCAGGGTTTGGCTGAGTCAAATGGATTTGGAGGTGTGATTTTGAGAGAAGCCGAAGTACCCTTTTATAAGAGAGGTGGGTATCACTTTAGGAAAAGTTTGAAATATTAATTTATTATAAAATCATATTCTATTTATAATTGCCCCAAAAGGATTTATTTTGAGAATAAGTAGTGTATGGGTCAAAAAACTCTCAACCATTAGGTTGTAGGAATGTTTTGGTCACCATATTAACCTTATCTTTTAGATTTATCTCTTAGTTAAATAGTTTAACTTTTACCATCTATTCTTGTATTATTATAATAAATGGTTAATAAAAAAACAATAAAAAGACCAGAGAACCACAAGTGGTTAATTATGGATATATCTAAACTTATGTATGTTCTTTTTCCAATCCTTATATTTTTTAGTTATGTTATATTAATTAATAATATAGTATTTTTTTAAAAACTCATTTATGTCAATTTTGACACTATTTTGTATTTTGTTCATATGAAAGTCATAAAAACTTTATCACTTCAAAAAAAATATTTAATCAACCATAAAATTTTATATTATCCTATAAAATTAGTGGAGTTCATAAAAAGTCCCAATTCAGATTTATTTGGGTATTTATACTATCAATTATTTTAATTTTTCATCAATAAGGTAATTATTGCGTCATCATTGTGTCATAAAGAAATTTAATTATTTAATGTCTAAAAATTATAATTAAAATATCATTATGTAGTAAATATTTTTATATTTTAAAAGAATATTTATAGTCTAATTTATCTTATGTATATCCCTATATTAAAAAATTTTATTTATTAAACATTGAATTTAACAATTTTTACTCTTCTTTAAATAAAATATTAATAAATGACCTAATATAATCCAAGTGGACCAAAAGTATAATATTATATTCCTAAGGTTTATTTTGTTCAGAAAAAACATATCCAGTAGAATTTGGACATGTTTTAGGGTAATTATAATTTCAATTTTTACCTTTAATTACCCTATTTACTTTTAACTGTGGTAAATAATATTCAAACGTTACTATTCACCAAAAATTATTTTCATCTTATTGAAGCACATTTAATTCATAATAAATTGAATTAGATATCACAGGGGGGATAGGGTACCAATTATACGGTTTAGTTTATCCCTCAGTACATTGGATTCTTATATTATTAATTTCATATCCATATAGTCTTTAAAATTGTGTGCATCGCTGTATAAAAAATCCTTCCATTATTCTCCCACCTATGGTGGGATGGTAGATTCACAAGTCACATATGTAAGGGGATTACCCAATTTCACAGGTCCAAATTGAACCATATTATATAGGGTGTATTTGAAAACAAATAAATCATGGATATTTTCCACAATATCTGATGGTAGGTTAAATAATCAAGCTAATTATTGAGAATAACATTATTGGATTTTCTAACCTTCGGTAGTTTGGGAAGGTTATTTTCTATAGAAATAATGAAGTATCCTAGAAAATATTCTATTTAGAAATAATAATATATATTCTTACTATATTCAAACATCATTAGAATTTATTATTTCTTCCTATGTAAACCTATGTTTTTTACACAAATTAATAAATTATTTTTATCATAAATATCAAATAAACACAATTAAATTATTGATAGGACTAGTTTTGGAGGGATACTAGGTATATAGAACATAAACATGAAACTAAACTAAATCATCTTTAATTTAATCTCCATAATGACCTCTTAAATCCATTTGAGCTACTAAAACTGCATATGATAGCTTGATGAATACATCATCAACATGGGAGATCTAAAATGATGAATATAGGAATAAACAAGATAAAGAAGAATAAAAAATGAGTGAAATGGAATAACAAGATATCATAAAATTGACAACTCATGAATAATATTATTGAATTATTTTTTAAATAAGTTGAAAGCATAATATAATTCAATCTTAGGAATGTGTCAACAATATAAAACATGACATAAGATTAAGTCAAGGATAACCACCAACCTCACAGGATGGATATAGTCCTATCATGGATTAGGATTACATCATAATCCCATACATACCATCTCATGAGATATAAAAATTACACAATTAATTGGAGAACTATATAGGTGAAACCATGATAACATGTACATGAATATGTGTTCCATGTAAGGATATCACATATAATGAATAAGGATAAAAAACCCATTTAAATGAAATGGGTAATATAATCATACCTTATAATGTAGAAAAACTGTGTATCTTAATGAATTCATTGAAATGAGGGATTAAATAATTCCTATATGTTCATAGGTAAATGAATAATCATAAGAAATTAAAACTAATTCTGTGTGAATTGAATACATAAAAAGGAGAAGATAATATTTTTTGGAAATATTCCTTTCAATTTGGGTTTTAGGAAAAAGGGTAAAAATAAATCAAATAGGGAAAGGGAAAATAATTTCCATAAAACCAATAATGAACTAAAACTATATTAAATATTAAAATGAGTATTTTTAGAAACCACGTAGGGTTGGAAACAATTCATTGAAAATTACATGAAATGGGGGTAATAAAATAGGGAAGTTCCCATTAATTGTCTATCCTTAATTAAGAAAATTGAGAAGGGATAATTTAAAACAGTTACATCTAAAAAAGAAAAGGTTAATTAATAAAGATATATATTTAGGGGACATAGATACAAAATACAGAAAATGTAGATAAGAATAATAGATATATAATGTGAGTAAAATAGGGATATAATCATAACCTTAAGAAAATAAGGTGGTTTGGAGAGATCCCTTAACTTAGGTCCAAAAACATTTTTTCCTAGCACTTAGTACTTTTACTAATCAAATTAAATTTATTAAATACATGATTTATATCATTATTAAAATACGTTTTACTTATTATCATGATATTATTATAGTTTAGAGGCATTTAATTGAGGTACTATTTCTGTTTCTATAGTCCAAAGGTCGTTCATGTAATGCATCTGTGGTCTCATTAATTGGTGGATATTTATTGAAGTTCTTTTCAAATGGGAATAAAACTATATAAGTGATATTTAATTATATTATTGTCCTCATATAAATTTATGTAGTCCAAATTTATATTTTTTCTCTTATATAGGGATGATTCATTCAGTATAAAAATTATCGTTATACAATTAGTTCATTTGGGCGGATTTATTGACCATCACAAAATATTTTTTGTTTTATTAAATTACTATTAGAAAATTTCAGATCATATAATAAGTTATAATATTTTTATTAACATGATATTAAACTATAATATTATTTCAATTACCATCCTTGAAGATGGTGGATAAAAACAAAGTACATTTTTCATAGAGGTGGTGAACCGTCCATATTGCAAACAAATTTTTTGAATTTATAATGAGAAGAGAAGAGGAGAGTATGGATTATAGTAATTACATTAAAATAATAAGATTATAATATATTTATTATTCTAAATTAATTAATTTTTGTTGTATGTATTTTTTTGGAGAACAATGAGGAACAAAATATATGTCTTAGTTGAGGTTATTACCTTCCCCTATGGATTTCTACTCTTCGGCTTCAACTTAAGGCATATTGGGATTGGTATTTTAGTAGAGAAATTCATCAAGGGACGTTCAGATGGATATTATGAGATATTTGGGTTAGTTTTGGGGAATACCCACAGATTATAAGGTGTGATGTTCAGGGGTGGCGAGGAGATATATTTCTAATGGGGGAGGTATTTATAATGGGAGGAGAGGAGTGTTTTTAATATAATTTTTATTAGTTTTATATTTAGGATGAAAAAAACCAATAGTGTTGATTATTATAACTATATACAATATTTAATGCACTTTATTCTTATAAACTGGTCACTCACATCATCTATGACTCATTTCATTGTGTATTTTTCTTATAATGCTAGTTACCATATTTTACAACTCACAAAAAATTTAACAATTTTAGAATAATATGAAAAATTCACCTTAACATTTTCTTGATAAGTAGATACAAAAAATTGAATATATTTTATGAAAATGATTTTTTAAATATGGGATATTTATTTTTAAATATAATCCTAATTTATTTGAAAAAAACAAATTTTAATATAATGAACATTTTTTCATTGATTTGAAAAATTATTTATTTAATAATAAAATCATATTATCATTATAATGAAATGTAACATTTTTTTATAAAACCATTTTAGTGAAAAAAATTATTTCAAATATATATATTTGTAATTAAAATTAAAATAAAACATATCTGTTTTGACAAAAATAAAAACACTTATCTTATAATCTTTAAAGCATTTGTTTACTTCTATGATGATATAAATATATAGTATTCTCATTTTATATGATACCTAAATATTATTTCACACCTCCATAGGCAAGGATAAAACTCTAATTAGTATTTTACTATTCTTAACATTCATATTTCTATTCAAACGGTTAGATTACTCTTCCAATGGTCTTATTTGTATTTGTCATATGGATTTTCTAATTTTTTTAAATACCTCATATTTCATTCATTATTAATTAAATACAACTTTTAATCCAGTTTCTTTATATTTTCATTTTAAAAATTAGTATTTTAGTAATAATATTTTGTTTCATTTTTATAGTGTTATTCATGTGTACAATTATTCTAGAGGATCGAGAAGATCATAATTTTCATATTGTAGTTAACTTATTTTCTATTTTCTGTTAATATATATTAATTTCTACTCTTAGTAACATATTTATTCTCTAATTATAAGGTCAAAATTAATATAAAAACATTTTGATGGTTTTATAATATGGCACATATTCATTATATGACACTACCATACTAAATATGAAAAAATTATATAATTAGATGGTGAATTCCACTGATAAAACTTTTGGTCATTACAACTCTCCACATACTGAGGAAATTATTTTGGTTTCTATTTTTAGGTGGATGTATTATGTGATATTGTGTGGTATTGTTGGATGGAGACATCATTGGTGATGGATTTGTTGTGGAAGTGGATATCTCTAATTTAACATTATTTTTCCATATGGTAATGGTATTAGTTGAGACTTGGATATAGTGCACCGAATAAAATTCTCCAGTCACCGTCCGAATGAAAAGTCTCCTGAAAACCTCATACAAACATCAATAGAATAATTATAATTTGGAAATAATCTCCGATATTTTAATACCCAGAGGGCAACATTAATTCCCATGTGTAATATAGTATATAAATTTAAAGCAAAAATGAAACACTAACTAAACTACTAACTAAAAAAGTTGATCATGTGAAATGTTCAAGGTCAAACCCACATATATGGTTTAGAAAAAACTCATAATACATTTTATTAATAGGAAAAAGTAATTTTTGGAAGGTGTACCAAAAATTATTAAATATGGGATCATGAACTGGTGAAGTAATAGGACAGTGATTATTGAAGATGTATTTTTAAATCAAATATAAAAAAGTCCCTAGGTCAAGTAACTTTCTCTCCATCCCACTCAAACCCCTTTTCTTTTATTGAGTACTTCAGTTAATTTGTGGGGAATGTAACTAAAAAAATATTTAAACATAACTACAATAACCCACCAATGTCCATACCTGAGAATATTTTTCTAGTTAATGAATTAAAAGTATACCAATATCAACTCAAAATGTCATTCATGGAAGTGTGAGATAAAATTTGGAAGAATAAAATAAATGATAAAAACCATCTAGATTACTCATAAAATTATAAATCCACTACAATAAAATCATGTCTCATTTCATTCATGGAGATAAAATAGTAACCCCAATATACAAGTCATGATCATGTGTAAAAAACCCCAATTATAGTAGCACTCTATTTTAAATCACTCCAAATATGGCCTTCTTCCTCTAGAAAGTTAATATCTAAAAATGGAATAGACACCTTAATTAAATTTTTAGAACCCTAAAATATATCTTCCTTAACAATATCATTATATCCCCATCTCATCTCAAATGTATCCATACATATTTGGCTCATATATAAACACCATTGAATTTTTATTAGATCCCACATGCCGAAATCCTTCTAATCTCCCATAACAAATATATGTTTTGAATCATGCATGGAGAGAGTTAGACAAACCCTACAATATCAATATATACATTAATTGTAGTGAAATCCACAAATACAATAAAACATGAATCCCTTAGAAATAGTATTTAATGTTCTTTGATTTCTATGACACAACACTCCAACCATGAAAACATCAAGTCATTTATGAATACCAAAACTCTATAGTGCAAGGGAAAATTTATGTATCATCCTTTATCTTTATTTACATCATCCAACATTTATATTCAATCTATTTTGCAAGTAGAGACCTTCTGCACAATGCTCCTCAGACCAAAAAACCTAAGCTCCTTCATTATCATGAACCTCCATATTTTAAGTAAATCATCATGCCACAAAGGTCATCATGTGATCCCAAAAGCATCCCCATGTACACACACTATGTTACAACCTTCTCCCTTATTATTTAGTTTAATCCAGCTCATAAGATGTCCATAATGGTCTACATATCTAGGTAGTATCCTATTACATAGGCTATCCTTCAATGCAACTAGATTCAATCTCTATCCACAATGATAAGGGTCGATTTACAATTTAATATCGAATATGACAACACAAAATCTTTCTAAGGATGAAGATTTCAACTTACAATCTAGAGAATGTTTTATTTATGGCGATGAATAGTGTCACGGTGAATCTCATCCCACATCTAACATTTTGATGGATGCACTCCACTTCATTACCTCGAGGATGGAGTATGAGTCTGAAAAAGTCTTTTAGGTACTCCTAGGTTGTTGAGAAAACGTTCCACTCTCACCAATATTGACCCACACCAGCCACTTCCCTTACTTTCTCCCAAAATCTAGTCCTAACTGGATCTATGGTCAATGACTGGAAAACTAGATTGATCTTTTCTATGGCTATCCTAGTTCAGAATTTTTTTGTTCTTAAACATAACTTTTAGACTTTCCAATTTGCATACTCATGGTAGATTATTAATTTTTATACATAAGGACTTTTAATCATATTACTTCCACTCTATTTTACACAATTCTCTAAAAAGTGATTTCTACCATATGTACATTTAAACCAATGTATAAAATGAATAATAAAATACTTACATAATACAATCAATTAATTTCATCATAACAAGTTATGAATGAAACAAAACTATCAAACCCATAACACTTAGACTATTATTATCCTCAGGAATACAATAAAAACATTAAATCCCAAAGGGAAACCATGCTACTAATATTAAAATTCCAATTTCAACAAAATAAAACAATTATCAATGTGCAAATAAATTTTCAAGAATCATATATGAATATCATTCCAAATCCTCATTTTTCAAAGATACTAAATAAATTATTAATTTTACTTTTCCACTTTTCAAATTATTATTCTTAATATAAATTAGATTCAAATATCTAAGTTCATTATTATAAGTTATTCCATTGGTGATAAGCCTAAATTTTATTTCCTTTCTATCATCACTCAAGGGAATAGTTTAAACTAGTTTTTCTCCAACCTCAATTGCATGATCCTTTCCATAATAATGCAACGTATATTAAATCCCTACCCTATGAAGACAAATATTACAATAAATCACAGGGAATTATATTTAAGGATCATATGACTCTACGAATTAAGGTGAGTATTTAGGTATGCGTAAAAAAATATTTCTAAAAATGTGGTTATTTGTAAATAAAATTTCAGGATTAAAAAAGTCAAACTGAATAAATAAATTATCCAAATATAACATTAAACCACTTAAGAAACTCAAAGAGTACGATCATGAATTATAATATGGATTTATAAGGAAAAATTCCATCATTTCAATAATGTTTTTTCAAATCATTCGATTTCTTCAATATTTCTCAATAACAAATTTTTATTCTTATTTATATTTAAAGAAATTAGTTTTTCAAATTGAAAGTGTAAAAAATGAAGTATATTGAAAGTGACATGGTAACCTTCTGCAAAAATCTAGTGAAACACCTCCACACCTTCTATTTAATTTCAAACATCCCTTTCCACTATGGAAAAATCTACCTCACACTGAGGCAAAAAAATATCATGAAAAATCAATATTGTAGGGTTGGAAGGATATAATTGGATTTTCGCGTGGGTCTTCCCTAAAAAGGCTATTTATGTATTTTATGGTATATAAATAAAGGATTAAATTTTAATGTAGGTCCCTAGGATAATGCGATCAATATAAAAAAGATTCAATCGTTTTAAATGTGATTTAAAAAAAGAGTCGTAGACCAATAGGCCAATATAAATTTTTTAAAAACAATGATTGTTACAAGAGATAGAAAGAAAATATTTTGATAGAATATTTATCATAGAGAGAATTTAAATCTAAAGATAAATCCCCAATCCATATTATATACTTGTTAATTCCTTTTTTTTAGCCCATCCTCTAGAGTGTTTACTTCATGGTAAAAATGTGTGACAATGTGGTTGAGCTCTAATACAGTTTTAATATAATACATCTAGATAGCAGTGAGTTTCAAAGAAAAAGGCATCACTTATTTCTGGATGGATTGAATTACCATGGAAGAATCACTTTAAATCCAAACAATATACATACAATTGATTTTTTATAGTGAACAACATAAGTCACACTGAGTATTTCATCATCTAATGAGGGGAGTTTCCATAGGTTCCAAAGAAAAATCTAATGATATTATTATAGCCTAAATTGACTGAAGGCCTTCAACTTTTATTTATTTATGGATGATCCCCCTTTTAAGGGTTAAATGGGAACCCTTATATAGAACGATAGCTTAAATACACAACAAAAGGCCCAGAGGTCTTAGAAGAAATCATCCCAAAAAAGATGACATGAAATTTCCCCTCTCTAGAAAATATTGTGACTTTAACTCTCCACTTTTGCAAGGCTAGTCGGCTTGATGCCCTATCTAGAGATGCACAATCCCGGTACTGATAACAATACCATAACCTATCATTCTTCCATATCTTGTAAGATCTACATTGGTAAATGCTCCTGCTCTTGAAAAATCATTTGAATCCTTGTTCCTTGAAGTCTTCATGGGTTTTTATTTGAAACACCATCTACATTTATTTTTATCTAGCCATGAAGGGGAGGATACCATAACACATCAATAATTCCTATGGGCTACATATACATACTAGAAATTCTAATTTTACTAAGAACAATGTAGTCCTACATCTTGTTATATCAGTGGCCATACTAGATGACATTTTCACCCTTTGCTGTAGAGATGAGGTGTACATAAGCCACCTGTATGTAGATAGCCTTTTGCCCGTACTGAATATTGTTCATGTTACTCCAATTTTTTTTAAATAATTCATAAACAATAGTAATGAATATGTTCTTGATTTGAGAGGAAGAATTAATAGTTGTCAAATATTTTATAATGTCTGGGCCATTGGTGACAGTAGATATTTGGACTTTAAAAATGTCTTGGATTGCCTTCAATAATGCTGAGGTAGTGGTGCATGACAAGAAAAATGCAAAATTTCCTCCATATGTGGATTATAGTACCTGCACTTGGAATATAAGATAATGATACAATTTTGTATGTAATCATTGGTAATGAGTTTATTATGACCAATCCTCTAAATGTGGGTCATCCTTGATGGTCAAATCTAAGGTTTGTCAACATTTTTATCCAAGAGAAGTCAAAATCTAAATTAAAAAGTGAGTGCTAAAATATTTTGGAATCTAGAGTGTTGTTTCTTGAAAATTATCATAAAAGAGTATCCTTATGTGGTGAAAACAATAGTTTTTCAACTACCTATGAATGTCATCTGTCAAATCTATAGAGGGATAGGATAAAAATTCAGCTATTGAAATACTAGTATATAGAAGAAGATGCTTCGGATTATGAGAATTGATAAGATTCGTTCCCATAAAATTATTAATCAAGAAATTGATAGATGAATCCCTACAAGAAACCCACCATGAGTGAGACATTATGATCAAGAAAGATGCTTTGATGGATGGCCAGATTTAATATCCCATATATAAATTACATCCCTTTTTTAATTTTTGAATAAAGTTATCTCTATGAAATCCAAGAGCCCCTAAATCATTGCAGAGGATATTCCAAATAAATATGTCCGGCAAAGCATCAATGAAAACCCTAAAAATTTTAATTCCCATGTCGTCCTTATCAGGGGGTCTATAGTAAATCTTCTAGGAAAGTGTGACCAGTTTTCTTTTCAACATGGTTCCAATCCATATAAAATTTTTAATGTAAATGTTCATATGTTTGATAAGAGATATGGGCAATATATATCATAAAAGAGTGAACAATATTTGAGATAATGTTATATTTAAATAGACATGTCCGACATTCCAAAGAGAGAGACTTCCCCTTCAATGATTTATGAGGACTCTTTATTTGATCAATTATTTTAATGAAGTGACTGGATTTGGGTCTTCCCTGGAAGAGGGGAACTTCATGATATTTCATGGGCGCAGAGCATTCTTGAATTCCCAGTTCCATTAGGTGTTTAGATCTTCTATTTGTAGTAATTAATTTTCCAAAATAAATGTCTGATTTATTCCAGTTAATAGCCTACCCCAAAACATCTTCATAATGAGAAAGATCATTCTTCATATTTTGATTTTTTTCATTTTCCGCCTTGTAGAAATATGATCATGTCATCCTCATAAAGTATATGAGTTGGATATTCAAGATTCCTTGAAGCATGAATAAGAGAAATCTTTCATTTTCCCTTAATCTATGTAATAATTATTCTCAAATAGTCATCTTAAATTGAGAAAATAATAGTAGAGAGAGGATCACCTTTCCTGCCACCTTTTGAGCATTTGAAATATCCATTTGGAGAACCATTCAGAAGCACAGAGATGTGAGAAAACACAAAATAACTTTCACCCAATTCACAAAAGTGTCCTTGAAACCAAATTTGAGAATAAAATTATAAATAACACCACAATCCATAGCGTTGAACTTCTTTCTGATATCCATCATGAGAGTAATACCACCTCCTTTGGCAGTTTTATTAAGAAGATTAATACATTCAAAGGATATACTAATGTAGTCTTGTATTGTTCTTGCTTCCACAAATCCAAACTGGTTCCAAGAGATAATTTTACCTGCAATATTAGTGGGCCTATTTTCTAGATCTAAGGTGATGATTTTGTAGATAGTTTTGATGAGGAAAATAGGTTGGTAAAGATGAATTTTAGAGGCATTTTCATCCTTGGGAATAAGATTAATGAATTTTGAATTAAGCCTATGAGGTAAAACACCCCTGGTGAAATAGGTTCTGACCATTTTGTAGATGTCTACATGAATGACATCCCAAAATATTTGATAGAAAGAATTATAGAATTCATCAGGACCAGATACACTATCAGGATTCAAGTTAAACACTACATCTGTGATCTCCATGTCCCGTAAGATACTAGTATTTCTGACATTGTCATCATTACTGACTATGGTAGGAATTATTTCTTCCTCTAGGACTTTATTTATGGAAAGATCATTGAAAAAACTGTAAAATAGGAAAAAATATGATCATAATGAGGATCATAATTTTCAATGAGCCTGTTTTCATATTTGAGAAATGATAGAGTCCAAAAATCCTTATTGGATCATTGAAGATCATTATAAAATTTAGTATTTTTACCCCACTACTCAATACATTTAACATTGAATGTTTCTTTCAGAGGACTGTATTTGAGGGAGAGAAGAGAATCCATCCTAGACTTAAGTTCAATTTTTTATTGTAAATTCTCCAGAAAGTCAGAATTAGTGATCTCATATTGAATTTGATTAAAAATTTCTTCAAGAGAGATAATCTTACAGTGCATATTATTTTAGTTTTCTTTTCACCAACACATGCCCTTGAGTTTCTAGTGGTGAAGCTTCGTGGGGAATGAAAAGGAATAATTACCATATTGAATGGAGTTCCATGATTCAGTATCAACATACAGTAATTTGATTGCATAACCCAAACACTATTAAATATGAATGGAAATATTGGCATAGAATCTCTAGTGATAAGGCCGACCAAGATAGGATGCCGATCCGAGTTTCTTCTCGATAAGGTAATGATAGAGATAGTGTACCAAACCAGAAGGGCACGACCATTTGAGAAGGCTCTATCATTCTTGATACATACCATTCTATTTCTATGTCTTTTATACCAAGTATAAATGGTTCCGACAAGATTGATTTCCATTAGATTGTTTCCATCCATGCTAGATTTGTATTCCTTTGTGGGGAGAGTGTCATAAAGAACTTCAAAACTTTCACTTCGGAAAAGAATGTCAATTAAAACTCCAATTAGAATACAAGGAACAAGAATTATATAATTTATGTACTCAATATTCAAAAAATGAATCCTCCTTTATTGATATGTTTTTTTCTGCATAGACTAAGGATTAGTAAAAATGGGCATTGAAAATGTCAACCTCACAAGTAATAATATGATCCTTAACATTGAAGGTAGTGAATTGACAAATAGAATCCAAATAGAAGTCTGATAAGGTTTATATGATTCTAGGAGAAAAATTATTTCTAATAAATATATAACCTCCATTTTCATGTCTAGTAAAACTAGGAGAATAACATTGTTTAGGTTTGGAGATTCCCATGAATTTGGGTTTATGAACACAAATAAACACATTTAAGTAAATGTAAGCATCATTATTTTGCACTACATGGATGTTCTAAAATATAATATTCATTTAAACATGTGTCTAGGGGTTGATCCCAATTTATTTATTCCCCTTGACTTTTTCATTCTGGAGTACTGTCTGGTGGTATGTATAAATCATTTTGTATTATCATTTCTTGGGGTTCCCATCTGGATTGGAGCAAGAGTTTTTTCATGGTATTATTTGCAATGGACAGTAGTTCTAGGATCCAATATACAATTTTCAATTCATCATGTATTAGGATAGCTAATTTTATCTACTGGTATTTTTATATTTTAGTGAGTAACATGAGAAGAAGATATTTCAGTTCTGCTGCTGCCAGAAAATGAAGTGTCCACAGGATGGGGTATCATATATCCATAATTATTATCTTTCTATAGAGGCGAGATAAAGTGTCCACCCAAGGTGACTTGTTTTTCATCAGAGAGAACCCAAACAACAAGATTACCATTTTGGGTTCCATTATTTGAGGGAGTCATGCAATGAGAGGGAGCATAAAGATCAGCTTTTGAATATGCAATAATTTTAGATTTCCCTGCCACATGAACTTCAATAGGATCCTCGGTTGAAGTGGTCTCATTAATATCCATCTCATAACTGTCTATGTCAGACTACACAGAGGTGATAAAATTCAACATATCATGTGAAAACTCCAAAGCTAACATGTCATCTTCCTCCTATTATTCCTCTTCTTTAATAGGATTTTTCCATGAGTTCTTTTCTCTTGAGACTATAAGATGAACATTTTTTAATCATATTTGTTCCTCCATTTTCTTGGAAGGTTATCCCTTTTCAGTGGTATTTTATTATCCTTTTTGTGTTTGTATGCTTCCTTCCAGGTATTTGGATTAGAATGTGTCTACATCAATTTCATGACAACCCTGTAGTTGGAAAAGTAATGTCCTACCATTTTACGTACATCACAAGGGGGGGTGGGGCCATATTCTACCTTATCCTCAAATTTTTTATCATTATCAATAAAATTTATGTCTTTTGGAAGCATGGAGTCTAAATGTTCCTCAAGTTGAATCCAATAATAGAGTTAAATATTTCCATTTAATGTATTCTTGTCTAATATAAGTTTCATTCCAATAAATGAGGCAATATAGTTCAGAATTTTTGGATTCTGGAGAAACCAAATTAAACCATGATGTCGAATCAAAATCTGAGATGAAGAGTTTTTTTTCAATAAATTGTTGAAATTAATTTCCCAGTATAAAAACCTTAGAATTTCTAATTTTAGATGAATATTCCCAAAAATCTCAGCGATACTTAATTCATCCTTACTCTTTGAGGACTATGTGGAAATACCATTTCCCTATCAGAATTAACTTCCAATCTCTAGAACCCCAAATATTTTAGATTTGAACCATCATATCAGTGATCAACCAAAGATAATCACCTTTATATTAAATCATGCACCCATGATGGAAGAATGTACACATATAGATCCATTTTGAAGGGAACCAAGATCCACAACGGCTGAAACAAATTCATTGTCTATCATTGTGGGTGGTTTAAATGAAGAATTTGTTAAAGGATCCAATCCCTGCAGTGCTTCCAAGAACCAAATTCTTCTAGATCAAGGATTTTGGAAGCTGGGATCTGCATCTAGAGGTCCTTTCTTGGATTCCTCAATGACTTCCCCATTGAACAATCACTCCCACTAACGATTGAATGAATCCATAGAAGAGGAGGAAAAGATTAGAATGAAGTATAATCATATTCCTAGATAATTTTCATAGTCACTCATGTAATATATAATAATAAAACATTAATCAACATGTATTTCAAAAAATCTATCCTCAAAAATTTTAAATACAATCAATTTAAATTAACTAGACCCCCCAAATCACGATTAATAAAATTAACACCCTCATTCTTATCAAGAATATTTAATTTCCTCATATTACTAATTCAACCTTATCAACAATTAAATATAAAATATGGAATCATGGGATTCATAATTCTTTAATTTCATTGACTAAATTCTATAAAAATTTATGTGTGACATGCATTTTCCACCTAAAAATTAAAAAATAGATTTCAAACATAAATAATACAGAGGAATAAAAAGTTAAATAAGAAAAAATGATACTCCCATTTTCTCATGAATATTATTCACGCAAACATCCATTTTATTCCTTTATTACCTTGGATATACAATATAAAATATCCAAGAGAAATATCATGATATATGAAATTTTATGTTAAAAAAGATTAGGGTGATTGTAACTACATACTAAAATAAATTTATAAACTATGTCCCAAATATTAAATCCTTAAGAAATATTTATAAAAACATGGTTTTACTCTCACAAAGATCATTTGTTTATGGTCGTTGGATCAACCTTACCTCTCAAAAGATTGATAATGAAGGGTTTAAAGGATGTTACCTGATCTAGATCTGTAAATGGATGTGGTTGTGATTCATCCACATACATAGGGCCAGTCTACTAGCTATTGATTAGTCCCCAAAAAATAATTCTATGTAAAAAAATATCTAAACCTACTGTCCCTCTTTAAAATTCCTTGATTTAGTAGTTACTCCTTTATCCTATATCGTTTCAAATAATATTTTCTCTTTATTTTCCTCCATTTCACCACTTTATTACTTATCATGAAAATCTATGTCTATCCTTCCAAGAATGAAAACAAAATCCTCCACACATTATTTTATTTCCTTATCCAAATCCATCACCATTTCATCATGATTTTTCATTTTCTAATGATTACAAAACTTCACTTTATCACCACCAACCATTAGTTAAAAATCTCTACCTTTTACAAGGAATAAGTATCTCCTTGTATCTTGGAATGAAATTCCTTGTATATTGGAATTTAAAACATATTCACATTAACTATATTGTGTTAAATAATACCTCATAGATATCCTACTTACATGTCTTAAAATTTAATGGAAACAATTATGGGATCTGTATACTCTAATCTCATACTTTTGAAAGACTAGTTTCACTTGATGTCAACACTCAAACCTAGATCACAAAATTATTTCCCCAAAATCATAAGATCTAATATTAACTGCAATGGAATAACAACCTGGATATTGTTTCTTCTTTGATAGAATCCTTGAAACTACAGCTAAGAAATATCCCTTGAGTGGAATGGTACCCATCTCACAACTAGAAAACTAGTCTATATGCACACACATATACAAATGGATTAAAAACCATTTGGATAGATGTGGCAGTTATAACTATCTCTATGGTTTTAAATAAACCATAGGTAAATCATCCCTTATATTTCAATTCTATCAAGCACATCCCCACGGGCCTCTCCCCCACAAACTCTACCCCATAAAAACCTTCATCTCCCCCATAAACCCTATTCTCCCCTAATTGTCCATCATGATCATCCCTGACATGAATTCAATCCTATCCCCTTCCATCCCTCTTCTCTCCCAATTCCTCTATCATCCAACATGCTCATCACCAGATTGAAACCTATCCTCTCTCTCGCCAACCCTTTTCCCCCCTATTCCTATATCATCTATCATGCTCATCGCATTAAAATTAAAAAACCCTTCCTCAAGGACCCTATTCCTTTTGATTCTTCCATCCCAACATCAGCTTCCATCATCTCTGTTAACACTCAAAGACTTAGAAGTTTGTCTCACTAGTGTTTGGTCTCTAGTTCATTTTTCTGGTTTGCATGCATGTTTCTCCTTCCCTGTTTCCAGGATTGGTCTGGTCGAACCCTAGTTCCAGGGGTTGACCCCATTTTTGTTGTTTCATCAGTTATTAGGGTTCATGTTACATTATTATTGGTTGTTTGGACATCTACCTTCAAAGGAAATGCATTCTGGCTCATGTGTCATTGATTCAAGGTTGGTTTTCCAATGACAATACTTTTAATTTTGAAAATGTTGATTCCTTGGTGATATAAACATCCGTTTTAATTAATAAATTATAGTTATAATTAAGGTTATTATATTTACAAGTTAAAAAGTTGTATTTACTTTACAATTGGTTGAAATTGAAATGTTTTAGTATTTTTAGGGAATGTCTAAATTTTTATTTATTTTGACTAGTCACTAAATGCTTTTATGAGATTTCTCAAATGGCATATGAAAATTGATTTTGAAATTTAAAAATATTATTTGGCTTTGAATGTGATTTTTGAAAGGTATCACTTTGAATTCCATGTGATACATGAAGAACCTTATTTTTTAAAAATATTTCAATAATTTTTTTTGAAAAAAAAATATTAGGGTTTAAAATGGATTGACTCCATTTAGTCCACGAATTAAATGATAGGGTGATCTTTGAAACCATGCAGGTTTTGGGATAAATGTTCATTTCATGATTTTTTGGATAATCAGGTTGTTTTGTAAATGGATTTAAATATGTTTTGAAATAGTTGGTCTTTAAAAGAGGTTTCAAATGATATTTTAAATTATTTAATGAAATGGTTAAAGTAGATCAGTATCATGATTGTTATGTCTTTAATTTCATATTTTTTACCCCATGTGAATTTATAAAGTGCACAAGATCCTCATTAATCCCATGTGACTACTTTAACCTTTCCCTATTTTCCATGATAGTTATACATATAATGCGACAAGTAGGGTTTTGATCTTTGATCATCTAATTGGTGTCTCTAACCATAAGACGTTGTTATGTTTTGACTATTTATATTATATTCATTATAATTTCAACCCTTATTCATAATTATAGTTTGAAATGTTTTTTATTGTATATCAATTGAAATAAACTTTCTTATTTTCTCTGATATTTGATATTCTGTTTCATCACAGATTTCCCCAATATCGATATATTCTTACATCAAACAAACTCACTATCAGCTTCATCAAGAAGCTCAATTAATGAAAAGAAAATATAGAAAAAAAATCATTATTACTATACTCTCTTAATGTTTTTATTTTTATCAATGAAGGAATACATTATTTCCACTTCAATACAATGTCATTTAATCTTATGTGTTGTCATACACTATCATATTTTAGCGTCTACTGATAAAAAATGTCATTTAATACTATCTACTATTATACACTATCATTTTTTAAATGTATACTTTTATACACTATCATTTTATATTTTCTACTATTATTCACTATCATTTAATAGTATCTAATATTATAAAAAACCTATTTAATGTCTTGTCTACTATTATACACTATCATTTTTAAATACATGGTGTTGTTTATATTTATTAATTTCAATGGAGGACCTTCTGAATTATTTTTCTCGATGTGATAGCTAATAAATCATAGAATAAATTTTCTATACTTATTTGATTTATTATATATCTCATATACTAATATTTTAAGGAATAAATTGGAATTTCTATCATCTATTTGATATCCCATATACTATTTTAGCTCAATAAAATTTATAGGAATATACCCAAATTTGGGTATCTACCCAAGTACTAGATCTTATAAGAACATATTTCAAATTCAAAACCCAATGTACAAAATTGAATGTGTCACGACCCGTCCCAGTGGGGCCCGTTCCGCAAGTCCCCAAGCCCACCTCCAATAGGCTTGGGGATTGTGACTAGCATTGAGTAGGCATATCACTAACATGAGAGGCATTACTTAAGTACCTATACATAGACACACATCTCCAATACCACAAATGATAAAAAGTAAAAAACACTACAGAACCAAAAATGAATGAATACAACCAAACCCAACCAATTTAGTACAATGGAAAGTAAGTTTGGAAAGTAAATTGGGCTGAAATACAAGCCCACAAAAAGAAAGAGTCTGTAAACTACAAAGTACAACCTATGAGAAAAAATAGGTACTAGGATTGCTTCTCATAGCCATAGGAACACCTCGACCTGTAGGGTATGCAGAAAGCTCGGTCCAGTCATGCTCCTCCCTGGACTCCATCAAAAGGCTGATCATCTACACAAGACACAAAACATGCGAGAAATGCCTATACATGGGTCAGTATATCAATACTCATAAGGGGAACCTGAAAACAAAAAATTATTACACAAATTAAAGGTAATTTCAGCTCTAAATAGTATATTTCTACTGAAAATATAACCATAGAAACAAATCTAGATATACTTGAAAGCCCTGGTGCGTAGTCTAGAGGAATGTTATAATGATCACATGCCCACAATTGGGATCCAGTCCAAAACATTCAGGAAGCACTCATCTAGGAGAAGTAACTCCATGAGTGTGATAGCTCTGGTGATGTTCGTCCGATAAGTATGTTAGTCAGTAAGTTTCATGAGAGGGATAGTCATACTAATTGATATAAAGAGAGAATATATACACTCGTTCCAAGAGAACACACTACCGAGTTGGGAGGATCATGGTACACGGATGAGGATCACTACCAGGGCCTTGGTGGATACCACAAATCATCCATATTCACATATTATGTAGATGATCAGCATCCTGTTAGATTGGTCACATTGATACAATACTCTACCTAGGGTCGAGAATGGATGGAGGATCTCTCTATAAGCCTCTTGAAGGTATACCTGACTCTATCTCAAGAAGTTTTGCTGAATGGATCATACTCTAGTGGATGGAAATGATACATGAACTATCGGGAAATGTGTAAGGGGGAACTAACGCAAATGTAACATGTCCATGAGACTGTGGACAGGAGGATCAATCCATGTACTAAGAAGTACAGATCATGTAGAAAGTGTCACTCACCGTGTCCTTTGACCCCGAGTACTGCCCATGTAAAATGGATCATGTCATAAGTCTTGTCATGTAGAAGAAGGTATACATGGTGTATTAGATAATTACATGTCATGTTCCAATATCCAGGAAAGACTCTATGTACTCTGTCCATGTGCTTGTACATGGCTTCAACCTATGGGTCCTAAATCGTGTTCTGATATAGAGGGTAGTCTGCATATCCGGTCATGTCTAGCCGTGTGGTGGAGTACATGTCGTGTACTCCACTCATGGACCATTTATCTTCTACGATACACACTGAGCCCATGTAAAGTCCCACATGCCATGTGATTATGGTCTCACAACATGTTAGTGCTTCCCGTCACCTGGAACTACAGTCGTCGCAGGGTGGGGCCTACATGTCGAGTCTTCCCAAGGCACATCGTGTTCTTCATAGTGTGCAACGTTCAACCCTAGTCACCACCATATTGGTCCCACACGACGTATTCATTGGAGAAAAAACCGTGTTCATATGAATTTTTCAGAAACACAATCCTTCTATACCGCACCTCAGGTGCTCCTCTGATCATTGATCCGACCATCTGATCATCACAAAACTATATATTCTAGGTCCCCTCGACAACAAATGGTCATTTCTATTGGTTTTGGGCATCCGATCGGTCCTAAGAAGGAGTAATGATCCTCCCGCATGAAGAATTATCCAAGAAAGATCATCCTCGATCCAAGCCTATTTGTCATCTGCCATCTCCATTGTACGTCAGCTAGGTTTTTGCGATGTGCGATATCTAGTTTTGGATCATTTCATTTCGAAATAGATTCACAATGATCTATTATTCATCACCCAATGAAGAACACAAAGAACGCAAGGAAAAGGAAGAATAAATTCAATAAGGAAAGGAGGAATTCACCACCACCATTGTTCATCACGACATCAATCTGATCTAATTAATAGATTCAATAGGTGAATCAAACCGATATTCCAACAATTATCACTGAAACAAATTCCAAAATCAAAATCTCCATTGAAATAGAAATTAACACCCTCCTGTAAGAACACAGGATCTATGGATCAAACTATTTGTGGATTGATCCATGTTCATCATTTAATCCAAGAACAAGGAAGAACTGAATAAAAATAAAAAACCTCTACCTTAATCATCGACAAATAGGAAGAGGGATTGTCATCCAAAATTTGATGTGGTTGTGCAGAGCTCCTTGTGTTTATCGTCTGTTGGAATTCATCAAGATTCCTCCACGGTTGTCTCCTCTCCAAAGATACAGAGGATTTCTTGGAGTTTTCTAAGGTTATGAGCCTAACCGAGGACCACTTCTCTTTTAAAACAAAATTAGTGCATCGTTGTGTTATGGAAAATTTTACTATAAAATAATTTATTAATATATTTTATTTCATTTCAAACATCCAAAAACTAACTTTTACAGTCGACTCGCGCTAGTCGATGTTAGGCCCCGCCCAAGGTATATTCACTGCTCTGAATACAACGGTGTCCTTGAATTTCTGATCAGAGTACCTTTTTAAAATTTATATATCTCATTTTAATAAAACCACTTACACATGCTATTTAGAGTTTAATTTATTTCAAACATTTATTCCAACCCATCAGGACCTCAGAATCACATTCTTTCCTAAAGCATTGTCTAGAAATAATTCTATATAATATTTAAAAATAATACATAGAAATTCTGAGTCATTAGATTATCCCCACCTTAGTGATTTATGTCCTAGAAAGAGAAAGAAATTGGGGCTACTCAAAAATATGTGGGTACTGGGCACGAATCTGAGCCTCTCACTCCAGCATTGTATCTTGAAGATTTCTGTGCTCCCACCAGACACGTACCAAGGGAATCAACCACCGATTAAGGATCTTATCCTATCGATCCTTGACCTCCATTGGGTACTCTATGATGGTCACTCCATTGTCGATGACTAGCTCACCCCATTCTATGAAGTGTTATGGATCATGCACATACCTCCTCTACTGTGAGAATTGGAAGACGTCATATACTCGTTGAAACTGCAGTGATAGAGTTATGAAATAGACCACCTCGCCAACTCTGCACAGTATCTGAAAAGGGACGATGAACCTCATAGACAACATGTCACCCCGACCCAATCTCTGCAACCCTCATTGAGGCGTGACCCGAAGGAATACATGGTCCTCCTCATCGAAATATATATGTCTCTATCGTATATCATCATAAGATTTCTGCTGGCTCTAAGAAGTCTTCATCCACATCTAGATGACTCGCACCATCTCAGTAGTAGCTCTCACCAAATCTAGACACATGAGTGTTGAAACTCTGGGATTGGTCCAACAGAGTGGTGATTGGTAGGGTCACCCATATAATGCCTCAAAGGGTGCCTTGCCAATGGTGAAGTGGTAGCAGTTATTATCTACTAACTCCACCAGTGGTAGGTGTTCTTACCAACTACGACCAAAGTCTATGATATAGGCCCACAACATATCCTTCAAAACCTAAATGGTCCCCTCTGTCTGACCATTGGTCTAGGTATGGAACGCTGTGCTGAAGCATAGCTAAGTCCCAAAGGCCTCATGAAATCCCTTCCACAACTGGAATGTTAAGTACACATCTCTACATGAGAATATCAACAATGGTGCACCATGAAACTGAACTATATCCTGCAGGAAGAGGCATCCCATGCTCTCTACAGAACATTGGTCCTTGATATCTAAGAACAGGTCGGACTTAGTTAGCCAGTCAATGATCACCCAAATGGAATCATGTCCCTTAGATTTTCGTGGTAATCCCATCACTTAGCCCATTGATATTCCATCCAAATTCTACTCTGGAAATTCCATACCTAACCCTACTAGAACCTGGTACTCAACCTTCACCAGATGGCACGTAAGGTATCAAGAAATGAAATCTATACTAACTTCTTCATACCTATCCACTAGAACTGATGTTATAGATCCTTGAACAATTTTTTCTACTCTAGAATGTACTACCAAGGGGGACGAATGAATATATCTTAGGACCTCATCTCACAATTCCACTGGTAGATTTATGGGCCCTCTAAAAAGAAATATGAGCCCCCACTATGCGAATATCCATAAAAAGCATTTCCTATGGATAAATGAGAATGTATAGTCTCGCAGTCGACATCACCAAGTTGTGCCTCCCTGACTCTCCGAAAGAGTGGAGGTGTGACAACCATTGACTGGATATATGTTTCATTATCCACATCTATGAAGGATAACTCAAGTGAGGCCAAATTATCTGACGCCTCGCTCAGTAGCATCAAATTCTATCTTATGCTGAGAGCATCTGCCAAAACTCCCCCCTTTATAGGAGTATAGATGATCTTTACATCATAATCTTGGAGGAAATATACTAATATCATTTGTTAAAGATTCATATATTTTTATAAGAATATGTAGATGAGGATCTTGTGGCCATATTAGACGATAAATAGTTCACCCATCAGGTAGTTTCACCACATCTTCAATGAAAATACCACCACTTCCAATTCAAGATCATGGGTTGTATAGTTATTTTCATGAGGAATTAGCTAGCATGAACCATAAGAAATCACTACCTATATCTACATCAGGACATATCCAAGACCGGTTCCTAATGCGTAGTAGAAAACAACGTACTCGACACCTTCTTCTGGAAATCTCAAGATTGGTGCGCTCTTCAAACAATGCCTCAACTTCTGGAAATCCTACTGGAACATCTCTGCCCATACGAAAGGTTTCCCTTTCAAGTTCAAGGATTTCATCAGGGCTGGTATCCAAGAGAAATTAGAGATAAATCTCTAATAGTATCTTGTCATCCCAAGAAAGCTTCACACCTCTATCACACTCTGGGGTGGCTCCCATGCTAGAACTACCTCGACCTTGGATGGGTCCACTAATACTCCATATACTTAGATAACATGTTTCATAATGTGTATCTCCTGTAATAATAACTATTAATTCGAGATCTTCCCATAAAGATGGTGTTCTCAGAGTATGTACAAGACCATCCACATGTGTCTCATGTGATCCTCCAATGACGCTGAGTACACAAGGATGTCGTCAATAAATACCACTACGAACCAGTCCATGTATGGGTAGAATATCTGTTTCATATGTCCCATGAATACTATAGGGGTGTTTATCACACTAAAAGGAATCACCAAGTACTCGTAGTGACCATAGAAACATCTGAAAGCCGTCTTCTGTATATCCTTATTCCATACTCTTAAATGGTGGTTACCAGATTGAAGGTCAACCTTAGAGAACCATTTCTCCTGTCTCAGTTGATCTAAGATGACATTTATCCTCGGTATTGGATACTTGTTTTTCACTGTTTCTTAATTCAGGCATTCGTAATCCAGGCACAACCTCAAACTTCTATCTACCTTCATGGAAAAAAGAACTGGGGACACATAAGGTGAATCACTGGTCATATGAATCCCCTAGTCTATAAATCCTATTACTTCACCCTCAGCTCGCGAAGCTCTGTGGGAGCCATCTAATACGCTGGTGAGGATATCAGTGTCGTCCTAGGGTGTAAGTTGATACATAAGTCAATCTCTATGCTGGGTGGTAATCCTGTAACATCTCCTAGAAATACATCTTCATAATCCACCACTACTACTAGGAACTAGAATTTCACAACATTTTTTGTGCCGAGGGTAAGGCTAACCAACTCTTGAGTGATCGTTTGTACCCTCTTATTCATGAGACCATTTTGTGCTACTAGGGTTTCCCTTTCACAGAAAAAGGTAAACATCATTCCATCACTGCAGACACACCACATTCTTTGCTGAAAGTAGTAAACCTGTAATGGATAGAAGATAGCTAATACTTACTGAGAATGATGTCGTAAGGCCTCGATGCTGACACCAAGAGGTTCCAATTGAAACTATGGCCTCCAAGAGAAAGATCACACTTTATTCAACGATTTCTAATCATTGATTCTCCAACCCTAATTGTCTCCATGTATAGGGGTCGAGTCAATGGCTCTACCAGAATCTCAAGGTTTCGAATAAGACATGTGGTGAAGAAGGAATGACTGGAACCTGTGTCTATATGTATAATAGATAAGGTTGAAAAGACACAAAACATACCTCAGATCATCCCTCGAGTCCCATGGTTGGATGCCTCTACCGCATGTAGCTATCCCTATCCTTATTCCCTAGCTCCTTAAGCATTATGTGGACCTCCTGGGGGTGGAAGTAGATCAATGTATTTTCCCCCACCTGCAGCTCTCCCTTTTCCTCTTCTACATCCATCGCCTGGAGGGTCTACCTGGTCTACTCTCGGCCTCTTCCTTAGTGGTCCATCCACCGACTCCCTGTCAGTAGCTCATTGGGTTAGATAGTCTCTACCGAGATGACCACTACCGTCACTCAAGTAGCATCTCCTCTCCCTAGGTTGACGGGATCCAGCCTTAAAACCCTGGACTATCGATCCCCTATCAAAGTTCCTCCTGTGATGTCTTCCATGTCCTGATCCCTGTGTCTGATGTTGGATCACTACTGCCAAGGTCTCTACTTCTGTATTCCAACTACTGACATCCATAGGCCGTATCTACTCTGATAAGATTCCCCTAATCACTAAGGCCTACTCAAGAACTCCTATATAAGTTTGAATGCATAGAGTCCTGAAACTAGCTCTGATGTCCCACCATAGACCACTTATGATGGTAAGAGATCTAAATTACTAATCCCTGACCATATCCATTCAGTACCTGGGAATTTTGGTGAATATCGTTGAATAATAATCCACCATAAAACAACACTGATCGAGCTGAATATGTCCTGGGATACGCACTTCTCTTAGTCTAATCAGAGAGAAATCCTCCCTAATAGGTTGCTCGAATTCCATCTACGAAAGTGTCTCCTCGTCATGGTTATGCATGTTCAAATTCTATCATTGTCTCGCTAAACACTGAAGAAAGCTCGCTCCTAGAATCGCCATCTTGTCTGCTTGTGTCCTCACTAGATGGAAAACTCAAGTAACAACCTCACACCAGTCCTCAACCACCTGAGGTACTGACTCACCTCATAACCTGAGGGGAATTTGTCTCTGAAACTCATAGAGCATGCAAAGCCTCTACTACTCACCTATCAGCACCCTGGGTACCTTGAGCTGCTCCACTAGTGGTGGTATAGAAGGTGCACCACCTGGAGGTAACCCATTGGGAAATGGTCGTGGTATCGAAGCCTCATCATTGAGGGGGTCACCCTCATGATTGAGCTACAGAATTCCAGTGGGTATATGTTGTAGAGGAATCCTGTAAGAAAATAATATGTACCAGGGTCAAAGAGTATATATCGATATCTGACACAAAAAAGGACAAGGAAAACACAACCCATTCTTATATGATGCATGTTCCATTCCATTGTTTCCATGAAACTAGGGTTTTGTTGTACAGAGTCGAAAAGCAGTTTATCAGAGTCCTGGTGTATAGATACATCGACCGCATACACCAACACTAGAGTCCCTGGCCAGGAAGCCGAATTTAGAACACTTGACACCGTTTACCCAAACAAATATCACAAACTCTTGGTCCTATGTTAGAACTGACTAGCTCTGATACCACTCTATCATGACAAGTCCCAGTGGGGCACATGTAGTGACTCCCCAAGCACACATCTAATAGGCCAGGGGCTAATGATGACCACTGAGTAGGCATATCACTAAAATGAGAGACATTAACTATGTATCTATACACACACACACACATCTCCAAGCACACAATTGATGAACAGTAAAAACCACTAAAGAACCAAAAATTCATGCATAAAACTAAACCCAACCAACAGAGTAGAATGTAATGTTAGTGCAGAAAGTAAATTGGGCAGAAATACAAGCCCACCAATATAACAAGTATGTAAACTACAAAGTCCAACTTGTAATCAAAAAGTTGTACTAGGACTGCTGCTCATAGCTGAAGGAACACCTTGGCCTATAGGGAACTCAGAATGCTCAATCTGGTCATGGTCTGCCCTAGAATCCATCGTAAGACTGTTCATCTTCACAAGACATGACATGTATGAGAAAATCCTGTGGATGGGAGAGTATAACAATACTCAGTAGGTGGCCCAGAAAAATACAAATCTATACACAAAGATAAGGTACAATTAGCTCTACATAGTATATATCTATCAAGTATATAGTAATAAAAACACATCTAGATATACTAAAAATCCATGACATGTAGTCTAGAGGTATGTCACAACGACCACATACCCATGCTAGGTATCCATTTAGAAGATTTTACAAAGCCCTAATCAGGTAGATCTCACTCTACGAGTCTGATTGCTTTGATCACGTCCTTCCTAGAAGTATATTCGTTAGGATATTTCATGGGGGATGTATATACATACAGATAGATCTTAAGAGAGAATAAAATACATTCATTCTAGGAGAACATACTTCTTGAGTAGGAAGGATCATGATACAGGGATGTGGATCACTGCCAGGGCCTTGGCAGATACCACGACTCTTCTAGATTCACTTGCTACATAGTTTATCACTGTCCTATAGGATTGGTCACGTCAATACCTGACTATACATAGGGTTGATAATTGATAGAGGATCTCTCTTTAGGCCTCTTGGAGGGATAACTAACTCTATCTCCGGATGTCCACTTGAAGGGATCATACTCTTGTGGATCGAAATAATATCTGACCTTTAGGGAAATGTGAAAGGGGGTACTAACCCAAACAAAAATAGTCCAAGAAACGGTAGACTAGAGGATCAATCCATGTACTAATAAGAACACGGCATGTAGAAAGGGGCACACGCCATGCCCTCTGACACCGGGTACTACCCATGTATAATGGACCATTTCATAAGGCTTGTCGTGTAGAATAAGGTATACATGGAATGTAAGATAATGACATGTCATTTTCCACTATTTGGGAAAGTATATGTGTAACAACTCGAGATTTTATAAGATATATTCTTTTTAATTTCTTTCATATCGTCTATTGTACGCTACACAAATATTATCTTGTACTATACGCAACACCGTATTAGCTTGCAGTATACGCAACACTATTCTTGGATCTTGTTACACACAATTTCAAGTTCGCAACATTGAGTGTATATATATATATGTATATATATATATTCATGTATAGATGAAATATGTTTGGATTATGTTATACAAAACAACAAAGGAGTCTTGCACAACACTCAACCCTAACTTGGCTTGCATTACACGCAATCGCGACCTTCCTCGATAGCGTGTGTTGTACGCAATACCGGGTTTCATTAAACAATGATATATTGTTATTATATTATCATTGACTAGTATTTATGAATAGTATGAACTAAATTTTGAATTTTATAACATTATTATTCATCTTATACATTTTCTAGAACTTGTTAAGAGAACAAAATAAATTTTTCGGGTAAAATAAGTATTTTTTTTAAAAAATGCAGTTTTTCCGCATTTTGATGGAACACCCACTTTAAATATAGTTTTTTACATGTTTATAAGTCCAATTTTACAAAATAAAATTATTATTTGGAATAAGGATATAAAATTTTACATTGGATAAAATTTTCATATTATTCTGATAACTTTCATATATTAATGAATAGTAAAAGAACGCTATATTTTAATTAAAAATAACTTTTTTCATCGTAATAATTTATGTGGTTAAATTATAATATTGAATGGTTTTAAAGTATAAATATAATATATTTTTACCATTTAATATAATTTATGCAATTATCATTGATTTTACTTTGAATTCGTAGGTTAAATCAATTCAATCTTTTGCAATGTTTTAAACAAAAACCTATTTTCTTTTTGACAACGGGATTAATTTTAATTTAATTTCTGCAACTTTTGTGTGTTGAATTTGGAAAAATGGATTCCATATTTGGAATTAGTGGGTACAAATTATGTTAATAAGCTATTTTTTATTTTTGGGCTTTATGAATAGTAACTACGGTAATTTTTATTTGCTACGGTTAAAGGTAAATAGGGTAATTCAAGGTTAAAAGAATATTATAATAATTCAAAATTACCTTGACACTTGTCCTAACCTTATTGGATTATTAGTGGCCGACCATGGGAATCCTTGGGTCGATTTTGGGACCCCATGGAGCCACTTATCGAAGACAATGACACATTAGATTAATTAATTTAATGTAAAGACAAAATTGGAATTAACAAAAATCGTTTAGTAATTAATTTTTATAAGGGATATATAAATTATATTTTGGACTATAAATATTAATTGGAAAGATAAAAATATTTCCTACATTTTGGTATTTTTTTATAATTTTTAGACATCATATAAATTAAATTATGTGTGACACAATAATGATGCAGTATTTACCTCATTAAGAAATGATTTAATTAAATAAGATTAAAATGATTAAAATATCATCCAAAACCTGTCCAATTCTTATTGAATGATTTTATTTGGAATATTATTCATCTTATATTCTACATTAATGTGTTTTGGACCTCTTTAAACCGAAGATAAGTTTATAATAAAATAATGTTTTCACATTTTCCTAAAGAGCCCCTCCACTCCCTTATAAAAGGAGACCACTTATATTCAATTCCTCACACCTCTCAAGACTTTTGGCTCGTCCAAACTCTGCCCAAATAAGCTCCCTACATCCCTCTACTCCCCCTTTAAGCCTTACATTAGGCAGAAGACTCTCCAAGAAGTCCTTTTGTTCAAACCAAATGAAGATACCCAAATTAAAGGTAATAGTGTCTCTTAAGTTGTTTTCTTTTATTCTACTTCTCCAACCCCTAA
Organism: Viscum album; assembly: GCA_963277665.1. Lineage (NCBI taxonomy): Eukaryota > Viridiplantae > Streptophyta > Magnoliopsida > Santalales > Viscaceae > Viscum > Viscum album. Next base: position 786,290,425 of record OY728157.1, read on the forward strand.
AATCATTTTAATCCTTTCTCTTGTGATAAAAAAATTATCCTAAAAATACTATGATGTTGTTATGAGAAGTATTATAACTACACTTACACAAACCTCCATCTAATGGATGATGAACATAATGTTTCTGTGATAGAAAACTAACGACTCACGTAACGATGATTGTTCGATTTTCTCCTACCACCTCTCATGGTGGCCATTATGATGGAAATTTATTTATATATAATATATATTATGTTTATGATTTACTTATGCTTATTTACTTTTAAATTATATTAAGCCTTTACGGTTTCCATAGTCGGTAAATACGATAATCTCATTTGAGGAAGTGCGGACTACCGCCCCCTCAAAGTGATGTGATTCGTTAATACCTTATGTGGGATGTATAAAGGATGTGGTTAATAATATTATGTATGATATTATACTGTAATTATAATATACCTATGTATAATTATGTTTTATTTCCATTAAAATAAGAAATAGAAATGAAAGTAGCGTTCATGCGTACGTATGACTTACCATCTCCATGAATGGTGTGTTTCATTTCTTACCTCCATATGTTATGTACTATTATAAATTCTTGTATATGATGGATATATAATGAATTTATATGATATATAAATCATTATTTACATTTTTTAGGTAATTAAATCAAGATATAAGTAATAATAACATCAAGAACAACGAGTCCAAACACGTTCGATAAATAAGATGATTTTACAAAAAACGCTACTTTAACATTAATTTACTTAAGAATGGGTAATATAAAGTCATAAGTGAACCATATATGATATCATAACAATTAATATGATTCTATAATAAGTCAATTACATTATTTAAATCATTATACAGGAGGTTCGGACACTTACGAAGCAAATTGGACCTAAATTAAGGGAAAATATCACAATCTCATTTTTATCCGAGATTGTTTTACTTTGGTATTTACTGGGGTGTATTTTATCATCCACATCCATGTTTCCTAAATATGTAATATTATTTCCATCCACCTACAATTTTTTAAATCCAATTTTACCCTTCAGTTAGTTTTTAGTAAAAGATATGAAAGGAATCTTTTGTCATTTTTCGTACGAGGTACTTTTTGACTTTTCCGACAAAAGTATGAGAAGAATGTTTTTTTAACTTATACGTCATGAATGGATTTTTAAAACATTATTTCTAAGAATATTTCTTTAAAAGTTTTCAAGTTTATTTTTAATCAACTTCTTTTAGTTTAAAATTTTATGACATGTTAAGAAAGGAAAAATGTTTTTGAAGTAGAAAGGATATTTTCCTCAAGAATGGAGTTCAAGTGTTTTATCAAAATTATTTTCCATCTAAGAGAATATAGGGTTCTGTTTCTATACCTATTATTACATTTATTTGATTATGTTGTTATGGAAATATTTTTATGAATTCCTTTATCTTATATGAATTGATTTATGATGTCGTGATGTTTATGAAACCCATTTTATTTATTGGGTTATTATGAATGATGTATGTTTATTTTGTGGAACAAGTAAGAATGATTTCATTATGAGATGGGTGGGACATATATCTCCCTCCAATGCATTGGGTAAAGATTTATATCTCATGAGATATACATGGCTGGAACGGGAAGTTAAACTTGTTCAGTAATACAGGACTGGAACGAGGAGTGAACTCGATTCAGAAAGGGACTTTGTCCACTATGATTGTCTTGGCAGCAATTCCTTGGCTACTATGGAAATCATATCATGTGATTAATGGTTTCCACAATTACATGTGTCATTCCCATGCTATTTTATCATGTTTGATGTTCCCTTATGTTATATTCCTTACACACTCCTAAGATTCATGTCTTTGCTCAAGATTTTGATGTTCATATTTTATGTTCAAGTGTTTGCATTCAAATGTTTATGGATTGTTTTATGTTCTCTATGTTTACCCTTACTGGGCATTTGATCTCACCAATTTTATGTTTTCTTTTCCCCAGGATATAAAGAAAGGTTTTAGGTAAGAAAAAAAGGGGAAGATTTTTATTGGGAGATGTTGAAGATATTTGACCAAGATTAGAAGATTACGTTCCAGGTTTCCAAAGACACTAAACTATTACGGTCCTTGTGTGTCTGTTTTTGTTATGTATTATGTATTCCACAAAAGTAATGTAATGTTCATGTACGTCAAGCTTCGGGTCTCTACAGTTGGTATCAAAGGAAATGTTTAGTCAACCTTTGGAAACTAGGATGTGAAAACGTTAGTGAGATCCCTAGAGATATTTCTATGGTATATTTATGTATTTCCCTAAGGATAAGTATACGTATAGGATATAGTCCTAGAACTACGGTAATGATCTTAGAATTTAACCTAAGATGTTAGATATTGAAGGTACTCCCTCTTTATAATGTTGTTTTCCCTAGCATGGTATTTGCTTCTCACACTATTATTTTTGGGTTTTAGACAATGGCTGGAACCCAAAGGAACCGTGTTGATCAATGTAATGGACAATGCAATGATTTTCCTCCTGACCAAACCAATGTCATGGGATATAGAGTAAAAAATCTTATTTCAATACTTACACAAGATATGAATGATTCTGGACTTCAAAATGACCAGATAAAGGAGAAACATTTTTGTTGAATCCTTCATGAGGCATCGTCCACCTTCATTCAGAGAGTCTTTTAATCCCTTAGTGGCTGAACAATAGATCAGTACTACTGAAAAGATATTTTCAGTTCTACAATGTTCTGAGCATGATGAATTCATCTTAGCAGTATATCGTTTGGAAGTTGAAGCTGATCAATAGTGGAATCTTATCAAGAATACGAGGCCAAGTGATGAAATTGAGTCCATGGAATGGGACGAGTTCAAGAACTTATTTTTCAATAAGTACTTCCCTCGTATTCTTTGATCAAAGATGGAGAAGGAGTTTCTTGAACTAGAGAAAAAATATGATAAATCTATTGGTGTATACAAAGTGAATTTTATAAGGCCTACAAGGTATGAATATGGATTTATCATCCAACCTGAAAATAAAGTTGATCAATTCTTCAGTGTCTTAAAACCAAATCTTTGAAGGGAATTAGCTATACAAGACTTCAGTAGCTATGAAGAAATTGTGCGTTGTGCTATCAAGGTATAAATGGAAGTTGGTGTTACTTATCCATCTCATGGTTTTGACAAGAAATGAAAGATGGAGTTCAAGGAGAAATATCATAATAATGGTGAAAAAAAGATGAATGTTTCCTTATACTCAAAGTGTGGAAAGAAGCATGGTGGAGATTCTCTTAAAGGTACTAGAAAATGTTTTATTTGTGGAAAAGAATGTCATCGAGCAGCTGAGTGTCGAAGTAATAGAAAAAGGGTTGTTAATTATGTGAATAAAGAAAAGACTGTAGAGAGAACACCACCAACACTTCAATGCTTCAAGTGCCATGAAATGGTGCATTATGCTAATCAATGCCCTAATCCAAGGGTTAATGATGATCGACACGAGCAACCACTTAAGGAAAAGGAAAAAGGGAAGTCACATGCGATCACTATTGGCGATGTTGAATATGACAACGATGTGGTGGAATGATTAAGTGTTTATGTAATGGGATTCCAAAATAATGTTGTGTATAGTATCATGGAATATTGGAATATTTATGTATTGGTCTATTGGGGTTTTCAATAATTTTATGGTACCAGTAACCATGGAAAGTGATTGAGATATTTTTGGAAAGAAGATGATATGCGCATAATGAAGGGATAAGGAGAAAATGAAATGTTTGAAAGTATTCATGATCTCATGACTGATATAAGGAAATAGTTATATCATGGTTTGAGTATATAGAATTTTTGGGTTTTGGTATGTGGAAAGAGTTAACTTTTGATAGAACTCATGTTTTCACTAAGATTCAATGGGTATTCCTTTTTTGAAGATAATACATGATTAAGGCCTTCGAATGTTTTGAATGTGACCCACAATACATATCTTATGATATATGGGGATCAATGATGGTATTAACATGCTTGTTATATGAAATCTCTGGTAATAGTTTTCACTATAATATGAGAGTGGACTGCAGTATTATGGATAAGCCTAAAGATTGGAATTGATTATGTTGGACATAAGTTAGTATTGTTTATGGATAGAACTTTTTTCGATATTATTGATGGGATGTTATAGTAATTTATTTTTAGAAAAAGGAAAACCTGCAGGACGGGTGACAGCCCATCACGTCGGACAAGGCTGTGGGAATCAAAACCACAACCGAAGTATGACTGGCCTTTATCGGCTACCACTGGCCTATAGGAAGTCCCTGGTTAGTAGAAAATAGTTTTATTTTATTAAGTTGTATGATATATGAAGTATAAGTTCATTTTTTGGAATCGTATATGATTAACCTTACCATAGATGAACTTATGTATATTTTTCTAACCTTTTGTTTGAGACAGATGGAATGACCCATCATTCAATCACATGATATTATAACACTTCACGAATGACAAATTAAACTTCATTTCATTAAGAGATTAAGTGGAAATTGTTCAAGGAACAACCAACGGTGAGACTATACCAAAATAAAGAAAGTATTTCTTATAATTTAAGATTATTTAACTTTAGGGAAATGATCTTGAAAACCAAAAATGTTGTCCTAGTGCCCTTATATCTGATGAATCAGATGGTACCCTAGATCATCACAAGTTTATGGCTTTATGATTGTGGGCTTTTTCAAAGCCATGTTCTCTACCACTCTCCATCAGAACATGATGGTTAGATTTCTCTTCCATATCCATATTTTCACCTATGTTCTCCTATGTGGAAACCTAGTGATTAGTTAATTTTTGGTAATCGTTACGTTTCATACATTAGTTTTTAAAATTAAGTTTTTGTATTACTTTTTACGATGTGGGTTTCTATGAATAGTAAACGATTTATAACCCCGACGAATTTCGAGAGAGAAATTAATTTTAAGGGGGTAGAATGTAACAACACAAGATTTTATAAGATATATTCTTTTTAATTTCTTTCATATCATCTGTTTTACGCTACACAAAGATTATCTTGTACTATACGCAACACCGTATAGGCTTGTAGTATACGCAACACTATTCTTGGATCTTGTTACACACAATTTCAAGTTCGCAACATTGAGTGTATATATATATATGTATATATATATATATATATATTCATGTATAAATGAAATATGGTTAGATTATTTTATAAAAAACATCAAAGGAGTCTTTCACTACACCCAACCCTGACTTGGCTTGCATTACACGCAATCGCGACCTTCCTCGATAGCGTGTGTTGTACGCAATACCGGATTTCACTAAACAATGATATATTGTTATTATATTATCATTGACTAGCCGTTATGAATAGTATTAACTATATTTTGAATTTTATAACATTATTATTCATATTATACATTTTCTAGAACATTTTAAGAGAACAAAATAAATTTTTCGGGTAAAATAAGTATTTTTTTCAAAAAATGCAGTTTTGTCGCCTTTTGATGGCGCACCCACTATAAATATAGTTTTTGACATGTTTATAAATCCAATTTTAAAAAATAAAATTATTCTTTTGAATAAGGATATAAAATTTTACATTGGATACAATTTTCATATTATTCTGATAACTTTCATATTTTAATTAATAGTAAAAACACGCTATATTCTAATTAAAAACAAATTTTTTCATAATAATAAGTTATGTGGTTAAATTATAATATTTAATGGTTTTAAAGTATAAATATAATATATTTTTACCATTTAATATAATTTATGCCATTAGGATTTATTTTACCTTGAATTCGTAGGTTAAATCAATTCTATCTTTTGCAATGTTTTAAACAAAAACCCATTTTCTTTCGACAATGGGATTAATTTTAATTTAATTTCTGCAAATTTTGTGTATTGAATTTGGAAAAATGGATTCCATATTTGGAATCATTGGGTCCAAATTATGTTAATAAGCTAATTTTTATATTTGGGCTTTATGAATAGTAACTACGATAATTTTTATTTACTACGGTTAAAGGTAAATAGGGTAATTCAAGGTTAAAAGAATATTATAATAATTCAAAATTACCTCTACACTTTTCTTAACCTTATTTGATGAGTAGTGGCCGAACATGGGCATCCTTGGGTCGATTTGGGGACCCCATGGAGCCACTTATGAAGGACAATGACACATTAGATTAATTAATTTAATGTAAAGACAAAATTGGAATTAACAAATATCGTTTAGTAATTAATTTTTATAAGGGGCTATATAAATTATATTTTGGACTATAAATATTAAGTGGAAAGCTAAAACGATTTCCTGAATGTTGGTATTTTATTATAATTTTTAGACATCAAATATATTAAATTATCTCTGACAGAATAATGATGCAGTATTTACCTCATTAATAAATGATTTATATAAATAAGATTAAAATGATTAAAATATCATCCAAAACCTATCCAATTCCTATTGGATGATTTTATTTCGAATTTGAGTCATCATATATTTGAAATTAATATGTTTTGGACCTCTTGAAACCAAAGAAAAATTTATAATAAAATAATGTTTTCACACTTTCCTAAAGAGATCATCCACTCCCTTATAAAAGGAGACCACTTATATTCAATTCCTCACACCTCTCATGCCTTTTGGCTCGTCCAAACTCTGCCCAACTAAGCTCCCTACATCCTTATCCTTCTCCTTGAAGCCTTACATTAGGCAGAAGACTCTCCAAGAAGTCTTTTGGTTCAAACCAAAAGAAGTTACCCAAATTAAAGGTAATAGTTTCTCTTAAGTTGTTTTCTTTTATTCTACTTCTCCAATGCCTAAAATCTTTTTAATCCTTTATTTTGTGACAAAAACAGTATCCTAAAAATACTAGGATGTTTTTATGGGAAGGATTAGAAATAAACGTACACACACCTCCATCTAATGGATGAAGAACATAATGTTTCTTTGATAGCACACTAACGACTCACGAAACGATGATTGTTCGATTTCCTCCTACCGCCTCTCATGGTGGCCATTATGATGGAACTGTATTTATATATAATATATATTATGTTTATAATTTCCTTATGCTTATTTACTTCCCAATTATATTAAGCCTTTACGGTTTCCATAGTCGGTAAATACGATAATCTCATTTGAGGAACTGCGGACTACCGCCCCCTCAAAGTGATGTGATTCGTTAATACCTTATGTAGGATGTATAAAGGCTGTGGTTAATGATATTATATATGATATTATACTGGAATTATAATATACATATGTATAATTATGTTTTAATTCCATTAAAATAATAAATATAATTGAAAGTAGCATTCATGCGTACGTACGGCTTACCGTCTCCATGAATGGTGTGTTTCATTTCTTACCTCCATATGTTATGTACTATTATAAATGCTTGTATATGCTGGATATATAATGAATGTATATGATATATAAATCATGATTTAAATTTTTTAGGTAATTAAATTATGATATAAGTAATAATAACATCAAGAACAACAAGTCCAAACACGTTCGATAAATAAGATGATTTTACCCAAAACGCTACTTTAACATTAATTTACTTAAGAATGGGTAATATAAAGTCATAAGTGAACCATATATGATATCATAACAATGAATATGATTCTTTAATAAGTCAATGACATTATTTAAATCATTATACAGGAGGTTCAGACACTTACGAAGCAAATTGGACCTAAGGTGAGGGAAAATATCACAATCTCATTTTTATCCGAGATTGTTTATACTTTAGTACTTACTGGGGTGTATTTTATCATCCACATCCATGTTTCTTAAATATTTAATATTATTTCCATCCACCTACAATTTTTTAAATACAATTTTACCCTTCGGTGAGTTTTTAGTAAATGATATGAAAGGAATATTTTGTCATTTTTCGTACGAGGTACTGTTTGACTTTTCCGACAAAAGTATGAGAAGAATATATTTTTTAACTTATAAGGAATGAATGGATTTTTTAAACATTATTTCCAAGAAGCTTCCTTTACAAGTTTTCATGTTTATTTTTAATCAACTTCTTTTAGTTTAAAATTGTATGACATGTTAAGAAATGAAAAATGTTTTTGAAGTAGAAAGAATATTTTCCTCAAGAATGGAGTTCAAGTGTTTTATCAAAATTATTTTCCCTATAAGAGAATATAGGGTTTTGTTTCTATCCCTATTATTACATTGATTTTATTATGTTGTGATGGAAATATTTTTATGAATTCCTTTATCTTATATTAATTGTTTTATGATGTCGTGATGTTTATGAAACCCATTTTATTTATTGGGTTATTATGAATGATGTATGTTTATTTTGTGGCACAAGTAAGAATGATTTCATTATGAGAAGGGTGGGACACTATATCTCCCTCCAATTCATTGGGTAAATATTTATATCTCATGAGATAGACATGGCTGGAACAGAAAGTAAAACCAGTTCAATAATACAGGACTGGAACGAGGAGTGAACTCGATTCAGAAAGGGACTTTGTCCACTAAGATGGTCTTGGCAGCAATGTCTTGGCTACTATTGAAATAATATCATGTTCTTAATGGTTCCCACAATTAAATGTGTTATTCCCATGCTATTTTATCATGATTGATTTTCCCTTATGATATATGCCTTACGAACTCCCATGATTCATGTCTTTTCTCAAGATTTTGATGGTTAGATTTTATGTTCAAGTGTTTGCATTCAAATGTTTATGGATTGTTTTATGTTCTCTATGTTTACCCTTATTGGGAATTTGAGCTCACCCCTTTTATGTTTTCTTTTCCCCAGGATATAAAGAATGGTTTTAGGTAAGAAAAAAGGGGATGATTTTTATTGGGAGATGTTGAAGATATTTCACCAAGATTAGAAGATTGTGTTCCATGTTTCCAAAGACACTAAACTATTACGGTCCTTGTGTGTCTGTTTTTGTTATGTATTATGTATTCCGCAAAAGTAATGTAATTTTCATGTACGTCAAGCTTCGGGTCTCTACACTCCGTGTACATTGGTTATGTGCCTATACATGGGTTCAACCCATTTTTCCTAGAATGTATACCGGTAAATGGGGTAGTTTAAGCATCTGGCCATTTCTGGCCATGTGGTAGAGTATGTCCCATGTACTACACCTCCTATCTATGTATCTTTCCCAAAGATGCACATGCCATGTGTTGATGGTCACATGCTGTGTTAGTGCTTCCTGTCACCCGAAACTCCAGTCATCATGGGGTGGGTCCTACATGTCGTGTCTTCCCAAGGAATTTCATGTTCTTCATCATATGCAACGTAAAACCCTAGCCACCTCTGTACCATTACAACACAACATGTTCATTGAATAACACACTGTGTTCTTCAAAATTTTCTAGAAACACTATCCTTCTCTGTCGCACCTCAGGTTCTCTTTTGGTCTTTGATACGACCATCTGATCATTGTGAAACTCCAGATTCTAGCTCTCTCAAACACCACAAGGTCAGTTCCATTGGTTTTGAGCTTCCGATCATCCCCAATAATGAGTATTGATCCTCCCACATGAAGAATGCCTGAAGAACGATCCTCTTAAATCCAAGCCAATTCATTATCAGCTATCATCATCGCACCTCCACTAGGTCGTTTCAATTTATGATCTCTATTTTGGGATCTTTTAATTTTTAAATAGATTTTCACTGATCTATTGTTTATCTCCACCCAATGAACGTGAAGAACACAGGTCAAAGGAGGAAGAAACTCAATAAGAAAAGGAGTGACACACATTTATCTCCATTCGTCATGGTGTCGATCAACTGTCATTTATAGGTTTAATTGGTGAGTCAAAATGATATTCCAACAATTATCATTGAAACCAATTCCAGAATAAAAATCCCCAAAGAAACATAAATTAACACCCTCCCACAAGAATGTAAGATCTATGGATCAAACTGTTTATGGATTGATCTGTGTTCATCATTTAATCCAAGAACAGGGAATAACTAAATCAAAATTATAATCCCCTACCTCGGTCTTCGATGAAGAGGAAGAGATATTGTTTTCCTGAATTCGACCTCGTTGCGCGGTGATCCTCATGTTTGTCGTTTGTGGGCGTTCATCCAGAATCCTCCATGGTTGGCTCCACTCCAAAGTTCTAGAGGATTTAAAGTAGTTTTCTAGGGTTATGATCCTAACCTAGGACTACTTATCTTTTAAAAAAAATTAACGTGTAACTGAATTATGGAAACATTTAAAATAAAATGATTTATTAATTTATTTTATTTCTTTAAAAAGGTCCAAAAAACTAACTTTTTCATCCAACCATCATTGGTCGATGTTATCCCACACCTATGGTAAAGTCACTTCTTTAAACACAATGGTGTCCTAGGATTTATTATCTTGGAACCCATTTAAAAGTTATTATAACTTTTTTTAGGAAAACCTCTCATTTGTGCTATTTAATGTTTAATTTATTTCAAAAATTTATTTCAGGCACTCTGGGCCTCATAATTGCATGCCTTTGCAAATAATGATTTGAAATAATTACATATAATACTAAAAAATAGTCCATGGAAAATTCGAGACATTATAGAATGATTTTTTTCTATTAATATAATGATTGTTTCCATAACAATTTTTTATAAATGAAATTTTGATACACTATACATGTTTAAAATACATTTTTTCTTATTACTACATTAAAAATAGATGTCTTAGTATACTCTCCATCTGAATTCCATGTATCCTACTATTTTATTTTTTCAGTTTTTGATGTTTGAGTATGATTAAGTAGGTTTTTTCAACAGGTTTTTTTATACTCAGGATTCTTTTTCTCTAATCCAATTAATTTTTTTATGTTTAGGGACACCAAGTCATTGGGTGTTGGGAATGTGATGAACTATGTTAAACTGTGATAATCTTATTATTGAGAAAATACTACACTTGGTAGATCACCAAATTTGGTCACCTTGGTCCCTACTCAAACTCTTACATGTGTTTGAGGCCAAATAGTTGAAAAAATAATTAGTAATTTTATTTCTCACAAACAACTTTAACAATTTAGGTTTTTATATACCATCCTTTATATATTATCCCACTAATATTATTTAATTTGGTTACAAAACATGATTACACATTTCCCCACAAGGGTTTTCATAGTTAATCACATTCCCAAAACCTAATTTTTCAATTAAAATATATTTCAAGGCCAATATAGTTTTTCCACTCATTTATTAAAAAAACCCAAATGGTGAACCTATGACTAAACCAACCATCACAAGGTGTACACTCACTAGACCCCTCTATCTATCTCATAAGAGACCACCACATATCTATTATGTTTTATATCATAGATGAACATCCATTTGGATTTCATCATATGTATGTACCAAAAATTTTACATGAAAAAATGGATGTACATTAATCCTACAATCAACCTATCATATATGGAATGTATGTTTTATTTCAAATAGGGTATACCTAATATATCACTCAAATTTGAACACTTTTGGTATCTGTTTAGGTCCCCTATACCTAAAATACATGTAAAAAAATCACACAAAAATAAATATTAAATTGAAAAACATATTATTAACCACCTACATTATAATATTGTGACTTATCTCATCCATTTTCATTGACCATTTTATCCTCATTTAGGAGTTTTCAATGAATCTTTTAATAATCCCCAAATTATAAAAATTTTCTATAAAACATTCTAGATGATTATAATAATGATAATGTATTAGTGCTTATATTATACATGTTTTATAGAACCCATAACTATAGAAATTTCATCGATTGGATGATGGAAGTGATGTTTAGAGGGAGTCTAAGATAATAAGGGATGAGATAAAATTGAAGGGGAGTAGAGACTGCTTCTGGAAATATATGTTACGAACAATAGAACCAAATATTTCTGAAAATTTGTCCATAAATGACTATAATACACCAAAATAAATTAGGCTTCGGGAATCTCCACTATATTCCTAGTGGTCCCCAAGAAAGATCCCGATTATCTATCATTAAATTTATACTTGGAAGGGTAGCAGAAAAATTCTTCTACAACCTTCCAGACTCCCAATAGTATACTATTTTGCTTCCAGTGTGTTTTTTTGTAACCCACATAAAGTATTTTAACTCTATAATACCCAAAATTTGAATCAAGGTCTTTTATACCCATATTTCAACCTTCCAAATCTCTATTTAAGCATCCCATGAAATAAAAAATATTTCATCCCCAAGTCCAAATTATAATTTTTCAAATTTAGTGTGGTTCTATTTCAATGAGGTACATTATTTTCTCATATTCCACCAATACACTTAAACATTTGGAATTTCATTCTCACCAATATATGAATTCTCATTCTGAAGAAACACTAATGCACATCCTTTGTGACCCAATTCTCTATTAAGATCTGATACTAATTTTTTTCATAGTATAATACTTGATAAATCCATGATATAATTTTTATTGATATAGACATAATATATTTTATTTTAAATATATATCTCTATAATCTAAAATATAAACTAATAACTTCACAAAAACTTCCTTTAACTCCAAATATACCTCAACATAGTCAATTACTCCTAAAAAAACATGTAAACACACCACTATACCTTCTTCCCATGAATCCTTGATATTCCTATTAACTATAGAATTATACATTTCTTTTCTCCTCAATACATGACGTGTTAAATTAGGTGAAATCCATATAAGTACATGACTGATGGCATCAATCTTTAAGAGATGACGTTTGTGGCCTTTAAAAATCACCCATCCACTCAAAACTACAACAAAGAAACTCTTGATTATATAAAAAAGATCCATAGTATCTTGATTAAGACCTAGTATGTGGTACAAAATATCGTTTAGTATAAAGGTTACCTCACTCAATTCGTGAAATTAAACATTCTTCAAATTTTGTGGTGTACATGAATTGTTCACTAAACTACATTTCAATGATTACCTTAAGAAATGAAATTTTATAAATTATATTAACCAACTTAAAAATTAAATGTATTCTTAGGAAAAATATATATCTCACTTTCTACAATTCTGATATTCAAAGCAACACCATAATCGCCAACTTCCTAAGCTTGTTACACATGCCAAACTTTACATTAATCATAATTTACCAATCAATTTAATTATACTATAAAGGTACTAAATGAGTTTTATTCACCATAATACTTCCCATATTATTGATTCATTAATAATAATGCACTGAAATTCGAACATTACATGAAAACCGCAACACATGAGCTCCAATCCACATAACCTAAAAAACCATCCCATGAAACTCACTCAATAATTTAAGGGAATAAGAATACTATACAAAAAAATTATATGTCATCTCAAACTAGGTTACCACTATCAAAATATTTACCAATCATAAATAAAAAATAATAATTAAAAAAGTCATTAAATTATTGAATTGATATAACCATTTTAAACATACATCAAAATTAGTATCCTTTAGATTATAAAAAATGATTCCCATGTTTAAACTCACTCTTAAATATATCTTTTCACATGAAAATTTATATATTAAATCTATAGATACCCCATCATCCCAAAAGTGATATGTTTATTCTATTCATCAATATAATGAAAGGGCACATTTTACATCATTCTATTTGGGAATCAATCTGCATGTCATGCCTTCTAAATTATAAGAGTGTAAAATACCCCATGACCTGCCTGAATTATACCTCTATAAAAGGGCCTCAATTAAGATTGCATCAATAATATAAAACCATTATTATCCAAAATAAACCAAACTAAAAAATGATATGAAGTGTAAACACAAAATGAGTTGAACTAAATAGTGTGGAACCATACAAACCCACAATGGATTGAATATAAAATAAATAAAAAATATAATGAAACATTTTTTAAAAAACTATTTACAATATAACATAACCTTACTAGTATATATGTAAATCATATCAACCAAAATAGATCTATAATTATCAAAATCAAGAAAAAATAATTCTAATAGAAAAAAATTTAATGAAACTAAATTGGACCAAGTAAAACTAATATAACTTGAACTAATCTAATATTACAAATGATGAATCATATTTGAACAAATATAATGAATTCAAACATACATGAACGAAACTAAAATGAACTAAAATGAACTAAACCAAACTGATATGAACCAAGTGTAATCAAACTCAATCAATTAGTACCCCAATGAATTAAATTCTTGAAGCTAATATAAACAAAAACAAGACAAACTAAATCTAAGGAAAAATACCCAAACAAACTTTTATCGAACAAAACCTAACTAACATGAAACATGAGAAAAACTAATTATATGTCATTAATAAGATGACTAATTGTCAATTAATTGGAATATTTTATTTTATATTATAATTTTGAAACTATCATTTGATTCCCACTTGCTTGTAGGAACATGATTTGACCTACGGGGTGTTGGGGTTCTTATATGTTGGGAGTTGGATTTATAGTCACAGGAGACACGTATGTTGTAGTTTAGTTTTTATTCTATTTTATTTATTGAATTATCTTATTATACCTTTCATTTATTTCTATGGATGAGGGTAGTTATATTTTATGAAGGGGGAAAGAAGATCACTCGAGGTGGCTACATGGATTTCTTTATAGGGTATATAGATCAAGGTAGTGGAGAGATTAATTTGTGTGTTTCATTTTTTTATTCCTCTACACTATGTTTCTTATATTTATTTTCTTTTACTTCTTAATGTACTTCTAATTTATGGATAGGACATTCTGATATTTTTAACATTCCGCTACTATTTTAATTAAATTTTTGTGGGAGAAATTGCTCCCAAGTGGTAATTTCTGGAATCTCAAACACTTGTGACAAAATGTGAGCATAACACAAATACCATAATCTATCCTAGTAATTTAAATATCAGATTCTATCTAGGTTATTACTATTTTTAAACCATGGCTGGGCCTAGGAAACATAGAGTAACTGTGGAGGGATTCAGAACATCTTCACAATTCTATTGAGAATGACCATAAAATAATGATGATTTTAGAACATATAACCCACATGACCTATGGTAAAAAATACTAACGTCTATTATCTATGTATATATAAATAGACAAAAAAATATGACACGATAGTTAGATGAAACATATTTACAATCAAACAAGTTTCAAAACCCCACACAAAGCTAAAAAAAATAAAACCAATAATGCACTATACAAAAAAATGAAAACAAAATGTTTCATTTTGGTAAAATAGGGGAGGTGTTATATATGTGAGATCCCCTTGAAGATAGTAGTATACGACCCACGTGTAACCCATGTGCATCAACTCCACACATCTATCAATAACTCCAAGATGTTCCACCAAATTCCCAGACTGAATAATGGTCTAACTCCTTCGATTCCCATATCTAGAAGAACCCTGAACACTCTAGACCTAATGAGGTACCTTAAAACAATCATAAGAATATATTTATTTTTAATAGAGTTTTCACTCTAGGTGTGAGCACATGCATACTCAATATGGAACCACTAGTAAAAAATTATGGTGTATGTGTAAACATGTATACTCATTTAATTACATATATAATAAAATGAATTTAGCAAAGAAAAAATTTTAAAATATAAAACAAGAATTTAATAGATGAATTGTATTAAATTTAAAAATACTCTATATACTGAGAGGATCATCACCTAAAGATTCCTGGGGTTTTCCTGCTTCAAGAAAGATTGGTATCGATATCATGATGAAGTAATAATTTCTTGTAGACTTTCCAATCTAGGTAGGGGTAGGTAAATCTTGTAGATTATCCCACACAAGAGAACATCAAGGGTTGGGTCCAAATACTAACATGTGTATATGGGAAGAGGTATAAAAATTAAAGGCATTGGCCCATCCCATGGAACATGGGAAGGGATATGTAGAGACATATAATTGAAAGCCTAGAACATCATCATCCTCTATAATAATATATAGATGTATCTACTTAAAAAATTTATATGGTAGGAATAAATATACACAAAAACTAACTCTCTATTATGATTACAAACCATCAATCCAGTAATAATGCTAATAAAAAAAATCAATCATTATGTTTTTTAACATACAATGATAGACATTATCTGATTCTTACATTATCTAATGTAATAGAATAATGGTGTTAAAAATATACACAACAAAGATCTAATATAAACTAATGGAGATCAAAACATTTTTGTTGAATTTTTTTATAACATAATTCAAAAAATGATTCATATAAGGGTAAATAATTATCTTTTAGAACACAAGTAGAAATAATTTCCATGACTCCATTCTTATTTAGATAGAATTTAAAAACATATTTTAAATGTGCAGTGAGGTTTTTTGGTTAATGGTTCAAGAAGTTCTTCCGGAAGGACATGTTGTGCTTGGTGGGGAGAGGAGGCTATACCAATTGTTCCTAAGACATTGGTTTACAGTTCTTCTAAATAGAAATACATGCAGCTGTAGATATATTGGTATACATTTATATGAATGGTTTACATGTAACTATTGATATAAAATTTTCTGAATATAAACTCCTAAGGTTGTAAGGTCCTTGTTATAAATTTATACCAAGGGTTTACATGAAACCATTGTCATACAGTACTTCGAGATAGAACACTATTCCCACAGTTGTAAAACCGTTGGCATATAAATATACCAATGGTTCACTTGTAACCATTGGAATTGGGTAACTCAACACAATCTATACCAACTGTTTTATTGTAACCATTGGTATAGGGATATCCTGACATCCCACATACCAGTGGTTCCGGAAACCATTGGGATAGGTTATCCCAATGGTTTCAGAACCTATAAAAATAGTTTCAAACCATTGGTATATGGTAAATTTTCAATAGTGTCTCCTCATGTTTCCTCTTATTTGATACTAACTATTTTATAAATTTATCATATATGTGAGTGTTTTATAAGGGTTTAGCAAAGGGATGTTAACTTTTAATCGCTTAAAAATTTCGGGAAACTTACCTCAGTTTACTTCTGACTTCCCTTACTACATTCTTCCTAGAAAGGGTATTGAGGGGTTTAAGGTGGTGAGAATTTCTATCTAAATTCTTCTTTATATTTTTTATTATTTCCCCTTATCATTACTTCTAATTTCCTTTATTATTATAATTTCTCTTAATTAAATTTTATAACATTTAAAACACTATTCAACACATTTTTTTCACTCTATAATATTTTTTATTTAAATTATCCATGTGTAGAGACCTCCATTTTACCTGAATGCATTCCTCTTGGCCAATCCTTGAGTTTATTGTAAATTTATCCTACTTGAAATACTAAATTTCTCATAGAAAAACTTTCATCCATTGAATCATCCTTCTAATCCTTGATATTAGCTCTAATTTATTTCCTAAAAATAGACAAGGTCTGCTCCAATGATCTGATATATCTTTTGAGGGAAGTTTCTTCTGGAATTGGAATCTCTACTCCTTTCTCTGGTATCTTTGAATCCACCATTTAATTTTATTTTTATGATTATAATCAATGCAATTTTAATCTTCCAAATTCATTCTTTGGGGTTGGTGGAAGGACATCATGCCACCCATATATTCTATCAAGGCCTCCATTTGGGATTCCATCCACCCATTTTTTATACCATGTATACTCATCATTTTTATCACTACTTTATTTTTTTCCATTGGATGATATTGTTGTAAATTTTATCCAACAAGTCACAAGCTCTCTTTATAAGTTCCTCATGAGTGACCCTCTAGCGAAAGAATCCCCAATTAATTTATTAGCCAGAGATATTCATTGATATAATTTTTTAAGAATAAAACACAACTCAATACCATGATGGGGACATTTTCTTAACATGTAATTAAATATATCCCATACATTATATATTGAATCATTATCAAACTGATTAATGTTAAAAATGTCAGCATGAAGGTTCTTTTAAATAGAGGGAGGAAAGAACCATGTTAGGGATTTCCTATCAAAATCATCCCTTACTATGATGGGGTGGGCTTATAAACATTATAAACGTTATTATGTTTTTTATTTAAAATAATATCAAAATAACCTAATCATCACCACATCAGTTGATATGTTATTAAATTGGAATATATCACGTAGCTTAAAGAAAAATTCCAAATGATTTTTTTGTGAGTTTGGGTAGAAATATGGTGATTTGGATGGAATTTTATATCATTTAAATTGTCATTGGTTTTATCCTAAAGTGATTTATACCTACCATAGGTACCAAAATTATTGGGTAAACACCAACACTGGAGGTTCGACCATACTCCATTATAATCCATAGCACTAGATCTCTATGTTTCTCACCCCTATAGGTTCCTTTTTTTCTTTTTACACCATAAATGGATTCATTTTTGACCTTACTCAATATATTATATAATGTTATATCATATTAGATAACTTTATATCCTTTTCCTTGAGATGATTACTCATGAATCACAAGTTAAAACTAAAAATAATAGCACAAAAATACCATGGGTAACAAAGAAAATAAAGATTAAGAATAATTGAAAAAATAAAATTATGTTATATTAATTAACAAAAAATCCTAAAAATTATTCTAAAAACATAATAACCCACAATTTGTTATAATTTTTCATAGGTATTCATGTTTAGAAATTTTAAGATTGAAATAAACACTAACTACAATGATCTCTATAAAGTTGAAGAATATGGAATGTTGAGTGTTACTCTCACAGTGATGGTTTAAAAACTATTAAAATTATTAACATGGGTGAGAAATAAAATATATTATGTGATTAAAAAACTCAATAAAATATGTCATAATAATAATTAGTAAATTATGTTCATACACTATTTAAGTTAAAGGATTATGACTAATTATGGTGTCATCTGAATTAAGTCGAAACAATTCCCTCAGTCGAGGACCTTACTCTCCATACCACTCACTCCCCTTTCCTTATCTTGTGTAATTTAACTAATTAGGTGGTTAGGTAAACCTAAATAATATTAAAACATAATTAACCTAACCAACTAATGTCCATTCATGAGAATATATTGCTAGTTATTTTATTAAATTATTAACAACTTCAACCCAAAAAGGTCATGCATTTTTTTAGAAAGAATACTTTTTTAAAGAATGAAATAAATCCAAAACTCGTATACATTACTCATAAAATAATAAACCCACTTGAAAAATACACTCTAATTACATTCTTATCACTATGAGACTCAACCCCTAATTCTAATCCTAAGGGAGTGTGAAAATAAAAGTAAAAATAAAATAACTTATAAAAGTAGAATCACCCCAGTTGAAAGAAATCCTAATATGGGATTTATCCTCTTGAAATTGAATTTACAACTAAATCCCTATCCTCCTACTTATATATAAATAAAACTCAAGTATATATCTTTCTAAAATATCATTATATTCTTATCTAATATAACTTTTATTTATCCTTCTTTGAATCATACATAATCTCTCTTCGATATACAATAGATCCCATGTGCATGAATCCATATAAGATCCCATAAAAAATATTTTTTAATCCATGCATAGTGTGTCTATTTAAACACATCTATATCTATAACCACATGATTTATGTAACAATCCAGGCTTATGAAACAATATGAACCCTTCGAAAAAAAGATAAATTATGGTGTGTGTGATATTTGACATCACTACTCCCATGAAAACATCAACTCAATACCAAATACTTTACCACTACATAATAAGGAAACAGTTATACTAAAACCTCTATCTTTATATATATTATCCAAACATTATCACCCATATATGTGGTATGTGGAGACCTGAAATTAAAATCTCCATGGGCCTCTAAACTTGAGCTCCTTCCATCTCATTACCCCAATATAAAAATCAAATCATTTTTCTGTAAATGTATTCAGTAAAAACCCAATCCTTCCTCATAAAAGATAACTTTAGTTCAACCCTCTCCCTTAAAATGTTGTCAGATCAAGCTCCTCTTATGTCTACAGTGCGCCATGGTTTAACAATGTAGCCTCTGAAATATTCTATCATTCAATGCAGTATGATCCAAGAAATATCCTCAATGATCATAGAGGATTCAAAATTAAAGAAGGAAGAATAAGACACAAAAAATATATGAGAAAGAAGACATTAGCAGTATATCAATATATTATTTTATTTTTTATAATGGATAGTTATTGGGTTAATTCCATCCCATATCAAACTTCTTATTGACCGCACTCCACTTCATTACCCTGGGCACATGGAAAGCCTCTCAAAAAGTATCTTAGGAACTTACCAACAAACGAGAAACTCTTTTTTTATCACTAGTTCATACCTGTACAATCTATTTTCTTATGTGATCCCACAACCACCAAATGGTTATCTATGTGGTCAAAAAGTAACCTATGGGAACGATCTCTTATGGGTATTATCTGGGTGTAAATTTTTTTTCCTTCAACATATATTTTACTTAGTCAAAATTCCATTCTCATGATTGATTATTCATTTTCAAAATTATGTATATCTTAGAATATTCATTCCACTCAATTTTTCTACATTTACTAAAATAATTTATTCTTAGCATACATATATAAAAACCAATATAAATAAGTGATATAATAATTATTCATTTAATTTATTCAATGAATTTAAATATAATGTTTTTTCATGAAATATATCTATCAATATTTTCTATAAAAATTTCAAGTGGATTCCCCTTTGGATATTAAATATTAATGGAGTAAGTCTTTCCCTTACATAAAGTTATGAAATATGGGACACTATAATTTTTTGGATTCTTTCAACTCACGAGATAAAGGATATTCATCATTCATAGCTTAGATCTTACTTGGTAGAGATTTTTCATATAGGGGACTTCCCAATTTTATATAGAACCATCCAGTTGGTTATTATACCAAATGAATTCCATCCCCTCTTGCGTCTACAAAAAGAATTTAATAATTGTTTCTTGTTCAACTTTTCTTATCATGGGGATACCCCATGATACCAAATATTTTAGATTTTCTTCTAGGGCCCCCTTGATATTGAATGTTTGGAAGGTAAGATTCTTGAAGATGGGTGCTGGGGTATTTTCATCCTCTTACTAAGGGTACCTATTTCTCTCAGGCTAAACTAGCACACACAACCATTCCATGTCTTCCAAACATGTATAATGTTATTAAATATTGTATAAGAGATCCACTGGTGTTTTAATCTAGGATGTCACACGAGTAAAGGAATTGGGAAGAACCAGATATGGTTAAATTACTTGTATCTTCCACTAATATCTAATTTATTCCATAATTGGGTTTCATTCGGGATATGGTTATAACCCTAGTAGAGAAATAAATTTAGAATATTTATCCATCACGTATATAAAATGGTTACCTAGACCCAGATCATGTCCTATTTTTGGAATTATCTCTTTTATGTATAGAAATTCCTTAGTGAAAAGGATTTAAAAGGGATAAATATTATCATTCATCTCGGAGTTGTATTCAACATGAATATTTACTCTGAGTAACATTAACATAATTTTCCTCAATCTACCCTAAATTAATTTTCTTTAAGTTAACATTTCCTCATCATAGATTGTATAAACTTCTATAGGTGGTAGGTGGGGGTAGATATAATCACACCCTTTCCTTTTTATCATTATATTAGGACCACCTGATGTGTGATAGATAACTATTTGGAGGATCTCCTTAATGTTTTTCTACCTCTAATATCGAGTACACTCTCCGCCTTCAGAGAAATTTTTTTAGAGCATATTCGGAATAAATGTTTCCTCACAACATTATACAACATGGGGATCAGGTTAAATTTTATTATATTTTTTGACACTAATGACATTTATTGATGAAAATCAAGTAGACAGAATCATATCCTAATCTAAATAGGAATAGTAAGTGTATTTTACACATTTTAAATACCCATAAAGTAATAATTGGTAATAATCCTCAATTTTCAACTTCCATGTGGATTGGTTTAGCTTACGACCCTATGATGGATTTAAAATACCTCATCGATGTTCCTATAGAAGTGATTTATAAAGAGTTATCCTAATGGATTACCCATCATCATTTAATGAACACATATCTAATGCAGAGGATAAATCATGTAGTTGATGAAACTATGAGATATTTTACTATGAACATCATCTCAATATGGAGAAGACTTGATTTCATGTAGGAAGGGTTGGGGGTAATAATTACACTGGACTTATGCATTAGGGTTGTAATTGATTTTTTTACTATAGAGACTCTGGTTTTTTATAGAAGGGATTTAAAATTTTTCTACTAATTATTTAAGAGCTTGGGGGTGACGGCATGCAATCTCGTGGACCAATGTTTCTAGAATAAAATTTATAAAAATTATATGTGATATTATACTATGTACATGGTGGAATCATGTTATCTCTAAAATAGTAGCTTGGATCATAAAACTAAGGCCATGGTTGAGTCTGGATCAAGTCGTTTACCCTAACTAGGGTATAAGTTTTGTCATCCTGGAATTGCTATAAAAAATGTTATCGAGGGAGTTTCATAAATAAATTAAATTTATTTATTTTGGACGCTATATCGAATAACTTTTTAATGGAGCCTCATATCAATTTTTTTGATATTGTGTTTGCATCCAAAACATCGTGCCTACCCTAGGCGTGGCATAATATTGTTATCACAGACATCCAGGCCAGAGTTGAGGTGTTGGTGGGGTGTTAAATTGGCGATATTGATTTAATAAAATTAAATCAATATCCCCTCCCCTTCTCTCCTTTGCTGCGAATTGAAGGAGAATCCCCTTCCTCGCCCTTTGATGGAAGAATGAATAAATGAGTGGCTTCCAGTAGCTTTTTTAATAGATTATCATCTCCATATCAAGAATAAATGCGTCATAGGCACCGTTTTGAACCCGAAGCTTTGTCGTTTTCCCTCATGGTAGGAGGTTTGAGTTTTAATCCCACTTTTCATTGGTTTTGGTTCATTTTGTGTTTGAATAATCATCATATATTTGATTGAAGGCCGGAGAAGTTTTGATTAGGTCCCAAGGTTTCTGAAATAGGTCTTGGTTTCCATTTCGGACCTACAGTGTGTTCCTGGTGGTTTGCAGAAGGTGGTGGCATGCGATTCCGATGAGGGTGGTTCTAACGACAGGTGGTGGCATGGCGATTGTAGGTGGCATGATGGAAGCCTTTGGGTGGAACGAAACACGAGTGCGATAGAGGAGGGTAGGTCAGGGTGGCCACATGGTCAAGTGCTGGTGGGGACGAGTGCTGTTGGGTCAGTGGTCGCGAGCCCGACCGGCCAGTCCAGCCATTTTGGGTCGGTTCATGCTAGAGTTTTTTTACTAAAAACCATGTATCTTGAAAACCATGGGTTCATTTTGTGTGACGTTTATGGAAACAAGACCCTTGATTTGAGTTGGACCATTAAAAACACTTTAAGGACCTTATTTCCCTAGGAATAAGGCTTCGTGGCATGAAACATCCAATTTTAATAATAATCATATAATTTTTCTTATTTGGAAATTTTTGCATCAGACATAAAGAATGCATCCAATGTCCGATTAATGCACTGTTAGTGGCATTGCAACCATAAATTTAATGATAATTTTTTCAAACTACTTTCAGGTGTTTAAATCAAAATCAAAGTGTGGGATGCATGAGGCCCCATTTGGGCATCTGTAGTGAAATATCACTTTTTCCCTGAGTGTCTATTTGGGATGAAAGAATAGAATATCCAAAAAAATTCCATGTAGAACGTGACAATGGGATCATTTTTATCTTAAGAGACTCCCTATGATGTGGGTGTTGGTCTATTACCATTGGTTAGTTTCTTCCAGTGTTGTTACTCCCCTGATGGATTAGGGTGTGGGTTTCCCCGTGACATTTGTGCAGTTGGGTTGCTACCCTACAGTGTCAGGGGGAAGGCTCTCCAATCTCATTGGATGGTAGGGTCGGTACTCCCCTCCCATTCTAGGGAGCTAGTCCTTTATCATTGCAATGGTTCTCCCGTACCGTGGGTGCGGGCTCACATTTCATATAGTGGTTCTCCCCTAATGTGGGTGTAGGCTCATGTATCTTACGGTGGTGCTCCCCTATAATGGGTGTGGGTTATCGTTTTCCAGAATGGTTCACCCATACTATATTGGGTTGAACGCTAAAATTTCTTAGAGTGGTACTTCCCTTTCATGTTAGGGAATGGGATCACAACTGCAGAGTAATGATCCCTAGTGTTCGAGTTGATAGTGGGGAGAAGGCCCCTCCACTTGTTACGTGTGATTCCGAGTCCTAAGTTAGTGCTCCCCCAATGGTCGGAGGCATTTGACCCTCCATATATGAGAGAAAAGGGATTCATAGGTTGGTTTAAGAGCTAGTCCTCCCTCAACTATGGGGCAGTGGTGAGGAGAGGGACTCTCCATAGTTTTTTCAATCTCGGGCATGGCGTCAGTCAGTGCTAGGCATGATTTGTGGTGTTGGGCAGTAGAGCTGGGCTTATTGCACTATTACCATTATAACCTCAAGTAGAACCTTTTTCTAGAAATGATTTCCAAAAATCATGAGTCTTGGTGCCCAGGATTTGTATATCTGGTGTTATTTATATATTTCCCTCGTGGTTTGGTCACTTTTGATGACACACCCTATGGTTTGAGCTGACTGGCTGTGTTTTACCAATGATGGTCTAGATATGGAGTTTCCCTCCCATATGGGTTCCCTCTAGATGGGATAAGAATATATTTTCCTACCACTTTATCATTTATTTTGGAGGTTTTTTGGGTGCCTACTAAATATCTTTATTATCACCCATTCATGGGATTTTCCTACACATGCATTTTGTCTTGTGCAGACCACATGCCTTTCGACAGATTCCTAAGAGGACTCAAAGTAGGCAGATCATAAGGAGATAGTCTGACCAGGGTGTTTAATATAGTTGGGAAGGGGATAATTCTGATAGGTTCATTGGACAACAATCCCATTCTTCCGAGATGGATGGACACTTTTGAAGATTTTCTTTTAGTGGGCCCCGTATTTTCCCTTTTTATGATTTTGATGTACTCTTGTTGGGAATTGATGTATGCCTGCATAAAATTTTAGTTTATTTATATCTACATACAATATAGTGGAGTTTTATGTGGTTTCATGTGTACTGGTAAGATAGGCTACGTCCTCACATGTGTGTGATAGCTTACTCGATGTTAGTCACCAGCCCCTGGCCTATTGAAGGTTGGATTGGGGAGTCACAATTCTAGGCCCATTGGGATGGGTCATGAAGAAGTAGTATCAGAGGAGTTTCCACCTTTAGTACCTTATATTATAGTTGGTATAGTTTTGATATTGGTTTGTGTTTCATAGAGATGGTGTTATTTTGTTTCGAAATAGGATTTGAGGCCATGGAATCCAGTGTTGGTGCCTGCGGCCAACAAATCCATTCACCGGGACTTTAAAAAACTACCTTTCATTTCCAAACATTTAGACACTAGTCATAGGGATATAATTGTACTAGAATAATATATGTTAGGGTTTTGGGTTTTCATTTACCTTCTTGAGTTAGCTCCTCAGATATACTCTTTGATTGTGGTTTTTCTAGATTTTTTTTTTCATGATGTCTTTACAATGACATCCAACAAGGGTAATACAGTGGTATTTTGGTGATGATACACCCTGAGTAGAAGATTTAAGACATGGCACTATTTTTTAAGGCTGGGACTCCAAGTGGTGCACCGTTTGAGCCACCGCCTATCGAGACACTTGTTGTTCCAGTAGTGTAGGACAAGGATGTTCACAGGCTGAGTGTTCTACACAAGGTCTAGAGGTAGTAAACTTTGAGGTTCCAGTTTGACCTAGACACCCCTTGTATCTGATTATTGGATTGCTTCCATCACACACGTTTTCCACCTAGCGCGGATACCTCTCGATTAGATTGTGATCCAAGCATCAATACTTTTTTATGATTTTTCCAGGCACTTGTGGAGTCTTGTGACACAGACCTAAAATGAGAAGATCCTCACTTGGTCTGAGTTTGAGTAGATATTCATGGAAGAGTTATATTTGGCCACACTGAGGTCGGTGCAGATCAATTAGATTATGTTGCTTCACCAGGGTAACATGACCATGGCAGAGTACTCAGTGAGGATCCCTAACCTGTCACATTTCTCCATGGATATGGTTAAGGACCTGTTATTATGGGCCTGAACATTTGAGTAGGGCCTCTACAGAGACGTACGAGAACGTTTGGTTTCTTTATTCCTTCCCACCTATACAGGGGTACTAGAGAGGGATCTGGTGGTTGAGTGCTTCATGGTACAGGGATATGAGGACATGGACTGCAGTGGGTTTTTTTATGGCTGAGAATTTTTTCACGGCTTGGAGATAGAAGGCGTCCAGATCAAAGTGCAGGATGCTTCCCCAAGCCTGGACTCATGCACATGGGTATGAGGGAGGGAACTAATCTAGGGTTCTTGTCACTAGTAGGAGATGTGTGGCTATACCTGCGGTGGCCGGGGACATATTTCTAGAGATATTCCTACCTATCTTTCTACTGAGAGGGATACGATCAATAGACTACATTGGAAGAGGAAGTGTTTGGATCACAAAGGCCTATAGGGTGGAAGTTAGAGTGGAGGAGTGGGTGTAGTAGAGGGAGGTGGTAGACAGTATGAATTTCCACCTCCACCACCCATCGGTGGTCCACACCAGGCATAGAGAACTGGAGGATGAGGGAAGGGACAACTGTAGGCCATAGATCCTATTGACACAGAGGCTCTGTGGATGGATTGAGATACGCCTTATGTACTTTTTTACTTTCTGAAGTAGTTTTGATAGAAACTGGTAAGTTCTCTTTACTTTAAATTTCTTGATCTAAGTTTGTCCAGGGTGTCTTAAGACCCTGGGTTGGTGTAGTTCAACGTGCTTCAAATACACAAGGAAGTGGAATCCTTTACCCACTTATACATTTTTTATATGATTCCATTAAAACCATATAGGTGTGTCATTTTCACTCGAAGTGGATAGTTTCAAGGTTTTTTGGATGATTTCATCTTATTTGTTTGTTCATGGTGGGGTTGTTTATTTGGAGTTTTATGAGAATGGTCGGTAAGACCCACTGTGTGCATGGGTATCCCTGTTTTTTTTAATACCCTGTGTGTTGAGACACATGGGTGTGGTTTGTTTTAACGTTGAATCAGGCATACAAGGAGGAGTAACACATTCCCCACTAAGACATGTTTCTAAGACGTGATGCAATGTGGTGAGGGTGAGTTAGTTTCACTCGGAGTTGATCTTATCGAGGTACGGTGGATGAGTTCCTTTTAATTTTGATGTTTGGTGTGGGTTTTTGTTTGTATCCACGTAAGGTTAGTGAGGGGATAGTTCTTCTAGACTCGATGACTGCAGATGCACCCAGTGCATGGTGTATTCCCCCATCACATTTGAGGAAACATGGACCTTCCTTATTGCGCGATGTCAACTTGGTTGAGATGGACTTGGGTGAGGTAGATCTTATGTGTTTTCTAAGCGACTGTTGGTCAATTTCATGGGAACCCTTATAGCTTTATGGTGGTTTTGGGGAACTCACTGGCGTGGGATACCCAGGTGAGAGTTAAATTTATTTCCCTCATTGTCTAGCCTTTGGGTTTTCAGGGAAAAAAAGTCTAATGTTTTGGAGGATTCTGTGACATAGGTTTTTCCTAGAATGTCTTTGGAATTTTTTTATAAATAATTCTAGAGTTAGGAATGGTGACAGCGTGTGATTATGTGGCTCGGTGTGCCCCAGATAAATCTTATTAAAAAAAATTGTATTTTTATACTATGAATATCGAGGATGCAATTTCTCTTCTAAAACGGTAGCTCATATAAGAATACTGATGCCACAGTTGAGTCTGGAGCATACCATTTACCCTATCCGGGGTATAAGTTTTGCCGGTGTGGGATTCTATAGAAAACGTTATCGATGGCATATTTGTAAGTAAATTAAATTTATTTAGTTTGGAAACTGAATCGAATATCTTTTGAATGGGGTCGTAGATCAAATTTTTGGTACTAGAGTTTCATTTGAAATGTTGTGTTTACGCTAGGTGCAGCATAATCTTGTCAGATCTAGGTGCCCGGTCAGAGGAGAGGTGTTTGGTGGGGTGTTAAATGGATGATATTGATTTATTAAAATTAAATCTATATCCTCTCCCCTTTTCCACTTTGTTGTTCATGGAAGGATCGGATCCTTACTCTCGCTTCAATGGACGAACGAACCAATGAGGAGCCACCATCACCCATTTTCAATTTTGATAATCACTAAATAAAGAATCAATACATCGCAAGCGTTGTTGGGTACCCAAAGCATTGGAATTTCCTCGTCGAGGTAGGTGGTTTGAGTTTAAATATTTACCCATCATTTTTCTTCATTTTTGGTTTGATTCCTCAATGGGTCTTCATGTAGAGGATGGGGTAGTGAAGATCCGGTCCGGAGGATTCTGAAAAAGGTATCAGTTTCATTTTTTGGACCACCAGAGTGTTCCCGGTTGTCCACGGAATGTAGAATCACAACAGACCAGTGTGGGTATCTTTGGTTGAAGGAGACAGCATGGCATGCATGAGAGGTGTGATGGCACAACTAAGTCCTATAGGCCAAGATATCATGGGCTACAGGGGTAGAAACGTGGATGGTTGTTTCTTACAGGGTTGTTACTAACCTTATTGATTAGGGTGTTTGTTTCCCCTCGACATTTTTGTAGTTGGACTTCATCCCTTCTGTGTTAGGGAGAAGTATCTCAAATATCGTTAGATGGTAGGATCTGTACTCCCCTTCCATTCTAGGGAGCGGGTCCTCTACCTTGTTGTAGTTCTCCCCTTTCGTGGGTGCAGGATCATGTTTCACCTTGTGGTGCTCCCCTATAGTGGGTACGCGCCCACGTCTCTCATGGTGTTTCTCACATATCATGGATGTAGGCTCATTTTTCTATAATGGTTCTCCTATACCATGATAGGGAGTGGGATCAGGTTTCTCTAGGTGGTACTCTCCAGTCGTACTAGGGCGCAGGTTCACACCAACGGAGTTGTTCTATCCTGTGTATGAGTTGGCAGAAGGGAGATGACCCCTCTACTTGTTACGTGTGATTCCATGTTCTGAGTTATTTCTTCCTCGATTGTCTAAGGCATGTGCCCCAACATACAGAAGTGACTAAGGATTAAAAGGTTGGTTTAGGTGTAAGTACTCCCTCAACTATGGGATAGTAGAGTGGATCAAGACTCTTTATATACATTTCAATCTTGTGTAGGGTGTCGGTCAGTGCTAGGAAGGATCTGTGGTGTTGGGAACTAGAGTTGGCTTAGTGCACTGTTACAATTAGAGCCTCGACTAGAACTTATTGCGCGTGATGAGGTCAGAGCCTCATGAGTCCTGGTGCCTAAGATGTCTATAACTGGGGATCTTTCAAGGTTTCCCTTGTGGTGTTGTAACTTTCAATGACACACCCTATGGTTTGAGATGACATATCATTTTTAGACGAGGATGGTCTAGAGATGGATTTTCTCTCTCATATGGGTTCCCTTTGGCTGGGATAAGAAAACTATTTCCTTTTATTCTCTCATTTTCATTTTGTGGTTTTTCTGGAACATACTAAGTGTCTTTATATTCACCCCTGGACGAGATTTTCTCACACATGTATTGTGTCTTGTGTAGACCACATGCCTTTGGATAGAGTCTTATAAAGACCTGATGTAGGCGAAGCCTAGTGAGCTAGACCGTCTAAGGTGTTTAAAAGAGTTGGGATGAGAAGATTTATGGCTGGTTCATTTTATAGTGATCCCCTCTGCCTAAGAAGGTTGGATTCCTTTGCAGCTTTTCACTGGTCCCTATATTTTCCCTTGTTGTGCTTTTTATATTGACTAGTTGGGAATAGATGTATGAATGCATTACTTTTCAGTTTGTATATATATTTTCACTACCTCATTGATGTGTATGTGGGTTCATGTGTACATTTATGATAGGATAAGGCCTCCCATGTTTGTGATAGCTTACACATAACTAGTCTCCAACCCCAGGCCAATAGGAGGTGGACTTGGGGAGTCACGGATAGAGCCCTATTAAGTATGGTCATGACAACTACGCACATATAGTGAACCCATTTTTTATTTGATGATCCCGTTGGTGGTGTTAATATTAAAATAAACTCGAACATATGGGCTTGGATTGATTTTATAACACAATTGAGGTATTTATTATTAAGGCCATCTTGGATTTTCAAGCCATATTTGGGAACAATTTGAATGTAGATCACTTTAATAATAAAAACTACTCACTATAAAAGATTTTTCCTGATTTCAATATTTAGTTACCTTAAATGGGATGATTTCATCACTTTTTTAGTATCTTGATGTTATATTCTTTCAATGGATCATTCCAAATTTGTATTCAAATTCTAGTCTTTAGGTGATGTAGGATTGCACTGGATTGTCCAGATAGTGTATAAAAACCATGATCTTTAGATGTGGTCTATTGCAATGATATTATATGGTTCCTTCTCTAATGGTACACATTATCCAATAAGTGATATGAAGTGTATAACACCATATTCACCACACCTTCTAATATACACATCAGGTTGAGAATCATTGATTATCTTACAAAGAAAATTTATGTATTTGAGGAATTCATGTCATAGAAAATCATACTTCATTATAACCTAAGGGAATTAAGATACTATAAAAGAGATCAATTTAACTTAGAGTAACATTTCATTCAATTCCTCTTTTAGACTATCATACACAACTTAATATAGATTCATAGTATTGAGGTGTCAAATATTGTACAATAGATTATGGTGAAATTTGGGCATAAATTACTCATTAATTATCTCCAAAATGTCTTCTTGAAGACTGGATATTGGACAGTACATTACTAATATATTATCCATGGACAATGTTTCTCACATGAACACAGTTTCCTCTTCTTATTTTTCATATATGAGGGATTCCTTGACTAGTTTTAACAAGAAAGTTCATTTCCTACTAACAATTTAAGAAGTGTGGCCTTATTTATTATTTCCTCAATTTCATTAGAGGATGTATGGTCTATTGGAGGCATGAATGATGATGATCACCCCCAAAGTACCCATTGATATGGGTCAAGCACTACCTATTAATGATGAGATTCTTGGTGTAGTTTGAGTTGATTTCAATTGGTCCTCTTAGTATAATGGAATCATTGGGATAACCTAGACATGGGAAGGACCTCCGTGTTGAGGAGATACATTACTATGAATAGGACCTTCATAATGAGTACCATAAAGAGGACCTATATGCTTATTTTTTAATTTTTTATCATGGTTATGACTTCTACTTTTTATTGATGCTCATTCTTAAAGATGATTTCAATAAAACATGCCCTGGAGAGGACCTATAATGTGATTAATCATTATCCCAAGGGGAGTAACTTCATAATTATTATTATATAATCAGTTAAAATGGGGAGGGCATTATTTATAGTGGGTATTAAATAAATGGTGATGACCTCCACAACTATACATAAAATCATCACATGGAGGACCTTTATAATGGGTACTCTGGGGAGTACCTTTAAGACATGTTACTCTTGTAAATAGAGTAGGGCCACCACAAGAATTATATACATATCAAATTTGAGAAGTTTAAATATATTATTAATTGACATTCATATGATATTTCAAGGCTTATATAATGTATCCATTCACTAAGACATTTTCCAGATTCTAGATTATAGGATTACCTTGACAAGACATTCTGGATCTTCATGGATGGGTGACTAGGGTCAAGACCACAATCATGATTGAATTAATATAGGATGGGGAATACATATTTTTAATAGAAACCCTCCTACATGAAATCCTACTCATTAAAAAAAATTACAATAAAATTATTTGAAAGATACTGGAACATATTGACATGCTTCTTGAGTATTTGAAGGAACTAAGATATATTCTCGCTTATAGTCATCATTCGCTATAGAAATGTGTTGATAGTATTCCTAGGAGATGAAAGTAAAATGTACCCACATAAGAATATCTTACACTAGGATATACTGATGGAAATAATATATGTGGTCAAGGATATAAGCTTGAAAATGATTTTTTCATTATATGCTATCGATCTACTTTGGTGGGGATAAAGATATGAGCTTATCCCTATGTGACTTCCATGATATTTTGGTGCACCCCTATATTAGTGGTAGGGATATGATCCTACCCTTGAGTGAATATCAGTATATATAGAAAACAACCTTCATGAATGAGTATATTATCCCACCATTGATCATTATTGATCAAAGTATAACATTTTACTAAGAATTTAATGGTGTTGACAACAGCTTCATGGAGTCCTGGAGTAGTGGAGGAAAAGATCATATTTTTGAAAAAAAAATTCAAACCATGGGGGTAGGGATCCTTGGGTACAATGAATAATGAGAGGAACATTTTCCCCATTGAAGAAAGGTAGTCTGTAACATAGTTACCTTCACACCAAGTGTGGTTTAGGCTAGCTCATCAAATGAGATACTTACATCTATGGATTATATAGACAGTGGTCCAAGGTGAAATAATCTTCCCATGAAGATAGTTGAAGATAAATGTGGAATTAGACTCAATATCGGTAAGGAAAAATATTTTTTCATAGAGAATTTCATGGCCATTATGAAAATAATTTATATTATCCGTAAAATAATCAACTTTCCTATAATAGTTACAGACAGAAATAATCACTAAGACCTTAGACTCAAGGAAAAATCCACACCCTTTCATGATCCCAATATTGTAAGATTCATCATAGTCGATTTTGAAAGCATTACTAGGGGGTCTCCAATAATTCCATTTACCTAACAGAATCAATGTTTTAGGATGATCTATTATTCTTCCATTAACGACCATCCTAAAGTTGGTGGACTTCTCACAATTCCTCAAAATAACACCCGGAACAGACTCTAAGAACATATAATGCATTAGAAAACTTAAACAATAACATTAATATTATTCCAACCTAGCCTTGTTCATTACATTCCAAATACACTAGAAACAATCTGCAAACAAGATGTACCATTACTTACTTTCCAAAACATTAAACTCCACCCTAATAATTCATGAATGAATAAATGAATCTCCAATGTGAACCCCATTTAATAATATCTCATCATAAGTTGGAACATCATGGTTCCAAATACGGAATATGACGAAGTTAAATTTAGGTTGTATAACATTGCACCAAATATGGTTTCACGCCCCAGTTTTAGGATTATCGTGGATGGAAAGGAGATTGTCCTTGGATGAGAAAGATATGGATGAATTAAAAGTGAACACAAGATTATATGGAACAGGAGAAATATAGATACTATTAAAAACAATAGGATAGTTCATATTGATCAAGGATAAAATTAATGATGGAAAAGATCTACCTTGTGAAAAAAAGTAATTTTGGGGGTAGGTAATCCCAAAAAACTGGGGATATCACCCCACCAAATTTTCAATATATAATATAATAGAATTAAACCCAAAAATAAACTGGGATTGTTGATAAATACTTTGTAAGTTCTCATAGATAATCTTATATAGTTTGGATACCTTTCCTTTTTGATCAAAAAAAACATCACCATATTCCCTAGTGATAAATATCCGCCATAAAGATCCACCTTCAAATGCTTCCCATGGAAATTTTGGATTGTAGGATTTTCATGGTTTTAGTGACATAGTTAAGGCATATACCTCTTGATTCCACTCGCTTGGTCATTCTATTCTAGGATTCCTAGTGGTAGGGACCCTCCATATAATCAACCCACACAAAGGAAGCAATGATTTGTAAAATGTTATGTAACACCATATTAGGGTCTTTGACAACTTAGAGAAAATGCATTATAATTGATGAAGGAACACTACTAATCAGTGTGATGCATCCTCATAAGGATAAAAAAATGGCTCTTCTAAATAATTATACACCTAATAATTTTAGCAACTAACCACTCCTAGTGTTGGATGTAACAAATTCCTAGATAATATCCTCCACAGATAATCCATTGAATGGATTTCTTATTAATCCCCCAAAAGTATTATTTTTTTAATCAGTGCTTGGAACATAATTTATAAATATAAATAATACTCTTATTATATATTATGCATTCAGTGTCCACCAAGTCATACTAATGGGTGTTTACTATCAATTCCAATATATGATGGAATTCTCAGTGGGGATGAGCAAGGATATGAATCTAATCTCCAGCCACCACCATGGTATGCTGATAGTTTTCATTGGTGAGAACTTAAATATATTCAAGATCCTAAACTTTTTTATCTACCAACCTTGGAAATACCTCCTTTATGGTTCTATAATTTGAGTCACTAGTTTTGGGGTCTCCTGGGAAACATCTTTAGTATGCTCCCATGAAGTAGGATTCATATTATTTTGGTAGTGGTGACTGATGACAAAATCTCTTTTAGTTAGCTATTTTATAAAAATGGGGATACAATTAATTTCCACCTACACCCCCTAAGATATGGTTGGTAGGTGTTTTCACACTTTGGGGATATGATCCCTAAGTAGTTTTATGTGGAAATAGGTTCCAAAAATATTATTTCAGCCCCTTTTTAGTGGGATTATAATAAACCAATATTTTATAAATAAATTAAATTTATCATTGAATTATTTCCTTATATGTAATGTAGTTATAAAAAATACATACACTATATTTATTTTTTATTTTGGACCATTACAAAATATAGAAATAATTTTTCTATCATGCTTCAAATATGACGAAGAATTAAAAACATTTTTAATATAGACATTACTCTATGACCATTTTTATTATTATATATTAATGTTTATAATAAAATCTAATTAACACAAAAGGAAGAAGTGATGGCCTCAAATAGTATTATTGTTCCCTATGAAGAAATTTTTTAATGATTCTTAGGGTTATAAAATCACTAGGAATTTTCCTTGACCAATCACATGTTGATTTTACACAACATAAAACCATGAGAGACAATTTATTCGATAAGTTCAAGCTTATAGATATCCCATATAAAACCATGTTTGCAGAACCATCCTATGAAAATACTACTATCACACACCTCCCTTTTAGGGCCTATTCTAATTTAATAAGGGGTTCTTCATCTAGAACCTTATAGTATGATTTTTTTTATTTTATTTTAAATAAAATAATTACAATATTGATCCCTTTTAATAATTACTATATATATTTACATTATAATATAATAAGTTTAATAAAAATAATATTTTGATATGAAGAATCTAAAATTGTATTTTTTTAGAAGTTAAAGTTTCAGTTAAAACCCTCATTTTCATAAATCCAAGAGTTTTTTTAAAAAAAATATTTTCATTAAATAATATTTTTAAATAATATTTATTTATATGTAAATGGTAATATAATTTAATGAAGTCCTGTGTAATTTTTATATGGGCCAGAATTCTTTTTTGTTGAGAAAAATTTTATTTTTTAATAAATAATAATTTTTATTTTAAAGTGGAAATTAATATATTTATAATTTTTTTTGATAAAATAAATATTATGCTGAAATTTTCTAAAAGTGATTTTTTCACAATTTTCTGATATAATTGAATTTTTGGGTAAATATCAATTATGATATATATTATGACATCATAATAAAAACAATGGTGTAATAAATACTATAAAATGGAACCATGATAAAAAAATATTTTTCACATTTATAAAAATTTAGTTTTGAAGTTATTTGGTTAATTTAACATACTGATAATGAATCCACCAAAACCCATTTTATATTTTATGGTTTTAAAAGAAATTATTTATTAATATGACAGACTTCCTCATCATGAATTGTATTATTTTATTGATTTTTGTTCTTATAATTACAAAATATTGGAAAACGGTCACCTTTTGATGAACCCGTTAGAAAAAACCATGGGAAGGTTTGTGGTTTTTATTATTTTATTAATTAGAGTCCAAAACCTATGTTTAGAAATTAATAAATAATTTTTATATCTATTCTATAAATACCCACCCAACCTACATTTCATCATCACTAAAAAACCATTTGAGAGGGAATTTTCTCCCCATATTCATCCCTAAATTCCACCCATTGTGTTCTTAAGAACTTAAGAAGATCCTCCTAAGATATTAGAAGTAGAAAGTCTAGTAAGTTATTCTCTTATTCTACCTATTTATTCAAGTACTTCAATTGTATTAAGAATTTTTATTTCAAATTTACCATGATTACATGTTCTTTTATACATCACTTTATTATCCTTATGAATCAAAATTTATTAAATTCAACCTTTCACTCTCATTAATCCCATACATGAACCTTGCAGTATGCTTGTTATGCTAGAAAAATTATTTTATGTAAAACTATTGCGGTTTTTAAACCCATCCCCATTTCCAATCATGGGTATTCACCTAGTTGTACCTATTATTCATTTATTGGGGATATAAATTTATATAACCAACACTCATGAATCATGAGATTAAAAGTTATGAAATAAACTCTTTTGTTGAATGACCTATGTGGCACAAAAATTCATCTACATGATATAAATATGATGGATGGTTGTAAAATTATATAGTATAAATATGAATTGGGTAATATTTTTATCTCATGTGATTCCATGTATGCTAGACTAGTAGTTATCCAATGAAGTCATGTTAAGATTTCCTATTGGTTAGAATTGAGATATGCTTATGATGTAATGTTTTATATTTTTTTCAACACTATTATAAATAATTGTTGTTTTCATCTTATATCATGATTTGAAATTCATGATTACGATTTTCTTATTTTTTTTATGTGACCATGTTATCCCCCATCACTCACATGTACATCTTTACTTCAAGATATTCTTTGATTATTACCTTACTAGGATTTATATCTAACCATTTTCATATGTGTATCCCCAGGTTACCCTGGAATATATTAGATGATCAATTGAATTTAAGGGCACATTATAGAATTTTTAAATAATTATGTTGTATCCCTATTTTAAGTATTTTTTCTTTATACCTAATTTCCCAATGAAACTAGGCCTCTCGATCTTATGGTATTGTATTATGTGTATTTTTTTATAATAAATTATGATATAAATTGTATAAAAGATATGAGATTTCATAAATGGTGTCCGAAGAAAGGTTTAGTTATTTTTTGTGGATTTGGATTAGAAATACATAGTGAAAGCCATTGGGATAATAGAAAACATAGAAACGCATCACTAAATATTAGTAATGATTTTTTTTGTTTTTTATCCAACCAAATATGAGATTTTATGGTTATGAGAAAGTATATGAAACTATGGAACATATTTTTCTAGGGGTAATAACTCTAAAAGGGATCATTGGGTATTAACTCAACCTATACCTAGTGCATGAAATAGAGTCCTAAGACTACACAACTGGCGAAACACACCAACAGATATTCTTTGGTTAATCATGTTCTTTTTTCAAATAATTAAGAGGGGAAAAAATAACTATGAAATATAATGCTTCGAAATAGACAATGGATAACTTTAATAGAAAATATAAATTCATAAGTAAAATAATACGTGTCATTTATAGGCTATCCCTTTAATGCTCATAGTTTACTTTTTAATTGTTTATTGTTATGAGATTTCCCATCCCTAAATCTATTTTGGATTATGTAAATTATTTGAACCAGAATCAAAAAGTGAAATGATGTTTTATCATCTATTCACAAACTTCAAATGTATTATGTGACTATAGTTCTTTACAGTCTTCCATATCATTCATGTTTATTAGAACTATTCAAACATCACCACCGAACATGGATGTAGAGTTATCTGTAAAAATAAAAAATGAGCCAATTATTACATCACAAGCATAAAACATCTACATTATCAATATTTATAGGATGAATTCCATAGAAAAACATATGATACACTATTTTATAGAATTCGATGCAAATTTTGGGTATGGATAGGCATTCCCTATATAGATCCAACATTAATTTCCATTAAAAGGAAATCATCCTCAGTATCATCAATCTACCTAAAATTATATAAAAGAGTAATCATGAGGATGAATATAATTTGAATTCGTCATCTTAAGCATTGATATTATTACCATATGTGCAATAATATCTAGATAAAATTATTGAGACTTAATAAATGATAATACTATAGGAAATTACCATTGTAAGAGTAATGCAGATATGTTCCCCAAATAATTTATTAGTATTACACTTAATGGAGATGTTGAGTTCTCAATAGAACTTATAAATATATATTTTCCAATATCCCAGACTTTATATAGGGATAATTAACATGGGGAGCACCAGTCATTTTTTCAATAGTGAGGAAGTTTCAATGAGTCTATTTATTGATTATAGAGAACTCAACAAGATCACAATAAATAACAAGTTTCTTATTCTACATATTATTGACTTATGTGATCATCTAGGTGTATTCCAATACTTAAATATGGTGTAACTTCTATTAGGATATTATCATGTAATGGTGAATGAAAAGGGTATCCAATCACTACTTTTCATACAAGTTACATAAACTATGAGTTCATTGTGATGTTATTCAGACCCACAAATTCTCCATCAATCATTATGGATTTAATTAATTGATCCATTAAGGATTAACTAGAAAATTTTTTGAAGTTTTCCTCAATGTTATTTTTATCTAATCAAAAAGTTATGAAGAACATGAGGAAAATTTGAATGTTGTACTAAAGGCCTTGTGAATGTAAATTTTTTATGTCATGTATAGTAAATTCTTTTTTTGGACAGAGTATATAATATTATTGGGAAATTTTACCACCATTAAAGAGATATCTCTGGATCCTTCATAGACAGAGGTAATTGATGTATGGACCAGACCAAAATTTGTGATATAGATCTATTGTTTCTTTATATTAACTAGGTACAATCATTTACCCAAAAACCTAGTTACATGGAAAGAACATAAGTTTGATTGGGTTGATTAAAGTGAGGAGAGATTTGATGAGTTAAAGGAAAGGCTAATAACAAAACATGTGATCCCATTACCCACTTCTATAGAAGGGATTGTGAAATAAAATAATGTTTCCAACAAAAATATTGGGTTTTTTAATCATAAAAAATGAAAAGTTCTAGTCAATGCCACCTTTAAATAAAATATCCATGAACAAAACTACCCAATGCATCATCTAGATTTGTCTATAGAGATCATCACATTGAACATTTATAAGATTTTTCTCTAGGAGGAGATGTGTGACATATATAATGATCATAAATGTCTCCCTTATATATTCAAAAAAAGGACCCCAATATGAACCAAAAAGGTCGTTAGTTCTGATCAAGGATTTTAACTCTTCAATCCATTACCCTCGTGGTTAGATAAATAATGTGGCACATGCTCTGTAAAGAAAGGTTTTGGAAAAATTAACCATGATGATGATTAAATATGATCTGATATTCTTAGAGATGAAAATAATGGACTTGGTAATCATAAAAGGAATGGAATCTGACCTGACTCAAATAAATAAACAACCATTCATTCTTGAGGGTTCATGGAGGCCTAAAAATACATTTAGAAGCTACAATGAATGGTAGAAATTTTTTTAGATTTAAAATTTTCTAAAAATGGAGTTGTAAGGTTTTTATTCTAGATATGTGAACCATAAAAACTAGAAATTATGTGGGTACTTCTTGATGACTTAGATATCTCATCTTTCTTTATTAATATTTGAAGTACTAAGATATATAGAGATATCAAGGAAAAAAAGTAGGTTGATAACATGAAAGGGGATATTGCATAATTTGTTTCATGATTATTGGTATTCCAAATAGTCAATGTTGAATAGAAAATGTATAATAGTATGAGGAAACCATTTCCTATACCAGTATGTAAATTGGAAAAAATAATGGTTCATTTTATTCATAGGACTCCCCAAGACATCAAGAATTCATAATTTCATATGGGTTGTATTCTATTTCATTAAAAAGTTATCTCATTTAATTACTACCAAATATGTGGTGAGATTTTTGGAGTACCACTCTCCATTGAATTTAATCAGGACCTAAGGTTTACCTCATTGTTAAAGAGAAGCATTCCAAAAGAATTGGATATAGATACGAGTTTTGGTAATTCATATCACCCTCAAATAGATGGTTAGTTAGAGATAACTATTTAAACTATTAGAAATATGCTGAGATCATGTTCAATGGATTACCAAGGATATTGGTATCAACACTTTCCTCTAGTGGAGTTATCATATAAAAAGAGTTTCAATTATGTTATTCGGATGGATGGTTATGTGTCTCTATATGGGAAGTGGTTTTAGACTCTATCATGCTGGGATGAATCTTGAGAGCTGAAGATGATGGGGAAATATTTTATTCAAGAGGCAATAAATAATGTTTAAACCTTATAGTTCCATATAGAATCTACACAATGTGGATAGAAAATCAACATAATCAATCATCTATTAGACTTAGAGCTCTATCTCAAAGATAGGGCACTCATTTTTATATCATTGTGGATGAAATAGATGAGGTTTAGGAAGAACATAAATATTTGACCGAGATACATCACCCCCTTTGAGATTCTTGATCATATTAGATCTATGCCTGATAAACTATCAATCCCACCTAAACAATCTAAATTACATAATTCGTTCCATGTATCTCTATAGGAAGTATATACCTTACTCTTAGAATGTAATAAATCTAAAGGTTGTACCTTCAGATAATGATATTTCATATGAGGAGTAGTCGGTGAAGATACTAGATCATAGAGATAAAGTTATAAATAATAAGACAACACACATGTTCAAAGTACTTTTGAGGAACCACAAGTTTGATGAGGCATCCTAGGAACTATAAGATTTGATGAAATAAATGTACCTTAATCTATTTTAGAGTGTGGAATAAAATTTTGAGGGTGAAATTTCTGAAGGGTGGAAGAATGTAATGACCAAAACTTTTTTGAATTAAATTCCATTCAGAATGAATAAATGTATTACTATGTAATATAGTAATTGAAAACCCAAGGACTGTATTTAATTTTTTATTTTAAACCATTATAATATGGACATAATTATTATATTAGGATTATAAGATATTTAATTATCATAAATATTGTTAATAAAAAAAATAGTGATCGTTAAGAATAGTATATATTAATGGTTATAATAAAATCTAATTCCCGCAATACGTAGAAGTGATGACAGAAACCCATTGAATTGTACCTTATAAAACACATTTGTTGAACATTTTGAGAGATTTGAAATCACGCTGAATTTCTATTTCCCAAGCCCTAGTCCAGATTCAACAATTAAAACTCTAGCGAATCCATTTACATGACAAGTTTAATCATAAAGAGATCACCACCAAAACTATGTTCACTAAAGCACCCCAAGAGAATACTACTATCAAACGCCTTACACTTAGGGTGTACGTTGAGGTAATACATGGTAATATATCTACAACATAGTAGTATGAATTTAAATATATTATTTTTTTTTAGAAAATTAATATATTGAACACTTATTATTGATACTATCTTTATATACATGATTATATAACGATTTTGATAAAATTTAGATTTTGAAATGAAGAGACCAAAAATATATTTTTGAGAAATATATATTTTCAATTAAAACACAATTTCATTTAAATCCATGAGATTTGAAATAATTTATCTTCAAGAAATATTCTTATTTAATAATAAGTTAACATAATTTAATGAGGACCCATGTAATTATTTATATGGTTTAGATTGTTTTTACGTTATAAAAATATGTTTTTTAATAAATTGAGTGATTTTAAAAGTTTAAATTAATCTACCTATGAAATTATTTTTTTAATATAAATATTAATTTTTAAATCATAATGTTTAAATTAACCAGTGATAAAATTTTCATTATTTCATGAGACAACTGATATTTTGGGTAAAAATAAACACATTGTAAATATACGATTTGTATTATGGCAGCCTAATATCCTAAAAGTTTTGTAATAAATAATAAAAAAGGAATCAATGTCCAAGAAAAGGTTTTCGAATAAAAAAATGTGATTTAGAAGTCATTTTATGTAATGACCCTGACTCCAGTAGCTTGAAGCCAGTGTGTACTTCATTACATTACCATAAATATAATAAGTTAAATCCAGAAGGATGGAACAATTTAGTAGATTTTTATTACCCGATATAGACAAGATACCAATTTTACTATTTCATTAGAAAATAAAATATAATTCATAAAAAAATAAAATTAATTGCATCCTTGAAAACTCATTAAAATATTTTAACTTCATATCGTGGGGAGGAGAACTAAAAATGGTGAGCTCAAATGCTTAGTAAGGGTTGGGTATAGTGGAAGATATCATGAATCAATAATAACATTAATCCTGGAAAGGTAAATAATTGAACACACATTCCATTAAAATAACTTGGTTATCCTAGTAAAATAAGGCACAATCAATATGGAAAAGTAAATAAGTGAACATACATGCCATTTCATCAAAAACCTGGGAATTAAATTCCTCCAAATATAATATCATTATGAAAGTATAATGTATAATAATAACCAAATTATTAATTAAGGAAATGCATGCTTATTTATCTTCATGTCTCAGTAACATCGTACCTCTACCATCAAGATCATTCATAAGATAATTTATAACCATAGGTAGAAACCCATTTAATTTGGCAAACTTATTTTTCTAATTATACCTACCGATGCATCAAGGGGATATATAATTTTACTAATGAACCATAACTATAGGGATAAATAATTCATAATATATCAAATTTTAAATTTAATTAGTCATTCAATATGCTTTATAAGCAAATATCCATATTGTGTAAGGATATAGATTCATAAATATTTCCCTAGTTAATCAAATAACATTCGAAATAAACACCATATTTATAAATGGTATACAATATAGTAAATAAACATATCCATAATAAGAGAATATAGATATTTAATAGAAATTAAATTTATAACCAAAAATGATAAAAATATAGTCATTATTTAAAGAGAAAGTTAATTATCACAAATGAAAGTGAGATTGTACAATAACTTTTACCAGTGGCTAATTTTCATGTCCAATACCCTTGGATGAAATAATTAAAATTCAAAATTGAAATACCATGAATTTTGAGGGATTTATAATATTAAAATGATGAATGAGTATTATATACACCATATAAAATAAATTAGCTGCATAACATTACAATATGACTTATAAAAGAGAAATTGAGACAATGTTCATTAAAATTATCATACCATTGAAGTAGGGATTCATCAATGAATTTATTTTCAATAATAAATATAAATCCCCATAAGACAAGTGGAAGTAAAATATAAAATAATAAAATATTATTTCACACATAATCATATCAATGCATAATCTATTAAGTAGAAGTTTACCGTAATGAATTTAAATTGGGTTAAGAAATCCCATACCCTGAGTATGACTCATCACATAATTTCCTTATCTTTTTAAATAGTAATATTGTGGAAATTATTTACTCTATTAAGAATCTTTTTTTAAGATTATTATTGTGTTCATTTCACTTATTAACATGGTATTTCTTGATCAATTAATTTTACATTAGGGGTTTCGATGATATTTAACTTATGTGTCAAAAATGACTTTAGAAGGTAAATATTTCTCTAAGAGATCAAAATTTGTACATATAAAGAATAATAGTCATAAAATAATTATCATATTTATAAATATTTTATAATTATAATATATATCATGAAATATGGGTTTGATAAATGATGTATGTGATTATCATCGAGACGGTAGGGCGTACGTGCACAAGAGTTACATTTCCATTTTTCAAGGATCAATATAGAAAAGAGGTAAGTAATATTTTTTAATAAAAATATATCATAATATCATAAATTCTAGATAATTACCTTTAATATACTTATATATATAATCCATATGGTGTGGTTATGAAAATATAATTACACCACTTCGTGAAGGTGGTATTCCTCACGTACACGAATGATGTTATCATCACTCAATGAGTGAAAAAGTAAAAAAATAATATGAAATAATTTAGATTAAAAATTATAAATATGACATTAATATAATCATAATGTCATTTATATCACATATAATCATTAAATTTATACTTCTCATCTTCAATGTCAAGCATTAGTGAAACATGAATCATATTGCTTCCCGAGGTGGTAGTCCACTGTACACAAAAGCGACGTTATTGTATTGCATACAAAATAGAAGGTAAAAGGATTATATTATATAATGAATATATAAGTATTGTTATGTTATAAATATCATATATATTTTTTATATCCATAATCATACACAACCATGAGAGGTGGTAATGGAGAAATGAAAGATATCTGTTCATGAGGAAGTTGTTCATCGTACACCCGAATGATGAATTCATAACCCATTTTATGAAAGTGGGGATAAATGTAGTAAATCACATTAAAAATAAAAATTCATTGTAAATTTAATATAATGAGGTTATTATAGCACCATGGTTTAATAAATATTTAATTTGGTGGAGTAATAAATTTAATAAAAATACTCATTGAATAACATTTCCTTTTTTTGGGGTATCCTCCTTAGGTTTGCACCAAAATCCTTTTAATGATAGATTTTTGACCAAAATAAGTATCATATGATTATCGATGGTACATTTGGAATTTATTTTTCTTATTATTTTATGAAACAAAAGTGTTCTCCTGTGTGATGAATTAAAGATAGGCGGTGGTCTAATATAAGTGAGGCCAGTGTAACACTTGTAATATTTGG
The DNA here is from genome assembly GCA_963277665.1 of Viscum album. Taxonomy (NCBI): domain Eukaryota; kingdom Viridiplantae; phylum Streptophyta; class Magnoliopsida; order Santalales; family Viscaceae; genus Viscum; species Viscum album. The sequence continues at coordinate 786,335,098 of OY728157.1, forward strand.
AAAGAAAAAGATGTACCATAGTTTTCACATATGACAAGGGTTCGAAGTGATGTATTATCAAGGATTAGAAATTGTATGTTCTACATATTGAAATAAAATATATTTTATATAAGTTTTTTGGTAATTTTAAACCTTATCCTTTTATTTTAACCCCTACCAAACCTATCTTTACCATAACCAAAATATTTAATTTTTAAAATTTTATCTATTAATTTTTTTCAAAAATTAAGTTGAAATTATTATATAGTATAAATTATTTTGATTCCAAATTTTTAATCCATTTTTCAAAATTAAATTCAGCGAAGTGCAAATTTTTAATTTAAAAATTATCCTGCAGGCATGATGAGAAAGTATGTTTTTAAAGAGGAAATGTTCCGAATATTACAATGATTCTATAATAAATTTCGATATAAAAATAATTCAAATGACATATATTGGATTAATATATATACTATTAAACTAATTTTATATTAAAAAAATATAAAATATAATTTAAATTTATAAATAATTAAAAGGAAAAGGCAGTTTTCAATTAAAATTTAAATTTTTTACTATTCATTGAAAAATAAAAAATCTCATAAAAATCCCAAATATTCCCTCAAATATAATGTTAATATTGTAAATTTAATGACATTATTCATTATTTAAAATAAATTTATAAATTTGGATCAAATTAATTTTATATTATGGTTGTGAAGCGAGACTAAAACAGTCATTTAGAAAAAATAGAGTTTTTTTAGAAAATATTTATTTTCAATGAAATCATTATTATTATTATTTCTAATAAATGGATAAATAATAAATGTTTTTTTTAAAATATATATTAATCTATTTGGTTCAATTCATAACTTCAAATTTAAAGGCTATGTTATAATGTTCATGTTAAAATAATATATTAATGGAGTATCATGTTTCTTTTAAACTCGATGTTATGTGCATAACATGCCATCAATGAATTTAAATTTATTTGAAACGAAATAAATTTTAATGTATTTGGGTGCACATTCTTCCATATTAAATTTTTTTTATCCTTTAGATTTCATGATTATTACATTCTAAAAAGATATGATTAGGTTTTCTTCATAACATCATCTGGTTCCCATGTTGCTTGTTCCATTTTTTGATTTCTTACTCAATAAATTCTCTATAGTTTAAAAAATATGGATGGGTTATTAGAATTCAGATAGACCAGGTTCCAATTCTATTTTATCAATGGTTAGCACATGTATTGGGTTTGGCATGCACATCCAGAACAATGATATATACAACATGTCATGTACTTTTATTATATTTGGAATTTCTATAATTTCAAAGTTTCTGGTGTACCTTGGTTTTAGTTTCCCTTTCATAAAAAACCTTATGACACTTTTCAAAGGAAATTATTTTTTGAAAACATGATCTATCACTTGTAATTATAAATCTTTACTTGAATGATCAGTATAACTCCTTTTCTTACTTTTAAATGATTTATTGAGTGCCTAAATAGAATTTACCTTTTTTTATTCTTCTTCAACATGTTATGGTCCTATGAGTTTCCATTCAACAAATTCATCCCAATAAGTTGGAGTACGATTTACCTTTCCATATAATACTTTATACGAAACCATTTGAATACTTGAAAGAAAATAATTACTATAGAAAAAATCTACCAATGTCCATATACCTTTAATGTGAATTTATCATGACTTAAACATGTCTTCCATTGTTTTAATAGTCCTTTCAAATTGTCCATCAGTTTGAGGATGGTTTGTGATTCTCAAATGAACCTCAGTAACAAGATCCTTCTACAGACCATTCCTAAATTTCAATGTAAAACAAGGATCTTGATCAGACAGAATTAAAAGAGGTATTCCCTGAAGTCCTATAAAATAATTATTATTGATCCACACAAGGCTCTAAATAGTAAAATCTTCTCTTTTATTGTGTAAATGTGTATATTTGGTTAGGTTATCAATGATAACTCATATTGAATCCTTCTTTCTATGAGTATTTGGTAGTCCATTGAAATTTCCATTGTAATTTCATCACATTTCTAAATAGGAATAGGAATCAGATACATGAATCATATAGGGTGATACCTCAAAACATTATCTTGTTGAATAACCAAACATATGGACATAGAATCAACAATTTCTCAATTCATGTTATCCCACAATAAATTTTCCCTCAAATCATTATACATAATCTTGCTACCATGTTGTATAGAGAAATTTGATCTATGAGAATCATCTAAATATTCCCATTTTATCTCAAATATAAATGCAACACATAATCTATTTCCAAATATCAAAACACCATCTTCGCAATTGTAGTCTGATAATTTCCCACCATCTAAAGAATTAATTTTCATCTAAATTTTATCATCATGGGATTGAGAATTTTTTATATTATCTAATAAAAATAGTTTCAAAATAAATTAAAATTAATTGATGTCTCCCTTTTATTAATAATTCCCATATCCGTATTTACTAAATCCATTAATATAGGATCCCTCTCAATCCTTATTTGGATCATAATTCCACGATCATTCTTACGTAATGCATCTACTATATTATTTTATTTTTATGGGTGTTATTTTATTGATAAATCATAATTATTGAGTATATTGAACCATCACATTTGTCTCATATTGAGATATATCCATGAAAAGGTATATTTTAAGATTTTATGATTCATTTATATCTCATATCTTTCATTATAGAGATAATTTCTCTATACCCAGCAAGTCCAGTCAGAAACTATGCTCCCGACCATTTATTAAAAAAAAAATACAGAGAAGACAGACGGGGTCAAACAAAGGGACTCACCCTCATCCGTCAAGAACAAAATTACAAATCATCGTAAGACATGTCATTCTCATAATCAGAGCCATCAGTAGTGTCCCATTCAGATTGAGAGTTACCCTGATTTGAAATCATAAGAAGATCAGTATTGAGCATGGCTGATGGCTTAGATGATTGAGTAGACACAGTGCGAGGCCTGTTAGAATAGTCCTTCCTCGGCCTTCTCTTCAAAGGAGCAGGAGTGAAAACATTCCCCTTCCCTTTTTCAGAAAAGAGTGCATCTTTGAAAGAGGTAGGACCACAACAGTCTGCAGACATCCCGTCCACCTCATAGATGCCACCCCACTTCTTATATATCTTACAGGAGTTGAAAAGATTTTGGATTTCATGATGACAATCAACATGTTTAGGAGCTCCAGTGTGATCCAATTGAGGTGTCGAGTCAACAGTCCCCTCACATAACACTCCTGCAGCAGGACTATCATACATACCTTGATTTGGAGGTTCAGAATGAGTAGGAGACCCATGAATAAAGATGCTGGTGTTTTTTCCATTAACATCAAATCCAGTGGGGGCAGCATGACCATTATTGGAAAAATGAGAATTTTTCAGAGCATTAGAGGGACCACTATTAGCTCTCATTGGGGGATTATCCACCATAAGGCCTTTGCCTTTCAAATCAGACACATGAGGGATGGATTTTTCAACATCAAAAATATCATCCTTAGTAGAAGATGTTTTTTTGGCATCGCCATCATGAACATGAGGCTTTGACTGAGCCACATGACTTCTATCAGGATTCCGTCTACAAGGAGTATCTGGATGACCCTTCATCCCACATCTCCCACAGGAGATCTACCGCCGACATAATTCCAAAGACTATCCAATAGCCATGCATTCAGTACAAAAGAGGGGTTTCCTTTCATATTCAACATCAATATATATTAATAGTGGGAGTGAAGAGAGTTACCTTATCAATCAAGGTAGTACTCAGATCAACCTCCACCAGTATTCGAGAAAAATGTCCAAACCGAACCACCTCTGTTTCCTTGTCAAGGCGAATAGGAGTCCCAAGTGCCATGCCCATATCATGCAAAAATTTTGGATGCCAGAGTACCCAATTAAGTCCATGCAATCAGATCAAAACCTGAGAAAAAGAATTTCTTGCACCTGATACATTGAAATCCAAAGACCATTCATGAAGGTGAAGCCATCCCGGTTTCAGAGATAGAGACCCGATACTCCACGCATGTATTTTGAAGGTATTAGGTGAAAAAATGCAATGAATGAATCCATGGCCAAGAGACACAGACTTACACTTAGAGAAGCCCCACAAAAACGATATTCGTTTGACCAAATGATCAATCACCCAAGACTTCTCACCCTTCGGTAGAAAAAGATGCGCAATCAAGGAATTCTTCCCAATTGTAATCCTCTCCGCAAACACATCAGGATTCACCTCAACATGAGTTGATGACTCGTTTTGGAGGATCCGACTAGAACATGAGTCAATGAGCAATGCAAATGGGGGTACCGATGCAGAAGAGTCTGTATCAACTCTACCAGTCAGATCTTTAACATTAACTCTACTATTCAGGACCTTCGAAGGATCTTTAGGTTTCATCAGCCGTGGATCAGAAATCGTGAAATCAGAGGGCACATTGGACTGCAACATCACCCTCTCCATCGTAGAAGGAAATAGAACCCTATACCTCTGCAAATCTACATCCATACGAGGAACACCGGGGATTTGAGCATCCAAATCAGAGGAACCGCGACCCATCAAATCCCTCAACACAAGCAGCGGATCCAGCTTTTGCGCACCACCATCAATCTGATCCCGAGCCGAACGATCCAAAATAGCAGACCGGGATTTGAAGCCATTACGATCATCAGATGTGGACGAAACCTTCGGAATGCGAGGTGAATTAGAAGCGAGAACCCGCACACATCCTCCATCCCGACGAACTGAGGCTCGAACTTCACGATTCACAGCAGGAATCGATGTTTTCGCCACAGCATCTAGACGCACGATGGGTAGATCCACCGGAAGAGCTCCGCTACGAAGATGCAGCATGCCTTTATTCTAGGCTGAGCCCAGTTCTCTATCCACAAGCACAAAATGAAAATAGTGCGGGATAGTCATCGAAAACCCTAGGAGAAAGGCGCCTGATCACCATCGCCGTCGAGCGCCCGTGCTCCCTGTAACCCCTGCGCCATCCTATCATTACTCTATATCTTCAAGGAAAACATTACAACTACCAATTAAAGATAATGGTTTAGATATTTCTATTCACGAGTCTTCAATTTCTTTGACTATTATGTAATAACATTATAATTTTTCATTAGGACACGATGATGACCCTTCTTCGACGTGTTACTACAAATCTCAAACCCATCATTTCCAGATGGTAGAGTTAAAATTAGGGCATCAAATGATCTTCTCATTAGTTTATCAAAAAATTTATCACATTCCTTTATCTAAACCAACATAACCCTTTAATGTTTAAATTTTTTTAATGAGTTAACTAATCAGAAAAAACCATGAATGATATTCCAATAGTAACCTTCCAAATCAATGAAACTATATATGTTAGTTATGTTCAATCGTGGAGGCCATTATCTTAATACCATTGTCTTCATATAATCAAATGAGTTCCAATCAATGGAGACAATATTTCTAGGAAAATAATATTTTTTAAGAAATAAATCACACTTAATAAATTTCCCATATAAATCATTCCTTCTATGAGTCTCAAGAATGATCATTACGTTATTCTCAGGGTCCACGTATATTTTAGAAAACACCAAAATATCATCAATGAATACTAAAATAAAATCATCATGATATTCCTTGAATTATCTCATTATTATATCTTTAAGAACATAGGGTGAATTAGTTAGTCCAAATGTAATTACTTTTAACATGTAATTTACATACCTCATTTGAAGATTCATCTTTGAAATTTCATCCTTATTTATTCTCAATTGATGGTAACAAGAATGAAGGTAAATATTTGAAAAATATTTCGCTATATGAAGTTGATCGAATATTTTATTAATGTGAGGGAGAGGATACCTTTTCATTATCATAATAACATTGATTTTTTATAATAAATGCATAGACTCATGGAACCATCTTTCTTCTTAACAATGAGAATAAGGGGATCCCCCTATAAAAACACTAGGGTAAATAAATTCCATATCACCCAACTCCGCATGTTATTTCTTCACCTCTACATGGTTTACATTGGCCATTATATAGGAAGTATTTGATATTGGTCTGGAATCTGGGGTTAAATCAATGGAAAACCCAACATCACACTTTAGGGGATGTCTAAAGAATTCCTTTATAAATACATCAATGTATTACTATATAATAGGTACATCATAAATTTGAATATTACATTATAAATTTAGAGATTTTGTGTCATCATATTCCCCAAGAACCTCATTTAGTATAGATTTTGGGGGTGGATATTTATATGACTCAAATGATTAAGTCTCTTATCTAATGATACATAATTATGTGTCTTCCCCATAAATCATAAGGTCCTTCTTCTTTTAATTTTTTTTTGGAATCATGTTTTGCTAGATAGTACATACCATGATTATATCAAATTATAACATAGGTATGATAATAAGTTCAGTAAATAAATCACAGTAATGTGTTATAATGGAGACTATCTAACATATTCACATTGTAGTGATACATCCCTTATGAGTTTTTACTGATAACTATATTTTTATGTTAAAATGGAAATGATTAATTTTCATGGAAACCAGTGTAGATATAAAATAGTGTGAGGATTTATAATCAAATAAATCATTATTTTGAAGATAGGATTACGGAAACTTCCACCACATCATTAAGAACTTCTACATCTTATTTAGTAATCGTGTAAGATTGGACTTATCCAATTATCCCCTACTGTGGTAGATTCCCTTAATGCTAGGGAAATATGTTTGAATAATTCCCCATTTAATTACAACTGAAGCACTGGAAATCATTTATTTTTTTTCTTACCCTTTCATTCATGAGTTAGAAGGCCCATATAACCACCCTTATATATGAGTCACATCCCCGTTAGGCATTTATCAAGATGATTCTTTTAACATTTCTCACATTGAGAATATTTCTAAATTCCCTTCACATTCTTCACCACATTATCATATTCATATTGTTCAAATGACCAATTATTCTCTTTATTTCACTTGAATTTGTAAGATCTGGATACTTTTGTGTCTTCTTTAATGGTATATAAATGTATTTCATCATATGATGAAAATTTTTGAGAGACCTGCAGCCTTCGAAGACTTGGATTATCTGTTAAATGAAATGGTCAATCATTTACTCTATATTACATATAATTCCTATAATTCCATGACAACCTTGTAAATGTATCTCCACACTCTACGATACTTTATTATTCATTTCTCTTTAGGCTAAGGAAATTTATCTTCATTTCAATTTATTTTTCATGAGGGAAATATGTTTAGAATAATGCCTCCTTAAATGATATTCATTCCATGAGTTCTATTGCATATTCCTCCCTAGAATTCTGTATTGAACCCCACTATTGATCAAAATCACCTTTAACAAAATACACTTCATGTGTATCCTTTTACTTTTCAAAGCAACTAAAATCCATAAATATATTTTCTAGAGACTTAATCCCTTACTCAACTTCTATTATATTTGAAATCCTAATAAATGATGGGATTCTATCAGAAAGATAAATCCAATATAAGAGAATCTCATATTCAAATAGGTATCTCTCTCAGTGAAAGGTTATTTTTCATTACATGAGTAATCTTCCTATATATATACGTAATTATTTAAGTTCCAATACTAGTTATATTGGATTCCTAAGTATGGAAACATATACATTTTCCATGAGTATCGATACCCTTCTTCCTTCCATGCACAATTTCTAAATATTGGAATAAACATGATTATCCCAAACTATTATGCATTTTAAATCATAATATAGAATTATAAATATGGAATAACACTTAATATTAATTAAAATGTATATATTTTAGATCTCAGAATGAAAACCTGGTTTCTTCGAAGATATCCTTATTTTAAAATCCTTCTTAATGGTTTGTAATGAAAAAATGAATTATCATAAGCATATGCTTTGAAAGATTCAAACCAGGTGTGTAGTAAGGCCCCTTTTTGTTCAGTAGTTCATGAAAAAGTCAATTATAATGCATCTTTTTTTGAGTTATTACCCCTTGATACCTCTATTCCAAAACCACATCCACTTTTAGTATACATAAAATGTTGTATTTCTTGGAAAAACTAAAAAATATCTCCCTTACAAAACCATTAGTATTTTGTTTTATACCTAAAATTTGAATACTACAAATGGTTTATGTTACATAATCTGTTTTTTAATTAATCTAGTTATTAAGGATTCTAGTAATATTTCATAGATTCCAACAGTAATGACCCTGACACCAGTAACCTAGAGTCAGTGTCTTCTTTTGGAATAGATACCGTGGGTAAATTCTAGGTGGATCAATCAGTTTTGTAGTTTTGGATAACTAGATACATACATGATACCCACTTTACACTAGTAAAAGAAAATAAAATATAATACATAACAAATACAAATGATATGAGTCCTTGGAAACCCATTCAAATTTTTCTTCCTAAAATCCCAAGGAATGGAAACAAAATAACGGTGAGATCAAATAATTAATAAGGGTTATATGAATTAGAACAAATATTGAATAATTAATAATAATAAACTTGTAAAGGTAAATAACTGAACACACATTCCATTTAAATAACATGACTATCATGATAAGATAAGACATAATTAATATGGATGGGTAAATAATTGAAAACACATTCCAATTAATAAATAATCTATGAATGAAATGAATCCAAACATTATATCATTTTGAAAATAGTGTGGATAATAAAAAAATTCATAATGTATTAAATTCATAATTATTAAACATTATGTCTCTATCACATGATACGTCCACTATCAAAACAATTCACAATACGGTTTAAAACTACTCGTAGAAATCCATTTAATTTGGCCTACTACTTTTTCTCATTAGATCGACCAATGTATCCAAGGAATATATAATTTCTATCTCCACTAATAACTATAGGTCGAAATAAATCTTTAAATATCAAATGATTCATTTAATTCAGGAATCAATATGATTTACAATCAAATATCTTCATTGAGTAAGGAATACCAATTTATCAATATTTCCCTAGTTAATTTAATAACATTCAGAATAAACACCATATGTAATAATGGTATAAGTTTTAGAAAATAATCATATCAATCATACAATAATATGGGTATTCAAGAAAAATTAATTTCTAATTAAAAATGATAACCTGAAATTGGTTGTCTCAATAGAAGGTTAATAATTCCAAAATCAAGTGAGATTGTGCAATAACTTTGACCACTTGGTAATTTCCAAGTCAAATCCCCTTGGATGAAATAATTCAAATTGAAACATAAAATATCATTAATTTAGAATGATATATAATATTACATGAAAAATGGCTACTATACACACCATATAAAATAACATATGTGCATAACATTACAATAACCTCGATGAAGGGAAATTAAGATAATGTCCCATAAAAATATTATTTCAATGAAGTAGGGATTCATCAATGAATTTATTATGTGTAAAAAAGGTAAATCCACATAAAAAAGTTAAAATAAAATATAAAATAATAAAATTTAATTACATATTTATTCATAGCTTTGCATAAACAATGAAGTAGAAGTTCAACCCAATTAATGGAAATTGTGTTAAGAAATCTCTTACCTTGAGTCCAACTCATCACATACATTCTTTATCTTATTGAATAATAAAATTACGTGAATCGTTTAATTTATTAATAATTTTTTTAAGTTTATTATTACTTTTATTTAACTTATTAACATGTTATTACTAAATCAACTAATTTTACATATGGTGCTTCAATGTTATTTGACTTATGTATCAAAAATGACTTCATAATGTTAATATTTATCTAAGAGTTTATTATTTTAAAATATCTAAAATAATAATAATGAAAAAATTATCATATTTATATATCTTTTATCAGTTTAATAACAGTCACAAAATATGATTTTGAGAAATGAAGTACATTATAATCATGGAGATGATAGGTCGTACATAAGCACGAGTCATGTTTCTATTTTCAAAAGTCATTATGGAAAGAAGGTAAGTAATATTTTATCTTCAAATAATAAGAATTTTATAAAAAATACCATATAATATATTTTAGTATAATTATATATATATATATATATATCATGCATTTGGGTTGGTTATAAAAATAGATACACAAAACTTCATGAAGTCGGTAGTCCGCACGTACAAGAAAAATGTTATCATCTTTCAGCCAGTGAAAAGGTATGAAATAAAATGATATATTATATTTTCAGAATGATAAAAATGTCATGAATATAAAAAATTTCATTTATATCACATATAATAATTAATTTTATCTTTATCATCTTCCTTGTAAAGAGTTTCTGAAAGACGAATCACATCACTTCATGATGCAGAATTCTGTCGTACACAGAAGCGATGTTATTGTATACCTTATGGAATAGAAGGTAAATTTTTTAATATTATATAATTACTCCCAATGTATAATTATTTTATAAATATCATATTTATACTTTATATCTATCATCACACCCAATAGGGAGAGAACAAATGATATAGGTTCACAAAACGGTAGTCCACCATACACACAAAGGATGAATTCATAACCATTAGATGGAAGTGGGGATAATTGTAGGTCATTATATTAATGAAAAAAATATAATTATATTTAATATTATAAGGATATTTATCAAAATGGTTTAATAATAATTTAATGATGCGGAGGAAGAAATAAAAAACACTTGTTGAAGAAGATGACTTATTTTTCGGGTACCCTCCTTAGGTTTTCAAAAAAGCCTTCCTAAATGGGATTTATGAATAAAATAATTTTTATATGTTGATAAGATTAATTTTATTATTTACTATGGGAATTTATTTTTTTTATGAAAATCGGTTTTTAGGTGTGAATAAGTGATTAGAGGGGTGGACTTTTATAAGTGATGTGAGTAGCACACTTGTTTGTTTTGAAAAGAAAAAGGTGTACCCACATTTTTCACGTGCCAAAGGGCCAAAAATAGAGTATTATAGATAAATATATATTATATGGTCTCAATATATCAATAAAAAAAATTTTAAACAAGTTATTAGTTCATTAAAACCACTTTCATTCTATTTTAATACCCCAATAAACCCATTTTTACCTTAAACGCAGAAATTAATGTTTACAGTTTTCATTATAAATTTTGGTAAAAAAATAATTTGAAATTATTATATAATACAAATTATATTTATTCAAAATATGGAATCCATTTTTCCAAATTCAGTTCACATAATTTGAAAAATTTATTTTTATATTTATCATATAGAAGCGATGAGAAAGTTGGTTTTCAAAAAGAAAATGTTCAAAAGTTTAAAAAGTTTTTTATATAAAAATTAAATATGAAAATAAATATAATTTACAAAAAATTTATTCCTAGATTTATAATTTAACTAATTTTAGATCAAACCCAGATTAAAATATAATTATACTATGTATATAATAAAAATAAAAATAAAGTTTTCAATTAAAATTCAGTATTTTTCACTATTCATCAAAAAAATTAATCATTTTATAAAAATATCCAAGATTCACCAAAAATAATTTTTATATTATAATTTAAAATAATATGTTAATTTTATGAAATAAATTTTCTAATAGTGGTAAAAACTAATTTTATATTATGCGTATGAAGAGCGACTAAAACCCTCTTTTACAAAAAAATACTGTTTTTTCATAAAACCATTATTTTCATTAAAAGGATTATTAGTTTTATTTATAACAAATATATAAATGATGTTTGTGTTTAAAAAATATATTTTTTATAATTTATCATTTTCTATTCTTACATGCTAATTTAATATCTATTTTATAATGGTTATTTTTAAATAATATTTTAATAGAGTATCATAATTCATTTAAACTTAGTGTTGTGTGCATTGAAAGATATAAAAAAATTAATTTCATTTATAAAATAAATATTTTTTGAATTATTTTGGATTCAAATTTGGTTAATTTTAAAAACCTATAATAAATCCTTTAAAACCTATAATATATTTTATGGTTATAAAAACAATTCTTTAAGAACATGGATAACATCAAATTTTGTAATGACATTATTTTAATGATTTAAGTTTGTAACCTAATAAAATATTTTAAATCACTCATATTTGGAAGAAACCATAGGAAAAAAACATTGAATATTTTTTTAATTTTGATAGTTTTTTGCATAGAGTCCAAAACTGATGTTTATTAATTAATAAATAATTCTTCTATGTTTGTCAATACATACCTTTATAGGAACCTATTTATCATTACTAAAATCATATATATAATAATTTTACCCTCCCTATAACTATCTATATTCTTCCCAAGGTGTTCCCACACTCCAAAGAAGATCCTCTCCATATTTTAGAAACAACTTCTAAAGTAAGGGATTATCTTTCTCTTCCTCTTTATTCAAGTTATTTCTTTATATTAAGCCTTTTGATTTATAGTCCTTCATGTTGAAATGTGTTTTTACACATCCCATTACATTATCAATGATTCCCAAGTAATTATAGGAAACCTTTCACTCTCATCAATCCCTTATAAATATCCTTCTATACACCTCCCATAATACCAAAATTATTCGGTGATTTTCCATTCCAAACTATTGTGTTTTGAATACAAATCCCCTTTCTAGTAATGGGAAATCACATTGTTTTACTTGTCCTTAATTTTTATGGAATTGCGTATATATAATCCAAAATCATTAATCATGGTATTGAAATTGATGAAATAAATTCTTTTGTTGTATGATCTATGTGGAACCCAAATGTTTACACATGATATGAATGTGAAAGGTGGGACCAAAATTATATATCAATCAATGAATTAGGTAAATTTTTAATCTCAAGAGATGACATTTACGATTCATGGATTTTTATCCTAAGGATAAAATGATTTTTTAATTTAGTGGGTATCCATGACTTATTCTTATGTTGTCATATTTTATATTATTTCCACATTAATATGATTTCTTGATGTTATCATCTAATGTAATAATTTCATTTTCATGATTATTATTTTATCATTTTTATTTAACTCTCTTATTTCCCTTGACTCCCATGTACTACTATAATTCATTTAACAAATTAACTTTTCCCTTTCTAGGACTTATAGCTCATCCCTTTCATAAGTACATCCCCAGGTTATCCCATAACATATTAAAGGATCAATATAATTTAAGGGAATGTTATAGAGTTTTTAAATAATTTCATTGTATTCATGCTTTTAATTTACTGAGAAATATAAATAATTTCCAAAATACACTAGGCAACTCGATCATCTAAGATTGTATTATGTATATGTTTATATAATAAATCATGAAATAATGTGTATAAACGATATGGTATTTCATAGGGATGGCCCATGGGTATTCAATGCCTAAATTCTCTTTTATTCTACCTCTATGGATGGAATTGTGTTTTTGAGATAGTATGACTTCACAAGGAAACTCACCACCTAGCAGGGAATATGTTGGGTTGGAAAAACATTCCTCCAGGGTGTTGAGATACATCATTCTTCATAGTCGATGAGTACATTTGGAACTACAGTTATAGAGTAGTATTATCTTAATGAGATCCATGATGGAGACTAATTTATACTAGTGGTAAGACATTATGTGATTATAACATGATGTTTCTATTTAGATTAAAGGGAGCTCTTTGGGATTCATGGAAAGTCCTACAAAATTAAAAACCATAAACAAGAAGACCATTAATGGATTATCACAAGTTAGAGCATTTATGATCGATCAATTTCATGGGTAATGGTTTCACTTTGGGTTTACCATTCTATTTTCGATGTGACTTATACCTATATCCATTTTGAGTTGATTCATACCTTCTTTCCAATGTTATCTACTTACTGTGGATTTACCAGTGACACTTTTCGTGCTCATTGGTCATGAGTATAAGTGGTTTTGATCATTATATCATTTATCAAGAAATATTTATTACACAAATACTATCATAAAAATTTAGTACATATTCATGAATACTTCCCCAAATCCCAGTGTGGGACTAATTACCTCAGTGCATGTGATTGAGAAACAACACATGTTGATGTAAAACATTATAAGTATTAAATGTTCTCAAAATTTATTTTATTAATTGGTTATTATATGTTACAAATTAACACATTTGTATTTTTTGATTTTGTTATCATCTAGGAATGTGGTAGGTGTCATAGAGTTGGGATTGAGCCCATTAAAAGGGATTTATTTGTATTTTATATAGGTAATCATAAACCATATAGTTTAACGTATGTAAGAAGGATATAAAAGGTAGGTGTCATAGAGTTGGGATTGAGCCCATTAAAAGGGATTTCTTTGTATTTTATACAGGTAATCATAAACCATATAGTTTAACGTAAGTAAGAAGGATATAAAATACCATTTAAAGTCATGAATCAGTGACTAATAAATTTACATTTATATTCAGGTACCCTTGACCATGTGAAGTGCCTTTTATGGTCATGTTTCCAGGACCAATTCTAAGTAGTTTATCATCTTTCATAATGGATGTGTACAATGTAGTTTTATGTTATGATGACACTACTACTAAGAGAAAGGATTATATCAATGGTTGTAATGTTTATCATGCATGATAACCTATTTCAATAAATCCTTCATGTATAAATTAGTATATCTATGATTGAGATCATGAAAAATATATCCCCAGTATAGAGAGATTAAATGGATCATGATAAATTTGGAATGGTGAGGATGATATGTGTGTTTTATAAGGAGTATGACCTAATGAAGATATATACCTAACTCAAAATATAGACCAATAAAAAATATAGGGTTTATTAAAGGGTTTTTTCCTCATATATGTGTCACACACACACACATGTATAAATAGTAATCAAATCCCTTATAGTTTGATTTATATAGTTTAAGGTCATGTGATAGGATCATACCTTACAGTTTAATGTCATATGGTAAGGACGATTCTATCAGTAAATGGGTTGCATCGAATAATAGTGTAAGGTATATGCTTGATAAAACATATGACCTTTCATGGGAGTAGGAATTATACATGTGGGGATTATTCCAGTACTACTGATATATGCCTAACTTGGTTTGTGACACAAGTGATGGTGGGTTTTCGAGGCTTAAACATTTTACGAAGATTTTGAATGGATATCCTAATATCATTGACGATTCATGGGATGTGATAATTAATGGGTGCATGGTTTGGTCTTATAAATAAGGAGGAATCCAAATCATACCAGGTCAATTGAGAAGACAAGGTAGGATAACTCAACACTTAGGAAACCAATATGAGTAATATGATATTGGATAGGTTTCACTAGTATCCCATGATATAAAACCTCATTGTCATGGGAATACATGATAATTATCAACTTGAGGGTCCCATCAATTTTGGGAGGAAAACCTCAAATAATCCTTTTATCAATGGAATATAATATTGAAGGGTGCACACCATGGTGCATGGATCAATCATGTTTCATATGAGGTTATTAGGGATGCCTTTTGGGAATAACGTTTTAAGGTATTTGACCATAGAGAAAATAATACAATGTGGTCACATGGATGAGACCAACTCAGTTAGATAACATGGGTGGAATAAAGGATTATATGGTAGCATTATTTTCCATAATTTAGTTATATATCCAAGAGACTATAGACATACCAATTGATTCAAAAGCTACATGCTTTTGGAAGAGTCTTATAAGAACCACATGAACCCTCATTTTCACATAGATGTCTGTTATTAGATAGTAAATGAAATTTTATTTGATTATTTAAGTTGATGAATGATAGTTCATTAATATCCATACATGTAATTTGTTTTTATGGAGTCTATGTGAAGGAGACTCATGAGTGGCCATCTGTGAAGGGGATTCGAAGATAAACACTACAAAGGTGCTTTATAAAGGAAACTGACAATCAGTGCATCATGTATTATCCTCATTAATGAATGTTTTGAAGTATATATATATAATTCATTCACAATACTTTCATTCTATTCCTTCACTAGATTAAGATCAATATTTACAGATGTTATTATTTTGTAAAAAGGTGACACCGAGTGAATGATGTGATCAATGAGAGGAGGAATATTTCGTTAAGTGTAATGGTTTCTACAAATGAAAAAGCATCCCATTCATGATTAAAATTACAAGTATTTTTATGTTATTACTTCTTGGAATAGGTGGTTTAATTAGAAAAATTTGGTCCCCAAATTTTATGAATCTATAAAAGAGATTCATCAGCCATCCATGAATAAATTTCATTAATCAAGGGAGAATCTGACTATGATGTGATTTTTTAAGAATTTCATATATGATATTTGTCCACAAAATATGAAAATAACCTCATTGTATACCTATCCACTAGCCATAGGGTGTTGCATAGTCCAATAATGACCTATATGACCATGAAGAAACTATTTAACCATTATGGAGTCCTGTGAATATTCCATGGATGATTCTTATCCTTCCATAGTCTTTTTATTTGGAGTTATATTTCCTTTTCCAAATTCATTACTTAATTCACTGATCTTTAAAATGATGATTTGACTATACAAACATCATTAATGACCATGTGCCTCCCCAGTTTTATAATACTTTCCTCAATATGATTAATGGTAAATATAGAATATTTTCCAAGTCTACTCCATGGATTTATTGGCGTTAACATTAAGACCATTATAGGTAGTTATTTGTGTGGAATTATTCACTAACGAATATTTATCATTCCTTTTGAAATACCCTATATTTATATATTGATATTCACATGATCTAAAAGATTATATTCCAAAATAGATCAACTAAAAATTATCATCAATATAACACTTCTTGCATTGATGATATAAAGCATCACTGCTACAAACATATGAATCCTAGTACTAAATAAAATGGTGTTGAAAGTTGTATCATGTCAAAACATCATAAATTTTTATTCTGAAATGTTGTCCATAAAATGGATTCTCCATTTGACCCTCATAATGGGATTCTTATTACTCTTTTCATACCCTCATGTGTTTAGGTTAGAAGAAGATAAGTTAGTTTACTATAACCTAAATTATAGTAGTTATGGATTGGTATGAGGTTGATTTCAGAACAATTTTTAATTGGGGATTTAAAATTTTCACCATCATTGATGCCATAAATACAAATAACAGTATGTTTTCTCCATCATATTTCAATTCATTACTCTTGTTTGGTGATGGAAATGACTATGGGATACTCAATGGTACGCATTTATAAAGGATATGTTTTGACTATGACCACCTCAGGTCAAACTTATGAGGTAATGAATTGGATTATATAAGTGAGTTCTTATGTGAATTAGATAGTTAAAGGATGAACAATGTTAAATATATTTTAAAGATGATAGCGGATTCATTAACACCTCATATATTTGAATCAAGGGAATTTTATTTTTGATACATTGATATTATTAAGCATGGGGATTTTAAGAGGATAACCCATCTATTGGTTAGTACTATGGAAAGTATATATTGTTTGTGGATAGGTTGAGTTGGTCTTACCACATCCCATGGTTGATATATTGTACTTTTATCTACTAGTTGGTCAAATAACATAATTGGGTTAGGATTGTCACTAAAATTCATAACATAAAATTGATACTCATATTGACCTTTTTGGAGAAATTTTCATTGATTATTGATTACATGTATGATTTCATCAAGAATGAATTTTGAATGTCAGGCTCCACCATGACCTCATCTTTAACATCCTTTATAGTTACCATCATGATTTCTAATAGGGAAATCTGTTTCACAGGGGTGTACTTCATTAAAGAAGTCATTTTTTATGTTGATGAAATTTAAAGTATCATAATGCGGCTCTTCAATGGATTAGAGATCCATTTGTTGATGTGGTTCACAACCTATTAATAGTTAGGGAAGAAATATAATAGTCAATACTAGAATAGATATTCATAGTGGATCATATTATTGTGATTTATTGCATCGATATCAGATTCCTTAAATTTGGGGAGATTATAAAGAAAAACATATCACTTTATGTATCTAATGGTTTATGGGGTCATTAATATATGATTTATTTATTCCCATAAGGATACATGAGTCTGATTAACCAATTTTCAGGTCATCTAATCCTCCAATTTTTATGCATTCCTAGGCTATAATCCCTACCATTTTATCTTCTTTAGGCTGAGTAATACAAACATAAGTAACATTATTGAGGTGATATTATTGTGTCCAAGAGGCTTGGAGGTGTTATTTTATGGAAAAGAATCTAGTTTTAATAAAATTTATGATTTAATTAAGTACTGTGTTGTGTTTTCATAATATAAATCACATAACATTGTTTATTGTTCCTTAAAAAGGTAAATGGATATAGTGTCCAATGGGTCAATCCTGCCAGATGGAGTCTCACGGATCTATTTTATTAGACATTGTATGGTTATAATTTTTTATGAACATCCTTACATGTTCTATTAGATAGATATGTTCAATAAT
Source organism: Viscum album (assembly GCA_963277665.1). Taxonomy (NCBI): domain Eukaryota; kingdom Viridiplantae; phylum Streptophyta; class Magnoliopsida; order Santalales; family Viscaceae; genus Viscum; species Viscum album. Next base: position 786,353,553 of record OY728157.1, read on the forward strand.
GATTAATTAGGCGATTTTTTTAATATTCAAATTATAAAACATCATGATTAATGAAATTTATCATGATACAATATTGATATTGAATAGGGATTTTTTTTCTAGTATGGCTATATAATATTCATGCTATGAAGTATTATAATGTACACCATAATAATTTTATCAGACATAGGTGAAGCTATTAAAAGGTCAATACATGATGTAATGATGCTTCACAATTCAAACTTCAAGGCTTTAATAGTTTTAGAGTTGTATAAGTACAAATTCTCATAGAATGTATATTTATGAATTCTTTCGATCATAATATGTTTGTATAAGTATCAAATAGAGGTTCCTAAACACTAGAATGGCCAAATTTAATAATTTCACTAGACATAAGTTTATGAGTGAATCCATCAGACAGATCCATTGAAAAAAGTTACTAGAAGACCTTTGAAAAAAGGATTCCAAGGTATTAGTCAATGGGTTTCTAATGAAACCATCATACACCATGTTTCAGAAAAATTTATTTTGATAGAATGAGAAAATATGATCATCAAGGGTTTATCATATGGAGGGAATCAGGAAAAATTTTGAGAACCCATCAGATAGAGGAAGAGTATTGAAATATAATTTCAAGTGTGGATAAAAAAGTTGTTAGAAAAAGTTATGTCAGATGAAGAAGATTATTGTGAAGGAACACCAAATGGAGCACCACAAAACTGAGAGTTCCTAAAAAGAAGTACAAGATTTAGGTTCAGTGATCTTTACAACTTTTTTTTAATGTCATAAATGTGATGATCTTGAGGTGGAAATTAAAAAAACCAATAGTCATGAAGAAAATTTCATGATTCTCATTGTGTTATAATGAATTTTTGAAGTGTGCATTAACTTCAAGTGTCAACGAATGTTAAAACTTTAGGATTTTTGAATGAGGTTAATTGAAAAGAGTTATAATTGGAATGTTTACAATTTAAATACGATGATTTAATTTGAAATAAGTTTATCTTCATTAATTCATGGCGAATCACTACCTTTATAAATGGATTTTATTTCATTGAGGATGTGTGATTTTTTTAAATCTTGGAAAACTGATGAAGGTTTTAAGTACTAATGGGAGATTCAAAGAGAGTTCTTTTGTCATTACATCAGTAGTAGCATGAGACAATGTGATAGTAAAAATAGACTTTGTATGTTTTCGTATCAAATATACATGGTGAAAATATGATCAGGAGAATAATGAGTAAATTAACATCAATAAAAGGGGTACCTGATATATTTTTTAATAGTTCATATCAGTCCAACAAGGTACCAGAGAGATTGTTTCACATCGACCTATCAGACCAAGTTTACCAGATAAATATTACTAGAAAATATACTACTAGATGGAAGGATGGTCTTTTTTGATAATATGAAAGTATATGAAAGGAATGAATAATTTCTTACATGAATGTAATGTGTGATAATAGTGAAAAAATACTAAATCCAGTTAGTGAAGGTTCTTACTATTATTACCAAACATTGTTATATTATATTATCTGTGTGAGGAGAACATCCATTGTTAGAAAGACTATTGTTCTACACTTGTGTCGGATATTATATACCTACTGTAGCCATTAAAAGGATTATTTTTAATTGGTTTGTTTTTTTCTTAGATTACTTTAAAATGATTACATGGACTAGTTACTCTTATTGAGTAGTGAAATTTTTAGACACATGTGTTCCTATAGGTGTTCTTGTTTATTGTTTCCCACCAGAGTCATTTCTCACTACCTATAGCTGAAGGTTATTTCTTAAGTAACATAAAAGAAAAATAGAAGGTCTTTTATTCATCCCTCTCCCTCCCAGTGATCACAGATATAGTAATTTTTACTTTCAATTGTTATCATAAGGAAGGTTTCCTTCAGTGACCCTTTGCTAATGTTTGAGGGAAATGAATGTTTCAATGGATGTTCAGAACTCTATCAATTGTAAATGGATTCTGATCTTTTATAGAAATAACTATAATTTTTATAATGAAATAATGATACATTAAAATATATCCATTGTCTTTGAATTTCTTGAAGACACTATAGATGATTTCCCCCTCACATTGATGGTTCACCCTTAATGCCATTAATAAGTAGAATCCAGAGAATGATGTGAGATCCATAAATACTCAACCTTCCTTACTCTTTGAAAGTGAATTTCATAAGATTATATTTATTTGAATTTATTAGGGTATCTTTGATAAGTTGAAAAATATCAATGAAGGAAATATTAATGTGACCAACGAAAATCTATAGATCTGGTGATTAAAGTATGAATATTATAAAATGGTTGATGATGAATTTATTATTGAGTTATTTATAATAATTAAGGACATTGTAAACACCATAAGAAGTTTTAGTGAGATTTTGGAAGATTCAAATGTTGAATAAAAGATTCTAAGTTATATTTCAGATAAATTTGATGCTGATGTATCATATATTTTGGAGATAGAGATTATAAAACTCTCCCATTGGATGATCTAAATATCATACTCATCACTTACAAAATGAGATGACAAAAGGTTATCATAAATAAAGAGAAGGGTAATCCAGAAATAAATGTCAATATAGTATATAAATGAAATTATAATAAAATTACCAGGGAGTATGTGACTTTGAAATCTAAGATGAGGTTTCTAAATAATTTGATGAATTCATATATGTATTTTATATAAAGGTGAAAAGTGGTACATGGATGTAAAAATTAAAATTATCATTGAAATTATTTAGCAGTGGAGATGTTGAAAATAGTGATAAAATTTTTCCATGATTAGGAGAAAATAGAGATAGCGAGGAAGAAGAGAGAAAGTCATAAATATCTCTAAAAATAAGGAATGAAAATAAAATTCCTATATGAATGGAAAGTATATGATGTTCTCTATATATAAAATGAGATACTTTTTGTCTAATTATGACGGAGAAAATGATAGTAAAGATGAAATGAGAAACTAAAAGGATGATTCTTATGAAAAAATACATATTTAATAAGTAAATGATAAAAATATAAGTAGTGATGAAAGAAGAATCCATGAACAATAATAATAGGAGACTCTTATCGTGATTAAAAATAAAGGATAATTGATTTAATTTCACCCAAAAATTTTTAGTCTTGAAATGGATAATAATAATTTAAATATATGAGTTCTTTTAGAAAAAAATCACGAATCCATTATTTTGGAAAAATCCATTTTATAGAAATAGATTTATTGTGTAAATAATTTACTTTATGAAGATAAAAATAACTACATCAATCTTAAGAAAAAGATAATGTTGAATAATTAATAATTTGGCCTTGTCCAAAAAATACTATTGAAGCTGAGTGAGGATGAAAAAACATCCCAAACAATGTCTCGGAATTTGGTCAAGGATTTATGAATTTTAAATTTCATAAGAATCTAAGATAATCAACCATATAGGGTAACAAAAAGGTTGAATATGTTCATAAGAAAAATCATGTTAAGAACACCATGTATATAGAAAAAATAAGAGGATTTGAAAAACATAAAATTTATTGGGTTTTAAAGTCTATGGAAAAGGATTCTATAAGTATATAGATTATTTAAGTATGATAAGAGATCCAATATGATTAATAATATGTTAGTATGCTACCAAATGTGTTTAAACAATTTTCCAAGGTTTATGGTATGAGAGATAATGGAAATAAGGTTCAAAATTTGTGTTATCATGTAAGTAATAGAGGAAAATATGAATCCAAAAGGATACTGATATTATCTTTGAGGATTTTTTAATAATATAAAAATGAACTCATTCAATCATCAGCAATACAGTGAATCCATGAAAATATGGAGGCATTACTTTTAGGGGAGTAAACCCACTCAAATAATACAACCTTAGAATGCTTGTTTGAAGATTGAAAATAGATTCTAACTAGTGGAATTTTTTTGTGAAATATGTTATTATCTTGGAAATATTACTAAACGATATCCGATTAAGTTAAAAAATTGATAAAAATATCAAAAGCATTAGGTGAAAGAAGAAATTGGTAAGGTGAGTCTAGAGTTGATGATACTAATTTTGATGGTACGAAATGATAACAATTGTAGATCTTGGATAGTGGGTCTTCCCCACAAATGACCAAATATTTAGGGTTATTGAAGAATGCAAAAGATTAAATAGAATGGATAGTAATTCTTTAAATGATGAATTTCATATAATAAAAGGCATTGGATCTACAATAATTGGAACTAAAAAGATAAAATCCCAAATATCATTATTTTTTTGGGATAATATATTACTTGTTAAGTGTTTCACACCTCTGTGAGGAAGGAAATGATATTTTATTAAGCATATATGATATTTTTCATAAAAAAATCATGAATATGAGAAATTATTAATAAGAGGGGAATAAGATAAACGAAACTTGTTTCAAGTTGAAGATACAAAGGTTTTATGCTATATAAGAATGATGAAATAAAATCAGTTATCAAATAATATTTTTGGACATTAGTTCAATAGAAATATGATAACGAGATAAAGATATAAATTATTATTGATATTTCAGAAATAAAACGAATTAAATAAGAGTGTTGTTCAATTTTTTAGAAAGGGAAGATTGCTAAATAAATTTATAAGAATATTCAGATACATTTTGCCCATTCCCTAGAGATTATAGATTCTGGTATATATGGTCAAATGAGGAAGAAATCAACAAATTGATATTAGTGATATATTTTATTTATTTATGATTTTACTTGAATTACATGTACTTTATTTTCGATACATAAGTCAAAGTCTCTCAAAATGTTTAAGAGTTTCAAATTAAGTTATGAAAAGAAATGTGGTTATTTCTTAATGAAGATTTAAACTAATAATGGTTTTGAATACATGAAATGGAATTTTAGATATTATGTTTAAAGGCATGTAATTTTTCCATAATTTAATGAATTGTATAACACATAACATAATAATGTTTTTGAAAGAATTAATATATGTTTGGGTGAATTGACCTGAACTATGTTGATTGAACATGATAAGAATATATAAATTTGGAGTAAAGTTATTAGAGTATCTATTCACATATATAATCATTATTTCATTAATACACACTTTTATAAATCTCATTATGATATGTATTACAAATAAGCCCCATGTTTTAAATACCTTATGTTTTTAGGAATTAATTATATTATCTAAGTCAAAGGTAAAAATACATAGATGTTTAATCAAATAGGTGTTGAGGGAATCATTCTTGGATACCCCCCTTAATGTTATTGTATATAAGTTATTTAATAAAGAAACATGAATAATTTTTTACCCAATAGATGTGAAAGTTATATAAATGTCTGATAGAATGTTTTCTTAGAAATATATAGATAAATGATAATTTGGAGATGATTTTCATACTATTAATCAATATGAATATGTTTTAGGAAGATGTATATATTTAGAAGATTTTCAAGATGAAGATTCTAACATTGATATTTCAATTGAAAAGGGACAAACTCATTCATCTCAACCTAGTATAAGAAAATAGGTGTAATTCTAGAACATCATTAGATATCAATTTCAACAAGTTCAAACTTCGAGAAAATCAAGCTATGTTTCACACACTTCCTTATATTCTTAGGTTTTTCCAATAGATGTTAAAGAATATTTATCGAATCAAGTTCTGATTCATTCCATGAATAAATAATTTAATCATATTGAGAAGAATGATACATGGGATCTTTTACCCATACCAAATAATAAGAATGTGATTAGAAGAAAATATTTGTTCAAAAAATAGTTGAATGTAGACAATAAAGTTACAAGAAACCTAGAATGAATTGTTTGTAAAGGCTACTCAGATGTTTAAGGAATTTTTTATGAGGCCTTTTCTCTAGTATAAATACTCAAAACCATCAGAATATTTCTTTTCATTGACATAAAATGAATATAAAATATATTCTATATGGATTCAAAGACATATTTTCTTAATGGGGTGTTCTATGAAGAATATTATATTGAGAAACCATTTGGTATTTTTCTTGGAAAATATTAAATCTATGTGTGGGTTTTGAAGAATTTTTTGTATAGGTTGAATCAACCTAAGATATATTGGTATTATATACTGTATACTTTCATATGGAAGTTTATTTTCATGAATGGGAGATTCGTTGGTAACCTTTATATAAAATAAAATTATGATTTTTTTCTCATTCTAATTTTTTAGATTTATGATATCATATTTATAGTGAATGATAATGAAATGTTTGAATGTTTTATTTATATGTTGAAAATTTTATTTGATATGTCCAATGTATGAAACATTAAACACTTTCTTCACTTATAAATATCTCAATATAAGAACTATATTTTAATATTTTACAAGAATTATTCAATGGAAATTATGAATATGTTAAAAAATAAATATACAAATCCTATTTCCACACCCATTATAGTGGGAACAATGTTAGAAAAATTGGGAAAGGAAATGATGTTAAAACTAAATTGTTTAGAATGTTAATTGGATGTCATCATATATAATGGAATCTGGACAATATATTGTGTATGAAATTAATATTTGTTCTAGGTATCAAAGTGATCAAAAAGAATATCATATTTTGGATGCATAATTAATTCTGAGATATATCAATAGAATATTTTATTTTGGAATAAAATATGATAACACAAGAAATATTTATTTTATAGTTATACAGATGATGATTGAGAGGTTTGTGCTGATAAAAGAATATCTAGATCTAGTATAGTTTTATTCTTGGGAGAATTATATGTGTATTAGAATAAAAATAAAAATAATTAAATTACCATTAGCATTGAATATATTGAGTATAAAGTTTCCACTAAATCTAAAACATAATTAATGTGGTTGGAGACTATTTTGGATGATTTGTTTGTTGATATAAAGTTTCCCCTTTTACCAGGTTGTTATAATCAAAGTTTTATAAATATAAATATGAATCTAGTTTAATATTATTCATCTAAGAACATGTATAATAAATATCACATCATCAAAGATCATGTGGGAATAAATGAACTAATTATAGATTTTGTTGCAATAATACAAAAATTTGTTGATATCTTTTCTAAACCATTACTGAATGAAACATTTCATAAGATGAGGTTGGTCATGGGATTATATCCTCGCACTCTTGAAGGCTATGTTATGTAAGTTCCATCATATATATCATCTTTATTGGGATTCTCTTAAAAGGGGGAGAAAATATGAAACAAAAATATATCTATTGGTATGTGCTTTAACTATTAAGCGAGAGTATATATTTAGATGGTTTTAAAATAGGTAAATAATGATTTTAGCATATGTGAACCATTTTAATATTTTATCAATGTTGATATAGAATTTTGTTTTTCAATAGGTTGATTTTTTCATCATTTATGATGTTTAGAGTGCATGGAAGACATTGAAAAGGTATTTTATTAACGTTTATTTATCAATTCTTGGTGGAAAACATGGTATTGGTATTTAATGAATCTTTTAATACATTTTTTAACTCATATAGGATTAGAATAACTTTATAAGTTATCCATTAATTGAGTTACAAAATTTTAGTTATTTATGTTACTCTATTGAGAAAAAATCCAAATGAATTGAATTATTGAGGTTAATAGGTTTGTAGGTATTTTTTTATAAAGAAGAAGTTTTTTTTGAAATAATAAAGGATTTTATTGTGTATTTTTTTTTTCATAACATAAATCAGTTTTCATAATTGAGTAGTCCTTATAAATGTGAAAATATAGAGTTTCTAATAGACTGAGTTTATTGGATAGAGTCTAACTAGTCAATGTTATCAGACAGAGTGTGGATCTAAATTATATTCCAATTATCCTCAAAGGTTTTATTAGATGAAGATGTTTGATAAAGATAAGTTGGGTGATGATTTTATGATATTAAAATTACTAAACATCAAGATTACTAAATGTTTTTGTGATCCAATAATCAGAATAAATGGGGAGTTTTTCGTATAGAAGTACAAATTTCATGCTATGAAGTATTTTGTAGTAGACTAGATAGATTTCTTCATACAAAGGTGTGACTGTGAAACACTTAATATTTTAAGTAAATAATTTGAATGATTCAATTTTAATGGGTATAATTTTTCCGAGTTTTTATTATGAATTTTCATCAGACAGATATTTATAAACACCATCAATTAGAGGATTTTTTTAGAAGTATTAAACAGAGGTCTATGGAAATTGGATATACCACAATTCATAATTTCATAAGAAAGAATTTTCAAAGATAAGTCATCAGATGGAGCCATCAAAAAATGAAACCTCAAGAGAATCAGATATGGGATTCATTATTTTGGTTAGATACATTATAATTATTCCATAAAACACCATGTTCTGTGAAACATTCATTATAAAGAATGAATATAGAAGATATAAAAGGGTTTATTGGGAAGAGGTAAACATGAAAATATTTGATAACTCATTGTGATGAGTAAGTTTCCTAAAAAACACTTTGAAGGGTAGATCAAAAAAATTCATCAAACATATTTTTGGAAGACAAAGAAGATATATGTGACTGAACACTCGGTAGAACACCTATGAAGATTTCCTAAATTCATGAATGTGGTGATGCTGAGATGGACATAAAATAGTACAATGATCAAAATATAAATATCATGAATCTCATTGAGATATAAGTAAATTTTTATGTGTCCATTGATGTTGCGTGTTATAGAGAGTTCTAAACATTTAAGACCATTTAATGAGTTTAATTGAATAACGTTTTGAGTTGAGTAAACAAATTTAAGTGGGAAGTCAGTATTTTAAATACTCACAATATTATTTATTATTGAAGGAGGACTTGTTTATATAATGTAGTTCCATTGAATTGAGTATGTGTGTCTGTGTTGCTTCTAACAGGTGATGTATTGGAGATTTAAGGTGTTGATATAAGAGTTTGAGATAGTTATTATGTCATTACATCGAAAATATTAGTACTAGATAAAGTGATACTGGAGAGAGTATATCTATATTTTTTATCAAATAAATGGGGTAATGGAAGTATTGTATGAATAAGGATTTAGTTGATATCAGTCGAAGTGGAACCAGATAGAGTTTTTATCTGTTGGTATTAGTAATAATATGTACTAGATTTAGTTTATTAGATCGAGTGTATCATAGATAGATCACCAGATAGACTACCACTGGATAAAAAAACGTTTTTCCCACTATAGTGTAATAATGTGAAGTGAAAGAAGAATTTCTTGAAAGAAAGTCAAGTGTGATTAAATTTGAAGCATCATAATGATAACATATTGAATCCTATCAATGAAGGTTCTTTCTATTATTAAAAAAAATTATATCATATTATCTATATAAGGATCAATATAAATTTCAGAAGGAATTTAGGATATAAAATTTATATATTTTCCATACATTATATAACCGCTAAACAAATTTTTTTCTATAGGTTTATGTAGTCTTGGATTAGATCCATACCATTGGAATGACAAGATACTCTTATTGAGTAGTGAAACATGTCAATATGTATATTCCAATGGGTTTTATTATTTGTTTTTTTTCTAGTATGGTGATTTCTCACTAACTAGAGGTAAAGGTTGTTTTTTATGTAACAAACCATAAAAAGATAAGATCATTGATTAAACCCATCCCACTCTCACTAATCACAGAAATATTGATTGGTCCTTTTAAATTTCTAAACTCCAAACACCAAGTATTTATCATTTTTATGGAATGTCCTTGAAGATAAATCAGTACCCATTATTGTTTCCTTTCAATTGAGGACATGGGTAGTGATTAGGGAAATCATTCAAACACACCTCATCTAGCCTATTGTTTTATTCTAGTATGAACAAGTTTACCTACAAAACAATAATAAATTACAGAAATACTTGTTATTTTTGGAAGGAATTAACATTTTTATTTATATACATGAAATTCCATTGATAATATTCTTTCTCCATATCCAGATAATGGTTTTGTAGTTTTTTCTTATGAGTATGTACTACATTATAATTTTAAGGATTATGTGGAAGATATTGAAGTATATCTAGATTTATGTTAACAATCACAATTTCTACCTTACCCGTTTTATTTACTTATTTCAAGGATATTGAATGATATTTAGATTTGAAATTCTAAATGGAATCCTCCTACATTTATTCTATTAAAATAAAATTTTAAAATACAGTAAGTAATTTTAATAGGTTGGGATAGTATGAATATTATCTAAGATATTTACTATACATATCTCAAAAAACTATCATTATGGCAGTTTTATGTTCAGGGAATAATCCAAGCCCTATCATCTATTTATAAACTCTAAAACCCTGTAATTTTCATGGTTTTTTAAATTATGAGGTATATAATGATCATATTTCTCAATATTGAACTACAATGATATAGGAACTATCATCAAATATCTTCCCATATTATTGTTGACCATACCTCACAATCTTTATAAGATGAAAAATAGGTCCTTCCAAATTCTTCACAAAAAACATTAGCTTCACTACTTCTAAAAAACCTATATTTTCTATCATATGAATGATTTTGTATTTGAAATATGAAAAATAATATTTTTATTCACATGTTAATTTATCCACTAGGAATGTGTTATTTTTTAAATTGGTTGGATGATTTATGTACCCCCTTTCATTATACAATTTTCTCTCTATTTACAATAGTCCTCGTCGACCATCCATAGATTACATATCACTATAAATAGGTTCAATAGATCTAATAAAATATTTTAGAATTGATTATAGAGCCAATATTTTAAGGGGAATAGTTATAAGAGATTAAAATGGTTAGAATGTTTATAAATATTGTTGGTAAATTTCATTAGTTGAATTGGAATATCTTTCTTGAACTAGTGGTGGTTCTTAACAAAGTAAAGTAAATCTCTAATAATAAACTAGTTCTTGGATTAGATCAATCAATTGCTACGATTTTTGATTGGTTTTATTTCTTGTAAATTATTATATTGGTTGATCAATCTATTCTCATAGAATAAGTTCATTTTTGAGAGGCATATCGATATCGCCTTGAGATTTCATTTACTTCATCTGTTCAATATGAGTAATTTAGAGTTATGTTTACTTATTATTTACAAATCATATTTATACCATGAAATAATTTCATCATTATAAAGAGTTTATAAATAATTATATAGTGTCTAGGATATGGATACAACTATAAATTTTACGTTTTTCTATAGTCGAGTCTTTTTGAGTAGGAATAAACAAGATGTTTGGTAGAGATCCCTCATCATGGACCCATATTTTATGTCAATTTAAGTCAAATTTTTTCTAAACATGGTTTATATAATATCATCAATATATTCCTATTTATTTTTTTCCTCTAAATAAATATCACACTTCACATCATTTATGAGGTTTTCATCGACAACATTTATATATATGAATCCTCTCGTAAAAATAAAATCTCATTCAAATTTGAGTACTATGGGGTTTCATGGGTATTTTAGTGTCCTTTGAAATATGTATAATAATTTTCTTTGAACATTGTATTGATTTCATAGACTTGAGTTCCCTTTAAGGATTCATTTCACTATAATGGAACATATATTGCTATGAAGTGGAAATTTATTCATGGGTGGTGATCTTGAGTAAATCTCAGTTTACATCCATAGAGCATTACACTAGTGGTGGGGATGAATCATGAAATTCTAGTGGGGTATACTAAGGATACACATATAATGAAACTTATTTCATCCTGGAAAAGAAAAACTTATTTATAGGATTGGGTGGTAAAATTTACTCTTCATTGCAGGTTTGGGTGGACTCTTCTTCGCTTCTAAGTTAGCGACACCATGTTCCATGTTTTATGGTTCCAGGTATAGTGGTGGAGGTACAAATACCCCCAAACCTATATGAAGGAGGTTTACTTGAATTTTCATTAGAATTTTATAACATATATCTTTACCTTTTAGTCTTAAAGTATAGATTCATTTTAGTGTAGTGTATGTTCTGGAAACTTTGGATGTGAGGTTCCACTCATCAAATGTTTTATAATTTTATGGTATCATTTTTCCAAAGATTAGACACCTGCTTATCCTTTCGAGAAGTTTGGAAGATACATCTATCAATGAACCATTCCAATAAATTTTATCTTTTATTATCTATAATTATAGTGGTATTTCATTGGACTATCTAGAAAAAGTTTGATATAAAAAACATGATATCTTTCCTAAGACAATGATGATTCAATCAAGCTAGCAAAAATAACATTTTTTGAATAACATTTTAGTGAATTAAAAATATCTAAATTCTCACAAAATCTAATATATTACTTAAAAAAGATATCATAAACTATTTAACAAAGAATATTAACACAACTAAGGTTGTATTTTAGGATAAACCCACATTGGTTTCTCTATTTGGGATCCTGATCTACCAAAATAATAGTTAGATCATTGTGGAGGCACTACTCATATAACCTACTGAGGTGATTAATCTATTCTTTATAAGTAAGCTACATGGATTTTGGGTGATAAAATGGTTTCCATAGGTTGAGATAGGGATGAGGTATACATTAAACCTCAATGATGTGGTTAATTTTATATTAGGGACTGATAATGGTATAGAACATGATTTGTATTTAATATTTATATAGCTTACTACACATGATACTAGAATTTTTCTACTCTTCCATGAGTGGTTTTTTAAATTTACCTTACCATAATGTCACTTTACTATCCGTTTTATTAAGGATAGTGGTATTATTTTGAATATACCTTACTACATATATGGTTTCACGATAAACGGGAGGCACTAATAATGATCATTTCCTTGGTTTTACTATTATTTTTGGCGAATCACCTTTAGTTAATGGTGGAGTACCTGGTATACGAAACATTTTATTTTCATGTGCCTAAAAATATGTGAAAAACATTATAAAGACAATAACACTATGTGAAACCATGTGTCAAGGTGTAAATTCATTGTTAGGTATTCCTTCACAACAATCACATTGTGGTGGACCTCTATGATTTTTGGTATTCAATTTTTTATAGTGGAAAATAACTCCAATTAGAAAATTTTCTTGATCGACACAGGGTGGACCTCATTGGTTGTTGGCCTGTTGATTACCTATATAAGGATGAATTCTATATTGGATACTCATTTTATTATATGGTGGAACTCCATGATTGACACGCTAGAAGATAACTTTGGGTTTTTGGATTGATCACCATGGGAAAAACCTATGCGATTGAAAATTTAGTTATGACTAGAATAAAAGGGGACCTCTATTACTACTCTTTAATTCTTGTTTATGAATATGGGGTTTAAAATGGTCATTGATTTCTAATTTATTAATAAAGGGAGGAAATTTTATTGGATGACCATTTATCTATGGAGAAAACTTAATAATCTAGAATTATGGGGAGGAAATCAAGGATTTTTTGATAATGTTCTTATTTTTGGGGGGACTATATGGTTTGCTTTTGTATTGGTGTGAGGAGGAACATAATAATGAGGTATCAATAAAGGACCATTAGAGTTACCTAATTATGTTTGGCTATGAGGAGGACCTATGTGGTTTTTGACTTATTTTTTACTACAACCTAGTGGACCTATAGATATTTGATATCCATTTTCATCTATAAAAAATATATTATTAGTAATATTGGTATACCCTCCATGTATCTTGGTTGTAAAACTATGGGGTGGACATCTGCAATATTTTTTGCTTCACCTACTAGTATAGGAAATTCTGGAATTGACACTACTACCTACATCAATATAACATTAGTTTTCATTCTTATTATGACATGAAATCATGTACGGTAACCATTGGGATATGATAGTGAGTGGTATAGATATTGGGGGACTCTAGATAAGGGGTCTGCTCTTTGTCCGTTATAGTAGATAACCCTTGGTGGGACTTCCTTCTTGGTGCCCTGATTTGGAAAATCGCAATGGTAATATCTTCATTTGTTATCTATTGAGGTATTAATAGTGGAAAGTGATGAAAATTTTCACAGTTGATGGGATCCATCCTAAGAATCTCATGGGTTCATATATATATTTAATTAAAATCCTTATTTACCTCCCATAGATAAGGGAACTATGTTTTTATTTTCTCTAGGGATACACTCATGAAGTGGCTTGAAGTGAAAATTTAGGTCATTGGCTTGTTTCCAACCTATTATTGTGGTGATTGTTGAAAAGGATTTTTATATTTTATGCTCTCATGGGATGACTCTAATGTTTGAAAATATCATGTGTGAAATATGGGTATATAAATATTTCTAGTATAGGGTGATAATTTTCCAATATGATATATGGTTCTACGTAGGGGACTAGTATTCCCATGAGTTTCTAATGATATGAGATATGTTTCTAGGCATAGAGCTGGTATGAACATATTATTTTGATGATATGAAATATTTTTCCTAATAGGGAGTTTTTACACACCAATGTTTCTAGATGATATGTAGTATGTTTCTATGTTGTGTGAAGGTACAACTTCAGGTGACCTAATGACATGATTTGAGTTTCTAAGCATGGTGTGAGCACACACACCACAATCCATTTTTAAATTTTATTAAAAGTACACTTTGATGGTAAGTGGGAACCTATAGAACCATTCCTCTGGAATCCAAACACATCCTCAAAAAACACATATTACAAATTTCATATTTCAAAAAAAACCCAACCATTCACCGCACCATGACCATTAAGTGAAACTAGTTAACAAAATTCAAAGAGACAAAACCAGATTGGATCTACAAAGCCACCATGAAAAGAACCAATTTAAATTTTAAAGTCAAAAAGCAACAGACCAAATCATTCTTCTGTCACTATCACCTTGAGACGCACATGCTGACACTGAAGCCATCGGATCATTGAACCATTGAAGACCCCCATCATCATAGAGAACAATGTCATCATCACCGTAGAGCACCACCAGAATTGCCATGAAAGATACCATAGGAGACCATCATTGCCGAGGAGAAGTCAGAATTGCACTGAAAACATCATGATTGCGCCACCAATGACCATCGAGAAACACCAACATCGTGCCAAGAAAGAGTGAACCAGCAGATAAAACCCAAAGAACATAAAAAACCCAAAAAACCGGAAGAAAATGGGATATGGGTTAAATGATACTAAAACCCTAAAAATTGAGCTGAATTAAACCAAAATGATCCACTGTAAGGCGATGAAACCCAATAAATAAACCAGGGGCTGAAACCATAAATTAGTAATATTGCGATGCCAAGAGTTCCCCTCCCACCAAACAAATAACCCAATTCCACGGTGTCCCATCACATCATATCCGACCTGGAGAGTAGTGATGGTAGCATG
The DNA here is from genome assembly GCA_963277665.1 of Viscum album. Classification (NCBI taxonomy): domain Eukaryota; kingdom Viridiplantae; phylum Streptophyta; class Magnoliopsida; order Santalales; family Viscaceae; genus Viscum; species Viscum album. Next base: position 786,368,848 of record OY728157.1, read on the forward strand.
AGGCTAGAGAGAAGCAAGTTGGACAGAGAAGGCCATCATGGAGCCATAGGAGGCCAAAAAGGGGGAGGAGAGAACCTCAAGAGACTAAAGTGTAGAAAAAAGAGAGAGGAGAGAACCTGGAAAGGTGGAGTGAAGGAACACCGCTGGGGAGAAACCCTAGTCAGAGGAAGATGGAGAGCCGAAACGAGAGCTCGAGAGAGGCCCTGGAGAGTGAGGTGCCATTTGAGGGCCATGGTGTGGGAAATACATTGGTTTTCCTAATGATATATGATAGGTTTCCAATTAAATATCTTGTATTACCCAATGTTTTTGGATGATATGATATATGTTCATGGTGGGGAGAGGGTATTATAAAGAGTTACAATATGATATGATATATAATATCCCAATGTTTCTCAAGGACATGTGTTATATGTTTCCTAGAATGGAGAGAGTATTCCCATGAGTTTTACGATGACAGTATATATATATATATATATATGTAAGGATGTTGGTATTCCATAGGGTTCTTGATGATTGTGTGATATATATAACGACACTCTTACAATAACGGAAGAAAGTAGAGTCAAGGGCATCACCATATATCTCGAGGATCGATAGTGATCATTTTTATATATTTTGTGCAATATGTTGTCTTACACATCGCTTTTTTCAAACAGAGTATATACTGGATTTATTAGGGACACTATTAGTGATGTCTTACTAGTTTCTTTTCACAAACATCTCAGGTGGTCCTAACACTTTATTACCTAAGTAAATCTTATTTTTATAGGTTTGGGGAGAGAATATACTTAGTATTGGATGCTAAGTGTGGTGAATCTCAATATGTATATTCAAACTGCTATATCACAAGGATCGAGGATGGTATAGAGAATCCTTGTGTTTTTATACCTCGTGGATAATTATTATGTATGGTCACCTTAGAGGGAAATTTCATTGAATGTTTTCTAATATGATATCATTTTATATTTTATGGTAAGGTTATGTTTTATTATTCTGTTTACTATAATTTTTAATATGTATGTTTTTTCATTATTTCCATTAGTTTCATTACTATTACGTGAGGTTATTTTCATCCAACAATATCACCTTAGCCTCTCACTTCTAGTCAGTATCCTTTGGAATATAGGTAGGCATGCCTCATGTTATATGACACCCCCAACCAAGACAATAGTCGGTGGTCTTAGGCCGATAGTGTATCAAAATTTTTTATCAATAGGTATTTGGGTTCCATTGTAATCAAGGAACGATATAAATATAATAAATATGGGTCAAAGCTAATGATGGTACTTAAACAGGTGAATCAAGATTTTATTTTTTGATAGAAAGTCCATGATACCTTTGATATGGGATTTTGTATTTTATTTTTCAAAATTATGATTTGAGTTACTTATTCATGATGATGTGTGTATTTTAGGTGATATTGTGTTTTTTTCTCTTTTTGTGTTAGAAAGATTCTAGTGCATGTAAATATGTTTTTCAACATATAATTTCACATAAAATTTTGGTACTTGTATGTGATTGATATCACTGAATATGAGGGATAAATTTTATAATTTTTCAATATTAACATAATGGGTTTTTTCCCAGTAATAATTTTGTTTAATTTCATACAGACGGACCGCATTATATGTTCCCTCATGATTGGTCATTTGAATCTTCTGTTTGATATTCCATGGTGGAAATTACCCAATCAACCCATGTACAGGATGTGAAGTGACCTTTAGTAGGTAAATAAAATCATTGCATGCCTTGATACTATTTTTTGAATTAGGAAATATGTTATGTTATATAATTTATAAACAAAATACTATCTGGTGTTTTCCCATATAGATTCTCTGGGGAATTTTATATAACTAGAACATATTACTGTTGTTTTACTTGATACAGATCCTCATAGGATGTTGTCTTCATGTGAACATGGATGTGACCTAGTATCGAGGGGGAAGTCTTGTATGCATATGATATGTGAGGATGGGTTCATGAGAGTGGGTGTATGAATCATTATGTAATTACTGATATTTATATATAATAACACTAGAGTAGGTATATAAGCACATGATTTTCCTTATGATAATTGATATGAGAGAAGACTTGTTTCCCTCTGTGGGGAGTTATATGAGAGTTACCCAAGAGAGGGGTAACCCAAGAATTATGAGTACCCTTAGAGATGGGAGGCATGGGTAGATTCCATGTTTATGAAATTGATTCACGAGAAATGTTATCAAATATGTTTTGTAGGAACAATAATTCTTTATGTATTGTGGGTATGGAATCATGGGTAGTTTTTGATCTGTGATAAGTCCAATATGCTTGAGAGGTGAAATAGGTTACTCTTTTGGAAGGACATCCCCAAGGAATACATTCATATACATGAGATTCACATGTAAAGGGAACATTTTAAGTTTTTTAGGTTTGTGATCATAGATTATATAATGGGTGATTTATGGGAGTGAGAGTTAGGTTACATGATTAGGTGATATAGAAGCACACCACTATTGGGTTCTGATGAGATAAAGAATCATTATGGTAAATAACATGTGAGAAGTTTTGTAAGAGTGTCACTTTTCATTGTATGAGGATACTAAGGGTAGGCATGGATTTTTTGGGGAAGTCTCGATGCTTGAAAAAAATAACATGTTTGGTATACAAGATGCTCATTTGTTCCTTAGATAGCTTAATAGCATTGTTAATGTTGAGGGAGAATAGTTTTAGTTGAACTCTTGTAGGAATGGTGTCCAAGAGTTTCATGGAGGTCAAAAAGGGTCACCTATATGATAGATAGTGACATAATGGATGGATGGTGATAGAGGTTTATAGGATTGGTGAGAATGACTCAAGAGTAGTTACACACATGATATATTTAAACCCATTTGGATTGGTTCCATAGGAGTGATATAAATAAATCAATATGGTGGAGAGTTCCCCACCATCCATTAGATGGTGCAAACCACATTATAGAAATAATTTTATAAGATATCAAGGATTATGTTTCTAGTGATCAGGTAATCTACAATGATGGTTGTTTTTTTTGGTTCTCAATAATTAGTTTTATGGTCATTTTAGGTCATTATATGTTTAAATATGTATAATGTGATCCATATAGATCATGGAATTTGGGTTCAGTAGAGTGAAAATAAGGATACTCATCTAGTGGAGTGCATTAAATCCATTTTGGGGAAACGAGACTCGTGATGGTAATGTCATGGATACTATTAGACTAGTTAGATGACAAATGAGATGGAATTGAGTATATAATGATCAGGTAAATCCAATTATATCTAGTTCTTTGGTAGGTATAAAATTTGGGGATATGATGTGGCATTGAATAGAGTTCATGTGTCAGCATCAGGCCCAGGATGAAGTTGAAATGATTCAAGGGAAATTTTGATTATAGTCAGATCGATTATCATGGTGAGAGTTTGATGTCTTGTATGGGTGGGTGGGAATCCAATCACAAAATTATATTTAGTATTGGGTTCATAGATCGGTCTAGGTTTAGGATAAATCCCTATATTCCTTCTATAATTTAGGCATTATGAACATGTGATGAGAAGGCATGGTAGTGGTTGTGGATAATCAGTTTTTGGAATGGTCATCCAGAGGAAGAACGACAAATACTTTAATATAGAATTAGGTGATGTGTCATGGGAACTGCACCAAGCATGTCAAGGGATTATTGGAAATGTATTTTGTAGGAGATTCCTATGTTGGGTAGTACCATGGATTGCAATAGAAATTTTTTAAACGGTTCTACTTATGAAGAGAACCATAATTATAAGGAAAAATTAGATGATGTCACTTGGGTTTCTTACTATAGATGAGTGAGAATGAGGGTCATCTTCGTGTTAAAAATGAGAAAGTGGATTGATTTCTATTGTGTAACATGACCTTAGGATTATGTAGTCACAATATAATATCATTCAAAGTTTCAGGATATAACAAGGTGAGTTTATGATATATTAACGATCGATGTGGTCCAAGATTATTGGTTTATTATCATTGAAACTTCTGTAGGACAAGATTTTTCATAGTGGGGTGATTTTAAACACTCTTTTCATTGTTGGTTGTGATATTTAGAAAGAATATGAATTTTTGGTATTGGATCTAAGTATGTTTTAAGAATAGGGATTCATATAAAAATTCCAAATGTTGGTGAATATCAAGGAGATGCTTTTGGATATGGGTTAAGGCTTGAGATAGGTCTCTATTTCTTTGGAAAAATTTGGGAGATTTTTTTTATTTTTGTATTTTTGAATGGGATATCCCCCTATACCCATTTGATGTACAGTTAGGCTAAACCATGTATAACTCTATAGAAAACCATGTTGTGTGAGTTTTACTTTGGGATGTTGGTGCACTAAATGTCATTGGTTTTTTAGTGTAATTCTATAAAAACTATTTATAGTGATTAAATTTTTCAAAAAGAGTATAATAGTTTCCCCATGGTTTAAAAAACCATGTATCCAAACCATACGAAGGGTTGTGTAATGAGAAAATATCATTGAATTTTCTCCACATGGTTCAATAAACTGTATGACCAATTTATGTGGATACCCAATTTTATTTAAATTGTGGATTTATGTAATTTTCCTAATCAAATATTTATCCCATATCCACTCTTTCTCATACCTATAATCTTTTCAAATAGGGGTATCACCCCCCACATATTCCTATTATTTTTATTGGTTAGGGTTTCTCTTTATGGAACTAAGTGGTGTAACAACCCATGCTTTTATAGACTATAAAATTGAGAATAAATTTACATTATTTCTCCCAGATGCTTAGAAGAGTTAAAAATTTTATTTTACCCTAGAATATGAACTCAGATATTTTATCGGACTACTATATAGGCCTTAGAATAGGGTGCTTACCCTAGGATAAGAGTTTTATTCAATTCTATGAATTTTGAATTTTGGAGAAATAATTAATAATTAATATTTAAATAATTAAATTTTAATTTATCCACACAAATTTTTTCAGATATAATTTTTTAATGGATTTTCCAATTGATATTCCATATTCTTCATTGAGTCCAATAAAGAGATTTTTTCCAAGGTGTGGCATAAGCTCACGTCGAGCACTGGGATCGGGCCCAAGCCCTATTTCTATTTCATTTATTTATATCTTTTTTATTTTTTATTTTTTTATTGCTTCCTTATCTATTGGATTCTTCCACAATACCCAATGAGTTTCTCCTTCACTATGACCGCTATGATATGGATAGAGAGTAAGATAGGGTGTGTGGAAGATAGGTACTTCTGTAGAGCTCAGGAGTAGTTGGATCATCATGCACTAGCCCTGGACCATGGAAATGGGTGAAGCTTTGGTGGATTCCACCCAAATATAGGATATTTTTAAAATTATCCCTAAATCCCCCAATATTTTCCATTATAAAATTTTAATTCTTTATTATAACATTTTATGACTCCATGAGGGTTGATCAATATCTTTTGGGGAGAAAACGAGGGTATCTAGCATATTTGAGGGGTTTCCCATTTGGAAATCCAAATTATACTGTGTGTAGTAATGGAACACACAATGTGTGTAATTTCCATTGGGGGTAGATTATTATTTTAGGAGTACATTTTTTGTATGGAATACAAACACTACGTAATAGGCCTCAGGCATGTATCCAAGTACATAGCCAATGTGCCTATGTACGGGAACATGGTTATGTATAGTACATATCCAGACCCCATGTGGGCCGCACCACATATAGAGGTAAATGAACAGTCTTTATAGATGTCCAAGACTTATGAGGTACCCCAAATGGTACCCCATATAGAATAAATGTCATATACATGGTACACATGTCATGTACTTGAGATTTTACATGCCATGTCCAGCTAGAGTACATACCCAGGTTGGGATTTGGGGGTACACCCCATGAAGTCTATATACACTCTATGTACTCCCCACGCTACCTTTTTTAGGTTTATGAATATATTAATGCCTGAGAGTAAGATTTTAACACATTAGAAGTCCCTTTTTAGTATCTTTCCACATAGATCGCTATGGTGAAACCCTTGTGATAGTTTCTGGGATCATATGAGTTGTTTTGGTACTTCTACTAAATAACAGTGTTATTCCTTTGATACTCAAATATATCTATCTATTAAGAGTGTGAACTTTTGATCGGAGTTGGCCCATGAGTTATCTCTCTTAAATAATGCTTTCTTATATCTTCCCTAGATGATTTCCCCCTAGAAAGATGTTCCCATATTTCCTAAGAGTCCATGAGTTTAGTTGTCTCTAAGGATACCCTATAGGATTCCTCTTCTTATGTTTCTATTAATAGGACCCATTGAAGGATGCCATTATTTTTTTGTACTAAGGTTCCCCTATGTGATATCTTCACTTATATGATGAAATAGGGAATTTCTTATTGGATCCGTTTACCTTTATACCATTTCAAGGATCTCATGTATGATGAAACAACACACATGCACTATTGTTGTCGGTCCCATGTTAGATACCTCTACATATGTACCATTATGAGGATAATATGTTGGATTTCTCTATTTAATTATTTTTAGAGGATACCATGCAACATTCCTCTCTTTACCCTCACTACTGAGGATCCTGAGTAGGATGCCTCTCTTATGTTTTGACATGAGGGAACAAGTGGTTGACCTGATGTTTGACCAACCCTAAGATAGTATGATGGATTTGGGTAGATATGGAAATAGTTGTAACCTTATGACCACTAACAAACATTTATTCCCAAGAGCAAATGAAAGTAGTGGTGGTTTTAAGACTATGGACACCCTCACTCTTTTATTTTTTTGCATTAACTTGTTTATTTTTTATGCCATGATGATTACCAGAGGTGATTCCTAGTTTGTGGGTTGTGGGACTAACACAGTGGGACTTATTTATTATGATGAATGGCCATATTTTATGGGATCCAACTTATGATCCCTTTTATTATCATGTTTTAATTGGTTTTTTAATGGTATTTCCAGGGATCCGTCTTCTAAGCCCATTGAGACTGATATTTTGGAATGGAATCTCTAATTATGATATCTGGTCATGCCATCCCATGATTATGATATTCAATCATGGTGTACCTTGATTATGATATATGGTCACGACATATCTGCTGATGACACTCAGGGATGGTTATGCTCTCTGTAGTGATGGGGATTATTATGCTCTCCCTGATCGATTATTTAATCATAGGGTTGGACATTGAATTTTCCATCATTGACAAATACTCATGGATAATTACATAGTCTTGAAGAATGACTATGATACTACCTATGGTTGTGTGGCTACACTATTACAACATCTCCCAAAGGTATTTTATAGGGATGGGGATTTTGAGATATTAATATACATGGACCCTGAGCATATACCGGGGTCCAAAGAGAATTGAATTTACAAATAACCTAGGTTGACTTACTTAGGGATTATCTGAGTTGTAATGTCATGAACTCCTATAGACTCAGACTAAGGGCTCAAAATTTGGATTGGATTTATATGGAATGAGTGGCATAAAATCCATCTTAGTGATCATTTATATGACATTCTATCAGTATATGGAATCCTTTATTATAGTGATTGAAGGACAGTCCATGTGATCCAAGGATTAGAACAAGTATCCCTATGTATTAACCTAACCAATGCAAAGTAATTTTTTGTGAAATCCAAAGAAGGTATTGTCAATTGGGTTTACAGACCATGAGATTAAATAATGTATCAATGGATTGAGTGGTATGACATCCAGCTCAATTCCCTTCTCCCTCGATGTCTTAGTGATTAGTATTATGGAACCAAGGATCTCATACTATTTATTTATGTTATTTATTTCAAATTTACCATGTATATATGTATTAATGTATATATATTCAAATATATATATAAACACATATAATTTTTTTTATATTTGATGGAACCTTTCCCAATTTATCGGGATTATGGACCTAGGTATCAACTGTGGTTTCACATCATCTATTTTATTTATCATTTTACTTATGTCATTATAGTTGATCATATAGGATAAGTATAGACTTATAAAAAATAGATTTATAGGTTAATCATTGGGGTGGCCTACTAAAATTATTTCTCCCCCCTATACGTGCAACTCGTTGTGCATGCAAACCTTTTGTCTACTTTTAAGGGTGTTCATAGGTTGTATGATGAATATGGATAAGGACCGAGGTTTCATGATTGAGAAAATTCACTAATGTAGATTATTATGATCATGCTAGTGTATCATAGTGGTTTTATAGATACCAGGTATGTGGTATAGCTTGGAATTAGTATGATAACCCGATACATTTATTTTAGTTTCTTTATATACTTTGGCATGGATGGTTGGCCTAGTGGGTTACCATTGTTTTATGTATGATGTGGTTTTTCATGATTTTATATCATTTCATTTATAAGTGCATCATATTTAATTTTTGTTTTTTTTGCTTACTCGCTATGTTTTTTTAATATCTTTATATTATATATAGTTATTTTTGAGGTTTTTTACTTTTATATAAGCATAGAGTCTCTCCATGGTCGCACCCTAGGCCCTTGCCGCTAGTTGGTAACCTCTAGCATATGGAGAGGTTTGTTTTATTCCTTGTGATGAACCACTATAGAGTATCAATTTAATGGAATCAGGACCAAGACATTTAAAATTGGTATCAAAGGTGTTTCATTTTGTTTTGATTTACTAATAATTATATGGTATATATTGGTATTAGGAATGTGTCCAAACATGGGGTTGATATTGGACTTGTTCATACATAACACTTTTTATGATAAGATGTCTTAGTTTCCAGGGTTATGGGAATATTGTTCTAATCTATGATGTTATAGTGTTATATTATTTTATCTTTGAGTGATTCTCATGATGTGTGAATTATATGATTTATTATGGATGTATGAATATTTTCTAGTCGGAAATATTTTAGGGGATGAATTTGGATCTTTTTTGGAAATGGTAATAGGTTTGTCATGAATTATATTTCTTACTTAGGATTCAAATGTTATGGGCCATCTAGTTTGTGATATTATAGAATATGAAGGATAATTGTTTAAGTTTCACCATAAACCTAAATGGTGTTTTCCCATATAGGGTTTTTGATATAATTCTAATCAATTAGCCTAACTGAAAATATAATTCATTCAGATGTGTAAGATGAATCACTCCTCATTCATAAGATGTGATGTGACCCTTATAGGTTGACAGGGAACATGATTCCAATTTGAAGGACCCATTAAAGGTTTTTTTATTAGGATCGATTCTTTAAAGTTTCATAAAAAACTTATATGGTGTTTTCCATCGTATATTGGAATCAAATTATACTTAAAAAACCTTCATTTATTGTTACCTTTTTCATGTCTCTTTTTATGAAACCGAAAGATATAGAAAAGTTTCTGGTGACCTAGAACTAGAGGGTGTATTACCATATATTGATGCCCAGTAAGTGTGAGTTAATTATCTCTTCTATATTGGTATCATTATCTCTAGAGAGGACTTCCTTTTGAGGATTCTCAGATAGGATCGGGCCCTTATAGTCTATGTTTTCAGTTTTAACCCTTGGAGGTCACCGTGATCCTTACATTCCTTATATAGGTTTGATTTTTTGACTATGTGGTTAAAGTTTTTTTACCTTGTTGGGATATTTGATAAATAGATCTAGGAATGAGACCTATAGGCTCATAGTTTTGTTTTAGTCCATTGTAGGTTGATGTTCATTTTGATCAAGGGGAACTAGTGAGTAAGGATAGCCTATGTTTACGGATGCCTTTTTATAAAATGATCATGGTTGTATGCTCATTGAGAGATATTCATGGTGAGTTGTCCTATTTTTTGATATAGTCAATTTTTTGCCTTTGTATTTTCAGGAAGCAGATAGGGTGCTTTAATATCTTGACTGGATTTGACAGGCATTCCTTTTTGGGTGTCAGGCCCTATCCACTAGTGTCTCCACTATAGATAATGTAGTCATAGTGAAGGTATATGCTTGTGAATGAAATTTTATCATGTAACGAGTGGGGATGGAATAAATCATAGAAGAATTAAGGTAACCACTTTTGAAAAGGAGTTCAAGGTATCATCTAGATTGATTAGACTAGCATACCATGTAGCATGGTCATATTGGTTTTAATAGGATATGAATTTTTGGTGTATGAGTTGGGTGATTAAGGTACATACTAGTTTAGTGCCATGCCATTTATATTATAAATTGATGAGTGGCCATATGTGTTCTGAATTCTAATCGTTTCAAAAAAAAAATAATGTTCCCCCTTGATCTTGGAGTTTGGTTATGATATGATGATAGGGGTATACCTATGGTGGGGAGTACCAGATTGGTTATAGTTAAATGTATTTTTTGATATAATAGTTTTTAATGCTATGGTATGGGTCATTATATGGTCAAGATAGTGTATTTTTTTAGAATATCGGATTTAGATCATGGCTACTGGTTTTACCACCAAGATTTCATGGGGACAAGATGGATTATTGTGGAGATATAATAAGGAACTATATTTTTTCTTACTGAAAATTTGAGCAGAAATTTGAATTTATTTCTTTCAGATTATTATAAGCTGTAAGATAGTAATTTTACCCTAGAAAATGATATTGGATAATTATCTAACCACTATGTTGTTCCTTGGATAATATTTTTACCATATTAAAATAGTTTTATATAATTCTATACCATTCATATTTTAAATGGATAATTAATATTATATATTTGATAATTAAATATTAATTTATTCATTAACACTCATTTAGATGTATATTTTATTATAGAGAATTATAATGAGATTATGTGTTTTCTTTATATTCTGTAATGTATATTTTTTCTAATGTGGGTCATAAACATAGGTTGGGCACTAGTTCCAGACTCAGTCCCTGTTTTCTTTTTCATTTCTTTTTTATCATTTTCTTTTTCCTTTATCTTTTCTTCATTCTACCCTAGCTTATCTTACATGAAAATCCATGTTTTTCTTTACGTTGATCAAGGAGTACATGGAGAGTGATATAAACAAATATGGATATGGGAATAGGGTTATTTTCGCGAATCTCAGAAGAATCCAGATCATTTTGCGATAGTCATATACTGTAGAAACAGTTAAAGATTTGGAAAATTTCTCCAAAAGGTTTCCTGTTTGATGTTTTTGACATAAATAACTATATATTTTTTATTTTTACGTTTTATTACCTTATAATTACTTCTTATCAACCCTAGTGGGTAGTTATATAGTTCTTGAGGATAAAACATGTCTTTTGGGGTGATTTGATGGGTTTCCTATTCAGAAATTGCGATCACACAACGTGTAGTTTGGGAACACACATTGTGTGTTCCTCCCATTTGGGTAGGATGATATTTTCAAAAGTTCATGATATTTATGGGGTATACATTACATGTATTGGAACTTATATGTGTACCCAAGAACCCAATCAGGTAGCTCGTGTATGGGCACATGGTCATATATAGTACATGGCCAATCACAGTGTGTGTCACAATCTATTTAGGGGTACATGACTAGGATATATACATGTCTAGGATTGGTAAGTTACATATTTAGGTTCCCAATTTAGTGTACACACCATTTATATGGTATAAACACCATATATTTGGGATTTTACATGACATGTTCGGTTGGAGTACACAATTAGGTGGGCATTTGGGTGTACATGTATTATACATCCCTCTTCCTACTATTTTAGGCGGTTTCTATTATTTATTCACAGAAATTGGAATTGGAATCTTGAGTTGTCTATTTTGAGTACCATTTTAGGTAGATATAAATGGTAAAACTTTATAGGTAGTTTCATGGCACTTGGGAGGTGTTTTAGGATTTTTACTAAATGAAGAGTTTCTTTCTCCAATAATCAAATGCAGCTATCTCCTTAGAGTGTGAACCTTTGATCTGAGATGAGGAATAATATATATCTCTTAACTAACACATTAAAATATCTAATCTTGATAATGTATCCCTATTGAGATGTCCCCTTATGGCCTAAGAGTTTATGAGATTTGTTGTTTTGGAGGATCCCCTATTGGATGTCTCTCCTTCTATTTCGACAGAGACGATCTCTTGTTGGATGCCTCTATCTTATTACTATATCAAGGGTACCATATGAGATGCCTTTTCTTATATGCTGACTTAGGTAATCCCTTTTTGTATCCCTTAACATGTATACTATTCTGAGGATCCCATAGTGGATGCCATTTCCTACATGCGATTTTGTTGTGGGTTACCTATAGGATGTCTCTTCTAATATACCATTATGAGAATCCCATGTAGGATTACTCTCTTTACTTAATTTTTTAGGATCCCATGTTTGATTCAAACATTTACCATCACTAATGAGTATCCCGAGTAGGATGCCTTTGTTTTTTATGAAATGAGGGACATAGTGGGTGCCCAAATGTTTGACCAACCCTGAGCTAGTTCGACGGGTTTGGGCAGTGATAGTAATGGGTGTAAACATAAATTTTGTAACAAACCTGTAATAGCAATAGGATCTGATATTAGTACGGGTTTTAGATTTTCAAACACCCCCACTATTTTAATTATGAACTAAATAATTTACTGTTAATGTAGTGATGATTACTAGAGGTGCTTCTTGGTTAGTGGTTGATAGGCCTATCATGATGTGACTTTATTTATTGGGATTCCAATTAATATTTCCTAGGATCCATCTTAAGAGCCTTTTTATTATAATATTATTTTATTTATATTTACATAGGTAATTACTGGGACAATTTCTTGAGCCTTATGTGTTTGAAATTAAGTAATGGTATCCCTTGATTATTCAGGCATGGAATCCGTTGGTTATGATATCTTGGTACGATATCCCATGATTATGATATTCAGTCATGGAATAACTTGATTACACAATAGAGGTATGGAATTCATATTAATGATAATCGTGCATCATTACGCTCTCCTGAATGATGGGGATCATACAACTCTCTCTGATCGACTACTTAATCGTGGTGTTGGACATAGTGTTTTACATCGGTGATGGACACTCGTGTATGATTACTCTCCCTCAAGTGATGCCTAGTATGATCCCTAGGGTTTGGAGGATACACCAACACTATATATCCCAGTTGAATTTCCTAGGGATGGGTCTGTTGAGACTTTTATATGAATGGATGCTGAGCATGTACTTGGATCCTGATTGAATTCCATTTACATATCGCTAAGTCTCAATGTCATGAACACCTATGGACTGGGACCTAGGGCTCTGAAATCAAACTGGATTTACATTAAATGATTGGCATGGAATCCATCTTAATGACCATTAATAGGAATTTCCATTGGTATATGAAATCCCCCATTATAGTGATTGGTGGTGGGTATGGAAAAATACAGGGTTAGGACATATATCCCCCAGTGGTGAGGTATCTTGCTCAATGGAATTTCCATAGTAGGTTGAAGATAATATTATAAAATGGTATTAATTTCCAAGAGATAAAATTATTTATACATGGGTCGAGCTGTACAACATCCAGCTCAATTCCCTTCTTAAGGGATGTCCATGCAATTGGTATTACAGACCCAAAAATCAACTTCTGTTGTTTTATTTTATTTTTTCACCTTACTGAATTAAATATATATTTATGTATATATATTGGAATATATATACAAAAATATAATTTTATATATATAGAGTGTAAAATTTCCTAGTTAACCAGGATTATAAACCTAGGGATCAAAAGTGGTCTGACGTTATTTATTTTATTTATCATTTTAGTTATTTCTCGATTAAGATTCACATATTTAATGAACATGCACTTATGATAATAGATTTATAGGTTCATCTTCGGGGTGGCCTACTATGATAATTTATTACCCTAGTACAAGAACCATAGTGTTATTGTAGACATTATATCTATTTTTTAGGTTGATCATACATTTCATTATAGACATGGACGAGTCCCAGGGCTGTATTAATGGGTAGAGACTGATATATAGATTCTTGTGATTAGGATGGAGCATCTCGACTTTTTCATAGATATTGGGAATCTAGCCTGGAGGGGAGTTAGTATTAGAGAATTTTACTTCTATTTTTGAAATACTTATATACTATGGAATGTATGTTCATCCTAGTGGGTCACCAATGTTTTATATATAACATTTATTTTCATGATTTTATAGCATTTCAGTTACTATTATAACATGTTGTACTTAAGTTTATTTACTACTTCCACACTATATTTATTTACTAATTTAGATGATATGTTTTTATTCCAATTATTTATTAGTTTAATATGAGGTAATTTTATATCCACAGACACACCCTTGGACCTTGATGCAATTTTCAATCTTCTAGCATATAAAGACACACGCTTGAGATCTTGTGTAGAACCATCTTAGAGCACCAATTTATTAGAATATGTGTCAGTATGTTACATATGGTGGATTATAGGTATTTATTTCCTCTTTCCCTCATTTTTTATCAATTCATGTTTATCATTAAGTCCCTTTGTTTGTGAAAATTTGGTCTATGGTTTTATCAGCAATTCCTCTAGGGAATGGTGGAATAGGGTGAGGTTGATATGACGTTTTCCTACTATAAATTGATGGTGAACCAAAAGGGAAATCACACATCATTACTCACCATTTCACTATATGAATGAATCTATTCATACTTTTATTTTGATTTAGATGAAATTATATAAAATAGGTGATTGAATATTTCCTAATTGATAGGGATATTTCATGGGAAATTGTTAAGAGTATTCCATATACCTTTTGGGTTATGTTTTTTGTGGTTTTGTTGGGTAAATATAGATCAATGAGTTCTTAGACAATTATTCCTATTTTAATTAAATTGAAAAATTAATATTAGTTATTATAATTAAATTTTCAAGATGTTGTGGCTTGATATAGGATAGAAGGAGTTAATAAAATATTCGGTGAGCCTTGGATGAGCTCGTTAGATGGTGACCAAGCTTTCTTAAAGGTAATTACTCTATTTTCCATAAGTGTACCTTAACCATCTCCCTAATGTTCATGAATCATGTTTATGTGCATGAAATATATGGCATCACCATTTATGGGTGATATAAATTAAATTTAAATTATTAATTTTAATATACTCTAATAGAATGAAAGAATTTTTAGGGCTATAATAGACCATTTGATTCAATCATGGGGACCCAACCACAATTGTTTGAGGGATTGATCATAATTTTTTTTATTATATTATATGAACCTTAATGTTTTATAAATGAAATAAATTAGAGTCAATGTATTTGGAGTTTGGGGGGGGATTTAGCATACTATCCTCAAAGTAGGTGCTCTGGTGATGTTTATGGGAAACCGAGTTACCTAGTAACTAATTAACAAAGGTGAGAGGGTGTCAAATGGATCATGAAAGTATCTATGTGTGTCTCATAGATGGAATTTGATGCTTATTTCTCAAAAGGGTTCTAGGTCTAGTAATGTTTTCATGAGAGGCTAAAGAATTATAGTAATGAATTTGGGTTTATATGTAATATGTATGATGGGGAACATCCTCTTGAGGTTATATTGGAGACATGGTTTGTGACATGAGGGGTATAAGGTATCCCAAAGCTGATGAGGTGTGATATGGATGATTTTATCTTGGGTTTTATCTTCTTTGATATAGTTTTTAATAGTCTTAATATTTTTAATTATCCCCCCCAAGTTCTATTCCTATAATATTTCATTCACCAACGGCATCCTACCTAGTTGGAGTATGAAATATCTTATCATATAATGCATTACACAATGACATATAAATTTTTGAATTAAAGATATTATTATAGGGTAACTGTAGTAAAGGTAAATATTTATCCCACATACCTTGAAAGATAATAGATCATGAACATAAATTGTTTTCTATTGCTTTATGAATCTTTTTAGACTATCTATTGGTTTGATGGTGACAAGTAGTTCCCAAATGAATATCGATACCCAAAGCCTTCTGAATCATTTTCCAGGAGTTTTATATAAATTCTGGATCACGATCAGACATATTTTGAAGAATTTCTCCTTAAATTACTAAAACATCAATAATATATATCAATTCAAGGCACTTAACAGGTAAATATTCTCATATAGTGAGTAAATTTTCATATTTGGTCAGGTGATTAAAAATAATTAATATTGAATCATTCTTTCTAAGAGTATTTGGTAATCTAATAGAGATGTCCAAAGTAATGTAATCACATTTACCCATAGAAATTGGTATAAGGTGCATGAATCCTCTTGGATATTGTCTCTCAACATTAAACTATTGAGAAACGAAACATGTTGACCCATAAATAATAATTTTCTACTTCAAATTATCCCACTCAAAATGTTCCTTAAAATATCTATACATCTTGGTTTTTACAGGGTGTATAGAAAAATTTAATCAATGATAATCATCCAAAAATTCTATATTCATCATAGGTATAGATGAAAAATATAGAAACCTTCTTAAATTTTATAATTCCATATTCAAAAACAATGTCTTCCAATTTTAAATCATTAATGAATTTATTTTTCTTTTGAAAATTACCATTATATGATTAAATATTTTTTATTTTTTTCAAAAGATATAGTGTTGAGATAATTTTAAAATGAATTGATTTCCAACATTCCCTAATAATCTCCATATAAGTCATTACTAGATCTAGGACATAAGATCTCTGACAATACTCATTCTAGTTTTAAATCAATGAACTTTCCATCTCAAGGACTCAAGTACCTTATTTTCCTTCCCTAACTAGTAGTGTTTTGAGAAATAATAATCTTTGCGTACCGTAATCAATCAACTTTATATCATGTTAATAACTTTCTATGAAAATATTTATTTTAGTCTCTTATGATCCTTGAATATCTCAAATAATTCACCACAGAGATAATGTCTTCATATTTTCAATGAAAAAAATTACAGATTCCAACTCAAGATCATGGGTTTGATAGTTTTGTTCATGATTCATTTACTACATTTAGGAATATCCAATAACATTATCATTATACATAAGGGAAAAACAAAGTCCATTATTTGATGCATAAATATATATAAAAAATCCATCCTTTCCTGATGGTAGAGTCAAAATTGGATCATTCACAAATCTCTTCTAAGATTATTTAAAAGATTCTTCTCATTCCATTTCCCATATAAACTTAACCCCTTTATGAGTAATCTTGTTTAATGGGTTAAATAGTTAAGAAATTATTTGAAAAAATCACTAATAGTAACCAACCAAACCAATGAAACTATGTACCTTGTTTATTATTATTGGTGTATTTTATTTTTAGAAAGCCTTTGTCTTCACATGGACAGCTGATATTCCATCCTTGGAAACCATATATCATAGAAAAAAAATCTGAAACTAGATTCCACACTTTATGAATTTCCCATATTACCCTTTTCATATAATAGTCTTACGAATGATCTGAAAGTTATTCTAATGATCCTCATATTACCTAGAGTACAACAATCAATTATTGATCAACTCCACACAAAATTTATCATGATATTCCTTGAATACTCTATTCCTTAGATCCATGATGACAAAGTGTGAATTACTCAATTCAAATGGAATTATTGTAAACTCATAATGAATATACCTCATATAAAATGTTTTATTCGAAATATATTCCTTATTTATTCACAATTGATGATACCCAAATGAATATTAATATTTTAAAAATATTTAGCTACTTGATGTTAATAAAATAACTCCCTAATGTCAGTTAGATTAAATTATTCTTTATGAAAATGGCCTTGATTTCTCTATAATCAATGCATAACCTAATATATTCATCTTTCTTCTTAATAATGAGAATAAGGTTTTCCCATAGTGAATCACTAGGGTGTAGAAATCTCTTATTACACAACTCTTCTAGTTGTTTCTTCAATTCCACCAATCGCATAGTGTACATTATACATAGACTCTTTGATATTGGACTTTCATTAGGTATTAAATCAATGGATACTCATCTTCATTCTCTAGCGAGTGTCCATGTAATTACATAGGAAGTACATATGTATTATTATAAAATAGTTTCATTATATAATTTAAGATTACGTTTTTCATCTTCAGATTATTTCAATTCTTCTTCCCCAATGATCTTATTCTTAATAACTACTTGTGGTGGATATAGACATGACTAAAATGATGTAGTTTATTCTATAAAGATAAATTATTACACATGTTAATCAAAAATCAAAATCTTCTTCACATTGAAATAAATGTTTTCCTAAACTTTCAAAATCCCTTTAATAATGAAGATTATATCAAAATCAGCCATAGGTATATTAATGAAGTCCTAAAATTGGGAATGTTTATGCGTCATAATGGGAACTGACTAACATATTGTGGTTGCGATGAGACTTCCACTAGAAGTATTAACTAGTAAATCCATTATTATGGTGATATGTAAATATATAATTTTCATGTTAACATATTATCATATAACAGATTATGAGGATCCAGAATCATATAAATCCTTAGATAATGTTGAGAATATGATTAAATTACATGACACCACATATTTAGGAACTTAAAACTCTTCAATTGTGATCGCATAAGCATGGACTTGAACCTTTTTCCATTTATAGGATAAATTCCCTTGATTCCTAAGAAAATAATTTTAAAAATGCTCCATATATTTATATTTTAATAATTCCACATTAAAATATTCATTTATTCCCATAAAATCAGATGCTTAGTTTCGTTTTTGTCAATAGTTTTATAAAACTCAAATTCACAGCAAGCATTCTACACATTATTTCATTCCACATTTAACACAAGTTTTAAATTATTCTCATACCTAATTCTCTTTTTTATGAATTTACTTTCTATAGTTCTCAATCAGATTCTTCTTATCATTATTACCATGAAATTCATAAATCTGTATCTCCTGAAATATTATAAATTTCCAAGACACCCTTTTCCCATTCATTACATACCAAATCAAGAAATATATTCTCTATGTAATTTATCCATTTCCCTCCTAAAATAGATTTTTATTCCAATTGAATGATATAGATTGATAATGAATAAATCATTATAAAATTTTCATACTAAATTTTAGATTATTAGTTTAATACATACATGAATCTTTATTGGTCATAACCTGAGTTAGCTACCCCATTATACGTATAATTTGTTCTTGTCCAACTATATCTCCATATCCACCTTCATTATCTTTCTCGGGAGGGAAATTATTACATGGAATATGTGAATTGGTAAGGTTTATAGTCCTTCCACTATGATCCTTTTCTAGTGAAATACTTAACTTAAAACGATAAATTTATGCATCTCTAATCTCATAATAATATTCTTAGTTTATTTGTGAATGTTTTCAAATCATAATTTTTTTCAAATCCTTCATATTCATTTCTAAAGGAAACTTTATTTAACCAAATATAATCCCCTAGGAGTGTCAAATTGGGTTTGGAGAAAGTCCCATTTTCATACACTAGGTGATGATCAAATCAAATCCCGAAGAAACATTTTTAGATTTATTAAAACTATGTATAATTTTTCTAAAGCCTCTTTTAATTGTAGTATCTTTAAAGGGATGTATTTTTAAGAAAATAAAATAATATACACTATAGAAATATATTAGGATGTTATCCAATACCTAGATTTATCCTCAACTTCTTTCATGGGGATGTATTCCCTAATCCATGTTCTCATAAATATATTTCTCAAGGTTTCTTCTAAGCTTCATATAATATCAAGTATATCAAACCCAACCTGAGTTGCCTCGATCTAGTGCCTTATTTATTACATTAGTATAAGATGCAGGTGATCACATCTAAATGTACCAAATAGATTGGTAGTATGAGAAAACTAGATACATACATGAATCTCACATTACAATTGAAAACTTAAAATACATCATATTATTTTCTTTGATAAAACTAATATTTTCTTTATTATATCCCTATATATAAATAATAATACAATTTCTATAATCCTAGGGAAAGGAAACCTAATAAAGAGATCTACATAAATTGTCATTAAGGTTATGCATACAACTGATGATATCATGAATAAATTATGAATAATTAATTTAGAAAGGTGAATATTTGAAAACATGAGCCCCATAAACAATAATTTGAGAATAAAGAATAATATGGTTGGAATAAATGATGTTTTGAAAATTATACACAAATAATCTGACGAGCTTAAAACATATCCATGGAAATCATTACTAGTAAAATAATCACACAGAAATAAATAACTGACATCATAATGAGGGAATGAATAATTTTATACATCATAAAAATATCTTCAAGGACTTGAAATATGACATTTTTCATAAATAGATAAGGCTGCATCAAAATACCCATGCTAGTTTGTCTTATGTGACCTACCGATGCCTCAAGGGCCTATAGTGGGCCCCACATATCATATAAAAAGTCCATTTCACTCCACATATGAAAAGGGACAAATGAAATCAATGTAATAATTAATATTAAAAAAATATTATATGAAATGTTACTACATTCACTAATCAATAACAATAATCATAAACCATCCAGTTAAATACAGTGAATGGTATCAAAATAGTACATCCCCAGTCTAGCTAATCATAAAATAACTCGATAAATAATAAGTATGGTTTTATTAAAACATATCCGCAATTTTGAATATATAAAATAAATGGTTCTTATTATTTTTTAATAGTAATATTATAAAAACATCTTTAAAAACATTCTTGAGAAAAATACCGCTTTGACAGTAAAATAAAATTTTAAAACTAAAAATATCAATAATATGATTTTTTTAAAATATAACCTTTTAAATATGTATATGAATCTTCAAATAAATGAGTTTTCATGATGTTTGGAAAATTTTATTCATCTTGAGTATGTTAAAACAAATATTTCTTCCCAATTTTTCATAAAAAGTCAAAAAATACCTTGTTAAAGAAATGGAAAGAATATAACTTTTAATCAATTTTTTAAAATTTCAAAAATGAGTAAAATTAATTTTAATAATAATAGGATATGTTTAAAAAAATTTATGAAAATATATTTAGAAAACATGTAAATTTAAGAAAAAACATTTTCCCCTAAAAAGAGAAATAAAGTTGGATTTTCTTAAAAACGTTTTCTCAATAATTTTATATACCAAAGAGAGGAAAATGGTAATATTACCTTAAAAATTCAAAAATAAATGTACGGAGAGAAAATATTTTGGGTTCAATATCGAAATATATAATGATTTTCCCAATGGTGACAACAATATAAACAATCTCGAATAACAATGAGATTGTGAAGTAAACCCTTACATCGGTATGATTTCCTTTTTATGTGTTCAAACCTAATTGATAATAAATAATGATTTATTATAACTATAATACATATAATTATTCATATATATCATATGATATATTATTTACTTATAAATTTTTATCACATATCTATTAACAATTCTTTATTAAAAACACTACTCTGGGTGATAACTTTTTCATCTTTCATTCATGTTTTGTTCTGGTAGTTTTGGTCCTTATACATTTATTATCGTTCCATCATATAATGAATTTTAATAATGATATAAATATAATATATATTTCATTTATATTTATTCAGAGTAATGAAAAAATGTTATATAGAAAAAATGAACTACACCATCCATGGGGACGATAGATCTTACATATGGATGAATGTTATTCCCATTTTTTTAACTGAGGGAATGAAAGAAAGGTAAATAATATTTTAAATTTCATGAATAATTAGTATTTCATATATATCATATATATTAAATAAATCTAACTTTATTACCATCCCTATTAAAATGAAATGAATAACATATCACATCTCTTTATAGAGGTGTTTGTCCATACATATGCACGAACAATGTCAACGATTTCTAAATAATTTGAATATAAGAAGGTATATTTTATATTATAATTTAATAAATATAATTAATTAATAAATATAATATATTTAAGTTAAAATTATCATTATAACATCTATGAGAGGCTGTGATGGAATATGAATAACATCGGTTCGGGAGACAGTAGTTCATCGTACACATGATCGATGGTTTAGGTTCTCATTTGATGGAAGAGGGGACATATATTGGTTATGTATGTAAAATAATAACATCTAAATATATATAATAATTTTTTTATTATTTTATCACAATTATAGAAAATTATAATAGGGTAAATGAAGAAATAAAATAGAGATGCATGGTTGAGAACTATACCTCTTGTAACACTCGATCATCAACTACAATAGGTGTACATTAAATTTAAATAAAACAATAATAAAATAAAGGATTTAATAATTCATGGAAAAAATATTATTTCATATGCTTAATATTTATTTTAAACTTACTCAGTTAATGTAATCCAAGAATGAATTTTTGAAAATTTCCCTTAGAAAAAAGAATTTATACATAACAAAAAATGACACATTTACCTATTACCAATATTATTTATAATTATTTTTTATAATATTTAGAATTAAAAATTTAGTGACTATAAATTTATAGAAATAAATATAAGAATATTTAGAAGTAAAAATAATTATTTTTCTGAAAACTTGTTTTTTTCATAAAACTATTTTAGATTAAAAAGGCATAATGTATATCCATTTTAATTAATTAAAATATAAAATTATGATGAATTATTTAAATTAAATTTAAATATTATATATCTAACTATATTTATTTAAGGATATCCAATGATTATTACTAGTATTATAGTTAATATAAGATAATCTTAAGCTTGAAAAATGTGTTTCCGGAAAAATAATTTGTCAACATTAATTACCGGTTTTTCTTAAAATAAACCCTCAAACTTCTTTGAATTGAATTTTATAAAATGGAATAAATATTTTTAGTCACCATATTAAATATTATATAAAATTTCAACTTAACGTTTTTTCATAGGTATTTGTAAAAACAATAATAATTAATAAACCACGTTAAGTTAAAAAGTGGTTTTTCACATTACATGATCTTGTATTAAAATTAATATTCCTAAGAGATAGGTTTTTTATTTTATAAATTTTATTCCATATTTATAGTTATTAATTATTAATTATCAAATAAGTCTATGTTAATTTTTGGCAGAAATGATTAATTACCTTGGTTAAAAAACTAGTCACCCTGGGAGGTTTTTTATTTTATAAATTTTATTCCATATTTATAGTTATTAATTCTTAATTATCAAATAAGTCTATGTTAATTTTTGGCAGATATTATTAATTACCTTGGTTAAAAAACTAGTCACCCTAGGAAAACTAAAATGGAAAAATAAAATAAACCTAGAGGATAAGGTAATAATATGTTTAAATCATGTTTATTTTTAATATTTTTAGGTTTTTATAGGACTTAAATTTCATCCACTTCATTATTTATCATTTTTTTAGGAACTTTGGCTAAGATTGACTTCCAATTATTGAATATATTTTGGTATTTGCAAAACATTCACTCCTCAACTATAAAAGGGAACTCCTTCCCCTCACTTCTTCACACCTCTAAATCCATTTGGATAAAAAAAGTGGAAAAAATATATCCCCAAATACATTAGTCACATTCTTGATCTTCTTTTATTCCTAATAGACCAACCCTAGGGTCCTTAAGAAGTTATCTAATGAAGGTTTCTCTAAGATAAGTTATTCTTATTAATGAAACTCCTTTTTATTTCATCTTCTACATCCTTATATTCTATATTAACATTTAAAATATAAAAACAATGATCTCTCTCATATAATGAGATATTATTGTGTATATTACATAATATTTACCCAACTTCTTCCCCACCGTAGTTGATATAAAGTAATCAACTGTGTGTATGGAAGATTACTTCCACACGAACTAATGTAATATATTTCCAATCACCGAATCACATGGATAGTCATAATGATGTGAATAATTAACACCTATAATACAAATGACAAGATAATTATTTTTTAAAAATTAATATACCATAACATTTTTAACCCTTTCACACAAAAAAGGATTGATATCATCGCTCATGCATACGTATGACCTACCATCTCCACGACGCGAAGCGGTACGTTTTCCCGGTCAAACCACAAACAATTACAATAAAGATGTATATAATGAGAAAATATGATATTTATAACATTAATATCATTATTAATATGATTTATCTATACCCTAATTACAAGAACCATAACTCTCATGAATAAGACACATGATAATACAAGGTAATTAGCACCAGATACAATTAAAATATTGATATGTTATAAACAAATGGGTGGTAAAATGTTATAATAGGATAATATATGATGGAATAAAAATTAATCTGGTTCCATTTTCTATTAATATTATCAGTAAAACTATTATACATGAGGTTAAATCGTGTTTAACAAAATAGAAATGTGAGGTAATAGATTTCATCTCAATTTCCATTCCATTGAGACATATTTGTTAATATGTATCTATTCACTTTTTTGTGGTGTATATACTAAACCTTTTATGTATAAAAAATGAATAACTATTTATTCATTATGTTTAGTGTTTCAATTTAGATTTATTCTTTCAAGGTGTTATAATTTAAAAGTTACCAAAATGGTAAGAAGCTATTTTACAATATCACATACCTTTTCAGATTGCTTTTAAATTCAATGAAAAAATATTATTATTTATGCATCATAAGATCCAATAATTTTATTTTAATATAGATATTTATGTAGTTTCTATAATTTGTTCAAACTATTATTCACTTTGGTACATAAATCGATCAATTTTTTTTAAATAAAAAGCAATTTTATTTCTGTAACAACACGAGATTTTATGATAAGTATTATTTTTAATTTATTTCATGTCATGTGTTTTATGCTACACCAATATTATCTTGTGCTATACAGAACATCGTATTATTTTGCTGTATACGCAACACTATTCTTGGATTGTGTTAAACACAATTTCAAGTTCGTTTGATAGTAGTCATTCTATGAAAAATTTAGAATATATATATATATATATATTCAACGTATAAATGAAATATGGTTGGATTCTATTATACGAAACAAAAAAGGAGTCTTGTACTACACGCAACCCTGACTTGGCTTGCATTACACGCAATTGTGACCTTCCTCGATAGCATGTGTTGTACGCAATATCAGGTTTCACTAAAAAATGATATATTGTTATAATATTATGGACTAGCCGTTATGAATAGTATTAACTAAATTTTGAATTTTATAACATTATTATTCATCTTAAATATTTTCTAGATAATGGTATGAGAACAAAATAATTTTTTCGGATAAAATAAGTATTTTTAAAAAAATGCAGTTTTGCCTCCTTTTGATGGAGCACCCACTTTAAATCTTGTTTTTGACAAGTCTATAAGTTTAATTTGAAAAAAATAAAATTCTTCTTTGGAATCAGGATATAAAAATTTACTTTGGATAAAATTTTCATATTATTCTGATAACTTTCATATTTTAATGAATAGTAAAAACATGCTATATTTTAATTAAAAACAATTTTTTTCATCGCAATAATTTATATTGTTAGATTATCATTTTAATTGGTTTTAAAGTGTAATTAGAATATATTTTTACCATTTAATCCAATGTTGTTCATTGGAATTAATTTGACTTTGAAATTGTATATAAACAAGTATCAATCTTTTAATAGTTTTTGTTTCTTAAAAACACGCTATTTTTGTTGATAACAGAAATTAATTTTAACATTAATTAATTCCAATTATATGTTTTTCATTTGGAAAAATAGACATCAATTTTGAATTCAAAATATCAAATAATTATTAGGCTGAATTTTTGGTATTTTTTTGAAAAAATTCAATTTTCGATGAATAGTGAAACCACATAGTGGTAGTTAAAAAACTAACATTTTCATTTAAATGAAATTTTACCACTATTGTGAATTAAATTTTGAAAATCCGAGAGACACAGTTAATATCAAGGACTAAAATATGGTTCAATGTGATTAAAATATTTTTTTTGAATAGTAACTTTTTATGTTTTTTTACCAGGGATAAAAATAAATAGGGTAATTAAGGGAAAAATGATATTATTATTACCGTAACGCATGTACTAATTCTATTGGATAAGTGTAATTCGACCAAAAATAACCTTAGGAATAATATAGGACCATTTACGCCCGCTTGGATTAGATTAGGACATTTAATATTATTTTGTTTAAAGAATAGTTAAAATAGTAAAAATCAATGTTTAATAACTAAAACAATTTTAATATAGAGTTATACATAAGATAAATTCAACTATAAATATTAATTAGAAATATATGAATATTTTATACATAATGGAATTTTATTTATAATTTTTAGACATTAAATAATTTAATTTATTAATGACACAATGATGATGTAGTAATTATGTCATTAATGAAATATTGGCATAATTGATGTTATAAATACCCAAATAAATGTAATTTGAGACTTTTCATGAATTCCACTAATTTTATAGGTTACTATGACATGTTAGTAATGATTTAATTAACTCTTTTCGAACTAATCATTTTGTTATGATTTTCAAAAAAATCATTTACCAAATAGTTTCAAAATTGACATAAAATAGTTTTTAAAACAAATATTATATTATTAATTGTTATTTTATTCCTAAAAATCTAAGGATCGGCCAAATGACTTAGATAAGGTTATATATATTAATAATATACAACTTGGGGTTCTTTGGCTTGTTATTGTATGTTTATTAACCTTATAGTGTAAGAAAACAAGAAGACGCGGTAAAAGTTAAATTATTTAACTTAACGTTAAATCTAAATGATAAGGATAAAATAGAAATCTAAACTTGTCTAAATTCTATTGGATAAGAGGATTTAGACCAATCCCTACCTTATATATTAAATAAATCAATTTTGAGCTATTAAAATCTGAATATGACATTATAATAAAATAATATTTTATGTTTTCCTAAGGTGCCCCTCTTCTCCCTTATAAATGGGAACCTCCTCCCTCTCTTCCTCACACCACATTGAGCCTTCAAGATCGTCCAAAACCTTCCAATTTCTCTTCTACACTTCCCTAGAAACATCCTAGAGGTCCTGGTATTCTTCAATGACAATCTTTATTGCCCTAAGAGGATGTTAATAAGAGGCGCTTCAAAGAAGAGGTAATGTCCGTTACCGATTCTTTCAACTTTATTTCTTCTTCTACTTATTCTTCTTTAGTTGTTTCATTATGAAGTAATAATTTCAGTATCACTCATATACTGATATTTTAGTATAAGTATGAAACAAACCTATTTCACCATCTATCCATCCTACGGAAAATGAAATCACCGCGCGTGCGTACATACGGAATACCGTCTCCACGCTGTGGTGTAATCTGTTTTCGACCACCACCTTACATGGATGGGTAGGCTGGTGTAAATAAATAACTATATATGATTATTTTAATGTGATATTGATTCAGAAATATTATACATAAACTTTAATACAATTCCATGATCATGGGAATGATATCATCGTGCGTGCATACGCACGGCCTACCGTCTCCACGACGCGATGAGATTCATTCTCCATGTTAACCATTCATGAATCATTATAAAGTATATATAATAAGTAATCATCAAATATATGACATAATAATGAGACTGGATTTATGCATATATATATATATATATGTATGTCATCTACTTAATTCCATTCAATTCAATAAGGAAACGAAAACAGCGTTCATGCATATGTACGGCCTACCGTCTCCATGAACGGTGTATTTCATTCCATTTATCGATCTATCATATATATATGTATATTCTGAATATATATTACATATAAATAATGTTTTACATTCTGGAATTAATTAAATCAGGATATAAGTAATAATATCAAGAACAACATGTCCAATCAAGTATGATAAATAAAACAATTTTACCCAAAACGTTGCTTTAACATGGAACTTACAAAAGAACGGGTAATATAAAGACCTAAGTGAACCATATATGATATCATAACAATGAATATTATTCTTTAATAAGTCAATGAAATTATTTAAATCATTATACAGGAGGTTCGGATACGTACTAAGCATATCAGACCTAAGGTAAGGGATAACTTTTTGATTATCGTTTTTATCCGAGATTGTTTTTTCGTAAGTATTTACTGGGGTTATTGTTATTATCCATGTCAATGTTTTCTAAAATTGTTTTCATGTATTTTTAAAGTCCTTTTTAACAATTTTTAACCTCTACTACATGGTATGTAAGGAATATTTCTTTTTTTTCCATAGGAGGTACTTTTTGACATTCCCTACAAAAGTTCGAGGAGAATGTTATTTTTAACTTATACGACATGAAAGGATTTTTACGGTTTCATAATGCCTCATTTTAATGAAACATCCTCCAAAATATTTCATGACTATTTTCAAAAAAATCTATTTCTTTTAAAATTGCATGACGGTTTGTGAAAAGAAATTGATTTTGAAGAAGAAAGGATATTTTCCTCAAGAATTCATTTCAAATGTTTTATCAAAACCATTTTTTTCCATATAATATGACATTATTTCATATGTGTATGTTTCATGTATAATGTCTCTATGATTTACATGGTTTCAATGTTCTTATGATGAAATGACATCCATTTGTTTTATATGGATTACGCTATGATGGGATGATGTTTATGATACCCATCTTATTCTTTGGGTTATGATGAATGATTTATATTTATGTTGTGGAACAAGTAAGAATTATTTAATTATGAGATGGGTGGGACCTATACCTCCCTCCAATGCACTGGTTAAAGATTTATATCTAATGAGATAGACATGGCTAGAATGGTAAGTTAATCTGGTTCAGTAATATAGAACTAGAATGAGGATTGAACTCGATTCGGAAAGGGACATTGTCCACTAAGATGGTCTTGGCAGTAATACCTTGGCTACTATGGAAATAATATCATTTGCATAATGTTTTTACACAATTACAAGTTTTATTTACATGCTATTTTATCATGATTGATGTTCTATTTTGATCTATTCCTTACGTACTTCCATGTTTTATGTCATTGCTCAATATTTAGATGTTTTAGCATTATGTTCATGATTTTATGTTCAAATGTATATGGTTTGTTTTATTTTCTCCATGCTTACCCTTACTGAGCATTTGAGCTCACCCTTTTTTTATTTTCCCCAGGATATAAAGAATGGTTTTAGGTAAGAAAAAAGGGGAAGATCTTTATGGGAGATGTTGAAGATCTTTCACCATGATTAGAAGATTACGTTCCATGTTTCCAAAGACACTAAAATATTATGGACCTTGTGTGTCTATTTTTGTAATGTATTAAGTATTTTTCAAAAGTAATGTAATGTCCATGTACATCAAGAATTGGGTCTTTACAGTTGCTATTAGAGGAAAGGTTCAGTTAACCATTGGAAACTAGGATGCGAAAACATTAGTGAGATCCCTAGAGATATTTATAAGTTATGTCTAGGGATGTCCCTAAGGTTTAGTAATGTCCCTAAGGTTTAGTATAACTATAGGTTATAGTCCTAGAATTATGTTGACAATTATTAATAACCTAGGTTGAACCTAAGGTATCATAGGTTAAAGACGGTGTCATAATTTATACATCCTATAAGTTACTTTTTATGATTATGCAGTTCCTCATTAATTTAACTATTTCATACACAATGGTTTCTGGTTTTATTTAATGGAGGGAACCAGAAGGAATTGGGTTGACATTGAATCCGATGAAAAAATTGGTGAATATGAGCAGCGAAATTGCATAATTCCTAGAGAGAAATATATTATGATTATTCCGAATCAGACATCGCGATATTTGATTAACAAGGTGAACTTTAGTGGCATTACCAATTTATCAAATAAGAGGAAGATGGACTTGTATGCATGTTCGCATGTTGAGGAGCATAGAGAAAGGAAGATTGTGATTTCTAAAAAAGGGAAGAAGAACCATTATGAATACATCAAATGGAGGGGAAGATGTTATCTATGTGGAGAGAAGGTTCATAGAGTGACAGACTGTTATAGAGTTCAATGTCTTATCTGTGGAGAACATGGGCATTACCCAACTCAATGCCCTGACCTAAGAGGTTACATCTAAATCAAGGAAGGACTGATTCCATGAAAATCATTGAAGAGGATGGTTTGAAGTGTTTATGTATTGGTATTCAAGAATAATTTTCTTGAGGTACTTTTATGGTATATTCAAATACCTATATATTGGTACATTGTGGTTTTCCATAAGAATATGGCATCGATAACCATGGAAAGTGATTGTGATATTTTTGGAAAGAAGTTGATATGCACATAATGAAGGGATAAGAAGAAAATGAAATGTTTGACAATATTCATGAGCTCCTGACTAATATAAGGACAAACTTATATCATGGTTTGAGTATATAGAATTTTTGGATTTTGGTATGTGGAAAGAGTTAACTTTTGACGACATTTATGTTTTCAATAAGGTTCAATGTGTTTTATTTTTTTTCAAGAGAATACATGATTAATGTATTCACATGATTGGAATGTGACCAACAAGATATATGAGGTATAAATGATGGTATTCACATACTTGTTATATGACCATTTTAGTAATCGTTCTCTTTATACTATGTGTTTGGAAAGAAGTATTTTGGATTATCCTAAAGATTTGAATGGATTATGTTGAACATAAGTTCGTATTGTTTAATGCTACAATTTTTTTTTGATATTATTTCTAGAATGTTATAATATTGTATTTTTAGAAAAAGGAAAACCTGCAGGACGGATGACAACCCATTGCATCGGACAAGGCTATGGGAATCGAACCCACAACTAAAGTGTAAAAGGACTTTATCGCCTACCACTAGCCTACAGGAAGTCCCTGGTTAGTGGAAACTAGTTTTATTTTATTAAGCGGTATGATAAATAAAGAATAAGTCCATTTTTAGAACCATATATAATGAATCTCACCATAAGATGGACTTATAACCTTTTGTTTGAAATAGATGGAATGACCCATCATTCTATCACAAGATCTGCTAACACTTCACTAATAACAAATTCAACTTCATTTCTTTTAGAGATGAAGTGGAAATTGTTCAATTCACAAAAAATAGTGATATTGTACCAAAATCATGTAAATATTTCTTTTAATTCATCAACTTTAGAGAAATAATCATGAAAATGTTATCCTAGTGCCCTCATATCCGATGAATAAGATAGTACCCCAGACCATCATAAATTTATGGCCTTGTGATTGTTGGCTTTTTCATAGCCATGTCCTCTACCACTCTCCATCAGAACATGATGGTTAGATCTCTCTTCCATATCCATATTTTCACCTCTGTTCTCCTATGTGGAAACCCAGTGATTAGTTAATTTGGGTAACCATTACGTTTCATACTTTAGTTTTTAAAGTTATGTTTTGGTATTTCATTATACGATGTGGGTTTCAATTAAAGAAACTTTCAAGTAGAAAACCATCTATAACCCCGACGAATTTCGAGGGAGAAATTCATTTTAAGGGGGGTAGAATGTAACAACATGAGATTTTATGATAAGTATTATTTTTAATTTATTTTATGTCATGTGTTTTATGTTACACCAAGATTATCTTGTGCTATACGCAACACTGTATTATCTTGTTGTATACGCAACACTATTCTTGGATTGTGTTAGACACAAATTCATGTTCGTTTGATAGAAGTCATTCTAAGAAACATTGAGAGTATATATATATATATATTCAACGTATAAATGAAATATAGTTGGATTCTATTATATGAAACAACAAAGGAGTCTTGAACAACACGCAACTATGACTTGGCTTGCATTACACGCAATCATGACCTTCCTCGATATCGTGTGTTGTATGCAATATCAGGTTGAACTAAACAACGATATATTGTTATAATATTATGGACCAGCCGTTATGAATAGTATTAAATACATTTTGAATTTTATAAAATTATTATTCATCTTACATATTTTCTAGAACATGGTATGAGAACAAAATAAAATTTTCGAATAAAATAAGTATTTTTCAAAAAATTCAGTTTTTCCGCCAGGTGATGGAGAACCCACTTTAAATCTTGTTTTTGACATGTATATAAGTTCAATTTGACAAAATAAAATTCTTCTTTCGTATCAGGATTTAAAATTTTAATTTGGATAAATTTTTCATATTATTCTGATAACTTTCATATTTTAATGTATCGTAAAAACACGCAATATTTTAATTAAAAACAATTGTTTTCATCGCAATAATTTATATGGTTAGATTATCTTTTTAATTGGATTTAAAGTGTAATTAGAATATATTTTTAACATTTAATCCAATGTTGTTCATTGGAATTAATTTCACTTTGAAATTGGATATGAACACATATCAATGTTTTGATAGTTTTTGTTTCTTAAAAACACGCTATTTGTTTTGATAACGGGAATTAATTTTAAATTTAATTAGTGACAATTATATGTTTTGAATTTGGAAAAATAGACATCAATTTTGAATTCATAATATCAAATAATTATTAGGCTGAATTTTTGGTATTTTTCTGAAAAACATCAATTTTCGATGAATAGTGAAACCACTGAGTGGTAGTTAAAATGCCGAATTTTTCATTTAAATGAAATTTTACCACTTCTGTGAATTGAATTTAGAAAATCCGAGACACAAGATTAATATCAAGTACTAAAATGTGGTTCAATGAGATGAAAATAAATTTTTTTGAACAGTAACTTTTTACTATTTTTTACCATGGTTAAAAGTAAATAGGGTAATTAAGGGTAAAAATGATATTATTATTACCTTAACACATGTCTTAATTCTATTGGATAAGTGTAATTATACCAAAAACAACCTTAGGAATAAAATATGACCATTTAGGCCCACTTGGATTAGATTAGGACATTTAATATTATTTTATTTAAAGAATAGTTAAAATAGTTAAAATCAATGTTTAATAACTAAATTTTTTTTGATATAGGTTTATACATAGAATAAATTCGACTATAAATATTCATTATAAAGCTAAAAATATTTTCAACATAATTTTATTTTATTTATAATTTTTATACATTAAATAATTTAATTTATTTATGTCACAATAATGATGCCGTAATTATCTCATTAATGAAATATTGACATAATTGATGTTATAAATACCCAAATAAATGTAATTTGAGACTTTTTTATGATTTACACTAATTTTATAGGTTATTATTACATGTTAGTATTTATTTATTTAACTTCTTTTGAACTAATCATTCTGTTATGATTTTCATAAAAAACAATTACCAAAGAGTGTCAAAATTCACATAAAATAGTTTTAATTTTTTTTAATATTATTAATTTTTATTTTATTCTTAAAAATCTAAGGTTCGGCCAAATGACTTAGATAAGGTTATATATATTAATAATAGACAACATGGGGTACGTTTTTCTGGTTATAGTATGTTTATTAACCTTATAGTGTAAGAAAACAGGAAGACATGGTAAAATGAAAAATATTTAACTTAATGTTAAATATAAATTATAAGGTTAAAATAGAAACCTAAACTTGTATAAATTCTATTGGATAAGAGTATTTCGACCCATAATAACCTTAGTTTCCAAATAAATCAATATGGAGCTATTAAAAACCGAATATGAATTTATAATAAAATAATATTTTAAGTTTTTCTAAGGTGCCCCTCTCCTCCCTTATAAAAGGGAACCTCCTCCCTCTCTTCCTCACACCACTTTGATCCTTCACGTTCGGCCAAACATTGAAAATTTCTCTTATCCAATTCCCTATAAACATTTTAGAGGTCCTGGTATTCTTCAAAGACCATATTTAGTTCCCTAAGAAGAGGTTAAGAAGATGCGCTTCAAAGAAGAGGTAATGTCTATTACCGATACTTTGAACTTTATTTCTTCTTCTACTTTTTCTTATTTAGTTGTTTCATTAAGAAGTAATAACATCAGTATAACTCATATAATGATATTTCATTATAAGTATTAAACAGCTTTATTTCACCATCTATCCATCTTATGGAAAACGAAATCACCACGCGTGCGTACGTACGGAATATCGTCTCCACACCGTGGTGTAATCTTTTTTCGACCACCACCTTACTTGGATGGGTATAATAGTGTAAATAAATAACTATATATGATTATTGTAAAGTGATATTGAATCTGAAATATTTTACATACACTTAAATACAATTCCACGATCATGGGAATGATATCATCACTCGTGCGTACGTACGGACTACCGTCTCCACGACGCGACGAGATTCATTCTCCATGTTAACCATTCATTAATGATTATAAAGTATATATAATAAGTAATCATGAAATATATGAAATAAAAATGATACTGTATTTATGAATATATATATGTATGTCATCTACTTAATTCCATTCATTTCAATAAGGAAAATAAAAACAGCGTTCATGCGTACGTACGACCTACCATCTCCATGAACGGTGTGTTTCATTACATTTATCAATCTATCATATATATATATGTATATTCTGACTATATATTACATATAAATCATTTTTTACATTCTGGAATTAATTAAATCAGGATATAAGTAATAATATCAAGAACAATATGTCAAAACATGTACGATAAATAAAACGATTTTACCCAAAACGCTGCTTTAACATGGAACTTAAAAATGAACGGGTAATAAAAAGTCATAAGTGAACCATATATGATATCATAACAATGAATATAATTCTTTAATAAGTCAATGAAAATATTTAAATCATTATACATGAGGTTCGGATACGTACAAAGCATATCAGACCTAAGGTAAAGGATAACTTTTCCAATCTCGTTTTTATCCGAGATTGTTTTTTCAAAAGTATTTACTGGGGTTATTGTTATTATCCATGTCAATGTTTTCTAAAATTATTTTAATGTATTTTTAAAATCATTTTTAACATTTTTCTACTTTTACTACATGTTATGTAAGGAATCATTCTTTTTTTACCATACGAGGTACTTTTTGACTTTTCCGACAAAAGTTCGATGAGAATGTTATTTTTAACTTATACGACGTGATCGGATTTTTACGGTTTCATAACGCCTCATTTTCATGAAGATTCCTCCAAAATATTTCATGAATATTTTCAACAAAATCACTTTCTTTTAAAATTGCATGATGTTTTGTGAAACGAAACTTATTTTGAAGAAGAAAAGATATTTTCCTCAAGAATTCATTTCAAATGTTTTATCAAAACCATTTTTTTCCATCTAAGATGAAATTATTTAATATGTGTCTGTTTCAAGTATATTGTCTCTATGATTTACATGGTTTCACTATTCTTATGATGAAATGAAATCCATTTGTTTTATATGGATTATGTTATGATGGGATGATGTTTATGATACCCATTTTATTCTTTGGGTTATGATGAATGATTTATCTTTATGTTGTGGCACAAGTGAGAATGATTTCATTATGAGATGGGTGGGACCTATATTTCCCTAAAATGAATTGGGTAAAGATTTATATCTCATGAGATAGACCTGGCTGGAACGGTAAGTTAATCTGGTTCAGTAATACAGGACTAGAACGAGGAGTGAACTCGATTCTGTAAGGGTCTTTGTCCACTAAGATGGTATTAGAAGTAATTCCTTGGCTACTATGGAAATAATATCATGAGAATAATGTTTTTACACAAGTACAAGTTTTATTTACTAGATATTTTATCATGATTGATGTTCAATTTTATCTATTCCTTAGATAATTCCATGTTTTATGTCACTGCTCAAGATTTAGATGTTTTAACATTATGTTCATGTTTTTATGTTAAAATGTATATGGTTTATTTTATTTTCTCCATGCTTACCCTTACCGAGCATTTGAGCTCACCCTTTTTATGTTTTCTTTTCCCCAGGATATAAATAAATGTTTTAGGTTAGAAAAAAGGGGAAGATCTTTATGGGAGATGTTGAAGATCTTTCACCATGATTAGAAGATTAGGTTCCAAGATTCCAAAGACACTAAACTATTATGATCCATGTGTGTCTATTTTTATTATGTATTAATTATTCCGAAAAAGTAATGTAATGTTGATGTACGTCAAGATTCGGGTCTTTAAAATTTCTCTTTATATCATATATATTTTTCTTCCATGTCCATGTTTTTAAAGATTATTTTACATACATCCTTTTATTTACTCAAATGATCTATTAAGGACATTATAAGTTATCCTTCAGTTTTTAATATTGTTTGAAAAGAATATTTTTACTATTTTTCAAAAGGGTAATTTAAAAAAAAGATAAAATGAATTTTTTTCAACACATACTATAATAATAGACTTTATTTTCATGTAATAATTTTATGAAATATAGAATATTATATATGATTTAAATGATTTTATAATCGAAAATATTTTATGAAGTATTATTTTAACATTTCACTTGTATTTATTTTATTCATTAAAAGGATATGATTTTATTGCAAAAATATATATTCTTGGTGAACCAAAGGTCACATATCCCCTAATGCTTTATTTTTTTACACTTAACATTCTATTGAGAAAATCATTTTTCCTCTGACATATTTTCATTGAACATTAAACTTCACTTATATATTAATAATCGTTGTATCATGGATATTATTATTTTCCAAACTATAAACCAATTTTAGACATGATTTTTATTTTCAAATTTATTTGATTAACTGATGAAATATTGATAAAAATGTTTTCTTTACTAAATATAGACATTTGTTGATTGGGAATATTGTTCATGAATTAAATTTATTAATTGATATACAATGAATAATTTGTAAATTTTGTGTCTGGTGGGGAGAGGGTATTATAAAGAGTTACAATATGATATGATATATAATATCCCAATGTTTCTCAAGGACATGTGTTATTTGTTTCCTATAATGGAGAGAGAATTCCCATAAGTTTTACAATGACAATATATATATATATATATATATATATATATGGAAGGATGTGGATATTCCATAGGGTTCTTGATGATTGTGTGATATAAATAAAGGCACTCTTGCAATAACAGAAGAAAGTAGAGTCAAGGGCATCACCATATATCCCGAGGATCGATAGTGATCATTTTTATATATTTTCTGCAATATGTTTTCTTACACATCACATTTTTCAAATAGAGTATATACTGGATTTACTAGGGACACTATTAGTGATGTCTTACTAGTTTCTTTTCACAAACATCTCAGGTGGTCCTAACACTTTATTACCTATGTAAATATTATTTTTATAGGTTAGGGGAGAGAATATACCTAGTATTGGATGTTAAGGGTGTTGAATCTCAATATGTATTTTAAAAATGCTATGTCACAAGGATCTAGGATGGTATAGAGAATCCTTGTGTTTTTATACCTCCTGGATAATTTTTATGTCCGGTCACCTTAGAGGGAAATTTCATTGAATGTTTTCTTATATGATATCATTTTATATTTTATGGTAAGGTTATGTTTTATTATTCTGTTTACTATAATTTTTAATATGTATGTTTTTTGGTTATTTCCATTAGTTTCATTACTATTATGTGAGGTTATTTTCATCCAACAATATCACCTTATCCTCTCACTTCTAGTTAGTAGCCTCTGGAATATAAGGAGGCATGCCTCATGTTATATGACACCCCAACCAAGACAATAGTGGGTGGTCTTAGGACGATAGGGTATCAAAACGTTTTATCAATAGGTATTTGGGTTTCATACTAATCGAGGAACGGTATAAATTTAATAAATATTGGTCAAAGCTAATGATGGAACTTAAACAAGTGAATCAAGATCATCTTTTTTGATAGAAAGTCCATGATACCTTTGATATTGGATTTGAATATTATTTTTCACAATTATGATTTCAGTTACTTATTCATGATGATGTGTGTATTTTAGGTGATATTGTGTTTTTGTCTCTTTTTGTGTAAGACAGATTCTAGTGCACGTAAATATGTTTTTCAACATATAATTTCACATGACATTTTGGTACTTGTATGTGATTGATATCACTGAATATGAGGGATAAATTTTAGAATTTTTCAATATTAACATAATGGGTTTTTCCCATTAATCATTTATTTTAATTTTATACAGGTGGACCACATTATATGTTCCTTCATGATTGGTCATTTGAATCTTCTGGTAAGATATTCCATGGTGGAAATTACCCAATCACCCCATGTACAGGACGTGAAGTGGCCCTTAGTAGGTAAATAAAATCATTGCATTCCTTGATACTATTTTTGAATTAGAAAATATGTTATGTTATATAATTTATAAACAAAATACTATCTGGTGTTTTCTAATGTAGATTCTCTAGGGAATTTTATATAACTAGAACATATTACTATTGTTTTACTTGATACAGATCCTCATAGGATGTTGTCTTCATGTGAACATGGATGTGACCTAGTATCGAGGGGGAAGTCTGGTATGCATATGACTTGTGGGGATGGGTTCATGAGAGTGGGTGGATGAATCATTATGTAATTACTGATATTTATATATAAGAACACTAGAGTAGGTATATAAGAACATGATTTTCCTTATGATAATTGATATGAGAGAAGACTTGTTTCCCTATGTGGGGAGGTATATGATAGTGACCCAAGAGAGGGGTAATCCAAGAATTATGAGTACCGTTAGAGATGGGAGGCACATGTAGATTCCATGTTTATAAAATTGATTCATGAGAAATGATATCAAATATGTTTTGTAGGCATAATAATTCCTTATGTATTGTGGATATGGAATCATGGGTAGATTTTGATCTATTATAAGTCCAATATGCTTGAGAGGTGAAATAGGCTACTCTGTTGGAAGGACATACCCAAGGAATACATTCGTCCACATGAGATTCACATGTAAAGGGAACATTTTTAGTTTTTTAGGTTCGTGATCATATATTATATAATGGGTGATTCATGGGAGTGAGAGTTAGGTTACAAGATTAGGTGATATTGAAGCACACCACTATTGGGTTCTGATGAGATAATGATTCATTATGGTAAATAACATGTGAGAAGTTTTGTTAGAGTCTCACTTTTCATTGTATGAGGATACTAAGGGTAGGCATGGATTTTTGGGGAAGTCTCAATGCTTGAAAAAAATAACATGTTTGGTATAAAAGATGCTCATTTGTTCCTTAGATAGCTTAATAGCCTTGTTAATGTTGAGGGAGAATAGTTTTAGTTAAACTCTTGTAGGAATGGTGTCCAAGAGTTTCATGGATGTTAAAAAGTGTCACCTCTATGATAGATAGTGACATGATGGATGGATGGTGATAGAGGATTATAGGATTGGTGAGCATGAATCAAGAGTAGTTACACACATGTTATATTTCATCCCATTTGGATTGGTTCCATTGGAGTGATATAAATAAGTCAATATGGTGGATAGTGACCCCCCATCCATTAGATGGTGCAAATCACATTATAAAAAGAATTTTAGAAGATATCAAGGATTATGTTTCTAGTGATCAGGTAATCTACAATGATGGTTGTTTTTTGTTGGTTCTCAATAATTAGTGTGATGGTCATTTTAGGTCATTATATGTGTAAATATGTATAATGTGATCCATATAGATCATGGAATTTGAGTTCAGTAGAGTGAAAATAAGGATACTCATCTAGTAGAGTGAATTAAATCCATTTTGGTGAAACAAGACTCATGATGGTAATTTAATGGATACTAGTAGACCATTTAGATGATGAATGAGATGGAATTGGGTTACTAATGATTGGGTAAATCCAATTCTATCTAGTTCTCTGGTAGGTAAGAAATTTGGGGATATGATGTGGCATTGAATATAGTTCATGTGTTAGCGTCAGGCCCAGGATGAAATTGAAATGATTCCAGGGAAAGTTTAATTATAGGCACACCGATTATCATGGTGAGAGTATGATGTCTTGTATGGGTGGTTGGGAATACAATCACAAAATTATATTGAGTATTGGGTTCATAGATCGGTGTAGGTTTATGATAAATCCATATATTCGTTTTATAATATAGGCATTATGAACATGTGATGAGAAGGCATGGTAGTGGTTGTGGATAATCAATTTTAGGAATGGTCATCCAGGGGAAGAATGACAAATAATTTAATATAGAATTAGGTGATGTGTCATGGGAACTGCACCAAGCATGTCAAGGGATTATTGAAAATGTAATTTGTAGGTGATTCTTATGTTGGGGAGTACCATAGATTGCAATAGAGATTTTTTAGACAGTTCTTATTATGAAGAGAACCATAATTATAAGGAAGAATTAGTTGAGGTCACTTTGGTTTCTTACTATAGATGTGTGAGAATGAGGGTCATCTTGGTGTTAAAAATGAGAAAGTGGATTGATTTTTGTTGTGTAACATGACCTTAGGATTATGTAGTCACAATAGAATATCATTCAAAGTTTCAAGATATAACAAGGTGAGTTTATGATATATTAACGATCAATGTGGTCCAAGATTAATGGTTTATGATCATTGAAACTCCTATAGGACAAGATTTTTCATAGTGGGGTGATTTTAAACACTTTTTTCATTGTTGGTTGTGAAATTTAGAAAGAATATGAATTTTTGGTATTGGATATAGGTATGTTTTAAGAATACGGATTCATATAAAAATTCCAAATGTTGGTGAATATTAGGGAGATGCTTTTGGATATGGGTTAAGGCTTGAAATAGGTCACTATTTCTTTGGAAAAAGTTTGGAGATTTTTGTTTATTTTTGTATTTATGAATGGGATATCCCCCTATACCCATTTGATGTACAGTTAGGCTAAACCATGTATAACTCTATAGAAAACCATGTTGTGTGAGTTTTACATTGGGATGTTGGTGCACTAAATGTCATTGGTTTTTTAGAGTAATTCTATAAAAACTATTTATAGTGATTGAATTTATCAAAAAGAGTATAATAGTTTCCCCATTGTTTAAAAAACCATGTATATAAACCATACGAAGGGTTGTGTATTGAGAAAATATCATTGAGTCTTTTCCATATGGTTCAATAAACTGTATGACCAATTTATCTGGATATCCAATTTTATTTAAATTTTGGATTTATCTAATTTTCCTAACCAAATATTTATCCCATATCCACTCTTTCTCCTCCCTATCATCTTTTCAAATAGGGGGATCACCCCCCACTTATTCATATTATTTCGATTGGTTAGGGTTGCTCTTGATGGCACTAAGTGGTGTGACAACCCATACTTTTACAGACTATAAAATTGAGAATAAATTTAGATTTTTTCTCCCATATGCTTAGAAGGGGTAAAAATGTTATTTTACCCTAGCATATGAACTCAGATATTTTATCAGACTACTCTATAGGCCTTAGAATAGAGTATTTACCCTAGTATAAGAGTTTTATTCAATTCTTTAAAATTTGAATTTTGGAGA
Source organism: Viscum album (assembly GCA_963277665.1). Classification (NCBI taxonomy): domain Eukaryota; kingdom Viridiplantae; phylum Streptophyta; class Magnoliopsida; order Santalales; family Viscaceae; genus Viscum; species Viscum album. The sequence goes on from OY728157.1 coordinate 786,410,136, forward strand.
AATAATTAATAATTAATATTTAAATAATTAAATTTTAATTTATCGACACACATTTTTTCTGATATATTTTTTTAATGGAGTTTCCAATTGATATTCCATATTCTTCATTGAGTCCAATACATATATTTTTTCCAAGGTGAGGCATAAACTCACATCGAGCACTGAGATCGGGCCCAAGCCCTATTTTCTATTTCATTTATTTGTATCCATTTTATTTTTTCTTTTTTTATTTCTTCCTTACCTATTGGATTATTCAACAATACCCAATGAGTTTCTCCTTCACTATTACCACTATGATATGGATAGAGAGTAAGATAGGGTGTGTGGAAGATAGGTACTTCTATAGAGCTCAAGTGTAGTTGGATCATCATGCACTAGCCCTGGACCATGTAAATGGGTGAAGCTTTGGTTGACTCCACCCAAATATAGGATATTTTTAAAATTATACCTAAATCCCCCAATATTTTCCATTATAATATTTTAATTCTGTATTATAAATTTTTATGACTCCATGAGGGTTGATCATTATCTTTTGAGGAGAAAACAGGGGTATCTATGATATTTGAGGGGTTTCCCATTTGGAAATCCAGATTATACTGTGTGTAGTAATGGAACACACACTATGTGTAATTTCCATTGGGGGAAGATTATTATTTTAGAAGTACATGTTGTGTATGCAATACAAATACTACGTAATGGGCCTCAGACATGTATCCAAGTACATAGCCAAAGTGCCTGTGTAGGGGAACCTGGTTATGTATAGTACATATCCAGACCCCATGTGGGCCACACCACATATAGAGGTAAATTAACAGTCTATATAGATGTCCAAGACTTATGAGGTACCCCAAATGGTACCCCATATAGAATAAATGTCATATACATGGTACACATGTCATGTACTTGAGATTTTACATTCCATGTCCAGCTAGAGTACATGCCCATGTTGGGATTTGGGGGTACACCCCATGAAGTCTATATAAACTCTATGTACTCCCCCATGCAACCTTTTTTAGGTTTATGCATATATTAATTCCTGAGAGTAATAATTTAACACATTAAAGGTCATTTTTAGTATCTTTCCACATAGATCGCTATGGTGAAACCCTTGTGATAGTTTCTGGGATCATATGAGTTGTTTTGGGACTTTTACTAAATAGCAGTGTTATTCATTTGATACTCAAATATATATATATATCTATTAAGAGTGAGAAATTTTTATCGGAGTTGGTCCATGAGTTATCTCTCTTAAATAATGCTTTCTTATATCTTCCCTTGATGATTTCCCCCTAGCAAGATGTTCCCAAATTTCCTAAGAGTCCATGAGTTTAGTTGTCTCTAAGGATACCCTATAGGATTCCTCTTCTTATGTTTCGATTAATAGGACCCATTGAAGGATGCCATTATTTTTTTGTACTAAGGTTCCCCTATGTGATATCTTCACTTATATGATGAAATAGGGAATTCCTTATTGGATCCGTTTACCTTTATACCATTTCAAGGATCTCATGTAAGATGAAACAACACACATGCACTATTGTTGTCGGTCCCATGTAAGATACCTCTACTTATGTAATATTCTGAGGATAATATTTTGGATTCCTATATTTAATTATTGTTAGAGGATACCATGCAGCATTCCTCTCTTTACCCTCACTACTGAGGCTCCTGAGTAGGATGCCTCTCTTATGTTTTGACATGAGGGAACAAGTGGTTGACCTGATGTTTGACCAACCCTAAGACAGTATGATAGATTTGGGTAGATACAGAAATAGGTGTAATCTTATGACCTCTAACAAACCTTTATTCCCAAGAGGAAATGAAACTAGTGGTGGTTTTAAGACTATGGACACTCTCACTATTTTTTTTTTTGCATTAACATGTTTATTTTTTATGCCACGATGATTACCAGAGGTGATTCCTAGTTTGTGCGATGTGGGACTAACATAATGAGACTTATTTATTATGATGAGTGGCCATATTTTATGGGATCCAACTTCTGATCCATTTTATTATCATGTTTTAATTGGGTTTTTAATGGTATTTCCAAGGATCCTTCTTCTGAGCCCAATGAGACTGATATTTTGGAATGGAATCCCTTAATTATGATATCTGGTCATGCCATCCCATGATTAAGATATTCAATCATAGTGTACCTTTATTATGATATATGGTGACGACATATTTACTGATGACACTCAGGGATGGTTACGCTCTCCATAGTGATGGGGATTATTATTCTCTCCCTGATCGATTACTTAATCGCAGGGTTGGACATTGAATTCTGCATCATTGACAAATACTGAAGGATAATTACACAGTCTTGAGGAATAACTATGATACTACCTATGGTTGTGTGGGTGAACTATTACGTTATCTCCCAAAGGTATTTTATAGGGATGGGGATTTTGAGATATTAATATACATGGACCCTGAGCATATACTGGGGTCCAAAGAGAATTAAATTTACAAATAACCTAGGTTGACTTACTTAGGGATTATCTGAGTTGTAAGGTCATGAACTCCTATAGAATCAGACAAAGGGCTCAAAATTTAGATTGGATTTATATGGAATGAGTGGCATAAAATCCATCTTAGTGATCATTTATATGACATTCTATGAGTATATGGAATCATTTATTATAGTGATTGAAGGACAGTCCATGTGATCCAAGGATTAGAACAAGTATCCCTCTGTATTAACCTAACCAATGTAAAGTAATTTTTGGTGAAATCCAAAGAAGGTATTTTCAATTGGGTTTATAGACCATGAGATTAAATAATGTATCAATGGATTGAGTGGTATGACATCCAGCTCAACTCCCTTCTCCCACGATGTCTTAGTGATAAATATTATGGAACCAAGGATCTCATACTATTTATTTATGTTAGTTATTTCACCTTTACCATGTATATATGTATTAATGTATATATATTCGAATATATATATATATATACACATATAATTTTTTTAATATTTGATGGAACCTTTCCCAGTTGATCGGGATTATGGACCTAGGTGTCAACGGTGGTTTCACATCATTTATTTTATTTATCATTTTAGTTATGTTTACATTAGTTGATCATATAGGATATGTATAGACTTATAAAAAATATATTTATAGGTTAATCATTGGGGTGGCCTACTAAAATTATTTTTCCCACATATACGTGAACCTCGTTGTGCATGAAAACCTTTTGTCTACTTTTAAGGGTGTTCATAGGTTATATGATGAATATGGATAAGGACCGAGGTTGCATGATTTAAAAAATTCACTAATGTAGATTATTATTATCATGCTAGTGTATCATAGTGGTTTTATATAGGCCGGGTATGTGGTATTGCTTGGAATTAGTATGATAACCCGATACATTTATTTTAGTTTCTTTATATACTTTGGCATGGATGGTTGGCCTAGTGGGTTACCATTGTTTTATGTATGATGTGGGTTTTCATGATTTTATATCATTTCATTTATAAGTGCATCATATTTAATTTTTGTTTAATTTTTTATTACTTTCTATGTTTTTTTATATCATTATATTATATATAGTTATTTTCGACGTTTTTTACATTGATATAAACATAGAGTCTCTCCATGGTCGCACCCTAGGCCCTTGCCGTTAGTTGGTAACCTCTATAATATGGAGAGGTGTGTTTTATGCCTTGTGATGAACCAACATAGAGTATCAGTTTAATGGAATCTGGACCAAGACATTTAAAATTGGTATCAAAGGTGTTTCATTTTTTTTGATTTGCTAATTATTATATGGTATATATGGGTATTAGGAATGTGTCCAAACATGGGGTTGATATTGGACTTGTTCATAGATAACACTTTTTATGATAATATGTCTTAGTTTCCAGGGTTATGGGAATATTGTTCTAATCTATGATGTTATAGTGGTATATTATTTAAACTTTGAGTGATTCTCATGATGTGTGAATTATATGATTTATTATTGATGTATGGATATTTTCTAGTCGGAAATATTTTAGGGGATGAATTTGGATCATTTTCAGAAATGGTAATAGGTTTTTCATGAATTATATTTCTTACTTAGGATTCAAATGTTATGGGCCATCTAGTGTGTGATATTCTAGAATATGAAGGTTAACTGTTTAAGTTTCACCATAAACCTAAATGGTGTTTTCCCATATAGATTTTTTGATATAATTCTAATCAATTAGCCTAACTGAAAATTTAATTCATTCAGATGGAATGATATGTGGATCTACATTACGAAATTTAATGATATGGAAGATGACTCACTCCTCATTTATAGGATGTGATGTGACCCTTATAGGTTGACAGGGAACATGATTCTAATGTGACTGACCCATTTAAGGGGTTTTTTAGGATCGAATATTTAAAGTGTCATTAAAAACCTATATGGTGTTTTCCATCATATATTGGAATCAAATTATACTTAAAAAACCTTCATTTATGGTTACCTTTTTCATGTCTCTTTTTATGAAGTCGAAAGATATAGAAAAGTTTTTGGTGAACTAGAACTCGAGGGTGTATTACCATATATTGATGCCCAGTAATTGTGAGTTAATTATCTCTTCTATATTGGTATCATTATCTCTGGAGAGGACTTCCTTTTAAGGATTATCATATAGGATCGAGCCCTTATAGTCTATGTTTTTAGTTTTAACCCGTGGAGGTCACCATGATCCTTACATTCCTTATATAGGTTTGATTTTTGAACTATGTGGTTAAATTTTTTTACCTTGTTTGGATATTTGATAAATAGATCTAGGTATGAGAACTATAGGCTCATAGTTTTGATTTAGTCCATTGTTGGTTGATGTTCATTTTGATCAAGGGGAACTAGTGAGTAAGGATAACCTATGTTTACAGATGCTTTTTTATAAAATGATCATGGTTGTATGCTCATTGAGAGAGATTCATGGTGAGTAGTCCTATTTTTTTATATAGTCATTTTTTTGCCTTTGGATTTTCAGGAAGAAGCTAGGGTGCTTTAATATCATGACTGGATTTGACAGGCATTCTTTTTTGGGTGTCAGGACCTATCCACCAGTGTCTTCAATATAGGTAATGTAGTCAGAGTGAAGGTATATGCCCGTGAATGAAATTTTATCAGGTAACGAGTGGGGATGGAATAAATCATAGAATAAGTAATGTAAACACTTTTGAAAAGGAGTTCAAGGTATCATCTAGACTGATTAGACTAGCATATCATGTAGCATAGTCATATTGGTTTTAGTAGGATATGAATTTTTGGAGTATGATTTGGGTGATTAAGGTACATACTAGTTTAGTGTCATGCCATTTGAATTATAAATCGATGAGTGTCCATATGTGTTCTGAGTTCTAATTGTTTCAAAAAAATAATAATGTTCCCCCTTGATCTTGGAGTTTGGTTATGAGATGACGATAGGGGTATACCTATGTTGGGGAGTACCAGATTGGTTATAGTTAAATGTATTATTTGATATAAGAGTTGTTAATGCTATGGAATGGGTCATTATATGGTCAAGATAGTGTATTTTTTTAGAATATCAGATTTAGATCATGGCTACTGGTTTTACCACAAAGATTTAATGGGGATAAGATGGATTATTTTAGAGATATAATAAGGAACTATATTTTTTCTTACTGAAAATTTGAGCAGAATTTTGAATTTATTTCTTTCAGATTCTTAAAAGGGGTAAGATAGTAATTTTACCCTAGAAAATGATATTGGATAATTATCTAACCACTCTGTTGTTCCTTGGATAATATTTTTACCATATTAAAATAGTTTTATAGAATTCCATACCATTTATATTTTAAATGGATAATTAATATTATATATTTGATAATTAAATATTAATTTATTCACTAACACTCATTTAGATGTATATTTTATTATAGAGAATCATAATGAGATTATGTGTTTTCTATAGATTCTGTAATGTATATTTTTTCTAATGTGGGTTATAAATATAGGTTGGGCACCAGTTCTAGACTCAATCCCTGTTTTCTTTTTCATTTCTTTTTTATCATTTTCTTTTTCCTTTATATTTTCTTCATTCTACCCTAGTTTCCCTTACATGAAAATCCATGTTTTTCTTTACATTGATCATGGGAGTACAAAGAGATTTAGATAAACAAATAGGGATATGGGAATAGGGTTATTTTCGTGAATCTCAGAAGAATCCAGATCATTTTGTGATTGTCATAGACTGTAGAAATAGTTAAAGATTTGGAAAATTTCACCAAAAGGTTTCCCGTTTTATGTTTTGGACATAAATAACTATATATTTTTTATTTTCATGTTTTATTACATTATTATTAATTCTTATCAACCCTAGTGGGTAGTTATATAGTTAATGAGGATAAAACATGTCTTTCAGGGTGATTTGATGGGTTTCCTATTCAGAAATTGCGATCACACAACGTGTAGTTTGGGAACACACAATGTGTGTTCCTCCCATTTGGGTAAGATGATATTTTCAAAATTTCATGATATTTATGGGGTATACATTCCATGTATTGGGACTTATATGTGTACCTGAGAACCCAATCAGGTATCTCGTGTATAGGCACATGGTCATATATAGTACATGTCCAATCAGAGTGTGTGTCACAATCTATTTAGGGGTACATGACTAGGATATATACATGTCTTGGATTGGTAAGTTACATAGTTAGGTTCCCAATTTTGTTTACACACCATTTATATGGTATAAACACCATATAGTTGGGATTTTACATGACATGTTCAGTTGGAATACACGATTAGGTGGGCATTTGTGTGTACATGTATTATACTACCCTCTTCCTACTATTTTAGGGGGTTTCTTATCTTTATTCATAGGAATTTGAATTGGAATCTTTAGTTGTCTATTTTGATTATCATTTTAGGTAGATATAAATTGTAAAACCTTTTAGGTAGTTTCATGACACTTGAGAGGCGTTTTAGGATTTTTACTAAATGAAGAGGTTCTTTATCCAATAATAAAATGCAGCTATCTCCTTAGAGTGAGAACCTTTGATCTGAGATGGGGCATAATATATCTCTCTTAACTAACACATTAAAATATCTAATCTTGATAATGTATCCCTATTGATATGTCCCCTTATGGCCTAAGAGTTTATGAGATTTGTTGTTTTGGAGGATCCCCTATTGGATGCCTCTCCTTCTATTTCGATAGAGACGATCTCTTATTGGATGCATCTATCTTATTACTATGTCAGGGGTAACATATGAGATGCATTTTATTATATGATGACTTAGGTAACCCCTTGGAGTATCCCTTAACATGTATACTATTATGAGGATCCCATGGTGGATGCCATTTCCTACATTTGATTTTGTTGTGGGTTACCTATAGGATGTCTCTTCTAATATACCATTCTTAGAATCCCATGTAGGATTCCTCTATTTACTTACTTTTTTAGGATACCATGTTGGATTCCAACATTTACCATCACTAATGAGTATCCTGGGTAGGATGCCTTTATTTTTTATGAAATGAGGGACATAGTGGGTGCCCAAATGTTTGACCAACCCTAAGCTAGTTCGATGGTTTTGGGCAGTGATTGTAATGGGTGTCAACATAAATTTTGTAACAAACCTATAATCCCAATAGGATCTGATATTAGTATGGGTTTTAGGTTTTCAAACATCCCCACTCTTTTATTTATGAAATAAATAATTTACTGTTAATGTAGTGATGATTACTAGAGGTGCTTCTTGGTTGGTGGTTGATAGGCCATTCATGATGTGACTTTATTTATTGGGATTCCAATTAATATTTCCTAGGATCCATATTTAGAGCCTTTTTATTATAATATTATTTTATTTAGATTTCCATTGGTCTTTACCGAGAAAATTTCTTGAGCCTTATGTGTTTGAAATTAAGTTATGGCATCCCTTGATTATTCGGGCACAGAATCCCTTAATTATGATATCTTGGTACGATATCCCTTGATTATGATATTCAGTCATGGAATCACTTGATTATACTATAGAGGAATGGAATTCATATTAATGATAATCGTGCATCATTACGCTCTCCTAAATGATGGGGATCATAAAACTCTCTCTAATTGACTACTTAACTGTGGTGTTTGACATAGTGTTTTACATCGGTGATGGACACTCGTGGATGAATACTCTACCTCAATTGATGCCTAGTATGATCCCTAGGGTTTGTATGAAACACCAAGACTACATATCCCAGTTGAATTTCCTAGGGATGGGTCTGTTGAGCCTTTTATATGAATGGATGCTAAGCATGTACTAGGATCCTGATTGAATTCCATTTACATATCACTAAGTCTCAATGTCATGAACACCTATGGACTGGGACCTAGGGCTTTGAAATCAAACTGGATTTACATTTAATTATTGGTGTGGAATCCATCTTAATGACCATTAATAGAAATTTCCATTGGTATATGAAATCCCTAATTATAGTGATTGGTGGTGGGTATGAAAAAATCCAGGGTTAGGACATATATCCCCTAGTGGCGAGGTATCTTGATCAATGGAATTTCTATAGAAGGTTTAAGATAGTATTATAAAAAGGTATTAATGTCCAAGAGATAAAATTATTTATACATGGGTTGAGCTGTACAACATCCAGCTCAATTCCCTTCTTAATGGATGTCCATGCAATTGGTATTACAGACACAAAAATCAACTTCTGTTGTTTTATTTTATTTTTTCACCTACTTAATAAAATATATATTTATGTATATATATTTGAATATATATACAAAAATATAATTGTATATATAAATGGTGTAAAATTTCCTAGTAAACCAGGATTATAAACCCATGGATTGAAAGTGGTTTGACTTTATTTATTTTATTTATCATTTCAGTTATTTCTCGATTAAGATTCACATATTTCATGAACATGCACTTATGATAACAGATTTATAGGTTCATCTTTGCAGTGGCCTACTATGATAATTTATTACCCTAGTACAAGAACCATAGTGTTATTATGGCCATTATATCTATTTTTTAGGTTGATCATAGATTTCATTATAGACAGGGATGAGTCCCAGGGCTGTATGAATGGGTAGAGACTGACATATAGATTCTTGTGATTAGGATGGAGCATCTTGACATTTTCATAGAGATTGGGAATCTAGCATGGAGGGGAGTTATTATGAGAGAATTTTACTTCTATTTTTGTTTTACTTATATACTATAGAATGTATGTTCATCCTAGTGGGTCACCAATGTTTTATATATAACAATTATTTTCATGATTTTATAGCATTTATGTTACTATTATAACATGTTGTATTTAAGTTTATTTACTACTTCCACACTATATTTATTTAAAAATTTAGATGATATGTTTTTATTCCAATTATTTATTAGTTTAATATGAGGTAATTTTATATCCACAGACACACACTTGGACCTTGATGCTATTTGCAATCTTCTAGAATATGAAGACACACGCTTGAGATCTTGTGGAGAACCATCTTGGAGCACCAATTTATTAGAATATGTGTCAGTATGTTACATATCGTGGATTATAGGTATATCTTTCCTCTTTACCTCCCTTTTTATCAATTCATGTTTATCATTAAGTCCCATTTGTTTGTGGAAATTTGTTCTATGGTTTTATCAGCAATTCCTCTAGGGAATAGTGGAATAGGGTGAGGTTGATATGACTTTTTACTACTATAAATTTATGGTGAACCAAAAGTTCGATCACACATCATTACTCACCATTTCACTAAATGAAGGCATCTATTCATTTTTTTTGATTTAGATGAAATTAAATAAAATAGGTGATTTAATATTTCCTAATTGATAGGGATGTTTCATGGGACATTGTTAAGAGTATTCCATATACCTTTTGGGTTTTGTTATTTGTGGTTTTGTTGGGTAAAGATAGATCAATGATTTCTTAGACAATTATTCTTATTTTAATTAAATTGAAAAATTAATTTTAGTTATTATAATTAAATTTTGAAGATGTTGTGGCTTGATATAGGATAGAAGGAGTTAATAAAATATTCGGCGAGCCTTGGATGATCTCGTTAGATGGTGACCAAGATTTCTTAAAGGTAATTACTCTATTTGCTGTAAGTGTACCTTAACCATCTTGCTAAAGTTCATGAATCATGTTTATGTGCATGAAATATATGGTATCACCATTTATGGGTGATATAAATTAAATTTAAATTATTAATTTTAATATACTCTAATAGAATGAAATAATTTTTAGGGCTATAACAGACCATTTGATTCAATCTTGGGGACCCAACCACAATTTTTTGAGGGATTGATCATAAATTTTTGTATTATATTATATTAACCCTAATGGTTTATAAATGAAATAAATTAAACTCAATGTATTTGGAGTCCGGGGGGGGGGGGATTTATCCTACTATCCTCAAAGTAGGTTCTCTAGTGATGTTTATGGTAAATCGAGTTACCTAGTAACTAATTCACCAAGGTGAGAGGGTGTAAAATGGGTCATGAAAGTATCTAGGTGTGTCTCATAGATGGAATTTGATGCTTATTTCTTAAAAGGGTTCTAGGTCTAGTAATGTTTTCATTAGAGGCTAAAGAATTATAGTGATGAATTTGGGTTTATATGTAATATGTCTGATGGGGAACATCCTCTTGAGGTTATATCGGAGACATGGTTTGTGACATGAGGGGTATAAGGTATCCCAAAGCTGATGAGGTGTGATAAGGATGATTTTATCTTGGGTTTGATCTTCTTTGATATGGTTTTTAATAGTCTTAATATTTTTAATTATCCCCCCCAAGTTCTATTCCTATAATATTTCATTCACTAACGGTATCCTACCTAGTTGGAGTATGAAATATCTTATCATATAATGCATTATACAGTGACATATAAATGTTTGAATTAAAGATATTATTATAGGGTAACTATAGTAAAGGTAAATATTTATCCCACATACCTTGAAAGATAATATATCATGAACATAAATTGTTTTCTAATGTTTTATGAATCCTTTTAGACTATCTATTGATTTGATGATGACAAGTAGTTCCCAAATGAATATCGATACCCAAATCCTTTTGAATCATTTTCCACTAGTTTTATATAAATTCTAGATCAGGACCAGACACAATTTGAAGAGTTTCTCCTTCAATTCCTAAAAAATCAATAATATAGATCAATTCAAGGCACTTAATAGATAAATATTCTCATATAGTGAGTAAATTTTCATATTTGGTCAGGTGATTCAAAATGACTAATATTGAAACATTCTTTCTAAGAGTATTTGGTAATATAATAGATAAGTCCAAAGTAATGTAATCACATTTACCCATAGAAATTGGTATAAGGTGAATGAATCCTCTTGGATATTGTCTCTCAACCTTAACCTGTTGAAAAACTAAACATGTTGACCCATAAATAATAATTTTCTGCATCATATTATCCCACTAAAAATGTTCCTTAAAATATCTATACATCTTAGTTTTTAAATGGTGTACAGAAAAAATTAATCAATGATAATCATCCAAAAATTATATATTCATCATAGGTATAGATGAAAAATATAGAAACCTTCTTAAATTTTATAATTCCATATTCAAAAACAATGTCTTCCAATTTTCAATCATTAATGAATTTATTTTTCTTTTGAAAATTACCATTATATGATTAAATATTTTTTATTTTTTTCAAAAGATATTGTGTTGAGATAATTTGAGAATGAATTGATTTCCAAATTTCCCTAATAATCTCCATATAAGTCATTACTAGATCTAGGACATAAGATCCCTGACAATACTCATTCTAGTTTTAAATCAATGAACTTTCCATCTCAAGGACTCAAGTACCTTATTTTCCTTCCCTAACTAGTAGTGTTTTGAGAAATAATAATCTTTGTGTACCGTAATCAATCACCTTTATCTCATGTTGATCACTTTCTATGAAAATATGTATTTCAGTCTCTTATGATCCTTGTATATTTGAAATAATTCACCATAGAGATAATGTCTTCATATTTTCAATGAAAAAAATTACAGATTCCAACCTAAGATCATGGGTTTGATAGTTTTTTTCATGATTCATTTACTACATTCAGGAATATCCAATAACATTATCATTATACATAAGGAAAAAAACAAAGTCCATTATTTGATGCATAAATATATATAAAAAATCCATCATTTCCTGATGGTAGAGTCAAAATTGGATCATTCACAAATCTCTTCTAAGATTATTTAAAAGATTCTTCTCATTCTATTTCCCATATAAACTTAACCCCTTTATGAGTAATATTGTTTAATGGGTTAAATAGTTACGAAATTTTTTGAACAAATCACTAATAGTAACCTACCAAAGCAATGAAACTATGTACCTTGTTTATTATTATTGGTGTATTTTATTTTTAGAAAGCCTTTTTCTTCACATAGACAACTGAGATTCCATCCTTGGAAACCATATATCATAGAAAAAAATTCTGAAACTATAATCCACACTTGATGAATTTCCCATATTACCCTTTTCCTATAATAGTCTTAAGAATGATCTGAAAGTTATTCTAATGATCCTCATATTCCCTAGAGTACAACAATATGTTATTAATCAATTCCACACGAAATTTATCATGATATTCCTTGAATACTCTATTCCATAGATCCATGATGACAAAGTGTGAATTACTCAATACAAATGGAATTATTGTAAACTCATAATGAATATACCTCATATAAAATGATTTATTCGAAATATATTCCTTATTTATTCACAATTGATGATACCCAAATGAATATTAATATTTTAAAAATATTGAGCTACTTGATGTTAATAAAATAACTCCCTAATGTCAGTTAGATTAACTTATTCTTTATGAAAATGGAATTGATTTCTCTATAATCAATGCATAAACTAATATATTCATCTTTCTTCTTAATAATGAGAATAAGGTTTTCCCATAGTGAATCACTAGGGTGTAGAAATCTTTTATTACACAACTCTTCTAGTTGTTTCTTCAATTCCACCAATATCATAGTGTACATTATATAGGGACTCATTGATATTGGACTTTCATTAGGGATTAAATGAATGGATACTCATCTTCATTCTCTAGAGAGTGTCCATGTAATTACTTAGGAAGTACATATGTATTCTTATAAAATAGTTTCATTCTATATTTTAAGATTACATTTTCCATCTTCATATTATTTCTATTCTTCTTCCCCAATGATCTTATTCATAATAACTACTTGTGGTGGATATAGACATGACTCAAATGATGTAGTTTATTCTATAAAGATAAATAATTACACATGTTAATCAAAAATGAAAATCTTCTTCACATTGAATTAAATTTTTTCCTCAAATTTCAAAATCCCTTCCATAATGAAGATTATATCAAAATCATCCATAGGTATATTAATGAAGTCCTAAAATTTGGAATGTTTATGTGTCATAATGGGAACTGACTAACATATTGTGGTTGTGATGAGACTTCCACTAGAAGTATTAACTAGTAAATCCCTTATTATGGTGATATGGAAATTTCTAATTTTCATGTTAACATATTATCATATAAAAGATTATGAAGATCCAGAATCATATAAATCCTTAGATAATGTTGAGAATATGATTAAATTACATGACACCACATATTTAGGAACATAAAACTCTTCTATTGTGATCACATAAGCATGGACTTGAACCTTTTTCCTTTTATAGGATAAAGTCCCTTGATGCCTAAGAAAATAATTTTAAAACTGCTCCGTATATTTATATTTTAATAATTCCACATTAAAATATTCATTTATTCCCTTATAATCAGATGCTTAGTTTCCTTTTTGTCTATACTTTTATAAAACTCCAATTCAATGCAAGCATTCTACACATTATTTCATTCCACATTTAATATAAGTTTTAAATTATTCTCATACCTAATTCTCTTTTTTATGAATTTACTTTCTATTGTTCTCAATTAGATTCTTCTTATCATTATTACCATGAAATTCAGAAGACTTGGAGAAGTATTTCTTTATCTTGATATCACATTATAATATATCCTTGTATGATAAGAAGGTTTGGGAGACTAGTTCCATTTAATGTATTGACATTATCGCACGAAATAAATAATCATTGTTACTCTATGAATTTAATATATTGTCGGAAACATGTATTAATAATGTTGTGAAGTTGTATTTATATAGAGAAATAGTTTATTCTTCCTTTTCACTTAGACTCAAGATTTGTCTCTCCATATATACACATTTCGTGCAAGGAAAATATTATTTTAAGAAGAGTGCCATAAAATAAATCCATTACATTATATCTATTTACATGTAAAGACCCGTAAATTCCAAGGAAATTTTTTTCTTAATTTTCTTTGGAATTTTACAAGAACACAATTTCTGACGGCACCTGATTCTCAGGACCGGTGTGCCCGGAATCATTTTCCGAAGTTTGGCTCGGGTATGTTCAGTGAACGGACGAGCGGGTTTTTCTAACTTTTGAACCAGTGCTCGGAATCAAATTCCAAGGGCACAAATGGAATCGCAGCGCCGGTAATTGCTTATAAATGCCTCTTCCGGAGTTTCGTTTGCTCGGGTGTGGTTTTTAATTTTTGGTCTTAATGTTATGAAATAAAATAAATTGTACGACAAACTTTATTTTATTTCACTTAAGCCACTTGGAAGCCACTTGAATCCACTTAAAGCAGCTTAAGCTGAGTTGATGCGAATAGGGTGCTATCCAAAAATATCTTACCCTCTTGGTAGGATATTTGTGAGGTGGGACCCGCACGAGCCCCGCCATTTCTTTTCCGCAAAGTAACGCACCTGTGAAAACCCGTCATTATGAAAGTCAACTGACGCATTTTCTTAATTTCTTAACGCACCAATTAATTGGGCGGTTTATTTTGTTGAATTAATTCTACGAATTATTGGGTCGTTAATTATCTCTTTATTTGTTTCTTAACCGGTTTGAAATCCGTTGGCGTAGTAATAAAATAAGACCAACGCCACCTCTTGAGGATTACACGTTGGGAGACCTTTGACAGAATTTTTGTGCCCTTACCCTTCTTCGCGAAGAACGTGAAGAACGCGAAGAACGCGAAGAACGCCGGCCTACGACGAAGAACGCCAAAACCGCAGAAATCGACGACGCGATGCCTTGTGCCGCAACACCAACGTTTCCTCTTCTGCGACGCTCCTTCCTCCGCAACGAAATCTTCAATAATCTATTGGAGGTAAGAGATTTGGGGTTCCTTTTAGAACTCCTTTGTGGTTTTTATCGACGCACGGATTTAATTGTTTTTAATTAATTCTTTTTGTTCTTGAACCTCGGAGTTCGACGACGCGACGCCCTTCCGCGACGCGACGATCGCCTTCTTCCGCGGTGATCAAATTCGTGAAGAACGCGCGTGCAACGACTTGACGAGGTAGGGATTTTATTTTGGAAATACCTTTACATCCCCGTGAACGTTTCTTTAAAATTAAAGAACTAGTTTCATATAAACAATTTTAATTTATTAAAATTGTTGTTTCATGTGTTGAATAAATTCTCCCGTTGATATTATCTAACGCGGAGGGTGCGGGCCAAACGAACACGGCCCGACAACCCTCCGCAGATTGTTTATTGATGTGTGGATCGACGGGCGATGGAAAACGAGGCCGCAAGGTGATTTTGAGGCCTCCGCAGTGAAGGTCGGGTCCCGGGAGGACCATAGGCGAAGACGGCAGGAGAAACGGACCACAGGAGCGCGTCCGGTAGTCCGCAGAAGACGGCGGCGGCGGCGCACCGCCGGAATGGAGGCGGCCGGCGGTTCGCCGCCGACCTCAATCAATGGCGAAGGGCGGGGGAGGCGCGGACCCCGCCCGCGGTGTCCGCTCGGCCGCGCTGGCTGAGCCGCGACCGACCGGTCGGGCCGGGCCGGGCCCATCCGGGTCGTACCCGGGTCGGGTCGACCAGGTTCGGGCCGACCCAGGGGGGGTCGGGCCAGGGCGGCCCGGGCTCAGACCCCCCGTTTTCGGACCACTTTCGGTCAAATGCCCGTAACTTGAGCTACGAGCCTCCAAACGACTAGCCGTCAGTGGGCAACACGATCCTTGGATCGAGACGGTCGTTTTGGTATATCGCACTCAAGGTTTCGGATTACTTTGGGTTCGGTCGGGTTGGTTCGGATACGAAACCAACCGGGCCCTCGGAGCGGGAACGCTTATATCTTGAGTTCCGGACGTTCGATTAATGTGCCGTCGACTTTGATGGATTCCTCTAAGTGAGACAGATCTTTTGGCTTACTCCGCTCGAGGTTTGGACGCAGTTGGAGTACGGTCGGGTTGGTTTTAACTTAAAAACCAACCGGGACCCCGGGACGAAAAAGCCAATAACTTCCAGACCGGGCGTCCGATTGACGCGCCATCTGTTGCGTTGCATTCCTGTTGACGATACAGAACTTTTGGCATCCTCCGCCCGAGTTTTGGATGCAGTTGGATAGTGTCCAGGTTGGATCGCACCCGAAATCCAACCGGGCCCCTGGAACAGAAAAGCTGATACCTTTCTGACAGAACGTCCGTTTGACGAACCGTCAGCGGCGTTGGTGATCTCGTTGAGAAATGGTCCCTATGAGTATACCCTATGAGTATTCGGGGTATAGTTGAGTTACGGCCGGATTGGTTCGCACATGAAACTAACCGGGCCCCTGAGACGAAAAGGCTAATAACTCACAGACCGGGCGTCCGATTGACGCGCCGTCTGTTGCGTTGAGACCCCTATGACGAGGCGGTCGTTTGAGATACTTTTTTGTGGGAATTTGTGATACTTGGAGTATCGACCAGCAGCTCGTGGCGCGGACCCTACCGGAGAGGAGCGTACGGAGTACGGAGACCGTGTAGCCGGAAGAGACCTGAAGACAGCTTGTCCGATTCGATTCGGAGTGACTTACGTAGCCCAGTGAGGAGCACTACTTTGTGAGGTGGCAGACGCACAACGGAGGAGCACTACTATGTGAGGTGGCAGACCCGCGGTACTCGACAGGAGGAGTACCTCTGTAGGCTATGAGGGGGGAGCACTACTGTGTTTGGGTGGCAGACCCCGGTGGGAAGCACTACTGTGTGAGGTGGCAGGCCCGCGGTACTCGACAGGAGGAGTACCTCAGCAGTCTTAGGTTAGTGAGCAGTGCCTCGGAGTCGTGACAGGACCACTGTACACTCCAGAGACGGAGCTCTTCAGCAGTTACGGTTTCGATAATGAAAATCCTGGTTTGAGCTGAGACTTTTGACCTTGTGTTTAACTCATGATTGAGATGGGTCACTTGCTAACTTAGGTATATGTATGGGCATATACCCGGGGTAGTGGTTATCCGTTGATTTCACAATCCTTGTGTTTCCTCATGATTAAGACGGGTTACTTGATAACATAGGTATATGTATGGGCATATACCTAAGTAGAGGTTATCTGTTGAGATCTTCTTTGTGGTTATCCTTGTTGGTTTAGTGAGACCTTGAGGGTCTCGGGGTCCCTACTGAGTATCGTTATACTCACCTTTGCACGGGCTATGCCCGCACCTCGTTGTGTTGGTTTCAGATGACGGGCAGTGTTGACGGAGGCCAAGCGTTTGAGGACTGGTCGGTACCCGGAGGTGGACTACACGACGAGTCAGTACCCGGAGGTGGACTACACGACGATTCAGTACCCGGAGGTGGACTACACGATGTGACGACTCACAGAGGAGTTTGACGGACGAGAGCATGGAGGAGGATATCTGTACCTACCCTTCAGTTAGGATCCGTGGTGGATGACCAGGAGCTGCGCTATCTGTACCTACCCTTCAGGTAGGATCCGAGGAGGACGACCCAGGAGCTGCTTTTTCTTCCAGCTGTTTGTCTTTTTTCTGTTGTACCTTGTTCAGTTGTAGTTGTACTTTCTTTTGGGTTTGTATTCACTCCCATTTACTTTTCAGCATTTCTTTTGTACTTAGTGTTTTGCTTCCGCTTGTACTCTGTGGTGCTTGTTTTCTTTTATAAAGGCAATTCCTTCCCAGTTAGTGGGATTTACGCCTTTGGTGCTAGTCGCCAGCCCCTGGCCTATGGAAGGCGGGCTTGGGGTAGTCACGGCACGGGCCCCGAGGATGGGTCGTGACAAATTGGTATCAGAGGAGTTTGGTTCTACCGCAGAACTTATAACTATGATGTTTCTTTATGTGAAGCAATAGTGTTAAGAGTACCGAGTGTGGTTTTCAGTTCAGGGAGTCCAGTGTTGGTGCGGGCGACCGACGTATCCATAAACCAGGACCCTGAAAACTGATTTCCGACTTCGTGCATGAAAACACTGATTGCATGTGTGTTTTCCAGAAGTTTTATTTAAATGTCAGCTCAAACCAGGTCATCTCACTAGGGATAATCTTTTGACCATGTCACGTTGTTTCTTTCAGGATGCCTCCCCGTGGACGACCAGCTAGAGCCCAGAGGGATGTGTGTGCTGACAGCCTGTCGAGAAACGAGGCCTCAGTACAGGGCCCTATCCCAGTTGAGGCACTAGCGGAGGCACCAGCGGTACTACTACCCGTTGGGCCACCGATGCCACCAGCCCCAGCAGAAGAGGATGCACGTTGCTTGAGCGCACTGCATGAGTTCCAGCGCCAGAGGCGACCCAGGTTCCAGGGAGGGACGGACCCGCAGGCGGCTGAGGATTGGCTGGAGGCTGTGGTGAGAGTCTTTAGGCTAGTGGGGACGCCGACAGAGTTTATGGTGATCCTTGCTGCCAGCCTTTTTCAGGCAGCAGTAGGCAGATGGTGGAGCCTGATGCTTCAGATGCATGATGAGGCGACACTTCTATGGGAAGACTTCGAGAGCCTGTTCCGGGCAGAGTTTGTACTAGACACCCTTCGAGCGTTGAGTATACAGGAGTTACTTCAGCTGCGGTAGGGCAGCATGTCAGTGGCGCAGTACTCAGCGAGATTCACGGAACTCTCACGCTACTCTACAGATATGGTACGGGACCCGTTCTTTAGTGCCTGAACCTTCGAGCAGGGGCTCAGGCGGGAGATCAGAGCTTCGGTTGTATCACACAACATTCCGACGCAGACAGGAGTGTTGGAGCGAGCCCTCTTAGTGGAGAGTTTCCTTTCTAAGCAGTCTCCAGCAGCAGGACCCACCACTCGCCGACATGCGATAGAGTCTTCTGTAGCAGGCAGTATAAAGATGACGCAGGGGTCCAAGAGGACCAGACCTATAGGTGGTCGACCGCGTGACTCATGGTCGGTAGTGCGAGGCACCAAGGGATGTGATAGATCCAGACCTGCCATGAAGTGTTACTCCTGCGGCGGGATTGGTCACATGGCACGTGACTGTCCGACCCACCATATAGATGACCAATAGTTAAATGAAGAACCTCCCAGGCAGAGGCATAAGTTCGATCAAGGCAGTGGAGCTGGCCGAGCAGCAGGTGGTGGACGACGCTTCGAGGTGTTGCCACCACCACCACCAGGAGACCCACCCCGACCGCAGGGGACATGAGGACATGGGAGAGCTCAGCTTCAGGCAGCTGAGACCTATGGTCATGGAGCTCCGGAAGCAGATGGACAGGAGTAGGACTAGCTTCAGACCTGGAGGCTATTGATCCTGTTGCTTCTGGTTTTTGTCTGTAGTTGCTTTGTGTCTTGTATTATGAGCTGCAATAATAAAAGCTGAATATCTTTGTGATGTTTTCATTCCTGTCCTCTTTTGTGTTGTCACTAAGAGGTTCCAGTTAATACTATTGAATTGACCCTCACTTTCGAGTTTTCTACTGAAGGAGACCTAGTGACCACACACTGATGCTGACAGTGTGACTCGACCCTTAGAGGCGAGAGTGATAGTTGGATCTCTTGGTAGTTACGTCGAGGCCTTACGACATCATCCATGGTATGAAAGCATCATTCATGTCAGGATTGACTATATTAGGCAATGAATGTGGTTCATCCAGGGGATGAGACCGGATTTCTCTTATTGGGAAAGAAGAAATCATAGCAGCTCTTGGGAGACTAAAGAAGGTTCAGGTCATCCAAGGGCGGATGAAGACTGCACAATGCAGTAAGAAACAGGAAACCGGTGCTCGTCTTAGAGACTCGGGCGTGTTAAATGTTTCAATAAGTGGATGCTTTAAGGATAGATGAGTCTGCGAAGCAGCAGACGCGGAGGCCGAGCTAAGAGAGCAGTATGAGGTGTTGTACATCTTAACATGCTACAACCACCCGCCTTAGTTATCCCCGCCAGGCTCAGGGAGCTGGAGGGCGGTGGAAGAGTGTGGCTGCTTGCGGTCAAGGAGTGTGACCCAATGGATCTAGAAATGATTCAAGGGACGGTCTGTGTCCACTACTATCTACTGTAGTAACGGACGTCGATATGAATCATTCATTTCTTTCACAAATATTGTTCCAGACCTAGAGTTTCCGGTAAGCCGTGGACTTGACCCTCACGTATAGAGATACCTTGGGAGGAGACTCGATAATCACACTTATGCCGACGGTGTGGTCAGATCCTCGAGGCGAGAGTTTCGGTTGGAATCTCTTGGTGGCAGCGTCGAGGCCTTACGACGTTGGTTTGAGTATGGACTGGGCAATCACAGTTCATACACGAATTGAAGGTATTAGGCAAAAAAGGTTGTAGTTTAACTATGACATCGGGATGGGTTTTCCTTGGTCGGTGAAAAAAAAGGAAACCCCAGGAAGCGCAGGGTAACTCTTGCACAGGAGGGTGCGACCAATTACTCTTGAGTCGGTCAACCTTACCCTCGTAGCAGTAGTCGTTTTGAGTTTCAGTTCTAACAGAAAATGGAGACCTCTGGAGTTCGAGGATGACGACCACGTCTTCTTACGGGTCTCACCTCGATGAGGTTTACGGAGATGTGGCCAGGGAGGCAAGTTATCTCCGAGGTTCAACGGACCATTCTAGGTCCTCAGCTGGGTAGGCGAGGTGGTTTACCGCTTGACCCATCCACCTCAGTTGCACTAGGTGCACGACATTTTCCAGGTATCTCAACTGAGAAGATACATGCTCGACCCTTCACATATCATCAACCATGAGGAGCAGGACAATGGAGATGGGGTTACTTCCACGGAGGTTCTAATGGGGATCAAGGATCGATAGGAGCGGATCCTACGGGGATGATCGATTCCCCTGGTGCACTTTCTTTGGCAGCACGATAACCTCCAGGTGAGCACATGGGAGCGGAAGGCTCAGATGCGTGCTTAGTACTGCCTTTGTATCCCTAAGTTTGTGGTGAAGCTTTATGGGGACGTAAAGCCCTGTGGTGGGAGTAATGTAAAGACCCGTAAATTCCAAGGAAATTTTTTTCTTAATTTTCTTTGGAATTTTACAAGAACGCAGTTTCTGACGGCACCTGATTCTGAGGCCCGGTGTGCCCGGAATCATTTTCCGAAGTTTGGCTCGGGTACGTTCAGTGAACAGATGAGCGGGTTTTTCTAACTTTTGAACCGGTGATCGGAATCAAATTCTGAGGGCACCGATGGAATCGCAGTGCCGATAATTGCTTAGAAACGCCTCTTCCAGAGTTGTGTTTGCTCGGGTGTGGTTTTTAATTTTTGGGCTTAAAGTTATGAAATAAAATAAATTGTACGACAAACATTATTTTATTTCACTTAAGCCGCTTGGAAGCCACTTGAATCCACTTAAAGCAGCTTAAGCTGAGTTGATGCAAATAGGGTTCTATCCAAAAAATATCCTACCCTCTTGGTAGGATATTTGTGAGGTGGGACCCGCACGAGACCCGCCGTTTCTTTTCCGCAAAGTAACGCACCCACAAAAACCCGTCATTATGAAAGTAAACTGACGCATTTTCTTAATTTCTTAACGCACCAATTAATTGGGCGGTTTACTTCGTTGAATTAATTGGGCGGTTTATTTCGTAGAATTAATTCTACAAATTATTGGGTCGTTACTTATCTCTTTATTCATTTCTTAACCGGTTTGAAATCCGTTGGCGTAGTAATAAAATAAGACGAACGCCACATCTTGAGGATTACACTTTGGGAGAACTTTGACAAAATTCTTGTGCCTTCACCCTTCTTCGCGAAGAACGCGAAGAACGCCGGCCTCCGACGAAGAACGCCGAAACCGCGGAAATCGACGACGTGACGCCCTGTGCCGCGACACCGACGTTTCGTCTTCTGCGACGTTCCTTCCCCCGCAACAAAATTTTCAATCATCTGTTGGAGGTAAGAGATTTTGGGTTCCTTTTAGAACTCCTTTGTGGTTTTTATCGACACACGAATTTAATTTTTTTTAATTAAATCTTTTTGTTCTTGAACCTCGAAGTTCGACGACGCGACACCCTTCCACGACGCGACGATCGCCTCCTTCCGCAACGATCAAATCCGCGAAGAACGTGCGTGCGACGACTTGAAGAGGTAGGGATTTTACTTTGGAAATACCTTTATATCACCGTGAACATTTCTTTAAAATTAAAGAACCAGTTTCATATGAACAATTTTAATTTATTAAAATTGTTGTTTCATGTGTTGAATAAATTCTCCCGTTGATATTATCTAACGCGGAGGGTGCGGGCCAAATGAACACGGCCCGACAACCCTCCGCAGATTGTTTATTGATGTGTGGATCGACGGGCGACGAAAAACGAGGCCGCAAGGTGATTTTGAGGCCTCCGCAGTGAAGGTCGGGTCCCGGGAAGACCATAGGCGAAGACGACAGGAGAAATGGACCACCGGAGCGTGTCTGGTGGTCCGCGGAAGGCGGTGGCGCGCCGCCGGAATGGAGGCGGCCGGCGGCGAACCGCCGACCTCAATCAGCGGCGAAGGGCAGGGGAGCCTCACACCCCGCCGACGGTGTCTGCTCGGCCGCGCTGGCCGAGCCGCGGCCGGCCGGTCGGGCCGGACCGAACCGGTCCACGCCGGGCCGGGCCGGGCCCAGCCGGGTCGGGTCGAACCAGTTCGGGTCGACCCGGTTCGGGCCGATCCAGGGGGGGTCGACCCGGTTCGGGCCGATCCAGGGGGGTCGGCCCGGGCCCAGACCCCCGTTTTCGGACCACTTTCGGTCAAATGCCCGTAACTTGAGCTACGGGCCTCCAAACGACTCACCGTCAGCGGAAACACGATCCTTGGATCGAGACGGTCGTTTCAGTATATCACACTCAAGGTTTCAGATTACTTTCGGTTCGGCCGGGTTGGTTCGGATACGAAACCAACCGGGCCCTCGGAGCGGGAACACTTATATCTTGAGTTCCGGACGTCCGATTGACATGCCGTCGACTTTGATGGATTCCTCTAAGTGAGACAGATCTTTTGGATTACTCCGCTCGAGGGTTGGACGCAGTTGGAGTATGGTCGGGTTGGTTTTAACTTAAAAACCAACCGGGCCCCCGGGACGAAAAAGCCAATAACTTCCAGACCGGGCGTCTAATTGACGCGCCGTCTGATGCGTTGCATTCCTGTTGACGATACAGAACTTTTGGCATCCTCCGCCCGAGTTTTGGATGCAGTTGGATAGTGGCCGGGTTGGATCGCACCCGAAATCCAACCGGGCCCCTGGAACAGAAAAGCTGATACCTTTCTGACAGAACGTCCGTTTGAGGAACTGTCTGCGGCGTTGGTGATCTCGTTGAGAAACGGTCCCTATGAGTATACCCTATGAGTGTTCGGGGTATAGTTGAGTTACGGCCGGATTGGTTCGCACATGAAACCAATCGGGCCCCTGGGACGAAAAGGCTAATAACTCACAGACCGGGCATCCGATTGACGCGCCGTCTGTTGCGTTGAGACCCCTATGACGAGGCGGTCCTTTGAGATACTTCTTCGTGGGACTTTGTGATACTTGGAGTATCGACCAGCAGCTCGTGGAGCGGACCCTCTCGGAGACGAGCGTACGGAGTACAGAGACCGTGTAACCGGCAGAGACCTGAAGACTGCTTGTCCGATTCGATTCGGAGTGACTTACGTAGCCCAGTGGGGAGCACTACTTTGTGAGGTGGCAGACCCACAGCGGAGGAGCACTACTATGTGAGGTGGCAGACCCGCGGTACTCGACATGAGGAGTACCTCTGTAGGCTATGAGGGGAGAGCACTACTGTGTTTGGGTGGCAGACCCCGGCGGGAAGAACTACTGTGTGAGGTGGCATGCCCGCGGTACTAGACAGGAGGAGTACCTCAGCAGTCTTAGGTTAGTGAGCAGTACCTCGGAGTCATGACAGGACCACTATACACTCTAGAGACGGAGTTCTTCAGTAGTTACGGTTTCGATAATGAAAATCCTGGTTTGAGCTGAGACTTTTGACCTTGTGTTTACCTCATGATTGAGATGGTTCACTTGCTAACTTAGGTATATGTATGGGCATATACCCGGGGTAGTGGTTATCCGTTGATTTCACAATCCTTGTGTTTCCTCATGATTGAGATGGGTTACTTGATAACTTAGGTATATGTATGGGCATATACCTAAGTAGAGGTTATCTGTTGAGATCTTCTTTGTGGTAATCCTTGTTGGTTTAGTGAGACCTTGAGGGTCTCAGGGTCCCTACTGAGTATCTTTATACTCACCCCTTCATGGGCTATGCCCGCACCTCGCTGTGTTGGTTGCAGACGACGGGAAGTGCTGACGGAGGCCGAGCGTTCGAGGACTGGTCGGTTCCTGGAGGTGGACTACACGACGAGTCAGTACCCGGAGGTGGACTACATGACGAGTCAGTAACCAGAGGTGGACTACATGACGTGACGACTCACAGAGGAGGTTGATGGACAAGAGCGTGGAGGAGGCTATCTGTACCTACCCTTCAATTAGGATCCGTGGTGGACGACCAGGAGCTGCGCTATCTGTACCTACCCTTCAGGTAGGATCCGAGGAGGATGACCCAGGAGCTGCTTCCTTCTTCCAGCTATTTGTATTTTTGCTGTTGTACCTTGTTTAGTTGTAGTTGTACTTTATTTTGGGTTTGTATTCTGGCCCATTTACTTTTCAGCATTTCTTTTGTACTTAGTGTTTTGCTTCCGCTTGTACTCTGTGGTGCTTGTTTTCTCTTATAAAGGCAATGCCTTCCCAGTTAGTGGGATTTACGCCTTTGGTGCTAGTCGCCAGCCCCTGGCCTATGGAAGGTGGGATTGGGGTAGTCACGGCACGGGCCCCGAGGACGGGTCGTGACATTACTTTTTTTCCTTAATGTTTTAAATCTATTAACAACACTAATCCCTATCTTCTGAAAGATTATAAATTTCCAACACACCCTTTTCCCATTCATTACATACCAAATCAAGAAATATATTCTCTATGTAATTTATCCATTTCCCTCCTAAAATAGATTTGTATTCCAATTGAATGATATAGATTGATAATGAATAAAGCAGTATAACATTTTCATACTACATTTTAGATTATTAGGTTACTCCATACATGAAACTTTATTGGTTATAACCCGAGTTAGCTACCCCATTATACGTATAATTTGTTCTTGTCCAGCTATAGCTCCAAATCCACCTTCATTATCTTTCCAGGGGGGAAATTCTTACATGGAATATGTGCATTTGTATGGTTTATAGTCCTTCCACTAAGATCCTTTTCTAGTGAAATACATAACATAAAACGATAAATTTATTCATCTCTAATCTCATAATAATATTCTTAGTTTATTTTTGAATGTTTTCAAATCCTAAATTTTTTCAAATCGTTCATATTGGTTTCTAAAGGAAACATTATTTAACCAAAGAGTATCCCCTAGGAGTGTCAAATTGGGTTTGGAGCAAGGCCCATTTTCATACACTAGGTGATGATCAAAACAAATCCCGAAGAACCATTTTTAGATTTATTAAAACAATGTATAATTGTTCTAAAGCCTCTTCTAATTGTAGTATCTTTAAAGGGATGTATTTTTAAGAAAATAAAATAATATACACTATAGATATAAATTAGGATGTTATCCAATACCTAGATTTATCCTCAAGTTCTTTCATGGGGCTGTATTCCCTAATCCATGGACTCATAAATATATTTCTCAAGGTTTCTTCTAAGCTTCATATAATATCAACTATATCAAACCCAAACAGAGTAGCCTCGATCTAGTGCCTTCTTTATTAAATTGGTATAAGATATAGGTGATCACATCTAAAAGTACCAAATAGTTTGGTAGTCTGAGAAAACTAGATACATACATGAATCTCACATTATAATTGAAAACTTAAAATACAACATAGTATTTTCTTTAATAAAACTAATATTTTCTTTATTATATCCCTATATATAAATAATAATACAATTTCTATAATCCTAGGGAAAGGAATCCTAATAAAGATGTCAACTTAAATTCTCATTAAGGTTATGAATTCAACTGATGATATCATGAATAAATTAGGAATAATTAATTTAGAAAGGTAAATATTTGAAAACATGTGCCCCATAAACAATAATTTGAGAATAAAGAATAATATAGTTGGAATAAATGATGTTTTAAAAATTATATATAAATAATCTGATGAGATTAAAACATATCCATGGAAATCATTACTAATCAAATAATCACACAAAAATAAATAAATGATATCATAATGAGGGAATGAATAATTTTATACATCATAAAAATATCTTCAAGGACTTGAAACATGACATTTTTCATAAATGGATAAGGCTGCGTCAAAATACCCAAGCTAGTTTGTCTTATTTAACCTTCCGATGCCTCAAGGGCCTATAATGGGCCCCACATATCACTTAAAAAGTCCAATTCACTCCACATATGAAAAGGAAAAAATGAAATCAATGTAAAAATTAATATTAAAAAAATATTATATGAAATGTTACTACATTCACTAATCAATAACCATAATCATAAACCATCAAGTTAAATACAGTGAATGGTATCAAAATAATACATCCCCAGTCTAGCTAATCATAAAATAAATAGATAAATAATAAGTATGGTTTTATTAAAACATATCCCCAATTTTGAATATATAAAATAAATGGTTCTTATTATTTATGAATAGTAATATTATAGAAACATCTTTAAAAACATTCTTGAGAAAAATACCGCTTTGACAGTAAAATAAAATTTTAAAACTAAAAATTTCAATAATATGAAAAAATATTTTTTGGGAATATAACCTTTTAAATATGTATATTAATCTTTCAATAAATGAGTTTTCATTATTTTTGGAAAATTTTATTCATCTTGAGTATATTAAAACAAATATTTCTTCCTAATTTTTTATAAAAATTCAAAAAATACCTTGTTAAAAAATGGAAAGAATATAACTTTTAATCAAATTTTTAATATTTCGAAAATAAGTAAAATTACTTTTAACAATAATAGGATAAGTTTAAAAAAATTCATGAAAATATATTTAGAAAACATGGATATTAAAGAAAAAACATTTTCCCCTAAAAAGAGAAATAAAGTTGGATTTTCTTAAAAACTTTTTCTCAATCATTTTATATACCAAAGAGAGGAAAATGGTAATATTACCTTGAAAATTCAAGAATAAATGTATGGAGAGAAAATATTTTGGGTTTAATATAGAAATATATAATGATTTTCCCAAAGGTGACATCAATATAAACAATCTCTATTAATGATGAGTCTGTGAAATAAACCCTTACATCGGTATGATTTCCTTTGTATGTGTCCAAACCTAATTGATAATAAATAATGATTTATTATAATTATAATACATACCATTAATAATATATATCATATGATATATTATTTACTTATAAATTTTTATCACATATCTATTAACAATACTTTATTAAAAACACTACTCTGGGTGATAACTGTTTCATCTTTCATTCATGTTTTGTTCTGGTAGTTTTGGTCCTTATAAATTTTTTATCGTTCCATCATATAATGAATTTTAATAATGATATAAATATAATATATATTTCATTTATATTTATTTAGATTAATAGAAAAATGCTATATAGAAAAAATGAACTACACCATTCATGGGGACGATAGATCTTACATATGCATGAATGTTATTCCCATTTTTTTAACAGAGGGAATGAAAGAAAGGTAAATAATATTTTAAATTTAATGATTAATTAGTATATCATATATATCATATATATTAAATAAATCTAACTTTATTACCATCCCTATTAAAATGAAATGAATAACATATGACATCTCTTTATAGAGGTGTTTGTCCATACATATGCACGAACAATGTTAACAATTTATAAAAAATTTGAATATAAGAAGGTATATTTGATATTATAATTTAATAAATAAAATTAAGTAATAAATATCATATATCTAAGTTAAAATTATCATTATACCATCTATGAGAGGCTGTGATAGAATATGAATAACATCGGTTCAGGAGACAGTAGTTCATCGTACACATGATCAATGGTTTAGGTTCTCATTTCATGGAAGAGGGGACATATATTGGTCATGTATGTAAAATAATAACATCTAAATATATAGAATAAATTTGTTTTATTATTTTATCACAATTATAGAAAATTATAATAGGGTAAATGAAGAAATAAAATGAAGATGCATGGTTGAGAACTATACCTCTTGTAACACTCGATCATCAACTATAGTAGGTGTACATTATATTTAAATAAAATAATAATAAAATAAAGGTTTTAATAATTCATGGAAAAAATATTATTTCATATTATTAATATTTATTTTGAACTCACTCAGTTAAAGTAATCCAAGAATGAATTTTTGAAAATTTCCCTTATAAAAAAGCATTTATTCATAATAAAAAATGACATATTTACATATTACCCATTTTATTTATAATTATTTTTTATAATATTTATAATTAAAAATTTAGTGACTGTAAATTTATAGAAATTAATATAAGAATATTTAGAGGAAAAATAATTATTTCTTTGAAAACTGGTTTTGTTCATAAAACTATTTTAGATTAAAAAGGCATAATGTACATTCATTTTAATTAATTAAAATAGAAAATTATGATGAATTATTTAAATTAAATTTAAATATTATATATCTAACTATATTTATTTAAACATATACAATTATTATTACTAGTCATATATTTAATATAAGATAATCTTAGGCTTGAAAAATGTGTTTCCTGAAAAATAATTTGTCAACATGAATTACCAGTTTTTTTAAAAAATAAACCCTTAAACTTATGTGAATTGAATTTTATAAAATGGAATAAATATTTTTAGTCACCATGTTAAATATTATATAAAATTTCAACATAATTTTTTTCATAGGTATTTGTAAAAACAACAATAATTAATAAAGCAGGTTAAGGTTAAAAAGTGGTTTTTTCACATTACATGATCTTGCATTAAAATTAATATTCCAAAAATATAGGTTTTTTATTTTATAAATTTTATTCCATATTTATAGTTATTAATTCTGAATTATAAAATAAGTCTATGTTAATTTTTGGTAGAAATGATTAATTACCTTGGTTAAAAAACTAGTCACCCTGGGAAAACTAAAATGGAAAAATAAAATAAACCTAGAGGATAAGGTAATAACATGTTCAAATAATGTTTAATTATAAGATTTTTAGGTTTTCATAGGACTTAAATTTCATCCACTTCATTATTTATCAATTTTTTAGGAATTTGGCTAATATTGACTTCCAATTAATGAATATATTTTGGTATTTACAAAAAATTCACTCCTCAATTATAAAAGGTAACTCCTTCTCCTCACTTCTTCACACCTCTAAATACATTTAGATAAAAAAGTGGAAAAAATATATCCCGAAATACATTAGTCACATTCTTGATCTTCTTTTATTACTAATAGACCAACCCTAGGGTCCTTAAGAAGTTATCTAAAGAAGGTTTCTCTAAGATAAGTTATTCTTATTAATGAAAATCCTTTTTATTTCATCTTCTACAACATTATATTATGTATTATCATTTAAAATATAAAAACAATCATATCTCACATATAATGATATATTATTGTGTAGATTTCAAAATATTTTCCCAACTTCTTCCCCACCGTAGTTGTATAAATTAATCGATTGTGTGTATGGAAGAATATTGCCTCACGAACTAATGTAATATATTTCCAATCACCGACTCACATGGATAGTCATAATGATGGGAATAATTAACATCTATACTACATATGTCAAGATACTTATTTTTTAAAAATTAATAAACCATAAAATATTTAACCCTTTCACATAAAAAAGGATTGATATCATCGCTCATGCATACGTTCGACCTACCATCTCCACGACGCAAAGCGGTACGTTTTCCCGGTCAAAGCACAAACAATTACAATAATGATGTATATAATGAGGAAATATGATATTTATAACATTAATATCATTATTAATATGATTTATCTATACCCTAATCACAAGAACCATAACTCTCATGAATAAAACACATGATAATACAAGGTAATTAGCACCATAAAAAATTAAAATAATGAGATATTATAAACAAATGGGTGGTAAAATTTTATAATAGGATAATATATGATGGCATAAAAATTAATCTGGTTCTATTTTATATTAATATTATCTGTAAAACTATTATACATGAGGTTAAATCTTGTTTAACAAAATAGAAACGTGAGGTAATAGATTTCATCTCAATTTCCATTCCATTGAGACATATTTGATAATATGTATCTATTCACTTTTTTGTGGTGTATGTACTGAACCTTTTATGTATCAAAAATGAATAACTATTTATTCTTTATGTTTAGTGTTTCAATTTAGATTTATTATTTCTAGGTGTTATAATTTAAAAGTTACCAAAATGGTAAGAAGCTATTTTACAATCTCACATCCCTTTTCAGATTTCTTTTAAATTCAATGAAAAATTATTATTATTTATGCATCATAAGATCCAATAATTTTATTTTAATATAGATATTTAAGTAGTTTCTATAATTTGTTCAAACTATTATTCACTTTGGTACATAAATCGATCTAATTTTTTTAAAGAAAAACCAATTTTATTTCTGTAACAACCAGAGATTTTATGATAAGTATTATTTTTAATTTATTTGATGTCATGTCTTTTATGCTACACCAAGATTATGTTGTTCTATACTGAACACCGTATTATCTTACTGTATATGCAACACTATTCTTGGATTGTGTTAAACACAATTTGAAGTTCGTTTGATAGTAGTCATTCTACACAAAATTGAGAGTATATATATATATATATTCAATGTATAAATGAAATATGGTTGGATTATGTTATACAAAACAACAAAGGAGTCTTGCACAACACGCAACCCTGACTTGGTTTGCATTACATGCAATCGTGACCTTCCTCGATAGCGTGCGTTGTACACAATATCATGTTTCACTAAACAACGATATATTTTCATAATATTATGGACTAGCCGTTATGAATAGTATTAAATAAAATTTGAATTTTATAACATTATTATTCATATTACATATTTTCTAGAACATGGTATGAGAACAAAATAAATTTTTCGGATAAAATAAGTACTTTTCAAAAAATGCAGTTTTGCCGCCTTTTAATGGCGCACCCACTTTAAATCTGGTTTTTGACATGCTTATAAGTTTAATTTGACAAAATAAAATTCTTCTTTGGAATCAGGATATAAAAATTTACTTTGGATAAATTTTTCATATTATTCTGACAACTTTCATATTTTAATGAATAGTAAAAACACGCTATATTTTAATTAAAAACAATTTTTTTCATCGCAATAATTTATATTTTTAGATTATATTTTTAATTGGGTTTAAAGTGTAATTAGAATATATTTTTACCATTTAGTCCAATGTTGTTCATTGGAATTAATTTTACATCGAAATTGGATATAAACAAGTATCAATCTTTTGATAGTTTTTGTTTCTTAAAAACACGTTATTTGTTTTGATAACAGGAATTAATTTTAAAATTAATTAATTCCAATTATATGTTTTTAATTTGGAAAAATAGACATCAATTTTGAATTCGAAATATCAAATAATTCTTAGGCTGAATTTTTTGTATTTTTCTGAAAACATCAATTTTCGATGAATATTCAAAGCACTCAGTGGTAGTTAAAAAACTAACTTTTTCATTTAAATGAAATTTTAACACTTTTGTGAATTAAATTTCAAAAATCTGAGAGACACAGTTAATATAAAGGACTAAAATGTTATTCAATGTGATTAAAATAATTTTTGGTGAATAGTAACTTTTTACTTTTTTTTACCACGGTTAAAAATAAATTGGGTAATTAAGGGTAAAAATTATATTATTATTACCGTAACGCATGTCCTAATTCTTTTGGATAAGTGTAATTCGACTAAAAACAACCTTAGTAATAATATAAGACCATTTAATCCCACTTGGATTAGATTAGGACATTTAGTATTATTTTGTTTAAAGAATAGTTAAAATAGATAAAATCAATGTTTAATAACTAAAAATATTTTTAATATAGAGTTATAAATAAGATAAATTAGACTATAAATATTAATTAGAAAGATAAAAATATTTTCTACATAATTAAATTTTATTTATAATTTTTAGACATTAAGTAATTTAATTTATTTATGACATAATGATGATGCAGTAATTATCTCATTAATGAAATATTGACATAATTGATGTTATAAATACCCAAATAAATGTAATTTGAGACTTTTTATGAATTCCACTAATTTTCTAGTTTAATATGACATGTTAGTATTGATTTAATTAACGTTTTTAGAACTAATCATTCTATTATGATTTTCACAAAAAACAATTACCAAATAGTTTCAAAATTGACATAAAATAGTTTTTAAAACAAATATTCTATTATTAATTGTTATTTTATTCCTAAAAATCTAAGGATCGGACAAATGACTTAGATAAGGTTATATATATTAATAATTTACAACTTTGGGTTCTTTGGTATTGTTATTGTATGTTTATTAACCTTATAGTGTAAGAAAACAAGAAGACATGGTAAAAGTTAAATTATTTAACTTAAAGTTAAATCTAAATGATAAGGTTAAAATAGAAATCTAAACTTGTCTAAATTCTACTGGATAAGAGGATTTAGACCAATCCCCACCTTAGATATGAAATAAATCAATTTGGTGATATTAAAAACCGAATATGATATTATAATAAAATAATATTTTATGTTTTCCTAAGGTGCCCCTCTTCTCCCTTATAAATGGGCACCTCCTCCCTCTCTTCCTCACACCACATCGAGCCTTCAAGATCGGCCAACCCCTTCCAATATCTCTTCTCCACTTCCCTAGAAACATTCTAGAGGACTTGGTATTCTTAAAAGACCATCTTTAGTGCCCTAAGAGGAGGTTAAGAAGAGGCGCTTCAAAGAAGAGGTAATGTCCGTTACCGATTCTTTAAACATTATTTATTCTTCTACTTCTTCTTCTTTAGTTGTTTAATTATGAAGTAATAAAGTCAGTATGAATCATATACTGATATGTTATTATAAGTATGAAACAACCCTATTTCACCATCTATCCATCCTATGGAAAATGAAATCACCGCGCATGCGTACGTACGGAATACCGTCTCCACGCCGTGGTGTAATCTGTTTTCGACCACCACCTTACATGGATGGGTATAATGGTGTAAATAAATAACTATATATGATTATTGTAATGTTATATTTATTCTGAAATATTATAAATACACTTTAATACAATTCCATAATCATGGGAATGATATCATCGCTCGTGCCTACGTACGAACTACCGTCTCCACGACGCGATGAGATTCATTCTCCATGTTAACCATTCATGAATCATTATAAGGTATATATAATAAGTAATCATGAAATATATGACATAATAATGTGACTGGATTTATTCATATATATATATATGGATTTCATCTACTTAATTACATTCAATTAAATAAGTAAACGAAAACAACGTTCATGTATACGTACGGCCTACCGTCTCCATGAACGGTGTGTTTCATTCCATTTATCAATCTATCATATATATTTGTATATGAAGAATATATATTACATATAAATCATGTTTTACATTCTGGAATTAATTAAATCATGATATAAGTAATAATATCAAGAACAACAAGTCCAAACATGTACGATAAATAAAACGATTTTACCCAAAACGTTGCTTTAACATGGAACTTACAAAAGAACGGGTAATATAATGTCATAAGTGAACCATGTATGATATCATAAAAATGAATATGATTCTTTAATAAGTCAATGAAATTATTTAAATAATTATACAAAAGGTTTGAATACGTACGAAGCATATCAGACCTAAGGTAAGGGATAACTTTTCCATTCTCGTTTTTATCCGAGATTGTTTTTTTGTAAGTATTTACTGGGGTTATTATTATTATCCATGTAAATGTTTTCTAATTTTTTTTGATGTATTTTTAAAGAACTTTTTAACAATTTATGACTTTTACTACATGGTATGTAATGAATCATTCTTTTTTTACCATACGAGGTAGTTTTTGACTTTTCTGACAAAAGTACGAGGAGAATGTTATTTTTAATGTATACGACGTGAAAGGATTTTTACGGTTTCATAATGCCTAATTTTAATGAATCTTCCTCCAAAATATTTCATGACTATTTTCAACAAAATCTATTTCTTTTGAAATTGCATGATGGTTTGTGAAAAGAAATTGATTTTGAAGAAGCAAGGATATTTTCCTCAAGAATTCATTTCAAATGTTTTATCAAAACCATTTTTCCATCTAAGATCACATTATTTCATATGTGTATGTTTCATGTATAATTTCTCTATGATTTAAATGGTTTCAATGTTCTTATGATGAAATGACATCCATTTTATTATATGGATTACGTTATGATGGGATGATGTTTACGATACCCATTTTATTATTTGGGTTATGATGAATGATTTATATTTATGTTGTGGAACAAGTAAGAATGATTTAATTATGAGATGGGTGGGACCTATACCTCCCTCCAATGCATTGGGTAAATATTTATATCTCATGAGATAGACATGGCTGGAATGGTAAGTTAATCTGGTTCAGTAATACAGGACTGGAACGAGGAGTGAACTCGATTTGGAAAGAGACTTTATCCACTAAGATGGTCTTGGCAGCAATACCTTGGCTACTATGGAAATCATATCATGTGCATAATTTTTTTCCACAATTACACGTTTTATTTAAAAGCTATTTTATAATGATTTATTTTCTATTTTTATCTATGCCTTACGTACTGCCATGTTTTATGTCATTGCTCAAGATTTCGATGTTTTAACATTATGTTCATGTTTTTATGTTCAAATGTATATGGTTTGTTTTATTTTCTCCATGCTTACCCTTACTGAGCATTTAAGCTCACCCTTTTTATGATTTCTTTTCCCTTGGATATAAAGAAAGTTTTTAGGTAAGAAAAAAAGGGTAAGATCTTTATGGGAGATGTTGAAGATCTTTTACCACGATTAGAAGATTACGTTCCAAGTTTCCAAAGACACTAAACTATTATGGTCCTTGTGTGTCTCTTTTTTTTATGTATTAAGTATTTTTCAAAAGTAATGTAATTTCCATGTACTTCAAGATTTGGGTCTTTACAGTTGGTATTAGAGGAAAGGTTTAGCTAACCATTTGAAACTAGGATGCAAAAACATTAGTGAGATACCTAGAGGTATTTATAAGGTATGTCTAGGGATGTCCCTAAGGTTTAGTAATGTTCCTAAGGTTTAGTATAACTATAGGTTATAGTCCTAGAATTATGTTGACAATCATGAATAACCTAGGGCGAACCTAAGGTATCATAGGTTAAAGAAGGTGTCATAAGTTATACATCCTATAAGTGACTTTTTATGATTATGTGGTTCCTAATTATTTTAACTTTTCCTACATAATGGTTCCTGGTTTTAGTTAATGGAGGGAACCAGAAGGAATTGGGTTGACATTGAATCCGATGGAGAAATTGGTGACTATGAGCAGCGAAATTGCGTAATTCCTAGAGAGAAAGATATTATTATTATGCCGAATCAAACATCGGGATATTTGATTAACAAGGTGAAATTTAATGGCATTACCAATTTATCAAATAAGAGGAAGATGGACTTGTATTCATGTTCGCATGTTGAGGAGCATAGAGAAAGGAATATTGAGATTTCTAAAAAAGGGAAGAAGAACCTTGATGAATACATCAAATGGAGGAGAAGATCTTATCTATGTCGAGAGAAGGGTCATAGAGTGGCAGACTGTTATGGAGTTCAATTTCTTATCCGTGGAGAACATGGGCATTACCCAACTCAATTCCCTGACCTAAGAGGTTACATCTAAATCAAGGAAGGACTTATTCCATGAAAATCATTGAAGAGGATGGTTTGAAGTGTTTATGTATTGGTATTCAAGAATAATGTTGTTGAGGTACTTTTATGGTATATTGGAATACCTATATATTGTTCCACTGTGGTTTTCCATAAGAATATGGCATCGGTAACCATGGAAAGTGATTGAGATATTTTTGGAAAGAAGATGATATGCACATAATAAAGGGATAAGAAGAAAATGAAATGTTTGACAATATTTATGAGATCATGACTGATATAAGGACAAAGTTATGTCATGGTTTGAGTATATAGAATTTTTTGGATTTTGGTATGTGGAAAGAGTTAACTTTTGACAGTATTCATGTTTTCAATAAGGTTCAATGGGTTTTCATTTTTTTCAAGAGAATACATGATTAATGTATTCACATGATTGTAATGTGACCAACAATATATATGAGGAATAAATAATGGTATTCACATACTTGTTATATGACCATTTTAGTAATCGTTCCCTTTATACTATGTGTTTGGAAAGAAGTATTTTGTATTAGCCTAAAGATTCGAATGTATTATGTTGAACATAAGTTCATATTGTTTAAGGCTAGAAATTTTTTTCGATATTATTTCTAGAATGTTATACTAGTGTAGTTTTAGAAAAAGGACAACCTGCAGGACGGGCGACAACCCATTGCGTCAGAAAAGGCTATGGGAATCGAACCCACAACTAAAGTGTGAAAGGACTTTATCGCTTACCACTGGCCTACAGGAAGTACCTGGTTAGTGGAAACTAGATTTATTTTATTAAGCGGTATGATAAATAAAGAATAAGTCCATTTTTAGAACCATATACGATGAATCTCACCATAAGATGGACTTATAACTTTTTCCAACCTTTTGTTTGAAACAGATGGAATGACCCATCATTCTATCTCAAGATCTGCTAACACTTCACGAATAACAAATTCAACTTCATTTCTTTTAGAGATGAAGTGGAAATTGTTCAATTCACGAACAATAGTGAGATTGTACCAAAATCATGTAATTATTTCTTTTAATTCATAAAATTTAGAGAAATGATCTTGAAAATGTTGTCCTAATGCCCTCATATCCGACGAATCAGATAGTACCCTAGATCATCACAAATTTATGGCTTTTTGATTGTTGGCTTTTTCATAGCCATGTCCTCTACCACTCTCCATCAAAACTTCATGGTTAAAATTCTCTTCCATATCCATATTTTCACCTATGGTATCTTATGTGGAAAACCAGTGATTAGTTAATTTTGGTAACTGTTACGTTTCATACATTAGTTTGTAAAGTTATGTTTTGGTATTTCGTTATACGATGTGGGTTTCAATTAAAGAAACTTTCAAGTAAAAAACCATCTATAACCCCGATGAATTTTGAGGGAGAAATTCATTTTAAGGGGGGTAGAATGTAACAACCCGAGATTTTATGATATGTATTCTTTTTAATTTATTTTATGTCATGTGTTTTATGCTACACCAATATTATCTTGTGCTATACGCAACACCGTATTAGCTTGTTGTATACGCAACACTATTCTTGGATTGTGTTAGATACAATTTGAAGTTCGTTTGATAGTAGTCATTCTACGCAACATTGAGAGTATATATATATATATATATATATATATTCAACGTATAAATGAAATATGGTTGGATTCTATTATACGAAACAACAATGGAGTCTTGCACAACATGCAACTCTGACTTGGTTTGCATTACACGCGATCGCGACCTTCTTCGATAACGTGTGTTATATGAAATATCAGGTTTCACTAAACAATGATATATTGTTATAATATTATGGACCAGCTGTTATGAATAGTATTAACTACATTTTGAATTTTATAACATTATTATTATTCATCTTACATATTTTCTAGAACATGGTATGAGAACAAAATAAATTTTTCGGATAAAATAAGTATTTTTCAAAAAATGCAGTTTTTCCGCCATGTGATGGTGCACCCACATTAAATTTTCTTTTTTACATGTCTATAAGTTCAATTTGACAAAATAAAATACTTCTTTGGAATCAGGACATAAAAAGTTAATTTGGATAAATTTTTTATATTATTCTGATAACTTTCATATTTTAATGAATCGTAAAAACACGCTATATTTTAATTAAAAACAGTTGTTTTCATCGCAATAATTTATATGGTTAGATTATCTTTTTAATTGGATTTAAAGTGTAATTAGAATATATTTTTACCATTTAATCCAATTTTTTTCATTGGAATTAATTTCACTTTGAAATTGGATATGAACAAGTATCAATCTTTTGATAGTTATTGTTTCTTAAAAACACACTATTTGTTTTGATAACGAGAATTAATTTTAAAATTAATTAATGACACTTATATGTTTTGAATTTGGAAAAATAGACATCAATTTTGAATTCGGAATATCAAATAATTCTTCAGCTGAATTTTTGGTATTTTTCTGGAAAACATCAATTTTTGATGAATAGTGAAACAACTTAGTGGTAGTTAAAAAACGACTTTTTCATTTAAATGAATTTTTACCACTTCTGTGAATTGAATTTAGAAAATCTAAGAGTGAAGATTAATATCAAGGACTAAAACATGGTTCAATGAGATGAAAAATAATTTTTGGTGAATAGTATCTTTTTACTTTTTTTTACCACGGTTAAAAGTAAATAGGGTAATTAAGGGTAAAAATGATATTATTATTATCCTAACACATGTCCTAATTATATTGGATAAGTGTAATTATACCATAAAAAACCTTAGGAATAAAATATGACCATTTGGGCCCACTTGGATTAGATTAGGACATTTAATATTATTTTATTTAAAGAATAGTTAAAATAGTTAAAATCAATGTTTAATAACTAAAACATTTTTAATATAGGGTTATACATAGGATAAATTCGACTATAAATATTAATTAGAAATTTAAAATAATTTCCAACATTATTTTAGTTTATTTATAATTTTTATACATTATATAATTTAATTTATTTATGACACAATGATGATGCCGTAATTATCTCATAAACGAAATATTGACATAATTGATGTTATAAATACCCAAATAAATATAATATGAGACTTTTTATGAATTACACTAATTTTCTAGGTTACTATGACATGTTAGTATTTATTTATATAACTTTTTTTGAACTAATAATTCTGTTATCAGTTTGAAAAAAATCAATTACCAAAGAGTGTCAAAATTGACATAAAATAGTTTTTAAAAAAAATATTATATTATTAATTGTTACTCTATTCTTAAAAATCTAATGTTAGGACAAATTACTTAGATAAGGTTATATATATTAACAAAAAACAAAATGGTGTACGTTTGTCTTGTTATAGTAAGTTTATTAACCTTATAGTGTAAGAAAACAAGAAGACACGGTAAAAGTAAAAATATTTAACTTAAAGTTAAATCTAAATGATAAGGTTAAAATTGAAACCTATACATGTATAAATTCAATTGAATTAGAGTATTTCGACCCATACCAACCTTAGCTTCTAAATAAATCAATATGGATCTATTAAAAACCGAATATGAATTTATAATAAAATAATATTTTAAGTTTTCCTAAGGTGCCCCTCTCCTCCCTTATAAAAGGGAACCTCCTCCCTCTCGTCCTAACAACACTTTGAGCCTTCAAGTTCGGCCAACCCCTGAAAATTTCTCTTCTACAATTCCCTAGAAACGTTTTAGAGGTCCTAGTATTCTTCAAAGACCATCTTTAGTGCCCTAAGAAGAGGTTAAGAAGAGGCGCTTCAAAGAAGAGGTAATGTCCGTTACTGATACTTTAATCTTTATTTCTTCTTCTACATTTTCTTATTTAGTTGTTTAATTATGAAGTAATAACGTTAGTATCACTCATATAATGATATTTTATTATATGTTTTAAACAAACTTATTTCACCATCTATCCATCCTACGAAAAATGAAATCACCACACGTGCGTACGTATTGAATACCGTCTCCACGCCGTGGTGTAATCTGTTTTCGACCACCACCTTAATTAGATGGGTATATAATGGTATAAATAAATAACTATATATGATTCTTGTAAAGTGATATTTATTCTTAAATATTATACATACACTTCAATACAATTCCACGATCATGGGAATTTTATCATCGATCGTGCGTACGTATGGACTACCGTTTCCACGACGCGACAAGATTCATTCTCCATGTTAACCATTCATGAATGATTATAAAGTATATATAATAAGTAATTATGAAATAAATTAAATAATAATGATAATGGACTTATGCATATATATATATATATGTATGTCATCTACTTAATTCCATTCAATTCAATAAGGAAAAGAAAAACAGCGTTCATGCGTACGTACGGCCTACCGTCTCCATGAACGGTGTATTTCATTCCATTTATCGATCTACCATATATATATGTATATGCTGAATATATATTACATATAAATCATGTTTTACATTCTGTAATTAAGTAAATCAGTATATAAGTAATAATATCATGAACAATATGTCCTAACATGTACGATAAATAAAACGATTTTACCCAAAACGCTGCTTTAACATGGAACTTACAAAAGAACAGGTAATATAAAGTCATAAGTGAACCATATATGATATCATAACAATGAATATGATTCTGTAATAAGTCAATGACATTATTTAAATCATTATATAGGAGGTTCGGATATGTACGAAGCATATCGGACCTAAGGTAAAGGATAACTTTTCCAATCTCATTTTTATCCGAGATTGTTTTTTCGTAAGTATTTACCGGGGTTATTGTTATTATCCATGTCAATGTTTTCTAAAATTATTTTAATGTATGTTTAAAATAATTTTTAACCTTTTTCTAATTTTAAAACATGGTATGTAAGGAATATTTCTTTTTTTACCATACGAGGTACTTTTTGACTTTTCTGAAAAAATTTCGAGGAGAATGTTATTTTTAACTTATATGGTCTGATCATATTTTTACGGTTTCATAACACCTCATTTTCATGAAGCTTTCTCCAAGATATTTCATGGCTATTTTAAAAAAAATCACTTTATTTTAAAATTTCATGATGTTTTGTGAAAATAAATTGATTTTGAAGAAGAAAGGATATTTTCCTCAAGAATTCATTTCAAATGTTTTATGAAAACCATTTTTTTCCATCTAAGATGACATAATTTCATTTGTGTCTATTTCAAGTATAATGTCTCTATGATTTACATGGTTTCACTGTTCTTATGATGAAATGACATCCATTTGTTTTATATGGATTATGTTATGATGGGATGATGTTTATGATACCCATTTTATTTTTTGGGTTATGATGAATGATTTATGTTTATATTGTGGCACAAGTAAGAATGATTTCATTATGAGATGGGTGGGACCTATATCTCCCTCAAATAAATTGGCTAAATATTTATATCTCATAAGATAGACATGGCTGGAACAGTAAGTTAATCTGGTTCAGTAATACAGGACTGGAACGAGGAGTGAACTCGATTCAGAAAGGGACTTTTTCCACTAAGATGGTCTTAGAAGTAATGCCTTGGCTACTATGGAAATCATATCATGTGCTTAATGTTTTGCCACAAATACAATTTTTATTTACTTTCTATTTTATCATGATTGATCTTCTATTTTGATCTATGCCTTATGTAATGCCATGTTTTATTTCATTGCTCAAGATTTCGATGTTTTAACATTATGTTCATGTTTTTTTGTTCAAATGTATATGGTTTGTTTTATTTTCTCCATACTTACCCTTACTGAGCATTTGAGCTCACCCTTTTTATGATTTCATTTCCCCAGGATATAATGAAAGGATTTAGGTAAGAAAAAAAGGGGAAGATCTTTAGGGGAGATGTTGAAGATCTTTCACCACGATTAGAAGATTAGGTTCCAAGTTTCCAAAGACACTAAACTATTACGATCCTTGTGTGTCTGTTTTTGTTATGTATTAAGTATTCCGAAAAAGTAATGTAATTTCCATTTACGTCAAGATTCAGGTCTTTAAAATTTCTCTTTATATCATATAGATTTTTTTTCCATGTCCATGTTTTTAATGATTATTTTACAAACATCCTTTTATTTACTCAAATGATCTATTAAGGACATTATAAGTTATCCTTGAGTTTTCGATATTGTTTAAAAAGAATATTTTTACTATTTTTTAAAAGGGGAATTTTTAACAAAAAGATAAAATGAATATTTTTCAACACATACTATAATAATAGACTTTATTTCTATGTAATCATTTTATGAAATATAAAATATTCTATATTCTTTAAATGATTTTATAATGGAAAATATTTTATGAAGTATTATTTTAACATTTCACTTGTATTTATTTTATTCATTTAAAGGACATGATTTTATTGTAAAAATATGTATTCTTGGTGAACCAAAGGTCACATATCCCCTCATGCTTTATTTTTTGACACTTAACATTCTATTGAGAAAACCATTTTTCCTCTGACATATTTTCATTGAACATTACACGTCACTTATATATTAATAATCATTGTATCATGGATATGATTATTTTCTAAACTATAAAAAAAATTTAGACATGATTTTTATTTTCAAATTTTGTTGATTAACTGATGAAATATAGATAAAAATGATTTCTTTACTAAATATAGACATTTGTTGATTGGGAATATTGTTCATGAATTAAATTTATTATTTGATATACAATGAATAATTTGTAAATTTTGTGTCTGGTGGAGCTTGATGTTAAATATCCCCTCAATGTATTAGAAATTGTAGTAATAAAAATCATTTGGATAAATTAAATATGTTTTTACCTAGA
Organism: Viscum album; assembly: GCA_963277665.1. Classification (NCBI taxonomy): domain Eukaryota; kingdom Viridiplantae; phylum Streptophyta; class Magnoliopsida; order Santalales; family Viscaceae; genus Viscum; species Viscum album. The sequence goes on from OY728157.1 coordinate 786,453,126, forward strand.
GTTTTACACTATCTAGTGAAAGGTTATTATAGTATAGATATCATGATGCCTGATATCCTACCATAAAATATCAATCATTTACATTATTGAGAATTAATAATTATTATTCATCATATTATTTCATTAATATTATATAGAGATTCATTTTTTCTAATTTTAATAAATAAATGACATGTGTATTCAGTTATTTCCCCTTCCATTTTTATTATTCCATATATAATCATGATAGAAAAGTTATTGATTAAATGACATGTGTATTCAGTTGATTACCTTAATATATTTATTATTCCTTATTAACCCATGATATATTATGTTTTATGTAACCCTAAATAATTTTTTATCACATTTATTTTGTTTTCTTTCTCCATGATATAAAGAGGAATTCATTGCTTGAATTAAATGATGTTGAATGTTATCTATTACTATATTTGGTATTTTATCCCTATTGTAAAATTGGTATGATGTATATATATGTATCTCTATGTCTAAAAAACATATCAATCCTTTTGGATTTCACACCTTACATCCATTCAACTGTAATAAAATAGAAATTGGTTATGGGTTACTATAGTCGGGGTTTTCATAGTTTGAATGAGATAAATATTAGAAGAAATAGTATGTACTATATTTATGAAAACATTATTTACGAAACATAACCATATAGTAGAATTTGATGATAAGTGTAGAATAACATCCTAATGTTTTTGTATGGAATATATTATGTGGTTTTATAAAAAATACATATCTTTTTAGATAAAACACATGGGAATGGTTCTGATGCAGTAGTATCGAGGGAAAATAACTCTGAAAAGGGAACACTGGTATTTGACAAAATCGTCACATGGTGTGTGACAATGGCCCTTACTACACACCTGGTATAAAACTTTCGATGTATTTGATTAATATAAATCAAATTTTCATTATAAACCATTATGAATTATTTGAAAATAAATATATCACCAAATAAATTTATTATGTTATTCTAATATTGGCTAATATTTTTTTCAATTTCTATTAAGTATTCCACTAGTTTTAAAATTATACATTATGAATAATATTTTTATGATATAATATTGTGTATTCCATATTTTATACATGGTGCATAGTGAAATGAATGAAAACCATACAGATTCACAAAATCCCTGTTGGTATCTACAATAAAATTTGATATTTCTTTATCACTTCAAGAAGATAGTTTTCATTCAAAAAATCTTAGTGGAAATATCACTATAAAAAGGATGTGTCCAGTAGTGCCCACTATGAAACATACAGATTCCTTATTTTGGTACATCATTATAATACTAATGGTTGAATTTGATATGATCTTTGGTATGGAATGGATTTCTATATATGATGAAAAAATTTATTTCAAAGAAAAGAAAATTATGATCTGTGATGAAGATGTGGAATCCCTTATCATTAGTGATGAGACTTCAAAATATGATTAAGTTTATATCCACCCCTAGTAGATCTTATGAATTAGATTCTTCAGAATGAAGAGAAAATATAGTATACATATGTAAAAGGTATTATTCAAATTTTGGGTGTCCTAATTGCACATTAATGAATTGATTTACTTTAGAGGAATACCTAGATATAAACCAGAGTGTGAAGTCAATTATTACATTGATTTAATCCCTAATTCTAGAAAATATCCACAAATCTATATAGAATGTCCAATATAGAATAAGTGATGTTTAATAAATAATTATAAGTGGTTTGTGATAAGGGAATTATTATCCCTAGTGATTTTCTATAGGGAACATCTATTCTCTTTGTTATGTAGAAATATGGATCTGTGAGGGTATGGATTGATTATAGGGAAATAAATTCTATTATGATAAATAAGAAGTATCCTCTACCTCACACTTATGAATTGTTTTATCAACTTCATGGATCTTAATATTTTTCAATGATTTACCTTATTTTTGGGTATCAATAATTGTGAGTAAAGAAGGGATACATTCCAAATACTACATTACAAATGAGGTAAAGAAATTATGATTTTATAGTAATTCCATTTGGATTCCCTGAAGATATATCCATTTTCATGGATATAATGAACAAAGTATTCATGGAATATCTTGATAATTTCATTTTTGTATTAATTGATGATATCTCGGTGAATTCTCAGACCAATAAGAACCATGATAACCATTTTTTAATGATTATTGAGACTCTTATAAGAGAAGTGTTCTATAAGAAATATATAAAGTGTCAATTCTATATTCAGGGAGTTTCTTTTCTCAGCCAAAATTTATCTGAGGATAAAATGTCAGTTAATCATATGAAGACAATGGAAATTAGATAATGTCATAAAGCATTAAACATAATTGGGGTATGTATATTCATTGGTTTAGTGGGTAACTATCTATGATTCATGCATAATTTTCCCATTTGGAAAACTTATTATTCAATATTATATGTAAAGTGGTTAAGTTTGTTTGTACAATGTAATGTGTATAATGTTTTGAATAATTGATAACTATATTAGCCAGTTCTCTAATTTTTTCCTTTACCATTATGAAATTATGAGGTTTTTATATATAGTAATGCATAAAATAAAAAACATGAATGTGTCCTCATGATAAAATATAATGTTATTACATATACATAATTGATGTTATAGACTTGTGAATAGAACCATTAAAACCCATGATCTTGATTTGTAAACATAAATCTTTTCTTCAATGATACGGAGACACTATCTCTATGGTGAAAGATTTGAGATATACACATACCATAAAGTCGTAAAATATATCTTTTTAATAAAAATATTTCATCATTAAGAAAATAGAAGTGGATTTATATACTCAAGGATTATTACATATCTATACACTATTACACATGTATGGAAAATAAGGTAGTGGATTCTTTAAGATGGAAGGATCATAGAGTTCTGGACCAAATGAGGATTTAGAGGGATTATATATTCATGTATTCACTAAAATGGATATATAAATTATTAAGGAAGGAAAGAAATCACCCATTTATTAAATTATTGTGAAAATATATTAATTGGATAAAATAAAAATTTCTCAATTTTATAATGAGATTTTCATAAGAAAACTGATGATGTGATTGGTGGGAAATTAACAGACTCTTTTTATAAATATGAAATTATGAAATTTGGAAGGACATTATGTATTTTATATATATCAGATTAAAAATAATATTTTGATAATATGTTAACAGATCTGATTTCTTTATACACCGAGGTATCAATAGGATGTACAAGTATTTGAGGGAACATTTTTTGGTGGGATAATATAAAGGGAGAAATTGTTAATTATTTATTAAGATTTTTGGTTTTTTAAAAAGTGAAGAATGAGAGATGGTATCCTAGAGGAGTCATGAAACCTTTTACTAATACTATATTGAAATTAGAAGAAATTATTATGAAATTTTTTATAAGACTACTAAATACTCCCAGACGAAATGATGCAATATCAGTTATTATTGATCGATTAACCAAATATTCACATTTCCTCACTATATGAAAATATTTAAATCTAGAGGGCCCCAAAAGGCTCTATATTAATGATTTCATAAGATTTCATGTCACACCACTTTTTATTGTGTATGATAATTACCCCAATTATACATTGAAATTATAGAATAGTCTTTAGAAGTATCTTTATACTGAGCATTATTTAAGCATCATATACCATCCTCAAATAGATGGATAGTATGAAAAGACTATTCAAACATTCGAAGATAAGTTAAGGTCATGATCACTTGACATTCAAGGTATGTGGGATCATTAATTACATTTGTTATAGTTTTATATAATAATTGTTTTCATTCAAGTATTCAAATTGTTCCATATGAAGCATTATAGGGAAATATATTCCATACTCTAAATTGGGGGTAGGTTAAAAGAAATTTTTTGGACCAGAAATTGTTGAGGAGGAAACGAAAATTGAAAAGTGTATTCAATCTAATAATTAAGAGTATCAAAGTAGTAAAAATATTTATACTAAAAATTAGAGGAATGATTTGTAATTCAGAGTGTGAGATCATGTTTTCGTGAATGTTTTTCTATACAAGGGTATCATAAGGTTCGGTATGAAGGGAAATCTAATAATCAGGTACGTCAGACCCTTTAAAATTATTCTAGTAATTAGAGCTCTGGATTATTGTTTAATAATTCCACCAAGACTCTCTAATTTACTAGATGTGTTCTATATATCATTGTTAAATTAGTACATCCCAAACCTAACACATGTTGTCACCTCTGAAGAAATATAATTCAAAACTGATCTAACTTATTTAGAAAAGACCATAAAAGTTATAGATACTAGTCAGAATTTATTGATGAAATGAATAACCCAAATGGTAATGGAACATTATAAGAATCATAAAATGTAGGATACGATGTGGGAAGAATGGGATGTAATGAAGAATATTCCCCCTCATTTTTTAGAAGGTGACATCCATGAAAATTTCAGGGATGAAATTTATGTTGGATGTAATAATATGACATTAAATCCAAAATTATAGTAGGTGAATATTATATTTTAATAAAACATTAAAAAATGAAAATTTTAATATTTTATGGCATAAAATTATTATTTTATAGGATGATTATTAATATTTAACTTACATAGTCCAAGTAATCCAAGAATTATTTTTTGATATTATAAATTAAAAATAAAATTTATGAATCATCTAAAATGTAGTATTTATCTAATAATACTTTTATTTATAATAATTCATTATAATATTTATATTAAAAAATTTATTTACAATAATATCAATAGGAAAAAAATGAACATTTTGGGTTAAAAAGAAATATTTTCTAGAAAACATTTCATTTTTAAGAAATGTTTTTTTGTTAAAAAGGAATAATGTCGATCCATTTACAGTTATTAAAATAGAAATTAATTTTGAATGATTTAAATGAAATTTAATGATTATATATATGTGAATTTAAATCCATCTAAATATTATTACAATCCATATTTTTAATATATGATCATCTTATTCACGAATAATGTATTTCTGGGAAAACTGTTTTTTGACATGAATTGTGAATTTCTTTAAAATAAATTCAAAAAATTATGTGACTTACATTTAATAAAATATATATTTTCTTTTAATAACAATAATAATCAATATTAGGTGATAGGTTCCAATTAATTTTTTTTCTTAATGAATAATACAAATAGTAAAAATTAATTAATGTGATTAAGGTTAAAATGAGAGTTTTTTGCATTAGATGCACTTCAGTTGAAATTAATTTTCCAAACACATTGGTCTTAAATTTTATAAATTAGAATTTATATTTACTATAAATAGTTCTATATTTCTTAAAAAGGATTGTTTTATTTTAGTAATAAATGTTTAATTACCTAGGATAAAAATCTAGTTACTATTGGTAAAACTAAAATGGTAAAAGAAAACAGAGAGGATAAGGGAATAACATCTTTAATTTTTTTTCTATGTATGTGTTCTATAAACATAAATCCATTAAAATCCATTATTTATCAAAAATAAATCAATTGGAGTCAAGGTGACTTCCCAATATTGAATAGTTTTGGGTATTTACAAAAATTTCCATCATCAATTATAAAAGGGAACACCCTCCCCTCACTTATTCAAAACTATCAAGATTTTTAGATAGATCAAACACTAGAAAAATCTCTCCAAAATCCCTTAAAACATTTTATATCTATTTTATTCCAAATATTCCAACCCTATTGTCCTTAATGAGATATCCAAATAAAGTTTCACTAAGAGATGGTAATCATTTTAATGGAGCTCTTTATTTTTCTTTCTTTTACATTGTTAAATTATGAATTAAAAATCCTATATAAAAAACCATAAAATCACATAAAAATAGATTTTATTGTTTTTATTTAATAATATTTATCCATATCATTCAACATCAATAGAGAAACAAAGCTATCTCTCATGTGTATGGCAGACAATCGTCTCATAAACTTGTGTAATTTTTTTCCCATCACCAACTCACATGGATAGTAATTATTATGGAAATAATTAATAAATATCCTTATTATTATGTAATTATGATTCTATGAAATTAGTATATCATCCACTTCTCTAACATTTCACTCATAAATGAAATTATATCATCACACATGTGTACGTACAGACTATAATCTCCATGAAGCAATGCGATTCATTTTCCAAGTTCATCATTAAATAATGATTATAAATATTTATATTTATATGTATAATGAGTAAATATTGTTTTTAAAACATCAATATCATAATATAGATTATGTATATATACACGATTAACAATAACATGAAATTTAATGACAAAATATGCATGAGAAAACATGGTAATTAACACCTTAAACAATGAAAATTATGGGATATTATTAATAAAAACGTGGTAAAATGTTTTAAGAAGATAATATATGATATTATAAATATGAATTTTGTTCTTTTATAAATTAAGAAAATGATCAAAATCATTATACAAGAGGTTAAAAAAGTACAACAAACGGGGAGTGTGAGGTAAGATATTTCATCTCAATTTACATTTCATTGAGACATTTGTTAATATGCACTTATTCACTTTTATATGATCTATATATTTCCCTTTTGATGTATTTAATATGAATACCTATTTAATAATTTCCTTTTATGTTTTAATTAACGTTTATACTTTTAAGGGGTCATAATATGAAAGTTACCAAAGAGGTAAGATGCTATTTTGTAATCTCACTTCATCATGGGATTTTTTTTAATTTCATTGAAAGAATATTATCATTTACCCATTATAATATCTATTAATTTTATTATCATCTAGATATATAATTATTTTCCATATTTTATTCTTAAATTTACTCTCTTTAGAAAATGAATCTAGAAAAGACCTATATTAATTAAAAATCGATTATATTTTTATTTAAATCTTATATACTTTTCTTTCATGTTTATTTTTTTCAAAATTGTTTTAAAAATGTAATTTTATTTAATAAAACGATTTATAATGGAAATGTTAATTTATCCTTTAAGTTTAAAAGCGTTTTAATGGAAATTCTTTTCAATTTTTTAAAATTTTCCTTAAGAAAAAAAGTGAAAATGGATGTTTTTAAACATATTCAAAAATAATGCAATTCTCCACCCCTATAATTATTTAATGAAATTTAGATTCTTCTACATGTTTAAATGGTATTAGAAAGAAAATATTTTAGGGATTATTATTTTATTATTTCACTTCTATTATATTATTCTTATAGATGGGAATTATTTTATGTCAAAAACCAATATTCTTGATGAACCATTGGTCACCTAACATCTCTTGATTAATTTTGTGATTAATAAATTTCTATTGAGACAATCAAAATATTGTCATAAGTTTCTATTGGAAATTATATATATTTCTATTAAATATCTATATTATTTGTATCATGTGTATGATTATTTACAAAACTGTTAACCATTTTTACATGTTGTGTTTATTTTGAATGTCATTGGATTAACTAAAGATGTATTGATAAATCCATATTGTTTACTCAATGTGGATATTTTATGGTACAAAATATTATTCATGAATTAAATATATTTTTTGATATATGTGTAATGATTCAAATATATAGTGATTGGTGGGGCTATGAATTTTACATCCTCTCGAGGAATTAATCGATCTTATGTGACAAATATTTTGGCCAAATTAAACAGGGTTTTACATATAGTTTTCAACCATACATTGAAAGGTCATAGTAGTATATTTATCATGATACCTAAGATCTTGAAATAAAATATTAATAATTTACTTCACTAACAATTAAGTTTTTATTATCCATGACATTATTGCAGTGATATTATCTGGATTCATTTTGTGCTCAAGTTAATGATTAAATGGAATGTGTGTTTAGTAATTTACATTTTTATATTGATTATGCATTATCTAATCATGATGGAAAAGTTGTTGATTAAATGAAATGTGTGTTCAACTATTTACCTTAAAATATTAATTATTCCTTGTTGATTTATGGTCCATTTTGATTGTATGTAACCCTTACTAACCATTTGAGCTCACACTTATTTTTTTTCCTTTCCCCAGGAAATGAAGTGTAATTATTTGAAAGAGTATAAGGATGTTGTATGTTTTCAGTTACTTTGTATTATATTTAATCTACCAATTAAAAACGAGTACCATAGATGTTTATGGCTCTTCAAGACTACTAAACTGACCGTTTAATGGGTATTTTAGCTCTTGCATATATTCTGTTGTAATAACATAGTTAGTAGCTTTGAGTTATTGGAGTCATGGTTGTTTCATCTCTTTTTTAGAGAACCTCTTTAGTATTTCACCTAAATCCATCCAACGATGCTTTTTTGATCAAACCAAATATTTTAAGTCATATGGAAGTATTTAAGGAAATGATTTGTTTAGAGATTTGATGAAACAAAGAGCTCGTGAAGACTGAATATAATTTTATAGGGGATGTATTTTTATATTTGGGGGATGGGACCCTCTTTGAAATTTCATGGAAATTTCCCAAAAGAATACAAAATGATAAATTAAATACCAATAAAAATTGCTTCCAAATTTCCATAGTTTCTAATTATGGATATTATAAGGTTTAAATGTGACCATAATTTTTTTTACAATATTTATAATAAAACATACAATAATATTTTGGTTTAACACCCAAAAGGACATTTTATGCTTAACTGTAGTAATTATTTTTTACACTTTTCACTACCAATTATATCAAAAAATTAAGTTGAAATTATTAAATCATATTAATTATATGGTTTAAAAATATTTAATAAATTTTATAATTAAATTCAATTACATGGTAGAATTGAATTTAAAATTAATATTAGAGACTCAATAGAAAAAATATTTTCAAAAAGAAAATCTTTTTTTGGTATAAAAAGTTTTTAATTTCAAAATTGAACATGAAATCAAATCCAATAACCTAAATTGGATAAATAATAATATAATTTTACTAACTTTCCTTTTAAAAAATTATAGAATAATATGTATCGTTGTAAACGATTTAAATGAAAGGGTATTTTTTAAATAAATAATGGTGTTTTTCACTCTTTATTGAAAATATAATATTTTTAAAAAATTATCAAAAAAATAATCATAGATAATTTTAATATGATGAATTCCAAAATTAAGAACATTTATGCCACTAAATTTTGAAATTTTTTAAAATTTAATTAAAATAAGTGCGTAGAACGTTATGAAACTGCTTTTTAGGAAAATATAGCATTTAAAAATAAAACAGGATTTATTCTTATGAAATGCCTAGAAAAAATATTTGATGAATTATAAAAAATTAGGTTGAATTTATAATATATATATTTCATTAAAATAAATTATTATCATTTATTAATTTAAATTATTAAGATATAAACATATTTCACATATAAAAATATATTTTTAGAAAAAACATTTAATTAAATTTCAAATGATTTATTTCATTTATAATCAATTATTAAGAAATTAATTTATTTAATACATGTGTAAACTATAAAATTTTCATTATTTAGTTACAATGATTATTAATCACTAATTTAATTTCTATTTTATAAATTTATACAATTTTACGCTTCTTTTAGACTTGATGTTTTAAGAATCACAAGCTACAAAAGAGATTTAATTTAAAAATAACTATATTAATATTCTTAGGGTGATATAGTTTGGATAACATTTAAATTTAAGATAATGTTAAAATGAACTGTTACTATACCCTAATTTATAGTAAACTAATTAGGATATATCTTTTACATCCTTATATATTACATTATATAATCATTGTCTCTTCAGAATGGTTTTTTATAGAGGAAGCAGGGAAGATGTGGTAAAAAGGAATCAAGGAAGTAGTAGCCATCTAAATTAGAATCCTATAGTAGTTGGAAAAATTATTTTATGGCAGTGTTTACTCTTTTTATTCATGTTATTAATGGATTCTCATATGAAATAGAGTAACCAAATTCTCCAAAAAGGAATATGTCTAAAGTGGACCATTTCATGAAACAAACCCCTATGAATTTTTGTGGATTTTTAGAAATGGTGAAAAAAGAAAGATTGATAAATGAACTAGAGAGGATATCTATAGTTTTTTATACTAAAAACATAAAAATTAAACTCTTTATATTTATCATTTTGAATGAGAAGTCAATCAATTGTGGTCTTTGATAAAAAATAATATGGGAAAAAGATTGATATTAATGTCATGGAGTTTACCGTTTAAAGATATTTTTTTCAAAACTAGTTTCTAAAAGTTATTCATATTATAATAGAAATAAACTATCTATTATGTATATAAAAGGAATAAGACATAGTGGATTCATAATAAGAACACATTACTGGACTCGCCTGTTATGCACAGAATTTTGTTCTGGATAGTGAGAGTAAAATTGATAGATTTTAAACAAGTATGAAATAATGTTTTTCCTCTATTAAATTTTAAATTTATGACTAAATTTTTTTATGAGAACATTATTAGGGATTTTTCTAAAATATATGTAATTCTTGATGAATAAATTATGACGTGGTAAAAGTGAAAAGAATTGAGAAGAAGCGAACTAATAAATATAGATATTAGTCCCAAAAATGTCCCATATGTGGTAAAATACATATTAAATATGTCATTAAGAACAATAAAGAGTTACAAATAGGGCATGATCCATTATTTTGTTCATTACTACAAGGAAAATATTTCTTCTCATACTAGTAATTGTAAAATAGTTAGTCAGTAAGTGTTCAGAAGTTTTAGCTGTAAAGAGCTGGCTCATTAATCTAATGAATGTCCAAATATAGTTACTCAAGGGAAGAATCCTTAAGATTCAGAGAATAAATGTGTGAGATTTCTTTTTCTAATACTATGATATTTATTGGACCATCAAATGAAGTGGTGTGAGGTAAAATTCTTGTTTATTCAGATATGATAATGTATTATTTGATTCAAGACCCACACATTCTATTATATATAAGAACATTATTATTGTAATAGAAATACCATCTTAGGAAATGAATTTATATAATTTGGTAAAAAATTATGGGGAAGGAATAATTGTAACAATAATTTGTAGAAATATTTATTCTATCATTAGTAGAATGGTTTTTCCTAAAAATGTTATTGTGTTTTCCGTTATAGATTTGATTATATTCTAGTTATATATTGGAATATAGTCTGTCATTACATGCTAGATTTTAGTGATAAAGAACTAATATTTATTTTTTCAAGTGAGTTTAAATTCATAAATAATAATAATTTCATACATTTAATAACATGTTAATAAGTGAGAAATTGATTAAATATGGGAATGGATGTTATCTTGAAAATATTGTTGAAAAGAAAAATTATAGATAAAATTACTAATATATAAATGGTAAATAATATCTAGATGTTTTTATAGATGATTTTTCTAGTGTTATTGTTTATTTAAAAGTTGTTTTTATCAATTTATTAGTGTATGATGCAATGTAAATCTCAAAAAACTCCTCATAAAATGGATTCAGTTGAAATTTTAGAATTGTAAAATAAATAATATATGTTTCTTTACTAGGTTTTAACTCTACCCTAGTACTTCACTTTTGGGTGTTATTATTCTATTTTTGTAAAACACATATGGTTTACAAATACATCTCCTTGATTATAGATCACTCAGCAACATCATTGTTAAGAAAAAATATTTGTTCCCTAATAATGATAATATGTTAGATCAAAACCAGTGAGCTTAATTTTTTTTGATGGTCTGACTTATGTATGCTTTTAATCACGTGAAGGGTAAGGAGGATACATTCCAAAGAAAAAAATTTATATAATTTATAGTCATTATGAGTTTTTGGTTATGCCTATTAGGTTAACTAATGAACCCATAATATTTATGGATATTATAAATAGAATACACAGTGAGTATATGGATAAAATCATTGTGGTTTTCATTAATGATATTTTTTTAGTATATGATCTATGAGGAACATAAGAAATGTCTATAGATTGTTTTCAAAAAATTAAAATAAAATAAATTTTCTAGAATATTTTTAAAATATAAATTTTTTTTGTGATAGATTTGTTTCCATTTGAATATTTTATCTAGTGATATCTTAACTATTTATCCTTATAAAACTTAAGTGGCCAAATAATGTCTAAAAACAAAAAAAATAACTAATATTCTAGGTTATATTTTATTAGTGGGATACTATAGGCGGTTTGTTGAGGAAATTGATTGGTTATGTAGACAACAAAAAATGTTGACTTGAATATGATTTAAATTCATCTGGATAGAGGAAGGTGATGAATGAATTCCAAAATTGAAAATAATATTGGTTAATGATCCAATTATATCCTTTCTAATAATTAATGGATAGTTTTTAATTTATAATGAATATTCCTTAAAAGAACTTGTTTGTTTCTTAATTTATTATGATCAGTTAATTTCATATGATTCAAATAAATTAAAACTCCATAATCATAGTTACACAGGGAATGATCTTCAGCTTATAATGGTGGTTTTAAAAAAAAATTAGAGTCATATTTTATATGGGGTATAATGTAAAATTTGTACTGAAAGTAAATTATTAAAGTACATATTCATGAAAAAATAGTTAAACATGATTCAGATAAGATGGTTAGAACTTATAATGGATAATGATTTCATGATTCACCATCATCCATGTAATTAAAATTTGGTATTTAATTCCTAGAGTTGAAAAGATAAAAAATCATCAACCATCATGTTTCTTTGGTAAATTATTTAATAAATGTTAGCCTAGAAATTTTTCCTATAAGAAATCTCTATCTTTTGGTTTTGACGTTAGTACAGTCATATTTAAGAGAATGAATTAACATGGATCAGATATAAGATCATGGTTTGTAATAAAATAGTAGAACTAGTCAGGAAAGGTAAGTTTCCATAGTTTACTATTGATAAAGAGTATTTTATTAGATTTGGAAAGAGTTTATATATTTTAACTGATAACGTGTTAAAGAAGGTATTGTTAAATGAAGGTCATATATTATTATTTTTTTATTCCTTTGGATACTACAATTATGTAAAAATATTGTAACACCCTAATATTTTACATTTATTTCCTTTAAAATAATCCGGAAGTATTGGATATGATTCCTTACAAAAAACCATGAGTCTTTTTGAACCGCAATATAGTATAACATTATAAACTTGACATTAAATTGGTAGGTATAATTTTTCAACACCAAATTATGTGACATATTTATAATGTTATTAAATATTTATCTTTTTTTTATTAATGCATAATAAATAATTACTTAATTTTGAGTAATGTGATTTTATTCTTCAAAAATTTGTTTTCTTAAAAAAATATTCTTTATTATATTTTTTTTAATGTAGAAATTATAAATAATTTATTTTATTTGAGTAAATTAATATCATTTTTTTTAAAATAAATATTTTTACTTTATCATAGGCTTGCGTTTTATGTTTTTTCTAACAAGATTTATATTTTAGTGAATAGTGATAAATTATGATTTTTTTGTAAAAACTACTATTTATTTTCAAGTAAGAGTCCCATTAAGTTCAGAATGTTTTCATAATGTAATGTAATTATCCTTAAAATATAATAATTTAACTAATTACAAAAGACTCATCATTATTTTTCTTTTTTAGTAGATAATTTTTGGGCATACAAACAAATTTTTCTAAAAACATTGTTTATGTTGGAAATGTGTTTTTATCTTAATAAATTAAATTAGTAAATATTTTTTCTAATAAAATTAACAGATCATATATTCATTATTATATTTTAATTTCCATTTTATGGATTCTAAAAGGAAATGAATGTATGTAAATTATGTTTTATGCTTAGAGATTCATTTTTCTAAAACAGATTTTCATTATTGGTTGTGCGCTTATTTAAAATTAAATTATAACACTTATAGAAATTGAATCTATGAAAATTCATTCCATATTAAGAATTATAATAATTTATGTAATATAATATTGTAAATTTAATATTTTTTTATAGTAAAAAGTATAAATATGTTAAAAAATTATCATGATTAAAGTTAACACGGTTTTACCATTGGGTTAAAAAAAGAGATCATGGTAGTATTTTCACCCAAACCTACATAATTATTATTTTATAATATATTTCAACATTATATTATACAAAATTAGAAAATATTTCTATTTCGAGCCACTTTCTCTTGAATATGACCATATATCATAGAAATATTCTATTAGATTACATGTGTGTCCCTCCCCTCACTTATAATGCAAACTTATTCTCATACATTACTCACACCATATGAGATTTATATATCATCAAATTCCTACTTCAAAACATTAATATAATCCTTCCCTTAATACTAGAGCTTTGTTTATTTATTTAATACTAATCCTTCCAGGACTAAGGCTTAAGCCAATTGCGATCTCTGAAATAAGAGCTATCGGACTTAACCAACTCCTTTCAATTTTATTTCTTCATACACATACTCTAAAATTGTTATATCTATAAAATATTATTAATAAAATATCATAAATACATATATATATTTTATTATTATTATTTCACAATCATTTACCACTTTTATCAATCAAATGGGAGAAGAAATTATCATTCGTGTGTATATGTGGACTATCTTTTTTTATGTAGCGATATGACTCATTTCCATCCACATATCTCATGGTTTTTTATTATGATAGATTTAATTTATATATGTTATATTTAGGTTATAATAGTTATTATAAAATTTTAATTATTATTGACCTTTCTTTCAATCTTGTAATCGAAAAATGGGAACATCACTCATGCGAACATACGGGTAACCATCATCATGTAGTGATGTATATAACTTTCCATCACTGATTTATATAAACTGTTATTAATATGTATATAATAAAAATATATAATATTTATATCTTTATTATCATTATTTTTATTAAGGAACCATAATCAAATTTCAAGTACCATAACCTCCAAACCAAAACATATATGAAAATGATGTAGTTAACACCTAAAATGATGATGATAATGAAATATTATTTATGAATGGGTGATAATATATTATAAGAAAATAATTTATGGTCTTATTGTTTTTGATAATGGTAATATTATGATATTATAATAAATTTTAAATTATTATATACGAGGTTAGTGTTTTTATGAATAAATATATACTTGAGGTAATGTTTTTATGTTACAATCTCATTTTTACCGAGATTGTTATGCTTAATTTTATGATGAATAAATTATATGATCAATCTATACTAAGTCTTATATTTTACTATACTATGTTTTTTTCAAGAGATTACATGATTTACATTCATTCTCATCTCTTAATGTTATTAATAAACTAAAATAATAATTTTAAAGAAAACTGACTTTCTTTTTTTCTTTGGCCAGGAATCATTTCTTTTATGTCCATATTTTTTTTAAAATGCTTTGAAGAATGTTTTTCCTAATCTAAAAAGATTATTTAAACTCAGTTCTATCTATATTTTAATTCATTTACCAATGTTTAAAAGGAATCATTTTATGATTTTCCTATATGGTACTTGTGACTTTTTACCAAAAATTCGGAAGGGTTTTAGTTTTAACATCAGCCAAATTAAGGGATTTCCCCACCATCATGAATAATTTTTTGGAAGCTAAAATTATAATTTTTCTTATTATTTTCCAAATAAAATAATTTCCTTGATATTTTTTAATTTTTTATATTTTAAATATGTGATTAAAAAATAATGTTTTATTTTCCCAAAGAAAAGTTCAAGTTATCCTTTAAAAGTAATTTCATTTATTGAAACATACATTGTATTTTCTTATAATTAGAAGGTTCTATGAACCAATGTTATTTTTTTTTAATTTATGATTTGGTTTATCATTATGATGATGAAATATTTATGAAACACGTATCATTTCTATAGGTAATGATACAGTGAATTTTTTATTATTTTGTGGCACACATATGTACGATTTTCATTATGTGATGCGTGGGACCATAATTTAATATCTCTCTAATGAACCAGGTAAATATGGATATATAATATTATAATAACTAATTTATTGGGGAGTGAACCCAACTTAGTATATTAATTTTTCCAATTAGTGAGTCTTGGGAGTGAATTTTGACTAAGGAAATGGTGGAATGAGGAGTGCATCCAATACAGTATAATAGTATTGGAAGTGACCCTTGACTAAGGAAATGATTGTATATACTTATATGTATGAGAAAAACCTATGTTTTATTCTTACGATTTGTTCTCATAGCTCATTATTGATTATTGATGATTCCTCACTCTTATGTATTTTTCCTTTTGATTGATAATACTTTATGTCACATTTCATGATTATGATATTTAAATTAATGGGTATTATTATCTATAATTAATATCACATTCTTATACCCCTATACTTACCATACCTCACCTATGATAATTGAATGATATCTATTATTTTTACTCGGTTTGAGAAACTGATCTCACCCTTTCTTATGTTCCCCATCCCATGGTTATGAAAAAATGTTTTAAGAATGTTTTTTCTATGTGGAGGTTATTTTTGAAAAACATAATGGGAAATGAAATCGATAAGTTCTGTACCTAGTTTTTGTATTCATGA
Source organism: Viscum album (assembly GCA_963277665.1). NCBI lineage: Eukaryota > Viridiplantae > Streptophyta > Magnoliopsida > Santalales > Viscaceae > Viscum > Viscum album. The sequence continues at coordinate 786,469,672 of OY728157.1, forward strand.
TTTTAAATACACTAAACCATTACGGTTATGGCATGGATAATATTTATATATAATGAATATTCTTCAAATAACATATATAATTTTTATATGAACAGTATTGGTCACCATAGTCTGTATTAGTCCAAGATTTTGAAACTTTTAGAAACTAGGATCAGGAGATATTATTAGGAAACCATAGGATAATCTTAGGTATATAAGAATATAAGAAGTTATATTAAAGATATGAATGTGGTTTTACTAAAGAAATAATCCTCTTTATGGATACTATAATTGTATGGGGTTTTTATAAAAATTCACTTATGAGTAATCACCTGGAAAAGAGTTGGTTGAGTATATTTCAACCATAATTGTTATGAATACTGAATGGTAAATTACTGTGCACTAGGATTGACAATCCAGTAAGATATGATTAGGTTAATTCACCTATTATTTAAAAACCATTTTTAAGGATTTGAATAGACAATTAACATTGATGAACTAGGTTAAACCTAAGGTGTCAGGAATTAAAAATAAGGTTTCATGATTAATATGTCCTATAAATTATTTTTAGGATTTTATTATTTCCCAATATGATTATTATTTATAATACTATGTATTTAATTTTTAGTCAATGGTTGGATCTATAAGTATCCATTTTAACACTAAATATGATAGGAAATTATATGATGGTCCTCCTTAGTAAAAGATGTTATGGGAGATAGAATTAAAAATCATGGTGTTATTCTTATGTAACATTCTAAAACACTGAATCATGTTTAGCTTCAAAATGAGAAAAGGAGGGAACAAAATGTTGTTTATTCATTAATAAGGCAGTGTCTACCATATTTTAGTAGGTCCACTAATCCCCTAATTGTTGATAAATGGAACTGTTACAATGAAATGATATTTTCCATTCACTAATACTCGGAAGATAAAAAGTCTATCTTAGTTATTTATCATTTGGAAGGTGAAGTGAATCAATGGTGGACTCCTACTAATAAAAAAAGTAAATAGGAATAAATTTAATATATAGTTTGGTATGAGTTTAGGAAATTATTTTTCACTAAGTACTTTCCATGTATTCTTCATACAAATATGTAGAATGAATTCCTTAATCATAAGTATAAAGATGATTAATTAGATTGTATTAGTTAGTAGAATTTTATAAGACATTCAATTTATCCTAATGGTATTTTTATTGAACTAGATAATAATACTGATTAATTATTAAATGGATTAAAACAATGTCTCTAAAGGAAATTTTATATAAGTTACTTCAGTAGAAATAATGAAATTTTTTGATGTGCTATCAAGGTGGAAATGGATATTGTATCACCAAAAAATTTCCCAGTTTTGATAAGAAAAGAAATATTGAATACCAAAGAAAATTCTAACAACAAAAATCGTAGAGAGAAAAATATGATTTTTCATTTATTCCAAAATAGTGGAATGAATCCTATTGGAAATTATATTAAGGGTACTAATAATGTTTTAAGTGTAGAAAAGAAAGAAATCACTAAATCAGATGTTTATGTAATTGGAATAAGTTAAGAAATGATAAAAATGGAGAGAAATATACACATAATGCACCACCCACACCCCATTAAAATAATTTCAAGGATTTTGGAAATTATTCATACTAGTTACCAAATTCTAGGGTTAATGATGATGATTGAAATCAACAAACTATTAATCCTAGAGACAAATTTAAAACTTATGTGATCATTATTAATGATTTTGGTTGTGATAATGAGGTGGTGAATGGTACACTTACCATCAAATCTAGAACTACTAATGAGTTATTTGATTTTGGTTCTACCAAATATTTTATATTTGGAGAATTTTCTATGGATATCACATTACCACCTCAACAATTAGATATTTAAATAACATAAAAAATAATGGGAAAATGATCAAATACTAAGTATATGGATCTACCACCATTGAATTTTGTTGAAATTTTCTCACCATAAATAATGTTATTCTTACTTTAGTTGAATTTGATGTGATTTAGGTATTGGATTGGATTTATTTATATAAAGCTTGTATCAATTATGGTGGAAGATAAGTGACATTTTGTATTTCAAACAAACAAATGATTTTATACTGATGCGAAGATAAATATGAACATATATTACAAATTATATCTATTTAATGGAACCAGAATCCTATTTAGATAATGTATTTATATTAGATGGCTGGGATGAAAAATAGCATCAAAGATATACCTATTGTATGAAAGTGTTTTGATGTATTTCGGAAATAGTAACCTAGTATTCTTCTGACCCATGAATTTGAGTTTTCAATAGTACTCATACCCAGTGCTATACCTATTTTAAAGACTTCATATATAATGGACTTGATTGAGTTAAAAAATTGAAGAAGAAACTCTTGGAGAATCTTGATAAGGGATTCATTCATTTAAATGCATTTCAATAGTGTTAACAAATTTTTTGTTAAGAAGTAAGATGGATTATTTAAAATATTCATTGATTATCAGGAACTTTACAAGATTGTGATCAAGAAAAAGTATCATCTTCCTTGTATTGATGAATTATTCAATAATTTACTAAGAGTTCAATATTTTTCCAAGATTGATATTCAATTTTGATACTATAAATTAAGGGGTAGAAGTGATGAAATAACCAATACATTCTTCTAATCTATGTATGGACACTATGAATTTATATTCATTCCGTTTGGTCTTACTAAGGTCAATGTTATCTTCATCAATTTAATTAATAATGTCTTTAGAGATCACCTTGATCAGTTTGTGGTTGTGTTTATTGATGGGTTTTTATATATTCCAAGTGCATATAAGATAAGGAAGATCACATGAGGATTGGAATGAAGACCCTAAGGACAGAGAAGTGGTATAATAAATCAATAGAGTTTGAATTTTGGATATATAATGGTTCGTTTTAGGTCATATAATTTCAAGAAAGGGTATATCAACTGATTCATAAAAGATTAAATTTATTGAACATTGTACCAAACCAACCACTTGGACTAAGATGTGTAGTTCTCTTGGATTTGAGGGATATTATCAGTGATTTATGAAGGGGTTTTCATCACTATCATGAAAAATCCCGAACTAAAAACTCATGTTTGATTCGGATTCTACATAACCTTATGCATACCTCTCTATACACAAGAGGCTACCGACTACCAGTTAGGGTCTCGAGTGAATTCATGGGGAGACTATACCCACCATCAAATTGCATGTAGAGACCCTAAGCTTAACGTACATGGAAATTACCTTACTTTTGCGGAATACTTAATACATAACAAAAACATACACACGAGGACTGTAATAGTTTAGTGTCTTTGGAAACTCGGAATAAAATATTCTAATCTTGGTGAAAGATCTTCAACATCTCAAAATAAAGATCTTTCCTTTTTTTCTTACCTAAAACCTGTCTTTATATCCTGGGGAAAATAAAACATAAAAAGGTGAGCTCAAATGCTCAGTAAGGGTAAAGAAAATAAATATCAATCACATCATATTCATAAGAACATAACATTTTGGAAATCTTAACCGAAAAAAGAGATCATAATATCATAACATGGGATAAATCATAGTAGTGAAATGTAATACCAATAATCATAACTTAAAACTTGAAACTTTTTTGGAATACACACATAATCATAGAGAATATATTTTTATTAGTCAAGACTAATTTCTAAGACTCTCTTAGTGGAAAAAGTCCATTTCTGAATCGAGTTCACTCCTTGTTTCAGTCTGGTTTCACTGAACCGGTTCAACCTGCCGTTCCAGCCATGTCTATCTCATGAGATATAAAATCTTTAACCAATGCATTGGAGGTAGATATAGGTCCCACCCATCTCATAATGATACCATTCTTATGTGTGCCACAAAATCATAAACCATACATCATATCATAACCCATGTAATAAAAATGGGAATCTTAAACATCGTGACATCATAAAACAATTCATATAAGATAAAGGAATTCAAAAAAATATCTCCATCACAACATAATCAAATCAATGTAATAATAGGTATATAAACAAAACCCTTTATTATCTTAGATGTAAAATAATTTTGATAAAACACTTCAACTCCATTCTTGAGGAAAATATCCTTTCCACTTCAAAAACATTTTTCCTTTCTTTACATGTCATACAATTCTAAACTAAAAGATGTTGATTAAAAATAAACTTGAAAAATTTTAAATGAAGCTTCTTGGAAATAATGTTTTAAAAATCCATTCATGCTGTATAACTTAAAAAACATTTTTCTCGTACTTTTGTCAGAAAAGTCAAAAAGTACCTCGTACGAAAATCGACAAAAGATTCCTTTAATATCTTTTACTAAAAACTCACCAAAGAGTAAAATTGGATTTAAACAATTGTAGGTTAATGGAAATAATATTACATATTGAGGAAACATGGATGTCGATGATAAAATACACCCCAGTAATTTCTGAATTATAATCAATCTTGAATAAAAATGAGATTGTGATGTTTCCCTTACTTTAGGTCCGATTTTCTTCGTAAGTGTCTGAACCTCCTTTTCTTTGAAGCGCCTATTTGAGTCCTCCTCTTAGGGCACTAAAATTGGTCTTTGAAGATGAACATGACCTCTAGGATGTTTCTAGGGAAGTGTAGAAGATAATTTGGTAGTGTTTGTCCGAGCTTGAAGGCACAAAGTGGTGTGAGGAAGAGAGGGAGGAGGTTCCCTTTTATAAGGGAGGAGAGGGGCACCTTTGGAATAACTATAAATATTATTTTATTATAAAGTCATATTCAGTTTTTAATAGCTCCAAATTGAGTTATTTCGAAGCTAAGGTGGGGATGGGTCGAAATCCTCTCATCCAATAGAATTTGGACAAGTTTAGTTTACTATTTTAACCTTATCATTTAGTTTTAACTTTAAGTTAGATAATTTCACTTTTACCGTGTCTTTTTGTGTTCTTACACTATAAGGTTAATAAACTTAATATAACAAGCCAAAAGAACACCAAGTTGTTTATTATTAATATATATAACCTTATCTAAGTCATTTGGCCGAACTTTAGATTTTTAGGAATAAAATAACAATTAATAATATAATATTTGTTTTAAAAACTATTTTATGTCAATTTTGACACTATTTAGTAATTTATTTTTTTGAAAATTATAACAGAATGATTATTTCGAAAAACGTTACTTAAATCAATAATACCATGTCATATTAACCTAGAAAATTAGTGTAATTCATAAAAAGTCTCAACTTACATTTATTTAGGTATTTATAACATCAATTATGTCAATATTTCAGTAATACGATAATTACTGCATCATCGTTGTGTCATTAATAATGTAATTTATTTAAAGTCTATAAATTAAAAATAAAATACCATTATGTAGGAAATATTTTTATATTTCTAATTAATATTTATAGTTGAATTTATCTTATATATAACCCTATATTAAAAATTATCTACTTATTAAACATTGATTTTAACTATTTTAACCCTTTTTTAAATAAATTAATAATAAATGTCCTAATCTATTCCAAGTAGGCCTAAATGGTCATATTTTATTCTTAAGGTTTTTTTTGGTCGAATTAAACTTATCCAATAGAATTAGGACCTGTGTTAGGGTAATAATAATATCATTTTTACCCTTAATTACCCTATTTATTTTTAACTGTGGTAAAAAAAGTAAAAAGTTTCTATTCACCAAAAATTATTTTCATCTCATTGAACCACATTTTACTTATTTACATCAACTGTGTTTCTCAGATTTTTGAAATTCCATTCACAGAAGCGGTAAAATTATGTTTTATGTAAATTTGCAAATTCTCCTAGGAGGTTGGTAAAAGACGGTGAAAAGTGCAATAAAATTTTTATATATCTAAAATTATTATAAAATGACTCCAATGAATTAAATTGAACTTATATAGGTATTATGTATCAATTTTTACCTAAAATAAATTTAAATCAAATAAATAATTATTTAAATGAAAAGTCGGTTTTTAAATAGTAACCTAGTGTTTTCACTATTCATAAATAATTGAAAGTTTTTAGAAAAATACCAAAATTTCACCTTAGGATAATTTAGATATTCTGAATCCAAAAATGAAGTCAATTTTGAAAGATAAAATTTATAAAATTTCAAAAAGTGGGTATTACTATTCATAAAAGCTAGTTTTTATAACATATCGTTGTTTAGAGAAACTCAGTATTGCGTACAACACACGCTATCGTGGAAGGTCGCGATTGCGTGTTGTGCAAGCCAAGTCAGGGATGCTTGTTGTGAAAGATCCTTTTGGTGTAGCTTACAACACAAGACATTAATGAAATTAAAAATAATATTTTTCATAAAATCTTGGGGTGTTACATTCTACCCCCTTAAAATGAATTTCGCCCTCGAAATTCGTCGGGGTCATAAATGGTTTACTACTCAAAAGTTTCTTTAATAGAAACTCACATCGTAAAAAGGAATACCAAAACCAATCTTCAAAAACAAAAGTATGAAACGTAACGGTTACCCAAATAAACTAATCACTGGGTTTCCACATAGGTGAAAATATGGATATGGAAGAGAAATCTAACCATCTTGTTCTGATGGAGAGTGGTAGAGAACATGGCTATGGAAAATCCAGAAATCACAAATCCATAGATTTTTGATGATCTAAGGTACCATCTGATTCATCGGATATAAGGGAACTAGGACAACATTTTTGTTTTTCAAGATCATTTCCCTAAAGTTGAAGAATTTGAATTAGAATAAATACTTGCTTGATTTTGGTACAATCTCACTGTTATTGGTGCTTTGAACAATTTCCACTTCATCTCTTAAAGAAATGAAGTTGAATTTATCATTTATGAAGTGTTAGCAGATCATGTGATAGAATGATGAGTCATTCCATCTATTTCCAACAAAATGTTAGAAAAAGTTATCAAATATACATAAGTCCATCTATGGTGAGGTTAATCATATACGATTCCAAAAATGAACTTATACATCATATATCATACCGTGTAATAAAATGAAACTAGTTTCTACTAACCAGAGACTTCCTGTAGGCCAGTGGTATGCGATAAAGGCCAGTCACACTTCAGTTGTGGGTTCGATTCCCACAGCTTTGTCCGACGCGATGGGATATCACCCGTCCTGCAGGTTGTCCTTTTTCTAAAACTATATTACTATAACATCACATCAATAATATCGAAAAAGTTCTATCCTTAAACAATACTAACTTATTTCCAACATAATCCATTCCAATCTTTAGGGTTATCTAAAATACTTCGGTCCAAGCTCATTGTATAAATAAAATGATTATTTGAAATGTCATATAACAATCACATGAATGCCATCATTTATCCCCCATATATCATAAGATATATCTTGTTGGTCAAATTACAAACATGTTAATTCCTTAATCATGAATTCTCTTGAAGAATGAATACCCATTGAACCTTAGTGAAAACATGAATATAGTTAAAAGTTGACACTTTCCACATACCAAAATCCTCAAAATTCTTTATACTCAAACAATGATATCACTTAGTCCTTATATAAATCATGAGCTCATGAATACAATCAAAAATCTCATTATCTTCTTATCCCTTCATTATGCGCATACCATATGCTTACCAAAAATATCTCAATCACTTTCCATGGTTACTGGTACCATAAAATTATTGAAAACCACAATAGACCAATACATAAATATTCCAATATTCCACAATACTATATACAACATTATTTTGGAATTCCATTACATAAACACTTAATCATTCCACCACATAATTGTCATATTCAACATCGCCGATAGTGATCTCATGTGACTTCCCTTTGTCCTTTTCCTTAAGTGGTTGCTCATGTCGATCATCATTTACCCTTGGATTAGGGCATTGATTAGCATAATACACCATTTCATTGCACTAGAAGCATTGAAGTGTTATTGGTGCATTCACTGCAGTCTTTTATTTATTCACACCATTAGCAACCCTTTTTCCATTACTTCGACACTCAGCTGCTCGATGACCTTATTTTACACACTGAAAACATTTTCTGGTCCCTTTAAGACAATCTTCTCCATGCTTCTTTCCACACTTTGAGCATAAGGAAACATTCATCTTCTTTTCACCGTTATTTTGAGATTTCTCCATGAACTCCATCGTTTGTTTAATTTAAAAACCATGAGATGGATATATAACAACAACTTCCATTTCTACCTTAATAGCACAACGCACAATTTCTTCATAGCTACTGAAGTCTCTTATAGCTAATGCCCTTTGATGATTTGGTTTTAAGCCACTGAAGAATCGATCAACTTTACTTTCAGGTTGGTTGATAAATCCAGATGCATACCTTGAAAGCCTTGTAAAATTCACTTCATATATACCAACAGATTCATCATCCTTTTGCTTTAGTTCAAGAAACTACTTCTCCATCTTTGTTTGAAGAATACGAGGGAAGTACTTATTGAAAAATAAGTTCTTGAACTTTTCTCATTCCATGGACTCAATTTCATCTCTTGGCCTCATATTCTTGATAATATTCCACCATTGATCAGCATCACCGTCCAAACGATACACTGATAAGATGACTTTATCATGTTCAGAACATTGAAGAACTGAAAATATCTTTTCAGTAGTACTGATTCATTGTTCAGCAACAAGTGGATCTGAAGAACCACTAAAAGAAGGTGGACGTTTCCTCATGAAGGACTCAAAGAATATTGTTCCCTTATCTGCTCATTTGGAAGTCCATAATGAATCATAGCTTGTGTAAGTATAGCAATAAGATTTTTAACTCCATCTCCCATAACATTTGTTTTTTCAGGAGGACAATCATTGCATTTTCCATTACATTGATCAACACGGTTCCTTTGGGTTCCTGCCATCGTCTAAAACCCAAAAAGAATAGTGTGAGAGGAAAAAATCATGCTAGGGAAAACAACATAATAAAGTGGGAGTATCTTCAATATCTAACATATTGGTTTACCATAATTCTAGTACTATAACCTATACTTATACTTAACCATAGGAACATTCCTTGACATACCTTAGAAATATCTATAGGGATCTCACTAAATTTCTTGCATCCTAGTTTCCAAAGGTTGACTAAACCTTTCCTCTGATACCAACTATAGAGACCCAAAGATTAACGTACATGGAAATTACATTACTTTTGTGGAATAATTAATACATAACAAATATAGACACACAAGGACCGTAATAGTTTAGTGTTTTTGGAAACTCGTTATAAAATTTTCTAATCTTGGTGAAAGATCTTCAATATCTCCCAATAAAGATCTTCCCTTTTTTTTCTTACCTAAAACGTTTATTTATATCCTGGGGAAAAGAAAACATAAAAGGGTGAGCTCAAATTCTCAGTAAGGGTAAACAAAAGAAATATCAATCACATAATATTCATAAGAACATAACATTTTGGAAATCTTAACCTGCAAAAGAGATCATAATATCATAACATGGGATAAATCATAGTAGTGAAATGTAATCCCAATAATCATAACTTAAAACATGAATATTTTTGGTATAAACACATAATAATAGGGAATCATTTCTTATTAGTCAAGACTCATTGACAAGACTATCTTAATGGACAAAGTCCATTTCAGAACTGAGTTCACTCCTCATTTCAGTCCTGTTTCACTGAACCAGTTTAACCTACCGTTCCAACCATGTCTATCTCATGAGATATAAAATCATTACCCAATGCATTGGAGGGAGATATAGGTCCCATCCATCTCATAATGATACCATTCTTATGTGTGCCACAAAATCATAAACCATACATCATAGCATAACCCATGTAATAAAAATGGGAATCCTAAACATCGTAACATCATAAAACAATTCATATAAGATAAAGGAATTCATAAAAATATTTCCATCACAACATAATAAAATCAATGTAATAATAGGGATATAAACAAAACCCTTTATTATCTTAGATGGAAAATAATTTCGATAAAACACTTGAACTCCATTATTGAGGAAAACATCCTTTCTACTTCAAAAACACTTTTCCTTTCTTAACATGTCATGCAATTCTAAACTAAAAGAAGTTGATTAAAAATAAACTTGAAAACATGTAAAGGAAGCTTCTTGTAAATAATGTTTTAAAAATCTATTCATGCCGTATAAGTTAAAAAAAACATTCTTATCGTACTTTAATCGAAAAAGTCAAAAAGTACCTCGTACGAAAAACGACAAAAGATTCCTTTCATATCTTTTACTACAAACTCGCCAAAGAGTAAAATTGGATTTGAACAATTGTAGGTGGATGGAAATAATATTACATATTTAGGAAACATGGATGTGGATGATAAAATACACCCCAGTAATTTCTGAAGTATAAACAATCTCAGATAAAAATGAGATTGTGATATTTCCTTTACATTAGGTATGATTTGCTTCGTAAGTGTCCGAACCTCCTCTTCTTTGAAGCGCCTCTTTGAGTCCTCCTCTTAGGGCACTAAAATTGGTCTTTGAAGAAGACCAGGACCTTTAGGACGTTTCTAGGGAAGTGTAGAAGAGAATTTGGCTGGGGTTGGCCGATCTTGAAGCCTCAAAGTTGTGTGAGGAAGATATGGAGGAGGTGCCCTTTTATAAGGGAGGAGAGGGGCACCTTTGGAATAACTAAAAATATTATTTTATTATAAAGTAATAATCGGTTTTTAATAGCTCCAAATTGAGTTATTTCTAATATAAGGTGGGGATGGGTCGAAATACTCTCATCCAATAGAATTTGGACAAGTTTAGTTTACTATTTTAACCTTATCATTTAGAGTTAACTTTAAGTTATATAATTTTACTTTTACCGTGTCTTTTTGTGTTCTTACACTATAAGGTTAATAAACTTACTATAACAAGCCAAAAAAACCCCAAGTTTTTTATTGTTAATATATATAACCTTATCTAAGTCATTTGGCCGATCCTTAGATTTTTAGGAATAAAATAACAATTAATAATATAATATTTGTTTTAAAAACTATTTTATGTCAATTTTGACACTATTTAGTAATTGATTTTTGTGAAAATAATAACAGAAGGATTAGTTCTAAAAAAGTTACTTAAATCAATACTAACATGTAATATTAACCTATAAAATTAGTGGAATTCATAAAAAGTCTCAAATTAAATTTATTTGGGTATTTATAACATCAATTATGCCAATATTTCATTAATAAGATAATTACTACATCATCATTTTGTCATAAATAAATTAAATTATTTAATGTCTAAAAATTACAAATAAAATACGATTATGTAGGAAATATTTGTAGTTTTATTATTAATATTTATAGTCGAATTTATCTTATGTATAACCCTATATTAAAAATTATCTACTTATTAAACATTGATTTTAACTATTTTAACCCTTCTTTACATAAATTAATAATAAATGTCCTAATCTAATCCATGTGGGCCTAAATGGTCATATTTTATTCCTAAGGTTTTTTTTGGTCAAACTACACTTATCCAATATAATTAGGACATGAGTTAGGGTAATAATAATATCATTTTTACCCTTAATTACTCTTTTTACTTTTAACCGTGGTAAAAAAAAGTAAAAAGTTACTATTCACCAAAAAATATTTTCATCTCATTGAACCACATTTTACTTACTGAAATCAACCATGTCTCTCGGATTTTTGGAATTTCATTCACAGAAGCGGTAAAATTATGTTTTATGTAAATTTGTAAATTCTCCTAGGAGGTGGGTAAAAGACGGTAAAAAGTTCAATAAAATTTTTATATATCTAAAATTATTATAAAATGACTCCAATGAATTAAATTGAACTTATATAGGTATTATGTATCAATTTTGACCTAAAATAAATTTAAATAAAATAAATAATTATTTAAATAAAAAGTCGGTTTTTAAATAGTAACCGAGTGTTTTCACTATTCATCAAAAATTGAAAGTTTTCAGAAAAATACCAATATTTCACCCTAGGCTAATTTCGATATTCTGAATCCAAAAATGAAGTCCATTTTGAAAGATAAAATTTATAAAATTTCAAAAAGTGGGTATTACTATTCACAACGGCTAGTTTTTATAACATATCGTTGTTTAGCGAAACTCGGTATTGCGTACAACACACGCTATCATGGAAGGTCGCGATTAGGTGTAGTGCAAGACAAGTCAGGGATGCGTGTTGTTCAAGCTCCTTTTGGTGTAGCATACAACATAAGACATTAATGAAATTAAAAAGAATATTTTTCATAAAATCTCGGGGTGTTATAGTGAACATAAGTAATAAATAAATAGTATAATAAATTAAATAAATAATTAGAGTAACACATTTGGGAACTGAAATATGGAATACATGATACAATAACCATACTAAACATGGATATAGGGTATTGGGTAAGGTAGTAAAAAAATAGTAGCTGAATTTTTCCTCTATCTCCATCCAGAATCATCAACATCCCCATATTATACATGCTCAATAGTACACCCCAGGGCCCATACACTATCAAATACCTTGTCATAGAATCTAAAAGTGCATTGAAATTCTCAAATATAGTGTGATTAAAATACTCAATAGGACACCAAAAATTTACCTTAACATCAGTGCATAAAATATTTACATTCATTCCATGAACATAAAAATGTTACGTATATTATCCCAATATATCAAACTTGTACCAAACACATGTTGGATCCTCAGGGTCCAAATCTACCCGCTTTGAAACCAAGACATTATAATCATAACAACTTTGGAACAATCCTAGATATAACATCAATAACTAGCCTGAAATATCCTCCTAGATTGAGAACCCTATGTATGTGAAACATTTTTCCTACAAGGATATCCCACGTAAATAACTACCCAAGTCTAGTAAATATGTCTCAAGTGGATTTCCCAAACTTGTATCAAATCTTATATATTGGCCTACGTCTTTCCCATCCCACTTGTATGGATATCCCCAAGCATGTTACACATTATTAAAATTAAAAAAAATTCAAGTACATACCAACCCATTTCTAACACATCCCTCTTAGAGGATAGTCTCAAGCATGTTCAACAACCCACATGCCGACAAAATAGGCCAAACTTCCATGACAAAGTTCATTAAATTGTAATACAACATGTACAATACATATAATACAACTGATAGGTCAATATCATGTGAAATTCAGGATTACAATACCCATTGTACTCAAAATTCTTATGCAAGAAACATAATCAAGGGTCTAAGGCTACACACACAACTCATGTGATCAATCATAAAACATAGGTATCACGGGATACACATGAATGCCTTGAAATCCTGCCAAAAACCCAAAACAAATTATTCTATAAATTCATGGGATTCTTACTGCTTCACATATATGCCAACAATTATACCAATGAACAGTATTAGACATGCATGAAAGTTATGGACATCCTACCTTGGGTAAAACATCAATTGATGATAAGGGTTTACATCCTAGTTTAATTTCACCTCTAAACCCAGACTTTCTTTAGAAAAAAATGGTGCTAAAAATTGTTCTAGTCACGGGGAACTGAATTGCACCAACAATAAATCAATATGATAAATATTGCATGAGATATTTGAGAGAGAAGTTTTTAAAAATAATTAAATTAAATTATATATATATAATAGAGGGGGAGATAAAAGGAGTGATGTGAGGTGGGGAAGAGAAATATCCTCCATACCAACCCCCTCCCAAAATACCTCCTTTTATTACATTTTATATACTGCTTTCATTAAATTTTTGTAAACCATAATGGCTTTCTTCACTTTCTCTATGGGTTACACGTGAACCCAAAATAAACTCATCTATTCTCCCAAAGAAGTGTCACCATTAGAATTTATTTTATTATTCAAGTTATATCTATTTATAATTCAATAAATATATATTAAACTTCATCATTATATATTTATATACACATGCATTATATATATGTGCACACCCCAATTTATATATGTTCACCAGGATATATATAAACCATATATATACATGTCATATATATACACACATATTTTATATACATATATACTCCCACACATGTAAATATGTACATAAATATTTTACCCATATATATATTCATGATATATATATATATATATATAAACACAAATATTATTATAAAAATTTAATAATAATAATAATAACAAAATATATTATTCCTATTAGATTCTATTCATCATTACAAATATAAAAATTTCAACAATAAATTCCATTAAATATTAATAATGGTCATTAAATTATGTTAACCACATACAATTTCATTTTATATAAACAATTAATAATATTTCTATTATTAAATTGGACATCACTAAAATATTCATCTAACCAATATTTCTACCATAACACAATTATTAATCGCACATGTATATTTCTATTTTCATCTTCGATAAAAATTGATATCATAAATTTTTTATTATTATCATCATTATCATCATAATCATTATTATTATTATTATTATTATTTCAACAGACCAACAAATATTCAAGTACCAAATACTACTAACATTGCATGTGATATTTCTAAAAACCCAATGTGAAAAAATGTTATGTTGTGCCTAGGATAGACCCTACATCCCATATCTAATGGTAGTCTTATATTTCCAATATGTGACACTGATTAGGATAAATACACTAATTTTAGAAAAACTATGCATATGTGCTATAATATATTTAAAATTTTATTATATAAATACCAGGACCTTGAGGCCTTATAATCTTGTTCTAACTCTCCACCCAACTCAGAAAATATTCCATAAAATATTTGATGTTTCTAATTGGGATACTACCCTTAAATAAAGCCTATAAATTATTTAATATTGGTTTGAATTGAAAAATTAAATTTTCCCAAAAACATATTCATAATTTATTAAAAATTATGGTTTTTATTATCATTAGAAATTGAGTATATTAAAATTCTCCCTTCCTAAAGATGCATCATCCCTATGAAGTAATACTAGCGGTCTTCTTTGAATAACTCAGGCCACTAATCTAGAATATTGTACTCCTCTCGCATCTCTACAACTAGAGGAACATTAAGAACATAAAAAGATCTTATTAAGACTATGGGATCACAGAAGGATATCTTAAGAGTCTACTTATAACCCAATGTATACCCTTACTAGAATTAACCCTACTCTTTGTCCCTGTACATTATTCACAATCAACTTATATACACTAACAAAACAACATGATCAGTTTTACTAATTAATTCCATTTATGATATATCACAAAAACATAAAAATATATATATACATATCACATAAAGAGAAACTATCCCAAAAAAGTATCACAAATCATGTTATCTAATTAATGAGAAATTATACAATATAAAAGAATGTTTAAAAATGATAAATGAACATGCGTTCTTAGTCATGATAAATAACTGCACCCAAAATATCATAAAACACGTATTAACGTCATGTGAGTCACCCCAAGTGATTTTAATCAATGATAATAGAAAACATAATTTTTCCCTACTTCATGGAAACATGAAAGTCCACTATGCAGTACTAGCCAGAAACTATCATAGTTATCCTTCATGAGTCCCAGCTATCCTATATTTTATTTAACCAGCACAAATTAGAGTAATGAGAAGAAAAAAATAGTGATTTTTGGTACTCTGATACCATTTACTGATGTCCCTATCAAAACAACCAGGCCTGAGCCAGATTCTATGTGACCTCATGTGTGCCTCCTAATACACAGGATAATTAATATAAGCATGAGCATCTCAAGTGGAATCATTGGGAGATTATAACCTTCCTTATAGTGAAAGAAGAAATAAATAATCATAATAATGCATGAAGACACTAAAAGATTTAAATCCTGAAACAATTACTAGACTAAACATGGATCCAGGGTAGGGGTAATCCAACAAAATAAATGGAGTATCTGACATACCTCTTGAACTCCATCCACCATCATCATCATATTCTAGTTACCTAAGCACAACCATCGACCATAGGGTTGATTATCTTTACTATATACCTATTCTGGGTATTTACATGCACACTAAAATGCATGAGTACAGTGTGAGTACCATACTCAACAGGATGTCACCAATAGTCGTTTACATCAATGCATAAAATAGACAGGTAAATTCCATGAACATAAATACTGTACATATATAAATAGAATATATCACACAATTAAAAAACACATGATTGTTCATTGGGGACCATCTCTACATGCTTTGACACCATATTGTCAGAAACATTCCATCTTTGAAAAAATTTCAGGTGGAACATCTGTAACTTTCTTAAACCATCCATCTTGATGGATACCCCCAAGAATGTGACACATTCCATTAGTAGGGATAGTCCAAGTGCATACCAACCGAAGACTGGAAAATCTATATTGAGTGGATATCTCAAACATGCATCTAATCTCACTTGCTATCTCAAGTATTTCACATACATTCTATATGGACTGACAAAAGCATGTTAAACATCTCATTGGCTGTAATATTACAAGTACATACTACCCCAAATCTGTAACATCCATTTTGGAGGATATTTCCAAGCATGTATCACATCTCACATGCTGACCAAATTGGACAAAACTACATGATCAACTATTGTACACTTGAATATTTCATATAAAATACATATAATGGAAAAGATAGATCAACATCACATCAAGTAAAGTAGTAGTACGATGATATTCATCACAATTTATATGCAAGAAACACAATCATGGGTCAAATGTCACAAAAAAAACTCATGGGATCAAGAACCAAACATAGGGATAATGGTCTAAAAACACGTTCCATCCAATCTGATAAAAAACCTTATCAAAGTATGTGCTAAAGATAAGGGGTTTCTATAGATACACATGCATTCCCACAACAATGTCAATAACCCATATATGACATGCAAGAATGTCAATGATTTTTTACAATATATATGATCGTGATTGAATAAAAGGGAAGATTTACTAGTTTAATTGCATTTATAATTACTCATTGACTTCAAAAAAACTTCAGTTTAAAACTATTCTCATCAAGATGAACCCAATGGAACCAAAGACACATCAATCCAGTCAATTACACATTAAATATAGAAGAGATAAGTTTGAAAAAAATAAAAAATAAAATAATGCACACACACACACACATATATATAAATATATATATATATAATATAGGGGGGATAAATAGAGTGTTGTGATATAGGGAGGAGAAAGACCATGGGGGCCTATAGCCTCCCCAAATAACCTATATTTATTTTCTATTTTTTACTACATTATTTTTTTTTGTAAACCATTAAGGATTTTTCCACTTCCTCCTTGGGTTATGCATGAACCCAAAATAAACTTCTCCATTCTCTATGTGTATCACCCTCATGGCCCCCCATTAATGGTTATTTTATTATTCCACATCAATATATTTATTATTTATCAAATATATATAATAGTCACCATTATTTATCTTTATATACACCCTATATATACGTACATACCAAAAATTATATATGTACACATGCATATATTTAAATCATATATATACACGTTATATATACATGTCTGTATAAACTTATATACACCCGAATATATATATATATATATATGCATAAATATTTAATCCATATATATATACATGTTATATATATAAATACAGACAAATTGTATTTTCACAGTGTAATAATAATAATAATAATAATAATAAATTATTATTATTAAATATCCATCATAATAATCACCATAAATGTTTCCAAATTAACTTCAACTAAATAATTATAATAGAAATTTAATTATATCAACCACACTCAGCTGTATTTATTTAGAATAATTTTTAATATCCCCATTATTAAGTTGGTTATCACCAAAATATTCATCAAACCATTATTTATAAATTAACAAAATTATTAATTTCACATTTATGTTTCTAATTTTGAATTTGAAAAAAATAATAACAATACAATAATAATAATAATAATAATAATTATTATTTTAACATCCCAAAATATTTAAAATAAAAAATATTATTACCATTGTATGTGATATATCAATTATATGTATGAACACAATTTTTTGTCACTTCTAGGATAGACCTTGCATTTGAAACCTAATGGTGATCTCATATTTCCCATCCAAGACACCATTTTGAAGATATTGCATTATATTTGAAAAACGATATTCTTGTGATATAATATATTTTATATTTTTATTATATCTATCCTAAGTCTCCATGAGCCCCAGAATATCCTGCTAACATTGTTCTAAAATAGAAAATATTCTCTAGAATACTCCAAGGTGTTAATTGGAATTTTACCCTTATATATATCCATTAAATTATTTACCATGTAATTTTTATCAAAAAATTTCATTTCCACATAAAAATACACACAATTTACTAACAAATAAGGTTTTTATTAACATTAAAAATTGACTATATTATAGGTATCCCCTTCAAATGACTTATTATTCCTAAGAAGTAACACTAGAAGCCTTATTTGAAAAACATAGGCCACTATCCTCGAATAACAGATTCCTTCTCTCAAGTCTCCATAATAGAAGGAACATTAGGAACATGAATATATTTTATTCAGTCTATGGGATCACTCAAGTTTATCCTAGAGGTCTACCAATAACCCATGGAATACCCCTTCTAGAATTAACACTTGTTTTCATCCCTACATGTTAGTCACAATCATCTTATATACAATGATAAAAAACATCATTATTTATACCAATTAATTCTAGTAATGATATATCACAAAAATATGAAAATATAGATATATCACATAAATTGATACGATCCCTAACAAAGAGTATAAATAAAAAAATTTAATTAAAGAAAAACAATGAAACACAATAAAAGTATGTATATATGGTACGTGAACCTACATTCTTATTCATGATGCATGATGCACCCAAAATATCATAAAACACATATCAATATCAAGTACATCACCCAAATTGATTTTAATCAACGATAATACAAAACTTAATTTTCCCCAGTTTACGGAAACTATTAGGTCCCCTATGCAGTGCTGGCCAAAAACTATCATACTTATCCTAATCATGTCCCTACTATCATACCTTTATTCTACCCTGTCCCTAATCAATGTACAAAAAAGTAACAAATTAAATGGTGCTAGTCCTATGATACCATTTTGTAACATCCTGACCCAATCCACTAATTCTCTGTCCGATGTTATGTGACCTAATATGTGCCTCTCTATATACAAGTGGCTGCTAACAAGCAATGAGGGTATCGATTAGAACCACAATGAGACTATAATATTCATTAGAGTTCAAAAATTTAGTAAATAACCAATATAATAAATTAAATCAATAATCAGAGTAATGCATAAGGAAACTAAAATACGGAATACATGATTCAATAAAATGAAAAAACATGGATCTAGGGTATGGGGTATTCTAGTAAAATAAAAACATCAAATTATTTCATGCTCAAAATCTATCCATCATTTTCAACATCCTCTTATTCAACATGCTTATCCATCCACCATGTATACCTTTCCCTTCACTGGATCACAAGTAATAGAATCTATAAGCGTAAAGATATTCCTATATAGGGTTTGAGTTCAATACTTAGTAGGAAACCCCCATGACCCCTAACATATTTTCACAAAATATACATGTGCATGTCGTGAACATAAACATGGTACAAATATAAAAAAAATATTGCACCCAAGTACCAACCACATATTGGTCCATAGGGATCTACTCTCCAAATTTGAAACTATAAGGTGAAAATGTACTAATTTTAGCACAATTCCAGATGTAATTTAGGTAATTGGATAAACACATCCTCCATGATGTATATCTCATAGAATGTGACACATTCTACTAGAAGGGATAGCCTGGGTACATGCTGACCCTTGTCTAACACATCAATCTTCAGTGCATATCTCAAAAATGCATCAAATCTCGAATGATGACCAAATGTATACACATACCTTCTATATGGATATCCACAAGAATTTGACACATCCCACTGATTTTAATATTCCATGTATATTCTAACCCAAGTTTAGCATATCCCTCTTGGAGGATATTTTAAAGCTTGTGCCAAATATAACATGCTGACTAAATAGGCCAAACATTCATGCTCAACTGTAGTAGAGATGAATAAGTCTTATATAATATATATAATTCAAATTATATATCGATATCAGGTCAAGTCATGTATTACCATAAACAAAATCATCACAATATTTATGCAAGAAACACAAGTAATAATAAAAGACTAAAAACACAAATCATGTGATCAAGAATCTAACATAGGTCTCATGGGATACAAACATTCCAATAAAACATGCCAAAATGCCTAAATAATTTTTTTGATAAATTCAAGGGTTTTCTATAAATACACAAGAATACCAAAAATCATGTTAATAACTTATTTTTGACTTGTTCTAAAGTTAAGTAATTCTCTCCCTTGGTAAAATGATGATTGAAAAAAAATGGTTGACATACCAGTTTACTTGTACCTCTAAGGACTCACTGTCTTTTAGGAAAAAAATTAGTTAAAAAATTTGTACCTCGAGATTAACCCGACGATACAAACAATGCATCAATCCGATCAATATCACCGATCCAATTTAAGAGAGGTATTTGAACATATATATATATATAATATAGGATAAATAAAGAGAGTGATGTGAGGTGAGGAGGACAAGCCTCATCTATGCCCACCACCTCCAAAAATCCCCTATATTTATTACATTTTTTTGATTTTATTTCATTAAATTCTTATAAACTATTATGTATTTTTTTCTTCATACTCTATGCTTTATGTTTGAATCCAAAATAAACTCTTCTATTATTCATGTGCTAAACTCATGTGGCCCTCATTAACTTTTATTTTATTATTCCACTTAAATGTATTTATTATCCATTAAATATATATTAAAATTTATCATTATATATATACACTACATATATATATGTACATACCTCAATTTATATATTTACAACAGCACATATATGTTTATATAACCCATATATAGACATGTTATATATATATATATGCATCATTATATATATATACACCCGCATATGTATATACATCCACAAATATTTAAATGATATATATTCATGTTATATATTTACACACACAGAAATAATATTTTTTCAATTTAATTATAATAATAATACCAACACCATATTATTTTTATTAAAAATTTATCATCATTATCACCATAAAATTTTCAAAAATAACTACCATTAAATAATGATAATGGTAATTTAATTCTCTTAACCTCACTAAATTTCATTTATTTAGCACAATAAATAATATCACCATTGTTACATTGGTCGTCACTAAAATATTCATCCAACCAATATTTCCACCATAACACAATTATTAATTGAACATGTATATTTCTGTTTTTTTCAAAAATAATAATAATAGAATTATTATTAGTATTATTATTTCAATTTTCCAACAATTATTCAAATACCAAATACTATTACCAATGCATGTGATCTTTTTAAACATCAGATTCTCACAAATGTTATGTCTCGCCAAGGTTAAACCCCATGTTCTGGACCTAATGGTAGTCTCATATTTCTTATCTAAGATACCATTCAAGTGATAATCCATTATTTAATAAAAACCATGTATGGATGATATAATATATTTCATTTTTTATTGTATCAATACAAAGGGTCTATGGTCCCTAAAATCCTACGCTAACTCAGTTCCTAACATTAATAATATTACATTGATTATTCCTACGGTTTAATTGGGTATTTTACCTTACATAATTCCATTAATTTTAATTACAACAAGACTTTTTTTGAAATATTACATTTTCACATTAAAATACTAGTAATTTATTAACAAATACAGTTTTCATTAAAATTAAAAATTGTGTATATTAAAATCTAATCCACTCATCATTACAAAAAATAAGGGAATTAATTTTATTTTAATGGATGAATGTTAATAAAATTTCTAGGATATAAAGATAAGGTTGGTCAATAGACCTATGCTCTCACTACCCTATTTGGGAGAAGGTTTTTTTATTAATAATGAAGCATCAAAAAAACGGTTGGGATTTGTTCTTATGAAAAATGATATGGTGATAGCTTATATATCATGCCAAATGAGTGTTAATGAGAAAACTTTCCTAAATCATTATTTAGAGCTAGCATTAGTAATATTTTCATTAAAGATCTGGAGGTGTTATCTTTGTAGGAATATGCATTACATATATTCTGATTAAAAAATTTAATGTATATATTCGCATAATAATATGTTAATATGTTCCATAGAATATTGTTAGAGTTGATTAAGGATTATGAATACTCAAAACATTACCAAAAATGGGAAAGGAAACAAGGTGAATATTGATTTGAATCAAATTGAAAATTCTAGCTTATATACGATGAGGATAAAAAAAGATAAAATATTTATGGATTTTAAAACTATATACCTAGATATATTAATGTATGGGTATAAATACTATCTTTATCAATTGAGTGTTCAAATATCATTCCATGTAAAGATTAAAGAGGTACATAAGGAGGTATAGAGCTTCCAAATAATGTGAGAAATTTTCATAAGTTTAACATTAATTTTTCTTGAATAACGAGGTCATGGAACCAAGTATATGTTCAATAAAAATCATACCATATGAAGGAACTATTGTAATAATCTCATAACTCATCATTATCTATTCAAACAAGATGTATGAATACGTATAGAGTTTTAAAAGTGTATTTTTGGTCGGACAACATGAAGAGAGATATTACGAAGTTTGTATCTCAGTTCATGGTATGTCAACAAGTTAAGGGTAATAAATATAATTATAAGGATACGTTACAACCATTACACCTAAATAAAATGAAATGGGAAAACATCACCAAGGATTTCATTCTAACAATATCTAAACAATATAAAGGAAAAAATAAAATTTGGGTTGTAGTAGATCACCTTATAATGTTAGAACAATTTATTTCTGTAAGAGAAGATTTATATTATGATAAAAATTTTAAGATATATATGAAGTATGTTTTAAGGATTCATGGATTACCAAATTCTATTATATTTTGTTGGGATCTGAGTTTTACCTCAAATTTTCTGAGAAGTGTTCAGCAAGCACTAAATACGGAGTTGTGTTTCAGTACTTATTATCTTCCATATACAGATGGTCATTTTTAGAGGGCCATTCCAACCTAGGAGGTTATTATGAGATCCAATTTTCTATATTTATAAGGTTATTGAGTTGAACAGCTTCATCTAGTGGATTTTTCTTACACCAATAACTTTCACATGAGCATTTATATGGCTCCTCATGCAATCCACATATAAATAATTATAGAACTGTAATATGTTATGATGAATTTGGATAAATTAATATTTTTTACATGATTTATATGTAAATTTGTAAGATAATCCTATAATAATGTTTTATCATATCATGGTAGCTTATAGTCTACAGAAGAGTTATCTGGAAAATAATTAGTGTGATATGTAATTTGATGATTGTAGGAAATTCTTCTTGAGAATTTCCCCATGAAATATGGTAATGAGATTATAAAATAATATAAATTATATCCTTAGTTATATTATTAAAATCTTGATATTAATAAGGAAAAATATGTTTGATCGAGTATATGACATGTAATGTCGAGCCTAAATAAACCATAATTATTTTTATATAATCAGTATAACCTTGCTATCAAATTAGAGTGTATTATCTGAATTAAATAATTTATTAAATATATCAAATGGTACGAATAAATATAATTTATTTGTTTAATTCTTATCAAATAATCACTCAAATTGTAATAAAGACATTTTATTCTCCAAAAAATATGTTTTCTTCAAAAATTATTTTTATTGCTTTAAGGGAAAAATATTATAATTAATTTATCTAACTATTAGAAATTTTATTTCATAAAATGAAATTAATTATTGAAATTATCATACCCAAATTAAATTATGTCGAAATTTTGATATTTCTGAAAAACGATTGATTTTTCAATGAATAATGAAAATTGCTAATTTTTCAAACACAATCATTTGTTTTCATTAAATAAGGTAATTTAAATGTTCCATTATATTTTTGACTTGGAATTAAATTTTAATATTAAACATTTTATTCATAATAATATAATTAATTTAATTTTAATTATCAATTTTCATGATTTTGGTATATGTTTATTTGTATGCTTGGAAACATTGTTTTCTATAAATTGTTTCTAAGTGACTAATGTTTATCCATTAAAATTAATTAAAATAACCCATAATATAGAAATAATTAAATGAAATTTATTGATTATATATCTATTTAAATTAATTTGAATTCATGTAATAATTATTACTAGTTATATAGTTAATAATAATCATCTTATGCCTATGAAATGAATTTCTTGAAAAAATATTTCTAAAGGGTTTTGAGGGTTTATTTGAAAATTAAATTATTAAATATCTATGTATTTAATTTGATAAAAATGGATTACATATTTATAATCATCATAGTTAATATTAGGTTACATTTTCAACATATTTGTTTCATAATAAATAGTAAAAATGATAAAAACTAATTACTACAGTTATAGTAAAAATGGGGTTTTGTGTGTAATATGCATTTGTGTTAAAATTATTCTTCCATTGAAATCAGTTTTTTATTTTATAAATTTAATTTCATATTTATAAAATAGTATAACTAGTCAGGAAAGGTATGTTTCCATAGTTTACTATTGATAAAGAGTATTTTATTAGATTTGGAAAGATTTTATATATTTTAACCGATAACGTGTTAAAGAAGGTATTGTTAAATGAAGGTAATATATCTTTATTTTTGTATTCCTCTGGATACTACTATTATGTAAAAATATTGTAACACCCTAATATTTTACATTTATTTCTTTTAAAATAATACGGGAGTATTGGATATGATTCCTTACAAAAAACCATGAGTCTTTTTGAACCGCAATATAGTAAAAAATTATAAAATTGACATTAAATTGGTAGGTATAATTTTTCAATACCACATTATGTGAAATATTTATAATTTTATTAAATATTTATCATTTGTTGATTAATGCATAATAAATAATTACTTAATTTTGAGTAATGTGATTTTATTCTTCAAAAAAAAAATTTCTTAAAAAAATATTCTTTATTATATTTTTTTAATGTAGACATTATAAATAATTTATTTTATTTGAGTAACTTAATATCATTTTTTTAAAATAAATATTTTTACATTATCATAGGCTTGCGTTTTATGTTTTTTCTAACAAGATTTATATTTCAGTGAATAGTGATAAATTATGATTTTTTTTGTAAAAACTACCATTTATTTTCAAGTAAGAGTCCCATTAAGTTAATAATGTTTTCATAATGTAATGTAATTATCCTTTAAATATAATAATTTAACTAATTACAAAATACTCATCATTATAATTCTTTTTTAGCAGATAATTTTTGGGCATAAAAACAAATTTTTCTAAAAAAATTGTTTATGTTGGAAATGTGTTTTTATCTTAATAAATTAAATTAGTAAATATTTTTTTTAATAAAATTAATAGATCATATATTCATTATTATATTTTAATTTCAATTTTACGGATTCTTACAGGAAATGAATGTATGTAAATTATGTTTTATGCTTAGAGATTCATTTTTCTAAAACGGATTTTCATTATTGGTTGTGCACTTATTTAAAATTAAATTATAACACTTATAGAAATTGAATCTATGAAAATTCATTCCATATTAATAATTATAATAATTTATGTAATATAATATTTTAAATTTAATATTTTTTATAGTAAAAAGAATAAATAATTAAAAAAATTATCATGATTAACGTTAACACGGTTTTACCATTTAGGTTAAAAAAAGAGATCATGGTAGTATTTCCACCCAAACCTACATAATTATTATTTTATAATATATTTCAACATTATATTATCCAAAATTAGAAAATATTTCTATTTTGATCCACTTTCTCTTGAATATGACCATATATCATAGAAATATTTTATTAGATTACATGTGTGTCCCTCCCCTCACTTATAATGGGAAATTATTCTCATACATTACTCACACCATATGAGATTTATATATCATCAAATTCCTACTTCAAAACATTACTATAATCCTTCCCTTAATACTAGATCTTTGTTTCTTTATTTAATACTAATCCTTCTAGGACTAAGGCTTAAGCCAATTGCGATCTCTGAAATAAGAGCTATCGGCCTTAACCAACTCCTTTCAATTTTATTTCTTCATACACATACTCTAAAATTGTTATATCTATAAAAAATTATTAATACAATATCATAAATACATATATATATATATTTTATTATGATTATTTCACAATCATTTACCACTTTTTATCAATCAAATGGGAGAAGAAATTATCACTCGTGTGTATATGTGGACTATCTTTTTTTATGTAGCGATATGACTCATTTCCATCCACATATCTCATGGTTTTTTATTATGATAGATTTAATTTATATATGTTATATTTAGGTTATAATATTTATTATAAAATTTTAATTATTATTGAACTTTATTTCAATCTTGTAATTGAAAAATGGGAACATCACTCATGCGAACATACGGGTAACCATCATCATGTAGTGATGTATATAACTTTCCACCACTGATTTATATAAATTTTTATTAATATGTATTTAATAAAAATATATAATATTTATATCTTTATTATCATTATTTTTATTAAGGAACCATAATCAAATTTTAAGTACCATAACCTCCAAACCAAAACATATATGAAAATGATGTAGTTAACACCTAAAATGATGATGATAATGAAATTTTATTTATGAACGGGTGATAATATATTATAAGAAAATAATTTATGGTCTTATTGTTTTGATAATAGTAATATTATGATATTATAATAAATTTTAAATTATTATATACGAGGTTAGTGTATTTACGAAGAAATATATACTTGAGGTAATGTTTTTATGTTACAATCCCATTTTTACCGAGATTGTTATGCTTAATTTTATGATGAATAAATTATATGATCAATCTATAATAAGTCTTATATTTTACTATACTATGTTTGTTTCAAGAGATTACATGATTTACATTCATTATCATCTCTTAATGTTATTAATAAACTAAAATAATAATTTTAAAGAATACTGACTTTATTTTTTTCTTTGGCCAGGAATCATTTCTTTTATGTCCATATTTTATTTAAAATGATTTGAAGAATGTTTTTCCTAATCTAAAAAGATTATTTAAACTTAGTTCTATCTATATTTTAATTCATTTACCAATGTTTAAAATGAATCATTTTATGATTTTCCTATATGGTACTTGTGACTTTTTACCAAAAATTTGGAAGGGTTTTAGTTTTAACATAAGAAAAATTAAGGGATTTCCCCACCATCATGAATAATTTCTTGAAGCTAAAATTATAATTTTTCTTATTATTTTCCAAATAAAATAATTTCCTTGATATTTTTTAATTTTTTATATTTTAAATATGTGATTAAAAAATAATGTTTTATTTTCCCAAAGAAAAGTTCAAGTTATCCTTTAAAAGTATTTTCATTTATTGAAACATACATTGTATTTTCTTATAATTAGAAGGGTCTATGAACCAATGTTATAATTTTTTTTAATTTATGATTTGGTTTATCATTATGATGATGAAATATTTATGAAACATGTATAATTTCTATAGGTAATGATACAGTGAATTTTTTATTATTTTGTGGCACACATATGTACGATTTTCATTATGTGATGCGTGGGACCATAATTTAATATCTCTCTAACGAACCAGGTAAATATGGATATATAATATTATAATAACTAATTTATTGGGCAGTGAACCCAACTCAGTATATTAATTTTTCCAATTAGTGAGTCTTGGGGGTGAATTTTGACTAAGGAAATGATGGAATGAGGAGTTCATCCAATACAATATAATAGTATTGGAAGTGACCCTTGACTAAGGAAATGATTGTATATACTTATATATATGACAAAAACCTATGTTTTATTCTTATGATGTGTTCTCATAGCTCATTATTGATTATTGATGATTCCTCACTCTTATGTATTTCTCCTTTTGATTGATAATACATTATGTCACATTTCATGATTATGATATTTAAATTAATGGGTATTATTATCTATAATTAATATCACATTATTATACCCCTATACTTATCTTACCTCACCTATGATAATTGAATGATATCTATTCTTTTTACCCGGATTGAGAATCTGATCTCACCCTTTCTTATGTTCCCCATCCTATGGTTATGAAAAAATGTTTTAAGAATGTTTTTTCTTTGTGGAGGTTATTTTTGAAAAACATAATGGGAAATGAAATCGATAAGTTTTGTACCTATTTTTTGTATACATGATTTTAAAGACACTAAACCATTACAGTTATGGCATGGATAATATTTATATATAATGAATATTCTTCAAATAACATATATAATTTTTATATGAACAGTATTGGTCACCATAGTCTGTATTAGTGCAAGATTTTGAAACTTTTAGAAACTAGGATCAGGAGAAATTATTAGGAAACCATAGGATAATCTTAGGTATATGAGAATATAAGAAGATATATTAAAGATATGAATGTGGTTTTCCTAAATAAATAATCCTCTTTCTGGATACTATAATTGTATGGGGTTTTTATAAAAATTCACTTATGGGTAATCACCTGGAAAAGAGTTGGTTGAGTATATTTCAACCATAATTGTTATGAATACTGAATGGTACATTACTATGCACTAGGATTGAAAATCCAGTAAGATATGATTAGGTTAATTCACCTATTATTTAAAAACCATTTTGAAGGATTTGAATAGAATATTAACATTGATGAACTAGGTTAAACCTAAGGTGTCAGGAATTAAAAATTAGGTTTCATGATTAATATGTCCTATAAATTATTTTTAAGATTTTATTATTTCCCAATATGATTATTATTTATAATACTATGTATTTATTTTTAGTCAATGGTTGGATCTAGAAGGATCCATTTTAACACTAAATATGATAGGAAATTATATGATGGTCCTCCTTAGTAAAAGATGTTATGGGAGATAGAATTAAAAATCATGTTGTTATGCTTATGTAACATTATCAAACACTGAATCATTTTTATCTTCAAAATGAGAAAAGGAGGGAACAAAATGTTGTTTATTCATTAATAAGGCAGTGTCTACCATATTTTAGTAGGTCCACTAATCCCCTAATTATTGATAAATGGAACTGTTACAATGAAATGATATTTTCAATTCACTAATACTCAAAAGATAAAAATTCTATCTTAGTTATTTATCATTTGGAAGGTGTAGTGAATCAATGGTGGACTCGTACTAATAAAAAAAGTAAATAGGAATAAATTTAATATATAGTTTGGGATGAGTTTAGGAAATTATTTTTCACTAAGTACTTTCCATGTACTCTTCATACAAATATGTAGAACGAATTCCTTAATCATAAGTATAAAGATGATTAATTAGATTTCATTAGTTAGTAGAATTTTATAAGACATTCAATTTATCCTAATGGTATTTTTATTGAACTAGAGAATAATATTGATTAATTATTAAATGGATTAAAAAAATGTCTCTAAATGAAATTTTCTATAAGTTACTTCAGTAGAAATAATGAAATTTTTTGATGTGCTATCAAGGTGGAAATGAATATTGTATCTCCAAAAAATTTCCCAGTTTTGATAAGTAAAGAAATATTGAATACTAAAGAAAATTCTAATAACAAAAATCGTAGAGAGAAAAATATGAGTTTTCATTTATTCCACAATAGTGGAATGAATCCTATAGGAAATTATATTAAGGGTACTAATAATGTTTTAAGTGTGGAAAAGAAATAAATCATTAAATCATATGTTTAAGTATTGGGAATAAGTTAGGAAATGATAAAAATGGAGAGAAATATACACATAATGCACCACCCACACCCCATTGAAATAATTTCAAGGATTTTGGAAATTATTCATACTAGTTCTCAAATTCTAGGGTTAATGATGATGATTGAAATCAACAAACTATTAATCATAGAGACAAATTTAAAACTCATGTGATCATTATTAATGATTTTGGTTGTGATAATGAGGTGGTGAATGGTACACTTACCATCAAATCTAGAACTACTAATGAGTTATTTGATTTTGGTTCTACAAAATATTTTATATTTGGAGAATTTTCTATGGATATCACATTACCACCTCAACAATTAGATATTTAAATAACATAAAAAATAATGGAAAAATGATCAAATACTAAGTATATGAATCTACCACCATTGAATTTTGTTGAAATTTTCTCACCATAAATAATGTTATTCTTACTTTAGTTGAATTTGATGTGATTTAGGTATTGGATTGGATTTATTTATATAAATATTGTATCAATTATGGTGGAAGATAAGTGACATTAGGTATTTCAAACAAACAAATGATTTTATACTGATGCGAAGATAAATATGAACATCTATTACAAATTATATCTATTCAATGGAACCATAATCCTATTTAGATAATGTATTTATATTAGATGGCTGGGATGAAAAATAACATCAAAGATATACCTATTGTATGAAAGTGTTTTGATGTATTTCTGAAATAGTAACCTAGTATTCTTCTGACCCATGAAGTTGAGTTTTCAATAGTACTCATACCCGGTGCTATACCAATTTTAAAGACTTCATATATAATGGACTTGATTGAGTTAAAAAATTGAAGAAGAAACTCTTGGAGAATCTTGATAAGGGATTCATTCATTTAAATACATTTCAATAGTGTTAACTAATTTTTTGTTAAGAAGTAAGATGGATTATTGAAAATATTCCTTGATTATCAGGAACTTTACAAGATTGTGATCAAGAAAAATTATCATCTTCCTTGTATTGATGAATTATTCAATCATTTACTAAGAGTTCAATATTTTTCCAAGATTGATATTCAATTTTGATACTATAAATTATGGGGTAGAAGTGATGAAATAACCAATACATTCTTCTAATATAGGTATGAACACTATGAATATATAGTCATTCCATTTGGTCTTACTAAGGTCAATGTTATCTTTATAAATTTAATTAATAATGTCTTTAGAGATCACCTTGATCAGTTTGTGTTTGTGTTTATTGATGGTTTTTTATATATTCCAAGTGCATGTAAGATAAGGAAGATCACATGGGGATTGTAATGAAGACCCTAAGGACAGAGAAGTGGTATAATAAATCAATAGAGTTTGAATTTTGGATATATAATGGTTCGTTTTAGGTCATATAATTTCAAGAAAGGGTATATCGACTGATTCATAAAAGATTAAATTTATTGAACATTGTACCAAACCAACCACTTGGACTAAGATGTGTAGTTCTCTTGGATTTGAGGGATATTATCAGTGATTTATGAAGGGTTTTTCATAATTATCTTGAAAAATCCCAAACTAAAAACTCATGTTTGATTCGGATTCTACACAACCTTATGCATACCTCTCTGTACACAAGAGGCTACCGACTACTAGTTAGGGTCTCGAGTGAATTCACGGGGAGACTATACCCACCATAAAATTGCATATAGATACCTGAAGCTTAACGTACATGGAAATTACATTACTTTTTCGGAATACTTAATACATAAAAAAAACAGACACACGAGGACCGTAATAGTTTAGTGTCTTTAGAAACTCGGAATAAAATCTTCAAATCTTGGTGAAAGATCTTCAACATCTCAAAATAAAGATCTTCCCTTTTTTTTCATACCTAAAACCTTTCTTTATATCATGGGGAAAAGAAAACATAAAAAGGTGAGCGCAAATTCCCAGTAACGGTAAACAAAAGAAATATCAATCACATCATATTCATAAGAACATAACATTTTGGAAATCTTAACCGGAAAAAGAGATCATAATATCATAACATGGGATAAATCATAGTAGTGAAATGTAATCCCAATAATCATAAATAAAAACATGAAACTTTTTGGAATACAAACATAACCATAGAGAATAATTTTTTATTAGTCAAGACTCATTTCCAAGACTATCTTAGTGGACAAAGTCCATTTCTGAACCGAGTTCACTCCTTGTTTCAGTCCGGTTTCACTAAACCAGTTCAACCTGTCGTTCCAGCCATGTCTATCTCATGAGATATAAAATATTTACCCAATGCATTGGAGGGAGATATAGTTCCCACCCATCTCATAATTATACCATTCTTATGTGTGCCACAAAATCATAAACCATACATCATAGCATAACCCTTGTAATAAAAATGGGAATCTTAAACATCGTGACATCATAAAACAATTCATATAAGATAAAGGAATTCATAAAAATATTTCCATCAAAACATAATCAAATAAATGTAACAATAGGTATATAAAAAAACCCCTTTATTATCTTAGATGGAATTTTTTTTGATAAAACACTTTAACTCCATTCTTGAGGAAAATTTCCTTTCCACTTCAAAAACACTTTTCCTTTCTTAACATGTCATAAAATTCTAAACTAAAAGATGTTGATTAAAAATAAACATGAAAACTTGTAAATTAAGCTTCTTGGAAATAATGTTTTAAAAATCCATTCATGCTGTATAATTTAAAAAAACATTCTTCTCATACTTTTTTCGGAAAAGTCAAAAAGTATCTCGTACGAAAATCGACAAAAGATTCTTTTAATATCTTTTATTAAAAACTCACCAAAGGGTAAAATTGGATATAAACAATTGTAGGTGGATAGAAATAATATTACATATTGAGGAAACATGGATGTGGATGATAAAATACACCCCAGTAATTTCTGAATTATAATCAATCTCGGATAAAAATGAGATTGTTATATTTCCCTTACTTTAGGTCCGATTTGCTTCGTAAGTGTCTGAACCTCCTCTTCTTTGAAGCGCCTCTTTGAGTCCTCCTCTTAGGGCACTAAAATTCATCTTTGAAGACAAACATGACCTCTAGGATGTTTCTAGGGAAGTGTAGAAGAGAATTTGGTAGGGGTTGTCCGAGCTTGAAGGCTCAAAGTGGTGTGAGGAAGAGAGGGAGGAGGTTCCCTTTTATAAGGGAGGAGAGGGGCACCTTTGGAATAACTATAAATATTATTTTATTATAAAGTCATATTCGGTTTTTAATAGCTCCAAATTGAGTTATTTCTAATCTAAGGTGGGTATGGGTCGAAATCCTCTCATCCAATAGAATTTGGAAAAGTTTAGTTTACTGTTTTAACCTTATCATTTAGTTTTAACTTTAAGTTAGATAATTTTACTTTTACCATGTGTTTTTGTGTTCTTACACTATAAGGTTAATAAACATACTATAACATGCCAAAAGAACCACAAGTTGTTTATTATTAATATATATAACCTTATCTAAGTCATTTGGCCAAACTTTAGATTTTTAGGAATAAAATAACAATTAATAATATAATATTTGTTTTAAAAACTATTTTATGTCAATTTTGACAGTATTTAGTAATTGATTTTTTTAAAAATCATAACAGAATGATTAGTTTGAAAAACGTTACTTAAATCAATACTAACATGTCATATTAACCTAGAAAATTAGTGTAATTCATAAAAAGTCTCAACTTACATTTATTTAGGTATTTATAATATCAATTATGACAATATTACAATAATACGATAATTACTGCATCATCGTTGTGTCATTAATTAATCAAATTATTTAAAGTCTATAAATTAAAAATAAAATACCATTATGTAAGAAATATTTTTAGATTTCTAATTAATATTTATAGGTGAATTTATCTTATATATAACCCTATATTAAAAATTATCTACTTATTAAACATTGATTTTAACTATTTTAACCCTTTTTTAAATAAATTAATAATAAATGTCCTAATCTAATCCAAGTGGGCCTAAATGGTCATATTTTATTCCTAAGGTTGTTTTTTGTCGAATTAAACTTATCCAATAGAATTAGGACATGTGTTAGGGTAATAATAATATCATTTTTACCCTTAATTACCCTCTTTATTTTTAACTGTGGTAAAAAAGTAAAATGTCACTATTCACCAAAAATTATTTTCATCTCATTGAACCACATTTTACTTACTGACATCAACTGTGTCTCTCAGATATTTAAAATTCCATTCACAGAAGCGATAAAATTATGTTTTATGTAAATTTGCAAATTCTCCTAGGAGGTTGGTAAAAGACGGTGAAAAGTTCAATAAAATTTTTATATATCTAAAATTATTATAAAATGACTCCAATGAATTAAATTGAACTTATATAGGTATTATGTATCAATTTTGACCTAAAATAAATTTAAATAAAATAAATAATTATTTAAATGAAAAGTCGGTTTTTAAATAGTAACCTAGTGTTTTCACTATTTATCAAAATTTGAAAGTTTTTAGAAAAATACCAAAATTTCACCCTAGGCTAATTTCGATATTCTGAATCCAAAAATGAAATCAATTTTGAAATATAAAATTTATAAAATTTTAAAAATTGGGTATTACTATTCATAACGGCTAGTTTTTATAACATATCGTTGTTTAGCGAAACTCGGTATTGCATACAACACACGCTATCGTGGAAGGTCACGATTGCGTGTAGTGAAAGCCATGTCAGGGATGCTTATTATGAAAGCTCCTTTTGGTGTAGCGTACAACACAAGACATTAATGAAATTAAAATTAATATTTTTCAAAAAATCTCGGGGTGTTACATTCTACCCCCCTTAAAATGAATTTCGCCCTCGAAATTCGTCGGGGTTATAAATGGTTTACTAGTCGAAAGTTTCTTTAATAGAAACCCACATCGTAAAAGGGAATACCAAAACCAATCTTCAAAAACAAAAGTATGAAACGTAATGGTTACCCAAATAAACTAATCACTGGGTTTCCACATAGGTGAAAATATGGATATGGAAGAGAAATCTAACCATCTTGTTTTGATGGAGAGTGGTAGAGAACATGGCTATGGAAAAGCCAGCAATCAAAAATCCATAGATTTTTGATGATCTAAGGTACCATATGATTCATCGGATATAAGGGCACTAGGACATCATTTTTGTTTTTCAAGATCATTTCCCTAAAGTTGAAGAATTTGAATTAGAATAAATACTTGCTTGATTTTGGTAAAATCTAACTGTTGTTTGTGCTTTGAAAAATTTCCACTTCATCTCTTAAAGAAATGAAGTTGAATTTTTCATTTATGAAGTGTTAGCAGATCATGTGATAGAATGATGAGTCATTCCATCTATTTCAAACAAAATGTTAGAAAAAGTTATCAAAAATACATAAGTCCATCTATGGCGAGGTTAATCATATACGATTCCAAAAATGAACTTATACATCATATATCATTCCGCGTAATAAAATAAAACTAGTTTCTACTAACCAGGGACTTCCTGTAGGCCAGTGGTATGCGATAAAGGCCAGTCACACTTCGGTTGTGGGTTCGATTCCCACAGCTTTTTCCGACGCGATGGGCTATCACCCGTCCTGCAGGTTGTCCTTCTTCTAAAACTATATTACTATAACATCATATCAATAATATCGAAAAAGTTCTATCCTTAAACAATACTAACTTATTTCCAACATAATCCATTCCAATCTTTAGGGTTATCTAAAAACTTCGGTCTAAGCTCATAGTATAAATAAAATGATTATTTGAAATGTCACATAACAATCACATGAAGTCCATCATTTATCCCCCATATATCATAAGATATATATTGTTGGTCAAATTACAAACATGTGAATTCCTTAATCATGCATTCTCTTTAAGAATGAATACCCATTGAACCTTAGTGAAAACATGAATGTAGTTAAAAGTTAACACTTTCCACATACCAAAATCCTCAAAATTCTTTATACTCAAACCATGATATCACTTAGTCCTTATATCAATCATGAGCTCATGAATACCATAAAAAATATCATTATCTTCTTATCCCTTCATTATGCGCATACCATCTGCTTACCAAAAATATCTCAATCACTTTCGATGGTTACCAGTACCAAAAAATTATTGAAAACCACAATAGACAAATACATAAATATTCCAATATTCCACGATACTATATACAACATTATTTTGGAATTCCATTACATAAACACTTAATCATTCCACCACATCATTGTCATATTCAACATCACCAAAAGTGATCGCATGTGACTTCCCTTTGTCCTTTGCCTTAAGTGGTTTCTCATGTCGATCATCATTTACCCTTGGATTTGGGCATTGATTAGCATAATGCCCCATTTCATTGCACTTGAAGCATTGAAGTGTTGTTGGTGCGTTCACTACAGTATTTTCTTTATTCACACCATTAGCAACCCTTTTTCCATTACTTCGACACTCAGCTGCTCGATGACCCTCTTTTCCACACTTAAAACATTTTCTAGTCCCTTTAAGACAATCTTCTCCATGCTTATTTCTACACTTTGAGCATAAGGAAACATTCATCTTCTTTTCACCACTATTTTTAGATTTCTCCTTGAAATCCATCTTTTGTTTAATTTAAAAACCATGAGATGGATATATAACAACAACTTCCATTTCTACCTTAATAGCACAGCGCACAATTTATTCATAGCTACTGAAGTCTCTTATAGCTAATGCCCTTTGAAGATTTGGTTTTAAGCCACTAAAGAATCGATCAACTTTACTTTCAGGTTGGATGATAAATCCAGATGCATACCTTGCAAGCCTTGTAAAATTCACTTCTTATATACCAACAGATTCATCATCCTTTTGCTTTAGTTCAAGAAACTCCTCCATCTTTGTTTGAAGAATACGAGGGAAGTACTTATTGAAAAATAAGTTCTTGAACTTTTCTCATTCCATGGACTCAATTTCATCTCTTGGCCTCATATTCTTGATAATATTCCACCATTGATCAGCATCACCTTCCAAACGATACACTGCTAAGATGACTTTATCATGTTCAGAACATTGATGAACTGAAAATATCATTTCAGTAGTACTGATCCATTGTTCAGCAACAAGTGGATCAGAAGACCCACTGAAAGAAGGTGGACGTTTCCTCATGAAGGACTCAAAGAATATTGTTCCCTTATCTTCTCATTTGGAAGTCCATAATGATTCATAGCTTGTGTAAGTATAGCAATAAGATTTTTCACTCCATCTCCAATAACATTTGTTTGTTCAGGAGGACAATCATTGCATTGTCCATTACATTGATCAACACGGTTCCTTCGGGTTCCAGCCATCGTCTAAAACCCAAAAAGAATAGTGTGAGAGGAAAAAATCACGCTAGGGAAAACAACATAATAAAGGGGGAGTACCTTCAATATCTAACATATTGGGTTACCGTAATTCTAGTACTATAACTTATACTTATACTTAACCATAGGGACATTCCTAGACATACCTTAGAAATATCTCTAGGGATCTCACTAAAGTTCTCGCATCCTAGTTTCCAAAGGTTGACTAAACCTTTCCTCTGATACCAAATATAGAGACCCGAAGATTAATGTACATGGAAATTACATTACTTTTGTGTAATACTTAATACATAACAAATACAGACACACAAGGACCGTAATAGTTTAGTGTTTTTGGAAAATCGTAATAAAATTTTCTAATCTTGGTGAAAGATCTTCAATATCTCCCAATAAATATATTCCCTTTTTTTCATACCTAAAACCTTTATTTATATCCTAGGGAGAAGAAAACATAAAAGGGTGATCTCAAATGCTCAGTAAGGGTAATCAAAATAAATATCAATCACACCATATTCATAAGAACATAACATTTTGTAAATCTTAACCAGCAAAAGAGATCATAATATCATAACATGGGATAAATCATAGTAGTGAAATGTAATCCCAATAATCATAACTTAAAACATGAATATTTGTGGTATGAACACATAATCATAGGCAATCATTTCTTATTAGTCAAGACTCATTGACAAGACTATCTTAGTGGATAAAGTCTATTTCGGAACTGAGTTCACTCCTCATTTCAGTCCTGTTTCACTGAACCGGTTTAACCTGCCATTCCAGCCATGTCTATCTCATGAGATATAAAATCATTACCCAATGCATTGGAGGGAGATATAGGTCCCATCCATCTCATAATGATACCATTCTTATCTGTGCCACAAAATCATAAACCATACATCATAGCATAACCCATGTAATAAAAATGGGAATCTTAAACATCGTAACATCATAAAAAAATTCATATAAGATAAAGGAATTCATAAAAATATTTCCATCACAACATAATAAAATCAATGTAATAATAGGGATATAAAAAAACCCTTTATTATCTTAGATGGAAAATAATTTTGATAAAACACTTGAACTCCATTATTGAGGAAAATATCCTTTCTACTTCAAAAACACTTTTCCTTTCTTAACATGTCATGCAATTCTAAACTAAAAGAAGTTGATTAAAAATAAACATGAAAACATGTAAAGGAAGCTTCTTGGATATAATGTTTTAAAAATATATTCATGCCGTATAAGTTATAAAAACATTCTTCTCGTACTTTCGTCGAAAAATTCAAAAATTATCTCGTACGAAAAACGACAAAAGATTCCTTTTATATCTTTTACTAAAAACTCGCCAAAGGGTAAAATTGGATTTAAACAATTGTAGGTGGATGGAAATAATATTACATATTGAGGAAACATGGATGTGGATGATAAAATACACCCCAGTAATTTCTGAAGTATAAACAATCTCAGATAAAAATGTGATTGTGATATTTCCTTTACATTAGGTCTGATTTGCTTCGTAAGTGTCTGAACCTCCTCTTCTTTGAAGCGCCTCTTTGAGTCCTCCTCTTAGGGCACTAAAATTGGTCTTTGAAGAAGACCAGGACCTCTAGGATGTTTCTAGGGATGTGTAGAAGAGAATTTGGCCGGGTTTGGCCGATCTTGAAGGCTTAATGTTGTGTGAAGAAGAGATGGAGGAGGTGCCCTTTTATAAGGGAGGAGAGGGGCACCTTTGGAATAACTAAAAATATTATTTTATTATAAAGTCATATTCGGTTTTTACTAGCTCCAAATTGAGTTATTTCTAATCTAAGGTGGGGATGGGTCGAAATACTCTCATCCAATAGAATTTGGACAAGTTTAGTTTACTATTTTAACCTTATCATTTAGTTTTAACTTTAAGTTAGATAATTTTACTTTTACCGTGTCTTTTTGTGTTCTTACACTATAAGGTTAATAAACTTACTATAACAAGCCAAAAGAACCCCAAGTTGTTTATTGTTAATATATATAACCCTATCTAAGTAATTTCGCCAAACATTAGATTTTTAGGAATAAAATAATAATTAATAATATAATATTTGTTTTAAAAACTATTTTATGTCAATTTTGACACTATTTAGTAATTGATTTTTGTGAAAATAATAACAGAATGATTAGTTACAAAAACGTTACTTAAATAAATACTAACATTTCCTATTAAACTAGAAAATTAGTAGAATTCATAAAAAGTCTCAAATTACATTTATTTGGGTATTTATAACATCAATTTTGCCAATATTTCATTAATAAGATAACTACTGCATCATCGTTTTGTCATAAATAAATTAAATTATTTAATTTCTAAAAATTACAAATAAAATACGATTATGTATGAAATATTTGTAGTTTTATAATTAATATTTATATTCTAATTTATCTTATGTATAACCCTATATTAAAGATTATCTACTTATTAAACTTTGATTTTAACTATTTTAACCCTTCTTTAAATAAATTAATAATAAATGTCTTAATCTAATCCAAGTGGGCCTAAATGGTCATATTTTATTCCTAAGGTTGTTTTTGGTCGAACTACACCTATCCAATATAATTAGGAAATGTGTTAGGGTAATAATAATATCATTTTTACCCTTAATTATCCTTTTTACTTTTAACCGTGGTTAAAAAAAGTAAAAAGTTACTATTCACCAAAAATTATTTTCATCTCATTGAACCACATTTTACTTACTGAAATCAACCGTGTCTCTCGGATTTTTTAAATTTCATTCACAGAGGCGGTAAAATTATGTTTTATGTAAATTTGAAAATTCTCCTAGGAGGTGGGTAAAAGACGGTAAAAAGTTTAATAAAATTTTTATATATCTAAAATTATTATAAAATGACTCCAATGAATTACATTGAACTTATATAGTTATTATGTATCAATTTTGACCTAAAATAATTTTAAATACAATAAATAATTATTTAAATAAAAATTCGGTTTTTAAATAGTAACCGAGTGTTTTCACTATTCATAAAAAATTGACAGTTTTCAGAAAAATACCAATATTTCACCCTAGGATAATTTCGATATTCTGAATCCAAAAATTAAGTCCATTTTGAAAGATAAAATTTATAAAATTTCAAAAAGTGGGTATTACTATTCATAACGGCTAGTTTTTATAACATATCGTTGTTTAGCGAAACTCGGTATTGCGTACAACACACGCTATCATGGAAGGTCGCGATTGGGTGTAGTGCAAGCCAAGTTAGGGATTCGTGTTGTTCAAGCTCTTTTTGGTGTATCATACAACACAAGACATTAATGAAATTAAAAAGAATATTTTTCATAAAATCTCGGGGTGTTACAATGCACATAAGTAATAAATAAATAGTATAATAAATTAAATAAATAATTAGAGTAACACATTTGGGAACTGAAATATTGAATACATGATACAATAACCATACTAAACATGGATATAGGGTATTGGGTAAGGTAGTAAAAAAATATTAGCTGATTTTGTCCTCTAGCTCCATCCAGAATCATCAACATCCTCATATCATACATGCTCAATAGTACACCCCAGGGCCCATACACTTTATCAAATACCTTGTCATAGAATCTAAAAGTGCATTGAAATTCTCAAATAGAGTGTGATTAAAAGACTCAATAGGACACCAAAAATTTACCTTAACATCAGTGCATAAAATATTTACATTCATTCCATGAACATAAAAATGGTACGTATATTATCCCAATATATCAAACTTGTACGAAACACATGTTGGATTCTCAGGGTCCAAATATACCCGCTTTGAAACCAAGCCATTGTAATCATAACAAAATTGGAACAATCCTAGATATAACATCAATAACTAGCCTGAAATATCCTCCTAGATTGAGAACCCTATGTATGTGAAACATTTTTCCTACAAGGATATCCCACGTACATGACTACCCAAGTCTAGTAAATATGTCTCAAGTGGATTTCCCAAACCTGTATCAAATCTTATATATTGACCTATGTCTTGCCCATCCCACTTGTATGGATATCCCCAAGCATGTTACACATTATTAAAATTAAAAAATTTCAAGTACATACCAACCCATTTCTAACACATCCCTCTTAGAGGATAGTCTCAAGCATGTTCCAGAACCCACATGACGACAAAATAGGCCAAAATACCATGATAAAGTTCATTAAATTGTAATACAACATGTACAATACATATAATACAACTGATAGGTCAATATCATGTGAAATTCAGGATTACAATACACATTGTACTCAAAATTCATATGCAAGAAACATAATCAAGGGTCTAAGGCTACACACACAACTCATGTGATCAATCATAAAACATAGGTATAATGGGATACACATGAATGCCTTGAAATCCTACCAACAAACCAAAACAAATTATTCTATAAATTCATGGGATTCTTACGGCTTCACATATATGCCAACAATTATACCAATGAACAGTATTAGACATGCATGAAAGTTATGGACATCCTACCTTGGGTAAAACATCAATTAATGATAAGGGTTTACATCTAAGTTTAATTTCACCTCTAAACCCTCACTTTATTTAGAAAAAATGGCGCTAAAAATTGTTCTAGTCGTGGGGAACCGAATTGCACCAACAATAAATCAATATGATAAATATTCCATGAGATATTTGAGAGAGAAGTTTGTAAAAATAATTATATTAAATTATATATATATATAATAGAGGGGGAGATAAAAGGAGTGATGTGAGGTGGGGAAGAGAAATATCCTCCATACCAACCACCACCCAAAATACCTCCTTTTATTACATTTTTTATACTGCTTTCGTTAAATTTTTATAAACCATAAATGCTTTCTTCACTTTCTCTATGGGTTACACGTGAACCCAAAATAAACTCATCTATTCTCCCAAAGAAGTGTCACCATTAGAATTTATTTTATTATTCAAGTTAAATCTATTTATAATTCAATAAATATATATTAAACTTCATCATTATATATTTATATACACATGCATTATATATATATGCACACCCCAATTTATATATGTTCACCAGGATATATATAAACCATATATATACATGTCATATATATATACACATCTTTTATATACATATATACTCCCACACATGTAAATATATACATAAATATTTTACCCATATATATATTCATGATATATATATATATAAACACAAATATTATTATAACAATTTAATAATAATAATAATAACAAAATATATTATTCCTATTAGATTCTATTCATCATTAAAAATATAAAAATTTAAATAATAAATTCCATTAAATATTAATAATGGTCATTAAATTATGTTAACCACATAAAATTTCATTTTTTATGAACAATTAATAATATTTCTATTATTAAATTGGACATCACTAAAATATTCATCTAACCAATATTTCTACCATAATAAAATTATTAATCGCACATGTATATTTCCATTTTCATCTTCGATAAAAATTGATATCATAATTTTTTTTATTATCATCATCATCATCTTAATCATTATTAATATTATTATTATTATTTTAACAGACCAACAAATATTCAAATACCAAATATTACTAACATTGCATGTGATATTTCTAAAAACCCAATGAGAAAAAATGTTATGTTGTTCCTAGGGTAGACCCTACATCCCATATCTAATGGTAGTCTTATATTTCCAATATGTGACACTATTTAGGATAAATACACTAATTTTAGAAAAACTATGCATATGTGCTATAATATATATAAAATTTTATTATATAAATACCAGGACCTTGAGACCTTAGAATCTTGTTCTAACTCTCCACCCAACTCATAAAATATTCCATAAAATATTTGATGTTTCTAATTGGGATACTACCCTTACATAAAGCCTATAAATTATTTAATATTGGTTTAAATTGAAAAATTATATTTTCCTAAAAACATATTCATAATTTATTAAAAATTAAGGTTTTTATTATCATTACATATTGAGTATATTAAAATTCTCCCTTCCTAAAGATGCATCATCCCCATGAAGTAATACTAGTGGTCTTGTTTGAATAACTCAGGCCACTAATCTAGAATATTGTACTCCTCTCACATCTCTACAACTAGAGGAACATTAAGAACATAAAAAGATCTTATTAAGACTATGGGATCACAGAAGGATCTCTTAAGAGTCTACTTATAACCCAATGTATACCCCTATTAGAATTAACCCTACTCTTTGTCCCTATACATTATTCACAATCAACTTATATACACTAACAAAACAACATGATTGGTTTTACTAATTAATTCCATTTATGATATATCACAAAAACATAAAAATATATATATACATATCACATAAAGAGAAACTATCCCAAACAAGTAGCACAAATCATGTTATCTAACTAATGATCAATAATACAATATAAAAGAATGTTTAAATATGATAAATGAACATGCGTTCTTAGTCATGATAAATAACTGCACCCAAAATATCATAAAACACGTATTAACGTCATGTGAGTCAGCCCAAGTGATTTTAATCAACGATAATAGAAAACATAATTTTTCCCTACTTCATGGAAACATGAAGGTCTACTGTACAGTACTAGCCAGAAACTATCATAGTTATCCTTCATGAGTCCCATCTATCCTATATTTTATTTAACCATCACAAATTAGAGTAATGAGAAGAAAAACAATAGTGATTTTTGGTACTCTGATACCATTTCCTGATGTCCCTATCAAAACAACCAGGCCTGAGCCAGATTCTATGTGACCTCATGTGTGCCTCCTAATACACATGATAATAAATATAAGCATGAGCGTCTCAAGTGGAATCATTGGGAGATTATAACCTTCCTTATAGTGCAAGAAGAAATAAATAATCATAACAATGCATGAAGACACTAAATGATTTAAATCCTGAAATAATTACGAGACTAAACATGGATCCAGGGTAGGGGTAATCCAACAAAATAAATGGAGTATCTGACATACCTCTTGAACTCCATCCACCATCATCATCATATTCTAGTTACCTAATCCCAACCATCTACCATAGGGTTGATTCTCTTTACTAAATACCTATTCTGGGAATTTACATGCACACTAAAATGCATGGAGTACAGTGTGAGTACCAGACTCAACAGGACGTCACCAATAGTCGTTTACATCAATGCATAAAATAGACAGGTGAATTCCATGAACATAAATACTCTACATATATAAATAGAATATATCACACAATTAAAAAACACATGATTGTTCATTGGGGACTGACTCTACATTCTTTGACACCATATTGTCAGAAACATGCCATTGTTGAAAAAATTTCGGGTGGAACATCTGTAACATTCTTAAACCACCCATCTTGATGGATACCCCCAAGAATGTGACACATTCCATTAGTAGGGATAGTCCAAGTGCATACCAACCGAAGGCTGGAAAATCTATATTGAGTGGATATCTCAAACATGCATCTAATCTCACTTGCTATCTCAAGTATTTCACATACATTCTATATGGACTGACAAAAGCATGTTAAACATCTCGTTGGCTGTAATATTACAAGTACATGCTACCCCAAATATGTAACATCCATTTTGGAGGATATTTCCAAGCATGTATCACATCTCACATGCTGACCAAATTGGAC
Organism: Viscum album; assembly: GCA_963277665.1. Lineage (NCBI taxonomy): Eukaryota > Viridiplantae > Streptophyta > Magnoliopsida > Santalales > Viscaceae > Viscum > Viscum album. The sequence continues at coordinate 786,514,477 of OY728157.1, forward strand.
AAAACTACATGATCAACTATTGTACACTTGAATATGACATATAAAATACATATAATGGAAAAGATAGATCAACATCACATCAAGTAAAGTAGTAGTAAAATGATATTCATCACAATATATATGCAATAAACACCAGCATGGGTCAAAGGTCACAAAAACAACTCATGGGATCAAGAACCAAACATAGGGATAATGGTCTAAAAATACGTTCCATCCAATCTGATAAAAAACCTTATCAAAGTATGTGCTAAAGATAAGGGGTTTCTATAGATACACATGCATTCCCACAATAATGTCAATAACCCATATATGACATGCAAGAATTTCAATGAATTTTTACAATATATATGATAGTGATTGAATAAAAGGGAAGATTTACTAGTTTAATTGCATTTATAATTACTCATTGACTTCAAAAAAACTTCAGTTTAAAATTATTCTCATCAAGATGAACCTAATGGAACCAAAGACACATCAATCCAGTAAATTACACATTAAATATAGAAGAGATAAGTTTGAAAAAAATAAAAAATAAAATAATGCACACACACACACATATATATAATATAGGGGGGATAAATAGGGTGTTGTGATATAGGGAGGAGAAAGCCCATGGGGGCCTATAGCCTCCCCAAATAACCTATATTTATTTTCTATTTTTTACTAAATTAATTTTTTTTGTAAACCATTAAGGATTTTTCCACTTCCTCCTTGGGTTATGCATGAACCCAAAATAAACTTCTTCATTCTCTATGTGTATCACCCCCATGGCCCCCCATTAATGGTTATTTTATTATTCCACTTAAATATATTTATTATTTATCAAATATATATAATAGTCACCATTATTTATCTTTATATACACCCTATATATACGTACATACCCAAAATTATATATGTACACATGCATATATTTAAATCATATATATACACATTATATATACATGTCTGTAGAAACTTATATACACCCGAATATATATATATATATATATATACACATAAATATTTAATCCATATATATATACATGTTATATATATAAATAAAGACAAATTGTATTTTCACAGTGTAATAATAATAATAATAATAATACATTATTATTATTAAATATCCATCATAATAATCACCATAAATGTGTCAAAAATAACTTCAACTAAATAATTATAATGGAAATTTAATTATATCAACCACACTCAGCTGTATTTATTTAGAATAATTTTTAATATCACCATTATTAAGTTGGTTATCACCAAAATATTCATCAAACCATTATTTATAACTTAACAAAATTATTAATTTCACATTTATGTTTCTAATTTTGAATTTGAAAAAATAATAACAATATAATTATAATAATAATAATTAATATTATTATTTTAACATCCCAAAATATTTAAAATAAAAAATATTATTACCATTGTATGTGATATATCCATTATATGTATGAACACAATTTTTTTGTCACTTCTAGGATAGACCTTGCATTTCAAACCTAATGGTGATCTCATATTTCCCATCCAAGACACCATTTTGAAGATATTGCATTATATTTGAAAAACGATATTCTTGTGATATAATATATTTTATATTTTTATTATATCTATCCTAAGGCTCCATGAGCCCCAGAATATCATGTTAACATTGTTCTAAAATAGAAAATATTCTCTAGAATACTCCAAGGTGTTAATTGGGATTTTACCCTTATATATATCCATTAAATTATTTACCATGTAATCTTTATCAAAAAATTTCATTTCCACATAAAAATACACACAATTTACTAACAAATAAGGTTTTTATTAACATTAAAAATTGACTATATTACAAGTATCCCCTTTAAATGACTTATTATTCCTAAGAAGTAACTCTAGAAGCCTTATTTGAAAAACATAGGCCACTATACTCGAATAACAGATTCCTTCTCTCAAGTCTCCATAATAGAAGGAACATTAGGAACATGAATAGATTTTATTCAGTCTATGGGATCACTCAAGTTTATCCTAGAGGTCTACCAATAACACATGGTATACCCCTTCTAGCATTAACACTTGTTTTCATCCCTACACGTTAGTCATAATCATATTATATACAATGATAAAAAACATCATTATTTATACCAATTAATTCTAGTAATGATATATCACAAAAATATGAAAATATAGATATATCACATAAATTGATACTATCCCTAACAGAGAGTATAAATAAAATAATTTAATTAAAGAAAAACAATGAAACACAATAAAAGTATGTATATATGGTACGTGAACCTACATTCTTATTCATGATGCACGAATGCACCCAAAATATCATAAAACACATATCAATATCAAGTATGTTACCCTAGTTGATTTTAATCAACGATAATACAAAACATAATTTTCCCCAGTTTATGGAAACTATGAGGTCCCCTATGCAGTGCTGGCCAAAAACTATCATACTTATCCTAATCATGTCCCTACTATCATACCTTTATTCCACCCTGTCCCTAATCAATGTACAAAAAAGTAACAAATTAAATGGTCCTAGTCCTATGATACCATTTTGTAACATCCTGACCCAATCTACTAATTCTCTGTCCGATGTTATGTGACCTAATATGTGCCTCTCTATATACAAGTGGCTGCTAACAAGCAATGAGGGTATCTATTAGAACCAAAATGAGACTATAATATTCATTAGAGTTCAAAAATTTAGTAAATAACCAATATAATAAATTAAATCAATAATCAGAGTAATGCATAAGGAAACTAAAATACGGAATACATGATTCAATAAAATGAAAAAACATGGATCTAGGGTATGGGGTATGCTAGTAAAATAAAAAAATCAAATGATTTCATGCTCAAACTCTATACATCATTTTTAACATCCTCTTATTCAACATTCTTATCCATCCACCATGTATACCTTTCCATTCATTGGATCACAAGTAATAGAATCTATAAGGGTAAAGATATTCTTATGTAGGGTTTGAGTTCAATACTTAGTAGGAAACCCCCATGAACCCTAACATATTTTCATAAAATATACATGTTCATGTCGTGAACATAAACATGGTACAAATATAAAAACAATATAGCACCCAAGTACCAACCAAATATTGGTCCACGAGGATCTACTCTCCAAATTTGAAACTATAAGGTGAAAATGTACTTATTTTAGCACAATTCCAGATGTAATTTAGGTAATTGGATAAACACATCCTCCATGATGTATATCTCATAGAATGTGACACATTCTACTAGAAGGGATAGCCCGAGTACATGATGACCCTTGTCTAACACATCAATCTTCAGTGTATATCTAAAAAATGCATCAAATCTCGCATGATGACCAAATGTATACACATACCTTATATATGGATATCCACAAGAATTTGACACATCCCACTGATTTGAATAGTCCATGTATAATCTAACCCAAGTTTAGAACATCCCTCTTGGATGATATTTTAAAGCTTTTGCCAAATATCACATGCTGACTAAATAGGCCAAACATTCATGCTCAACTGTAGTAGAGATGAATATGTCTTATATAATATATATAATTCAAATTATATATTGATATCACATCAAGTCATGTATTACCATAAACACAATCATCACAATATTTATGCAAGAAACACAAGTAATAATAAAATACTACAAACACAAATCATGTGATCAAGAATCTAACATAGGTCTCATGGGATACAAAAATTCCAATAAAACATGCCAAAAAGCCTAAATAAATTTTTTGATAAATTCCAGGGTTTTCTATAGATACACAAGAATACCAAAAATCATGTTAATAACTTATATTTGACTTGTGCTAAAGTTAAGTAATTCTATCCCTTGGTAAAATGATGATTGAAAAAAAATGGTTGACATACCAGTTTACTTGTACCTCTAAGGCCTCACTGTCTTTCAGGAAAAAAATTAGTTAAAAAAATTGTACCTCGAGATTAACCCGATGATACAAACAATGTATCAATCTGATCAATATCACCGATCCTATTTAAGAGAGATATTTGAACATATATATATATATAATATAGGATAAATAAAGAGAGTGATGTGAGGTGAGGAGGAGAAGCCTCATCTATGCCCACCACCTCCAAAAATCCCCTATATTTATTACCTTTTATTTTATTTTATTTCATTAAATTCTTATAAACTATTATGTATTTTTTTATTCATACTCTATTTTTTATGCTTGAATCCAAAATAAACTCCTATATTATTCATGTTCTAAACTCATGTGTCCCTCATTAACTTTTATTTTATTATTCCACTTAAATGCATTTATTATCCATTAAATATATATTAAAATTTATCATTATATATATACACTACATATATATATGTACATACCTCAATTTATATATTTACAGAAGCACATATATGTTTATATAACCCATATATAGACATGTTATATATATATATATACATCATTATATATATATACACCCGCAGATGTATATACATCCACAAATATTTAAATGATATATATTCATGTTATATATTTACCCACATAGAAATAATATTTTTTCCATTTAATTATAATAATAATACCAACACCATATTATTTTTATTAAAAATTTATCATCATTATCACCATAAACTTTTCAAAAATAACTATCATTAAATAATGATAATGGTAATTTAATTCTCTTAACCTTACTTAATTTCATTTATTTAGCACAATCAATAATATCACCATTATTACATTGGTCGTCACTAAAATATTCATCCAACCAACATTTCCACCATAACACAATTATTAATTGAACATGTATATTTCTGTTTTTTTTTCAAAAAAATAATAATAGAATTATTATTAGTATTATTATTTCAAATTTCCAACAATTATTCAAATACCAAATACTATTACCAATGCATGTGATCTTTTTAAACATCTTATTCTCACAAATGTTATGTCTCGCCAATGTTAAACCCCATGTTCTGGACCTAATGGTTGTCTCATATTTCTTATCTAATATACCATTCAAGTGATATTCCATTATTTAATAAAAACCATGTATGGATGATATAATATATTTAATTTTTTTATTGTATCAATACAAAGGGTCTATGGTCCCTAAAATCCTACACTAACTCAGTTCCTAACATTAATAATATTACATTGATTATTCCTACGGTTTAATTGGGTATTTTCCCTTACATAATTCCATTAATTTTAATTACAATAAGACTTTTTTGAAATATTACATTTTCACATTAAAATACTAGTAATTTATTAACAAATACAATTTTTATTAAAATTAAAAATTGTGTATATTACAATCTAATCCACTCATCATTACAACAAATAAGGGAATTAATTTCATTTTAATGGATGAATGTTAATAAAATTTCTAGGATATAAAGATAAGGTTGGTCAATAGACCTATGCTCTCACTACCCTATTTGGGAGAAGGTTTTTTTATTAACAATGAAGCATCAAAAAAGGGGTTGGGGTTTGTTCTTATGAAAAATGATATGGTGATAGCTTATATATCATTTCAAATGAGTGTTAATGAGAAAAAATTCCTAAATCATTATTTAGAGCTAGCATTAGTAATATTTTCATTAAACATCTGGAGGTGTTATCTTTGTAGGAATTTGCATTACATATATTCTGATTAAAAAATTTAATGTATATATTCGCACAATAATATGTTAATATGTTCGATAGAATATTTTTATAGTTGATTAAGGATTATGAATACTCAAAACATTACCAAAATGGGAAAGTAAACAAGGTGAATATTGATTTGAATCAAATCGAAAATTCTAGCTTATATAAGATGAGGATAAAAAAAGATCAAATATTTATGGATTTTAAAAGTATATACCTAGATATATTAATGTATGGGTATAAATACTATCTTTATCAATTGCGTGTTCAAATATCATTCCATGTAAAGATTAAAGAGGCACATAAGGAGGTATAGAGCTTCCAAATAATGTGAGAAATTTTCATAAGTTTAACATTAATTTTTCTTGAATAATGAGGTCATGGAACCAAGTATATGTTCAATAAAAATCATACCATATGAAGGAACTATTGGAATAATCTCATAACTCATCATTATCTATTCAAACAAGATGTATGAAGATGTATAGAGTTTTAAAAGTGTATTTCTCGTCGGACAACATGAAGAGAGATATTACGAAGTTTGTATCTCAGTTCATGGTATGTCAACAAGTTGAGGTTAATAAATAGAATTATAAGGATATGTTACAACCATTACACCTAAATAAAATGAAATGGGAAAACATCACCAAGGATTTCATTATAACAATCTCTAAACAATATAAAGGAAAAAATAAAATTTGGGTTGTAGTAGATCACCTTATAATGTTAGAACAATTTATTTCTGTAAGAGAAGATTTATATTATGATAAAAATTTTAGGATATATATGAAGGATGTTTTAAGGATTCATGGATTACCAAATTCTATTATATTTTGTTGGGATCTGAGTTTTACCTCGAATTTCCTGAGAAGTGTTCAGCAAGCACTAAATACGGAGTTGTGTTTCAGTACTTATTATCTTCCATATACAGATGTTCATTTTTAGAGGGCCATTCCAACCTAGGAGGTTATTATGAGATCCAATTTTCTATATTTATAAGGTTATTGAGTTGAACAGCTTCATCTAGTAGAGTTTTCTTACCCAATAACTTTCACATGAGCATTCATATGGCTCCTCATGAAATCCACATATAAATAATTATAGAACTATAATATGTTATGATGAATTTGGATAAATTAATATTTTTTACCTGATTTATATGTAAATTTGTAAGATAATCCTATAATAAATTTTTATCATATCATGGTAGCTTATAGTCTACAGAAGAGTTATCTGGAAAATAATTAGCGTGATATGTAATTCGATGATTGTAGGAAATTCTTCTTGAGAATTTCCTCATGAAATATGGTAATGAGATTCTAAAATAATATAAATTATATCCTTAGTTATATTATTAAAATCTTAATATTAATAAGGGAAAATATGTTTGATCGAGTATATGACATGTAATGTCAAGCCTAAATAAACCATAATTATTTTTATATAATCAGTATAACCTTGCTGTCAAATTTGAGTGTATTAACTGAATTAAATAATTTATTAAATATATCTAATGGTACAAATAAATATAATTTATTTGTTTAATTCTTATCAAATAATCACTCAATTTGTAATAAAGACATTTTATTCTCCAAAAAATATGTTTTCTTCAAAAATTATTTTTATTGCTTTAAGGGAAAAATATTATAATTAATTTATCTAAATATTAGAAAATTTATTTCATAAAATGAAATTAATTATTGAAATTATCATACCCAAATTAAATTATGTCCAAATTTTGATATTTCTCAAAAACGATTGATTTTTCAATGAATAATAAAAATTGCTAATTTTTCAAACACAATCATTTGTTTTCATTAAATAAGGTAATTTAAATGTTCCATTATATTTTTGACTTGGAATTAAAGTTTAATATTAAACATTTTATTCATAATAATATAATTAATTTAATTTTAATTATCAATTTTCATGATTTTGGTATATGTTTATTTGTATGCTTGGAAACATTGTTTTCTATAAATTGTTTCTAAGTGACTAATATTTATCCATTAAAATTAATTAAAATAACCCATAATAAAGAAATAATTAAATGAAATTTATTTATTATATATCTATTTATATGAATTTGAATTCATGTAATAATTATTACTAGTTATATAGTTAATAATAATCATCTTATGCCTGTGAAATGAATTTCTTGAAAAAATATTTTTAAAGGGTTTTGAGGGTTTATTTGAAAATTAAATTATTAAATATCTATGTATTTAATTTGATAAAAATGGATTACATATTTATAATCATCACAGTTAATATTAGGTTACATTTTCAACATATTTGTTTCATAATGAATAGTAAAAATGGTAAAAACTAATTACTAGAGTTATAGTAAAAATGGGGTTTTGTGTGTAATATGCATTTGTGTTAAAATTATTCTTCCATTGAAATCGTTTTTTTATTTTATAAATTTAATTTCATATTTATAATAATTGGTTCCAAAGTATCTGTTAAGACTAATTTTTTTAGTTTTAAAGGATAAATTACCCAGGTAAATATTACTTATCATAGTAAAAACTAAAATGGTAAATGTCAGTAACTAGAAAGGTAAATGGAAAAAAATGTTTCAAAATGTTTATTCTTTAAAATTACAGTTTTTGATAGACCATATATTTATTCCAATCCATTATTTATCAATTTTTTGACACTTGTTTTTGAGATTCACTTCCCATTATTGAATGGTTATTTGTATTTACTAAAATGTAACTCTCTTTAACATGTAAAAGTGAACTTCCTATCTGCATTAATTAACACATAAAAATCCATTTGGTCAAGTAAATTACTTACAAAGTAACTTTTTTACAAAAATGAACATTCCGTAGATTCATTTTTCTAATTATAAAAACCTTATAGTAAGGATATTTTTGAAACCCGGTAGAGGTTCTCCAAAGAAGGGGTAGCATTCTTAACCGAGAATTTTTTTTATTCATCCACCAACATAAAATATTAATATTACATAATGATATAACATCATTTGTATCTCACATATAATGATATATTATTATGTTAATTTCATAACCCACATCCATCTCAACTTCCATTACATGGGGGAAAACCCAGCATTCTTGAGTACAACGGACTACCGCCTCGCGTACCAATGAAATTCATTTTCCATCATCGCCTCTCATGGATATTTATGATGATGGATTAAATGTATATATATGATAATTATGACTTATTTTATAGTCTATAACTAAAATATATCATATATTTTCTTAAATTTCTATTCATTAATATATGATAATGTCTTTTATGCGCATGTGTGGATTACCTTCTCCACAAAGCGATGTTATTTTTTTCAATACCATATCACATTGATTGTATATATAATCACATTTAAAGAAGTAATAAGATATTTATGATTTAATTATCAATCTAAAAATGAAAAATAATACTTACATTCTTTCTATCATGATCATTGAAAAATGGAAATGTTACTCAAGCGTACATAGAACATATCATCTCAAAGATTGTAACATAGTTAATTTTTCATAACCATATTTCATGTTATGTTTTAAAATAATAATTTATGTAATAAAATAATAATTATTTAATTATTATAATTCTATATATGATGAATTTATAACACCTTTGACCTTAGTCAACTTACCAAACTAATTTTTGACATATGAGCTGAATATCATCCAAATGTTCAGCATGAACCAAAATAATTTATGGAAATAAAAAATAAAAAATAAACTTGTAAAGTTATATATTTATATTAAATATTTTTCATATGTTAATTATTTAGTAATATATGGAAAAAACATAATGAGTATTGATCAGGGTAAGGGATCTCTCTAAACAAGCCTTTTCATTAGGTTATCACCATTCTCTCCAAAACTCACATTATCTATGTCTTTAATGATGAAGAATGATTATAAATTATTGATATATGTATATCAAATATATTACTAGTTTGTTATTCCTTCCTTTGACTAGGTAGTACAATCCATTAGTTATTTTCTGAAATGCATCCCATTAATTTACCTGCGTAATTTTTATGTCTATTCCTTAAGATTTATTTCCTTTTATTGGACACCTAAACATGAATGTGTTATAATGGGCCTTCCTAGATACCAATAGAATTTATCGCGCAAATATTTTGTCTCAAGAGATGTTATGTAATACATTATGGGACACTATCAACCAAGTGATATTGTTTAGTCAATTATCCTTGACTCATGTTTATAGAATGTTATATGTGATTTCACATTTTCCATAGTTCCATGATATTTTGATATCATTTTATTTATTTTACTCTCTCATGTGATTATTCATGAGCCTTTTCCTTTTGGATATCATTTTTATTCTCTTAATAGGATTATTAGATAATCCGTTATATATAACTTTTCCCCATTTTATACCATTCTATTTTAGGAAATCAAAGCAACTTAGGATATCATTATGGAGAATAAAATACAGACGTCATGTTTTTGTTTCCTTTTAATTTATTGTGAACCTATTATTCCAAATACACTACGCCTTATGATCCATGCTTTTTTATATAGGTATATTTATGTTAAAAATAATCTAATGATATGTGTAAAATTATTTGGTCACTATAATTGGTATGATAGGAACCTCTTGTTATATTGGGGGATTAAGACTAGAATACTTTAATGAGAACCCTATAGATAATACTAAGTATAAGAAAATATCATAAAATTTTATTGAGATATTGAGTGGGTTTTTCCAAGAAATTAAATCCATATCTATACAATACAAGTGGATATGGCTCTAACATAGTATTACCTAGGTGTAATAAATCCAAAAAGGTTCATTTGGATTTTTCTCAATAATTTCCGGATGCACAATAATGAAGGTTTGTTTCACACATAATTTGATGCCCTAGGGTTATATGTTTTGGAAATTCTAAAAAATTTATAAACCATTATGAAGTACATAAACAAATTTTAATGTTATAAAACCGAATATGAGATATTACCATGGATACCCAAGATTGAAACCTAGATAATCATAATTAAGGATATACTTATCATTTATTAGTTATTCATTATATGTTTATATGTATCCATTTTGTTTCTTAATGAATTTTAAAAATATTTGATTATTATTTTTAGTTATTGGATGAAAATAAAAGAAACAAGTCCAATAACCAATGTGATGGTAAATGTAATGATTTCCCCAAAGATATGAATAAACTAAAGAGTGAAAAAGAAAAGAACAACTTTTTGGTACTTGATCATCTAGTTCAAGTTATGCGTAATAACATGAATCATACAGAACTCCCTCTTCACCCTAAGAAAGATAATGTTTTATTAGAGTCTTCTATTTGAAAAATACCACTTACCATGAGTTAATATTTTGATCCAATCATCTCTAAATAATGGACTAACTCCATAGAAAAGTTATTCTCTCTCCTCTAGTTCTTAGAGTAAGTCCAATTTTTGTTGGTCATTTATCAAATTGAGGGAGAACTTGATAAATAGTGTAAACTTATCAAGAAAACATAGTATAAAGAAGATATATATTATATAGAATAAAATTTCTTCAAGAAAATAGTTTTTAACAAGTAGTTTCCCAAAACTCTTCCTCTTAAAATGTAGAGGGAGTTCTACAGAGTGAATTAAAAAGAATATGATTCTGTAAGAACATATATGGAAAACTTCATAAGGATTTAATGGTATACCTCTAGCATTATAAATAACATTGAATGTATGGTGGACCACTTCTTTAGTGAATTAAATTAATATCTCTGAAATGATTTAAAAATCTGTGATATTATTAGTTATAAATAGATTGTTCACTATTCCCCCAAGATCAATATACGGTGTGGAGAATCTCAACATTCTCTTGGGTTTAGAGATAAAAAACATAAAATGAAAGATTTTACTAAGAATAAATTGATAAATTATATATAGATACGAAAACCCAACAACACACTTGTCAATAATGTGGGAAAATGGATCCCATAATCTGTCTAAATGGAATTGGCATATGTTTCTAATAATTCAATTTCATGAATACAATTACGATATTTTAATTCCTTGATTTTTTTAATTATTTTCATAATTCATATTTGTAATCCTAATTCCTTTTCTATATTTTGTAGGATGCAATGTTTTTTGGGAAATTGTAAAAAATAATAAAAACATCGACCATGATTTACTTTAAATGATGGACTCCCATTATGTTAGATTAACATGGAACACTCTTGGTGGTCGAAACTAATGAACTGAAGAAAAAACATAGCTTCCAAGGATGGAAATAAAAATTTAAAATAATAAAACACTTACTGTATGGGAATAAATAAAAGGAATGAATCAAATGTAGTATGGGAGTAAAATTTAATGATGTCCTGATACATTCATGGAATAACACAACTTTCACACTGTGAAATACCCTAGAAAGATCAAATAAGAAATGTTTCAATGGGATTTGTAATGGAAGTAAATAAATTAATGGTCTTGGAAACCATTAAATGTGGAGGAGGGCATGACTAATAATCATAAAAATTAATATAATCTTATGTGTAACTTGAGAACCATTTAATTCTATAAATAGTGAACAATGCTGGTGCTACTAGAGAATGATTCTATAGACCAATTCTTAGGGGGAGAATCTTTGTTGTGTAGGGTACTCCCTAGTTTTCATCTATACATTTTCATTATCCTTTCATTAAAATATTATTTTCCTTATTATTTATTTATCAATAGGATGAGGGGTAACTCTAACCTTATTCGAGGGTTATGTATCCAAATGGGTATGGTGGTTTTGGATATATTTATTTACTTTTATTCATGCATTATTTTGATAAAAATTCATTAATAAACTTACAATCCTTTTCTTTTTCTTTGATCAATCCCATTGATATTTGAATCTGATAGGATCCTTTTAATTGAACAACTGGTTACCCTAAATTAGGCATGACCATTATCACATTTAGGATAATCAGGTTGTAAAATGGTTTGGAGACAATCTTAGTTTAGTAATTCATTAAACTACTTGACCAAGGGAAAAGGGGGGTTGCCACACTAAGGTGGGGATTTCAAAACCATTGAGTCTAAATTATCTCAAATCCAATGCCACACATGGATTTGTAATTTAATTTCTAGAATTAAAATTTCACATTAACTATGAAACTACAGTACCCCGATACTCTTTCATATTTTCCTTCAAACAAACCAATCATCTTCACCTTTATTTACTTTATTCATGAAACTACCTTAAAACCTATTTCTAATTATTTTCACATTATTTAATCAATCAATAAAACAATTTTTGTTAAAAAAATATAAATAAAATATATCACCATCTAGTAGGTTTTACCTTGATATTCCAATATCCATTAATAAAAATAAGTAAATATTACAATTTTATTGTTACAAATTTTTTGTTCTGATTATCCCCGTAGAGAAATAACAATTCCCTCACAGGGTTATAAAAACAGGATCATTTTTTAAGGATGATTGAAATTTATTTTCATTTATCTAATAGTAATTTTATTTTTATTAAATTATTTATTTATTTATATTATTTTGGGTGTTTCTTGGTACAATTTTAGGGATTTTAAATCCTAATGCATGAGAAAAATACCTGAAAAAAAAGGAAAAGTGGTTTTAGAATTCGATCCTAAATTTGAAAAAACCTAAGGAAGAATAAATAATATACAACCATGGCGGGAATAGAAAAAAATCAACAATTTTCTACGGTAGAAATTCTATAATGACGTATGAGGTTGTGTAACATTGCTAACTACAAGTGGTCAATGAACATGGAATTATAATCGAGTATCCTAGCACCTTACATGGCTACAAATCATTTTTTAATAATAATTATCATCATTCAAATGATATAAAACATTATAAAATTCACTATAATATAGTAGGAAGGTACGAACATGCATCTGTGGAGTTTTATCAAGATCTGTGACACCTTACAACTAAAAAATGATTCATGGGATGCATTCAGGCTTCATTTGTTCAAATTTTATTTATAATAATGAGATAGAAAGTGGATCCAAATCCTTCATGAACATTCCATCCCTATATTGGAGGACTTTTCAAGAATACTTTCACCCATTTCATCCAACCATCTATGTTGATTAACATATGGATAAATATTCATCACTATTTTTAATTTAGAATGAATCACTTTACACTTCATGTTAATATTACAAATATATAACTTGAAAATTCCCTCATCATGGAATTGAACTATGGAAACTAATCAAAGTTTTTAATAAGGGATTTCTTAGTAAAATGAGTCGATTATATATATTTCTTATAGAGTATCACTATTGAATAATCCAATAGAGGAGAGTTATAATCTACTTAATCAGATGGAAAGAAACAGCTTCTAATGGGTGACTGAATGAATTTAATGACGAGGAGTCCACATGGTCGATGACAACAACTAGATGATGGTGTAAATGGAATCACTAATGAAGAAAATGGAAATAATGATGGGCCAACAATAACAACATCAAGTTATATATACATGATAAGTAAGTTACAATGATTACAATCATGGTAATCAATGTTAGGGTTTTCATCCACAATAAAACCAAGGATGAGGATATAAATATAGAAAACCCAGATTCTGAGAACCCCATGGACCTTAACTCTGATGCTAAGTCCACACATAGGAATAGACACTAGCTAAATTCTTGACTTCTTTCTGATGTTGTTATCAATGAACTAATGGATTACTTAAAAGATCAAAGTGTGTCAATAAATGAGCTAAAGGATGACTCATGATATTACAGAGACACAATTCAATACCAAAAAATATAGGTATGAAAAATCACTGAGAATATCAAAGACATACAAAGTGAAGTACTAACAAGATTCCTCAAAGAGTATCAAAGGTAATATCTTAAGGCCATTTCACAAAAGTGTGGTAATGTGACTAAATAAAATCTAGAAATGAGAAAATAAAAAGAATAAAAGAATGAATGATTGGAAATGTGTGAGGAATAGTTATATAAATAATAATTAAAATAAGAAAAAGATATGTGAATGTTGCGGATATTATTTCTAGAGAGACTTGAATAAGTGAAGTTTGATTTGGAGAAAGTTAAATTTATCAAACACATTAAAAAATTTCATATTTATATTCCTTCTATAGAGGATCTCACAAACATTCCAACCTAGAAAAAATTCTTTAAAGAGATAGAAACCAACAAGAATAAGTCGGAGAAAATTGGTACATTCTACACACATGAGAGTGTTCAACGGTGTTATCAAAGATCCTACCAAAGAAGCAACCTGCTTCAGGTATCTTTTCCATACATATCATTATTGATGTCAACGAATCATTAAATGAATTCTAAGATTTATATGATATTGAAAATATAATTTCATACACCACTTTGAAAAGTTTGTTATAATAATGACTAAATCCTATAAGAGTTACAATTTATTTAGCATATTAAAAAGTGAATTACCCTAATGGGTTATCAAAGTCTTTTTGATCAATGTAAATAAATTCAACTCCCAATAAAATTCATAGTTCAGGATATAGAATAGGATCATATACCTCTCATTTTTTGTAGACATGTTTTCCCCTGTACAAGCATTGATAGACATACAATGTGAAGGAAACTATCTAACAATTAGTTATGATCTAGTAAGTTTCAATATCCATTGGGAAATAAGAATTGTGATGTAAGACATGATGATAAGTTCCAAGAAGAAAAAAATACCCAATGTTGAAGACATCGATGATCTTGAAGGAGTAAATAAATTATTTATTTTTGTGAAAGTGGAAACTGAAAATTAATTTTATAAGAATATGTAAGAGAATCTAAATACTAATGTCATGAGAAGAGTGACCGAATCCACTCAATTTAAAAAAGTACAACGGGTAAATATGGAAGACAACCTTTAATTTAGTTTTTCATGATTGAAGAAGAAAATGGTGGATTGGGATGATGGAAATCAAGAAATTTATCTATAATGAAGATTTTCTCTTTTTTGAGAAGGAGGATACAAATGGACCTACATTGACATTTCACATCTGAGAACATTTCTAGTCCCTGACTAGGTAAAGTATTTCTAATCACCCATTACATGAGATGAATCTTAAATAGATAATATCAAACCAATGATGTTATATAAAATCAATTTTGGTGGAGCTGTTCTTTTTTAAAGTTTTTCATTATTCATTTTTTAGAGGCTGCCATGAACTCACCCAAAAAAAAATTCAAAATTCATTGATAATGGATGGGTATTTCACCTATTTGTTTTTATTTTTTTGGACCATTAAAAAATTTAAATACAGAAAGAAAAATAAATCATAAAAGTGAATTTTTTGATCCAAAAAATGTCATTAACATCATCCAGGACATGAATTCAAGGAAACAAATTTTTTGAGACCCCTTCATGTCATGAATCAGGTGTTGGGTGAACCTATGCATCCATGTTTGAAACATCATTGAAAGGGGATTAAGCATTTCAAGATTGAATCTTTCAACAATATTCATCACATTTAATTAAAAAACCCAATTGTATCATCACATTTTATTAATTCTTTAATCATATAAACAATGAGACATAAACTACCTAGGATTCTTAACATGCCATGATTCTGAAATTTCTTATTTAATAAATTTGAATGAGAAAATGGGTGAAATAATTATTAGAGATAAAAATGTGGACTAATACATGAAAAATCATGATTTATAGAGAAATATTATTCTTATCAAATAATTTTTTCTTAGATTTGACCAGAATTAAATTTTTTATATTTGCATTAATTGATGCGGTTATTTTCATGAATTATCATTAGTAGTTGTCCCAACCATTCATCTCATTGCTGAGACACCCCCTTAGCTAATTTTTCCAAATCATTATATCATATATATTTTTGAGAGACATAGTCATGTTCTCATAAAGAAATTTATTAGCATCTTATCGGATATGGAACCCAAAAAATCACCTTTAATATGATTGAGGTATATTTTTTTAATCATTTATCCATTGAACAAACCTAACATTAATCCTTTTTTATTCCCATATAATCCATGAATATCTTTATCAAGAAATGAGCCGATTTACATGCATATTTTATCCATACATACCATCCTCTAAATATTTTAAATGATATATAAAAGTGTAAGTGTGTGGTGGGGGGGGGGGGAATTATCCGAGGTTGATCGGGACATACTACACTAAGTAGTATTAGCTGTGTTTTTTATTTTCATTATGGTAGGGGACATGTTATAATTCATTATATTTTATTTTCCACCACTATTACTAAACAAATAAATTTTTAGAAATATTGGGTTGTGTCTTATGTGAATCGAAAAACACTATTTCCAGATCATGATATTTTGATCATATGAGGTTAGGTAGTGCATGCCCGACATTTCTTAAACATAATTTTCAATAGAATAAAAAAATAGCCAGAGAGGTTGACTCATTCACCAGGGTTAATTTTATTATGATCTCACTTTTAGAATTTATGGGGGAATAGATATATAAAATCTATAGCGGTAGGTTTTTATTGATCTAATATTTTGATATCATTATTTATGATTTGAATTCAAACACCCTTTTTGTGCTTTAATTTCTTTATATCATTTACCAAGATACCCTAAACCTTAGATTAATTTGATAATAAAAGGTGAATCCCACATGAATAACTATGTTTTATGTATTTATGTGGTTTATTTTAAAGACCCAGAATTTCCATGTAATATTTTTTTTAAATACATGGGAATTTTACTACTCCGTGAAAATTGATGGCGCATGATTCTGAGGGCCGGTGTGCCCCGAATGAATTTCTGATATTTTTTTCAAATACGTTCAGTAAACGTGTGAGCGGGTTTTTGAAACTTTTGAACCGGTGCTCAGAATTGAAATATGAGGGCACCGTTGAACTCGCAGTGCCGATATTTTCTTAAGAAGACCTTCACCTCGATCATAGTGGGTTGAGAGTGAGTGATATTTTTTTATGATTTTTGTGAAAGAATAAAATAAAATAAAAATGTCTTACATTTTTATTTCTGAAACCCCTCAACATGGTTTATAGTGGTAAGGACCACCAGAGCCTAAACCCTCCATGTGGGTGTTAAGAGTTAGGTACAACTATAACTAAACCACCCATGTGAGGTTATGGAGGTGGGGATCACCATACCTAAAACCACCAATTTGAATTTAAGAGTGGGGACCACCCAAACCATCCTAATGTGAGAAACCTCTCAAAATCCCTCTTTAATGAGGGATGTTAACTTAGGGTTTCCCCAAAATTTATTATGCCACCCTCAATGTAATTATGATGCCAATTTAATTTGTGCCAAAAATAAAATTGGGGATACATATCTTATTGTCTACCTTTTCATTTTGGCGGAATTGGGGTGAGTGTTGGGAAAGGGAAATTGGGAGAGAAGCTTGGAGGAATTATTCTTCTCCAATGAAGAACACTCCTCCAATGAAGAACGCTGACGCACTACTTTGAATTCTTCCTTGGGGAATCCTCCAATGTGGGATGTCATCATTCGATGACCGTCCTTCCCTCCTCATCGACATCAAAATTGGAACAAGGTAGGGGTGTGATTTAAATTGATCAATGTTAATTTTCCTCTCACATTGAATCATTACCATTGAGCTACTTTCTACCTCTCTAATGCGGAGGGTACGTGGAAAAAAAACATGGGTCGACCCCTCCGCAAACCTTATGGTTATTTTGGGTGTTTTTAAACATGGTGACGATGATCGGTGCTGGTGTTTGGAACTATTGGAAGTCGAGAACTGCGGCCGACACCACAGCCGGCCATGACGAAGTCGACAAACAGAGGGCATCAGGTCAAGCTGGCCCCTGGCGAAGGCACGACTTGCGGTCGCATTGCACGACCAGCCACTGTGGATCGCCACACTGCAGTCCCTGCCGCCCCACGGCCTCACCGCCTTGCAGCCCTCCGCGGATCCCACAGCCTCGCCGCCCAGTGTCCCCCGTAGTCTCCGCCGCCCTGTGGCCCCACCACCTCGCAACCCTCTATGGATCTCACAGGCTCGCTGCCCTACGACCCTCCGCAGCCTCCGCTACCCCGCAATATCCCCACTCAGCAGCCCTCCGCGGCCTTCGCTACCCGGTGGCCTCGCTACCTCACAGCCCTCTGCGGTCCCCACGGTGCCGCCACCCTGTGGTCCTCTGTGGCACCCGCGGCCTCGCCGCCCTGTGGCCCTCCATGGCACCGAATACTTTTTCTTCTCCACGGCCCTCTGCTGCCCCTACGGCCCACCACTACGCCCATGTGGACTCGCTTCCCAATGGCCTTCTACGGCCCATGTGGCCACACCACCACGCAGTCCTCAGCGGGACCCGCAGTATTTGATGCCCCGCGGACGTCACGGCCTCGTGCTGCTCCGCAACCCCCATGCCACCCCGTATGTGACGAGCCAGACCCGGCGGGTTGTGTCAGAACTAGTGGGATGGGTCAACCCAAACAGGGTCAGGTCGGCCCAGGCCGGGTCTGGCCGGGTCAGTCTGACCGGGTCAGACCGGACCCTGACCAGCTACGCGCATTTCACTCTATCAGCCATAACATTGTCACCAGGCGTCCATTTTTCAAATCATCAACAACGCTATGAACCTTTGAGATAGATGGTGCCTTTGTTATTCCCCAATTGATATTTGGATAAAGTTAGGATATGGTAGGGTTGGATCGAACACGAATCCAATGGGCCCCTGAGGACATAGAGGCTAATAACTTACAGACTGGGCATCTGATTTGACTCACAGTATGTTGCGTTGACACCCAGATGATGTCTCTGTCCTTTGGGACACTTATTCATGGGACTTCATGATTGTTGGATTGTTGACCAATGCTTGAGGAGTGGACCCTCTCGGAGATGGCCAAGCTTAGTACGGTTACTCAGTAGCTGGTAGTGACGTGAAGAATGAGTAGTGATCATGTGTGGGTCAGCATCGATTGATCCAGTGTGGGTCAACACGGATCTTTCCTATGTTGGTCAGAATCGAGTGAACCTGTGTGGGTAAGAACCTATGGATCTTGTGTGGGTCAGTACCGAGCGATCTTGTGTGGGTGAGAACCGAGCGATCCTGTGTGGGTCAACAACGAGCGATCCTATGTGGGTCAACACCTAGTGATCCAATGTGGGTTTGACGACGTAATGGAAATGTACTAGGATAATGTGTGGGTCTGACGACATACTGAAGAGGTACTAGGATTTTCTTGGGGGTCTGATGATGTACTACGATTCTCCGTGTGTCTGATGATGATTATGGATCCATTGTGGGTCTCCCTCTTAATAGTGCAAGAAGATTTAGTAGATCATCTAATCATATCTACTATTGTACCTAAGAAATACATGGGGTGAGATGAGTCTGTACCTTGTGGTACTTTCCTTCATGGTAACACCTTGGTGGTATTCTTCTCTGTGGTGTACCTAGGTGGTACTTACCTTTGTGGTATTCCTTCCATTGTGGAATAGTTGAGATTTATGCTTTGAGTTGGACTCTATGTTTTTTTTCATTATTGAGATGGGTACACTTGATAACTTAGGTATATGTATGGGCATATACCTAAGTAGGGTGGTCAGTTAATTTCATGCCTTGTGGTTTATCCTTGGTAGTTATTGTGAGACCTTGAGTGTCTCAGGGTCCCTACTGAGTATGGTTATACTCACCCCTACATGGGTTATCCCCTAAACTTGTTGTGTTTGGTGCAGACGATAGATAGCGTTGATCGAGGCTGAGGGGAACATGGCTAGATGGGGCCCGGAGGTGGAACATACATCCTGACGGTACTCAGAGGAGACAGGAAAACGTGGAATGCGGATGAGGTGGTCTGTACATTCCCTTCAGGTGGGAACCTCGATGGATGACCCAGTAGCTGCCTTTCCTTTTCTTTTTTTGTATTGTATTTTAGTTTTACTTGTAGTATTACAATTGGTCTTGTATTCTGGACCCTTTTTATTTCATCACCCTTTTCTCTATATAGTTTACTTCTATCTGTATCTTGTTATGTGCTTGGTTGCATGTGTTTACAGGTTATAAAGGCAATGCCTTCTTGGTTATTGGGAATTCTCCTTTTGGTGCCTATCGACAGCCCATGGCCTATGGAAGGCGGGCTTGGGGTAGTCACAGCATGGGCCCTGGGGGACAGGTCGTGAAAAATTGGTATCATAGGATTCAGTTCTACCGTAGAACAAAGGACTCTGATATTTATATTTAAAGGAAATATTGTTAATTGTAGCGAGTGTGGTTTTCAGTTTAGGGAATCGAGTATTGGTATGATGGCCGATGTATCCATTCACCAGGACCCTGACCTCTTATTTCTGTCTCAGTGCATGATTACACTGATTGAGTTTGTGTTTCCAAGAGTTTTCTTTGTGATCTATTTGAGTCAGCTCACTAGGTATAACTTGTTGACCTTTGGGAACCTATTTCTTTTCAGGATGCCTCCAGTAGACACCCTAATAGGGTACCAGATATAGTACGCACTGATAGACCACCGAGCGACGAGGCCTCGGTGCAGGGCTCTCTTCCAGCGGAGGCACTAGTGGTACCATTACTTATTGGGCCACCGATCCCACCTTCCCCAGCAAATGAGGGTACATGCCGCTTGAGCGCATTGCACATGTTCTAGCTCTAGAGGCCACCTATGATTAAGGGAGATATAGACCCATAGGTGGTTGAGGATTGGTTGGAGGCCATGTTGAGAGTCTTTCAACTAGTAGGGACACCATCTGATCTCATGGTGATTCTTGCCTCCAGTCTTCTACAGGCAGCAGCAGGCAGATGGTGGAGCTTGATGCTCCAGACTCACGACAAGGTGACGCCTCTATGGAAGACTTCGAGAGCATATTTAAGGCATAGTTTATTCCAACGACTCTTCGCACAGTGTGCATACAAGAGATTCTTCATCATGAAGTAGGGAAGCATGACTGTGGCTCAGTACTCAGTATGGTTCACCGACCTCTCACGCTACACCACTGATATAGTACTGGACCCATTCTTCAGGGCCCGGACCTTCGAGCAGGGAATCAAGAGATAGATCAAGGCTTCGATGATTTCCCTTAGCTTCTCGATATCAGAGGGGGTGTTAGAGCGAGCCCTCTTAGTGAAGAGTCTCCTTGCTGAGTAGTCACCAGTAGCGAGACCCACCACTAGACATCATGTAGCAGAGTTTTCTACAGCTGGCAGTAGGAAAATTCCACAGAGGTCCAAAATGACCAGACTTACAGGTGGAAAACTGTAGGATTCTGGGTCAGTTGTGTGGGGCACCCAAGACAGAGCCAGTCATACTAAGAGAAGGCAGTGTTATGCATGTGGAGGGTAGGGTCGCATGGATCGTGATTGTCTGAACCATCATACATATGATCAACCGACGGTCGAAGGACAACCCAGGCAAAGATAGAGGTTCGACCGAGGAGGTCCGTAGGGAGCAGGTGGACGTAGCATAGGAGTTGGCCATGCATCTCGCAGTGGGAGATGATTCGAGATGTTACATCCACCACCACTAGGTGGTCCACCCTAACAAAATGGAGCAGGTGGTTAGGGGAGAGCTCAACTACGGATAGCTGAGGCCGGTGACCATGGAACTCCTAAGTTGATACAATGTACGATCTCTATCTACTTCACCTTAGCTACAACACTTATAGACACGGGTGCCATTCATTCTTTTATTGACAATGCCCTTATTCGAAGCTCGATGATTCCGACGGAATTGTTGGCTTGATCTTTATAGATAGATGCTCCTATGGGAGAAAATTTTATGATTACACACTGGTTCCGGATGTGTGAGCTTACTCTAGGAGGTGAGAGCTTTAGCTAGAATCTCCTAGTAGCGGCATCGAGGCCTTACGACATCATCTTGGTTATGGACTGGTTATCTACATTACATGCCATGACAGACTGTATTAGGCACAATGTGTGGTGTGTCCACATGGATGGGACAAGGTTTACCTTCACTGGAAAGAAGGGAGCCTTTGTAGCACAGGATGGACTTACCTGAAGGAGAGTGAAACCGATCAATCATCAGTTGGCTTGCCATGCCTTCAGAGTGGTTGTTGTGGGGAGTCTAAGATATCCTATAGTGGTGGAACAATGTATGAATGTCTTCTCTGATGATGTTTCAGGTCTACCTCCTCACAGATAGGTGGACTTTTACACTAACTTGTACCCCGGGAAGATACCGATATCTACACCAGCGTATCAGATGGCTCTAGAAGAGCTTCGTGAGCTTTGGGTATAGCTGGAGGACATACAGGGGAAGGGATTCATTCGGCCTAATGTTTCTCCTTGGGGAGCCCTGATTTTGTTCACCAAGAAAGCGAATGGGAGCTTGAGACTTTGTGTCGATTATCGGTTCCTGAACCAGGTGACCTTAAAGAACATGTAACCACTCTCGAGGATTGACGACCTCTTTGATCAGCTGAAGGGAGGACGGTGGTTCTCAAAGATAGACGTCAGATCCGGATATCACCACCTCAGAGTGCGAGATGATGATGTGTAGAAGATGGCTTTCAGATGTCAGTATGGCTGTTACGAGTTCTTGGTTATGCCATTCGGCGTAACCAACGCTCCAGAAGTGTTCATGGGACTCATGAACAAGATATTTATGCCATATATTGATCGATGTGTGGAGGTCTTCATTGATTACATTTTGATCTACTCAGCTATTGAGGAGGAGCATGCCTATCAGTTTCAGGTATTACTAGCACACTCCGAGAGAACCATCTTTATGGTAAGCTCTCGAACTGCTAGTTCGGGATCCTAGAGGTTCACATTCTGGGGAATGTCATCTTGGATGCTAGAGTCGCATTGGATCTAGTGATGATTATGGAGGTACTCTCATGGGACCCACCCAGGAGTGTGATGGAGGTATGGGGTATCCTAGGTTTGTCTAGATACTATCGATGGTTTTTGCTAGATTTCTACCGAGGTGCAACACCTTTATCTGCATTGACGAAGAAGGGGAAACCCATTGTGTGGTCAGTGGGATGCCAATGGAGTTTTCAGGACCTAAGGCAGAGGTTGACTTGTTCCCCCTTATTGAGGCTTCTAGAGGAGGGCATAGGGTACGTAGTCTACTACAACACATCAGGGACCAGACTCAAATGTCTCCTGATGCAGGAGCAACAATTTATCGCATATAGTTCTCGAAAGCTAAGACAACATGATAATAACTATGATACCAATGACCTAGAGTTAGTAGCAGTGGTCTTCACCTTGAATATGTGGAGACATTACATGATGGGTGAGCATTTTATAGTCTTCTCAGATCATAATAGCCTCAGTTATATCTTCTCACTGAAGGTCCTGAACATGAGATAACGATGTTGGCTTGAGTTCCTCCAAGACTATAACTTCGAGATATTTTATACTCATGGAAAGGGGAACTTTGTAGTAGATTAAATCATCAAGAGATCTGGTATACAACTGCTAGGCGAGGCGACAGAGCAGATGGCTGCTTTGAAGATATCCTTTGTGGATCAATATGTAGCAGTTTTTCATTAGTCTCTTACATTCAGTCCCCCACTCCTTCAGTGAGTCAGGGCAGCGCATCATGGGGACACTGAATAAAAGGCTCGACATGCTCAGTTATCTACATGACAGGCACCTGTTTGATTTTACGAAGGTGGGTAGAATGTCATCCTTTTCAGGGGACATACAATTGTACCAATATCACATTGGGAGGAAGTGTTGAGGGAGTTCCACACATCCCCTATAACAGTACATCCTGGAGGGATGAAGATGTCTCAGGACCTCTGATGATAGCAATGTTGGCTAAGAATGAAGAAAAAAGTAATAGAGTTTGTCTCTCGGTGCCTCACATGTCAGTAATTGAAGTCAGAGCATCAGGTGCAAGCAGGCTTACTTCAGCCTTTAGAGATCCTAGAGTGGAAGTGGGATGGTATATCCATGGACTTATTGACAGGACCTCCACGTACATCCAAGGGTCATGATTCTATCAGGGTGATCGTTGACCGAGTCACCATGTCATACCACTTCATACCAATCAGAGAGCAGGGTTCAATAGAGAGCTTTGGACACCTCTCTATGTAGAAGATTGTGCGGCAACCTGGAGTTATGTTGACAATTGTCTCCCATCGTGATACACGTTTTACTTCTCGGATATGAAAGGGGTTGCAGGAGGCATTCGAGACACAACTTCGTTTGAGCACCACCTTCCATCCTCAGATGGATGGTCAGACTAAGCAGACCATTCAGACCCTCGAGGAAATCCTACGTGCATGTGTCCTCGACTTCTGTCGCAGTTGGGAGGATCACTTTCCTTTGGTGGAGTTTCCATACAAAAATAGCTATCACTCCACCATTGGGATGGCACCTTTTGAGAGGTTGTATGGGCGACCATGCAGATCACCTTTGTGCTGGACTGACCCTGGGGAGTCAGCACTAGTGGGACCAGAGATGGTATGAGGTACCACAGAGAAAGTGCAGATCATCCAGGAGCAGATGAAGACTACACCGAGATGGAAGAAGTCTTATGCCGATAGGATATGGAGACCTATGGAGTTCGTGGATGGAGACTGCATCTTTATACAGGTCTAACCCCAACGAGTTTTTCGAAGATTTGGTTGAGGCATAAAGTTATATTTCAGGTTCATCAGGCCTTTTCAGGTCCTCAGCAGAGTTGGTGAGAAGGATTACCGCTTACCTCTTCTCCCTCAGTTGCACCGGGTTCAAGACGTATTCCACATATCCCAGCCGAGGAGTTACGTGCATGAACCATTCTACATCCTTGACCACAGAGAGCTGGACATCGACGATGGTTCGACATTTTTGGAGTTTCCAGTTGAGATTGAGGATCAATAGGAGCATGTCCTTCATGGGCAGTCGATACCTCTGATGCGTGTTCCCTGGCAGCACAGAAAACTCCAGGAGAGCACATGGGAGCAGGAGGCTCAAATTCACGCTGAGTACCCCCACTTGTTTTCCTAATTTGTTGATATGGATTTGGAAGATGCAAAGCCATGAGGTGGGGAGAATTTAAAGACACTGAATTTCCATGTAATTAGTATTTTAAATATATTGGAATTTTATAAGTCCGCGAAAATTGATGGCCCTTGATTTTAAGTCCCGGTGTGCCCAGAATGTATTTATGAACTTATTTTTGGTACGTTCAGTAAACATGCGAGATGGTTTTTTTTTTAACTTTTTTACCAGTGCTTGGAATTTAAATCTGAGGGCACCATTAAACTTGCAGCACCAATATACACTTATGGAGACATTCACCTCGATCATAGTGGGTCAAGAGTGAAAGATAATTTTTGTGATTTTCGTGAAAGAAAAAAATAAAATAAAAATTTATAACATTTTTATTTCTGAAACCCCTCAACATGGGTTATGGTGGTGGGGACCACCCGAGACTAAACCTCCCATGTGGGTGTTAAGAGGTGGGGACCAGCAGAACTAAACCTCCCATGCGAGGTTATCAAGGTGGGGACCACCAAACCAAAAACCCCCAATTTGAAAATAAGGGTGAGGACCACCCGAACCCTCCTAATAAGAGAAACCTCTTAAACTCCCTCTTTACTAAGGTAGGTGACCTTAGGGTTTCCCAATAATTTATTATACCAACATCAATGTAATTATGATGATAATTTAATTTGTGCTAATAATTATATTGGGGAAAGATATCTTATCAGTAACCTTTTCTTTTTGGTGGAATTGGGGGCAGTGATGGAAGAGGAAAATTGGGAGAGAACCTTGGAGGAATTAATCCTCTCCAATGAAGAACACTGATGCACGACATTGAATTCTTCCTCGGCGCATCCTCCAATGTGGGACGTCTTCAATAGATGATCGTCCTTCCCTCTTCATTGATGTTTGCAAACGAATGAGGTATGTGTGTGTTTTAAATTGATTAGTGTTAATTTTACTCTCAAATTAATTCATTATCCTTGAGCCGCTGGCTACCGCCCTAACACGGAGGGTACGGGCCAACCAAACATGGCTCGACCCCTCCACAAACCATATGATTCTTTTTTGTGTTCTTTGAGATGGTGACGACGACCGGTGCAAAAATTTGGCACTGGAGGAACTTAATAACCACGGACAGTCGCAAAAAAGGTAAAAACATGATGGCATCTGGTCAAGATGGCCACCGGAAGAGGCACGGTGTGCGCCCATGCCGCACGACCTTCCATGGAGGACTGCCAAACCGCGGTCTCCGCCGCCCCGCGGCCTCACTGACCCGCGGCCCTCTGCGCCGACCGCGGCCTCACCTCTCCGCGACCCTCCGCGGCCCCGTAGTATCCGCCGCCCCGCGACCTCACCACCTCAGAGCCCTCCGCAGCTCCCACGGCCTTGCCACCCAGCGGTCCTACGTGGCCCTGCTGCCTCACTGCCTCGCAGCCATCAGTCGCCCTGCAGCCTCACAGACCAGCGGCCCTCCGCAGCTCTCTGCAGCCCTCGCGGCCTTCGCTGACACATGTCCTCGCTGCCACACAGCCTTGCCGTCCCACGGCCTCTTGGCCCCATGTCTTGGCCACCCCATGACCTCAACGCATTACAGCCCTCCGCGGCCTTTCCACCTAGTGGCCCCTGCGACCTTCGCTACCCTACAGCCCTCTATGTACCATGTGGCGTCGCACTACTACGCAACCCCCGTGCCACCTGGCGCGGGCCGGACCAGACCCAGCGGACCAGGTCAACCCAAAACGGGTCGAGTCAGCCCTGGCTGGGTCTGTCCAACCGGGTCGGACCAGACCCGGATGAGCTACGAGCTTTTCGCTCTATCAGCCATAACATTGGCACCAGGCATTTGTTTGACCAACCATCAATGGCGCTGTAAACCATGGAGTGAGACAGTACCTTTGGTATACCCCACATGATATTTGGATAATGTTGGGATAAATTCGGGTTGGATCAAGCACGAATCTAACTGGTCCCTTGGGACAAAAAGGCTACTAACATACAGATCGAGCATTTGATTGATGCACCGTCTGTTGTGTTGAGACCCCTATTATGTGGCAGTCCTTTGGGATAAATCATCATGGGACTTTATAAAAGTTGGCATATCAACCAGTTCTTGAGAAGTGGACCCTCCCAGAGATGATAAATCTTAGTACGGGAACCTGGCAGCTGGTTGTGACGTGAAGAATTAGTAGCGATCATGTGTGGGTTAGGACCGAGCGATCCTCTATGGGTCAACACCGAGAGATCCTGTGTGAGTGAGAACCAAGCGATCCTATGTGGGTCAGCACATAGTGATCCTATGTGGGTCAGCACATAGCGATCCTGTGTGGGTCAGCACCAAGAGATCCTCTGTGGGTCAGCACCGAGCGATCCTGTGTGGGTCAACACCTAGAGATCCTATGTGGGTATGATTACATACTGGCGATGTACTGGGATAATGTGTGGGTATGACGACGTAATGATGGTGTACTAGGATCTTGTGTGGGTTTGACGATGTACTACGATCCTTTGTGGGTCTGATGATGATTAGGGATACTTCATGGGTCTGCCTCTTAACAAAGTAACATGATTCAGTAGTTCATCTATTCATCTCTACTATTATAACTAAGAAATACCTAGTGTGAGCTGATTATGTACCTTGTCATACATTCCTTCACGGTAACACCATGGTGGTATTCTTCTATGTGGCGTACCTGTGTGGTACTTACCTTCGTGGTATTCCTTTCTTTGTGGAACAATTGAGCTTTGGGCTTTGAGTTGGATTCTGTGTTTTCCTCATGATTAAGATGGGTACAATTGATAACCTATGTATATGTATGGGAATATACCTAACTAGGGTTTTCAGTTGATTTCATGCATTTTGGTTTATCCTTGGTGGATTTTGTGAGACATTGGGGGTCTCGAGGTCCCTACCGAGTGTCGTTATAATCACCCATTCAAGGGCTATGCCCGCACATTGTTTTGTTTGGTGTAGACAACAGACATCGTTGATCGAGGCTGAGGGTACCCGGGCTAGACGGGGCCCGGAGGTGGACCATATGACGTGACGGTACACATAGTAGACATGCCTATGTGGAGTGTGAAAGAGGTGATATATATGTACCCTTCAAGTTGGAACCTCGGAGTACGACCCAGTAGATGCATTTCTTTTTCTTTAGTAGTATTTTATTTTAGTTCTACTTGTACTGTTACTGTTGGGCTTGTATTCTGGCCCCTTTTTTACTTTCAACACTCTTTTCACTATACAGTTGACTTGTGTTTGTATCTTGTTGTGTTCTTGATTGTGTGTGTTTATTGGTTATAAAGGCAATGGCTTCCCGGTTTTACGGAATATTCCTTTCGGTGCTTGTCACCAGCCCCTTGCCTATGGAATCTGGGATTAGGGTAGTCACGACATGGGCCCCAGGGGATGGGTCGTGACATGGATATTATAGATTACTTATATGTCTATCTTATATGACATGTTCTAAAGGCATCTGATGAACTCAATTTATAATTGCACCCTAGAGATGAGATGAAAAATCCAATTTGAAGTAAATTGAAAAAGATGTATGTATTAATAATTAAATTAAAAATAAAAATAGATAAATGAAAATTCATGAAAAATTCCAAAGAAAAAAATTATATTACCTGACTTATTTTTTTTATTTGAAAAATTAGGCCTTAATGAATTTTCGTGTGTGATGAATGAATATTTAATTTTTTAATAAATCAAATTTTTATCAACAATAAGTTTAATATAATGGTAGGGTGATAATCCTTTGTAGTATATTAATATTTAAACTTTTAGGAAAATTTTTAATTCATGAGTGGGAGATGTGATATTTCAATTTCATGAAAATAAATTTTATATTCTAATGCATTGATTTTGGTATTTCTTTTATTAATTCATTCTTACATACCTAATGTTTTTTTATATTTCGTAGGATGAAATGTTTTTATTTGAAATGAAAAAAATGGATTAATAATCATCCAAGATACACACACATATGGCCTCACATGACTTTGGATTCATGTGGAAAACTTATGGGGGTCTAAACTGCAGAATCGAGATGAAATAGAGCTTCTAAAGAATGACATTCACATTTATTGTCACAAAACACTTAAAAGATGTGAAAAAATACAAGGAATGAATAAAATACATAAAGTGAATCTATTCAGAGGAGGGTAGGATACTCTCATGGTGTGAGACAACATTCACACAATGAAATCCCTAATAAAGGTCTATTAATGAATGTTTCAATGAGGATTCTGACGGGAGTTAATAAATTAATTGTCTGGGAGGACATTAAATAAGGAGGGGGAATATGAATCTTAATTCATGGAATTAATGGATACAATAATAAAACAAAAGTAACATAGAAGTATATAAATAGAGAGCTACAATGCCTCAACCAATGATAGATTCTAGTAACCAAATCCTGGGGTGAGAAGTTACACTACGCATGGTCCTCATAAATTTTTATATTTACATTTTTGTTATGATTAATTTATAATTCTACATTACTAATAACTCCCTCAACACTAGTATGATATGTTAACTTCCTCCCTCTTCTACGGTTATGTACCCAAGGTGTAAGGTGTCGTTGGATCTATTACGACAGTTTTATTCATGTTCTTGTTTGTGGAAATTCATTAATAAAATTCCAGTCTTTTTCATTTTGTTTTATCATGAACATTAATGTTTGAATCTAAAAGGACCATTTAAATTTCAAAAATATTAACACTAAATTATGCAAGTCCATTTTCTCATATAGGTTAATCAAGTATAAAAATGGCCTCTAGGAAAACATGATTTGGAAAGTCTATAAACTACCTGACCATAGAAAAAGGAGGATTTCCACATTGTGGGGGGGATTTCATGAATATTAAGTCGACATCATCTCAACACTAATTCCACACATTAATTTATAATTTAATTGATAAAATCCAATTAAAACTCAAAATTTAAACTATAAAACCCCGATACTCCTTAAAATTTAATTTCAAATAAACAAAGCAACCTCTCCTTCGTTTAATTATTTCATCAAACTCTCTTCAAACCTACTTCTAATTCATTACCATTTCATTAATCAAAATATAAAAATTATTATTTTAAAAAACAAAATAATCTAAACCACCATCAAGGGGGCTCTCCCTAAAACATTCTATATACAATATTTTAGTTAACTATGTGGAACAATTTGAGTTTTATAAATTCTATATTTTGATTATCCCTGTTGGGAAATAAAAACACCCTCACATGCTTGTCAGTTTAAAATGTGGAGAAGGTGGAATCATGATAATCAGTGTGCAAGGAAAATTAAAATTCATGTGGTTGTGGAAAAAGAAAAGAATTTTCATATTAGCACACATCCTATTGTACAATGATTCAAATTCACAGAACATGGGAATTATGCAATCCAATGACCTATGGTAAGGGGTTTTAGAGACAGTTAGTGATAATAACCTCCATGTCATAGAGAGAAAGGAAGAGGATTTGTTATCACTACTATTAAGGCGGTTCTTAGAAATTATGTGATGATAGGTATACTAGTTCTCCATTAATGGATAGTAAAATAACTTTTTATTCTAGTTCTATGTAGTATTTCATATCTTACATGATTTGTATGACTATTCCAAAAAACACTGTAAAACATGTGGTTCAATCCAAAATTGAGATAAAAAAATGGAGAAATGGTTTAACCCAACATATATAACTCATCCCTAGTAAATGATTATAGACTAAACCATACAATAAATCTGGAATAACTTTTTTAGTAGTGTTTTATATGACATTCATCATCCAATGGTTGTCATTATATAATGAAAACATCAACTATAGGGAAAGGGAGATCATGATTCACATTCCTTGTCATACCCTGATTTGTATTTGTGTAAGGAGGAGGATGAATCTTCCATGGAATATTATACTAAATCATAGATACTATTACATTATAATATTGAATATCAATATCAAATGATTGAGAAAAACAGGATAATAATTTTTGAAGGAATGCCCACTATGAGGAATTATAATTATGTATTACCTTAAGAGTTTCCTATAATTCCTCATGGTTGAGAGGTTGAGTTATCAATCAAACTAATACATTGATCTCTACCAATATTGAAAAATCTTAGCAAAACTAACATTATTGAGTTTGAAGAGATGAAACAATTGTTACAAGAGAATATAGAATAGGGTCTTATATGACTGAGTGCATCACTATAGGGTACATTGGTCCTCTTCATTGAGTAGAATAATTTTTCAATATGCTAATGTATAGATCATCATGATGTCAATAAAATCATAATAATTAACAATTATCTCTTTCCATGGATAGAATACTTGTTCGATCAACTATGTGGGGCCCAAAATTTATCTAATGTTGACCACTGGTCCTGATATCACCAATTAAGCTTGAATAAGGAAGATATCCCTAAAACTACCTTTCAAATAAGGTATGGACACTATGGGTTCACATTGATTCCTTTTAGACTCATTAAGTTTCCAGTAATATTTATAGAATTAATGAATATTGCCATTAGTGATTACCATGACAAATTTTTGGTAGTATTTATGAACAATTTTCTGATATACATTAGAAAAATGGAGAAGTAGTAGGATCATTCCAATATTGTAATAAGACTTTGTGAAAGGAAAAAGTATGTGAAATGTATAGTAAATTTGAGTTATAGATGGTTAAATAATCATTCTTGGTATATATTATCATCATCCAAGGAATATCTATGGACCTTTCTAAGAGAAATGATATTGAGGAGAATCCCATACTGACCTATGTAATATAGATCTGTAGTTTCCATGTATTATATAGGTATTACTAATGATTTTTGGGAAGATAATCAGGATTATAAAACCTTATATACATATTGTCTTGAAAGAGAGTAATTTTTCTATGGTCTAGTGAATGAAAATATATCTTTAAGTAATTTAAAAATAGTCTTATCACAACACCAGTCCACATGCTACACACGAGTTGGAATGTTTTTGTCTTATATAGAGATGATTCAAAAATGTTTTTGCGGTGTGTACTAATGAAAAATGATAAAAATATATCCTATTCCTCAATTCATTTGAAATTTCATGTATATACCTATTCAACACATGATCTGGACTTGGAGGCAGTGATCATTGTGTTGAAAATCATAAAATATCATCTCTATTGGGATAAGATTTTAATATATATGGATTATAATATCCTAATGTATATATTCACATCGAAAGAGAATAGTTGGAACTATCGAAGATGGTTAGATCTAATTAAGGACCGTGACTTCTCAATCCATCATGATCATAGTAAAGCAAACTAAACAAAATATTCTATAAGTTGAAAGAATCTAGAAACATTATAAATGGTGAAAATTTAGAAGGAACTAATCATCTAGAACATTAAAATTGTAGAAATATGAATCATAAAAGAATGAACATAATCATTCATTTATCTAATGATTTCTTAACCATCCCTTTTAGAGAAGACAAAAGTTTCTCCAAGAGATGATGTGGAAATTTAGAAAAAGGTTTAAGCTATAAGAAAAGGTAATTCCTTGTAAATCAATATCGATGAAGAAGGATTTTTAATATTTTTGTTACAAAAATATATATACTCAAAACTTGAGATAAATATGGAGTTATTTAATGGTGAACCCAACTCAACCTTCTCCATCCACTTAGAGATAATGAAGATGTATTGAAACCTCTAAGAGAACTATTGGTGGGACAAAATGAATAAGGTGATTATAGAATATACATAAATTTATTTGGTATATTAGCTAGTGAAGGCTGAATAAAAAAATTATAATAATATAATGCAACCATTACCCCCACATGCATGGAAATAGAAAAACATCACCATGAACTAATTCCCCCATATTCTAAAGAAATAAATAGGAAAAAATGTCATATGGGTTATGGTAGATCATCTTAAAAATAATACTCACTTTATTAAAATCTGAGAGGACTTATCACTCAATCATCTTTGAAATATATATATTAGAGAGGTGGTGAGGCTGCATAGAAAACCACTATATATTGTATTTGACTAAGATATGAGATTTACCTCCATGTTCTGGAAGAGCCTCTAATATTCTCTAAATACAAAGTGAAACTTAAGTATTTCTTATCACTCTGAAATAGATTGATATTATGTTCTTAATATTCAATCACTTAAATAAATATTGATATGTTGGTCAATTTACTTTAAAGGAAGATGGGATCAACATCTTCATCTAATTGAGTTCTTTTAAAATAATTGATTTCAATCAAACATCCAAATGGATTATTATGAATAAATTAATTGGAAGATATGTAGATCACCTATGTGTAGGGATGAAAGATTTTTTGCGAACTGAAATGGTTGAACAAATTGTAGAAAATTCCCTGACTATTCCTCAACACATCAGGACAATTAGAGTCGAGAAATGTGATATGTTGACAATCCAAAACAATACCTAAAGATTTAGGTTGAGGATACGTGTTTATTCAAATATATCCCTGGAAAAGAGTCATGAAATTTTGAAGGAATGAAAATATAAGCCCCATGTACATAAAAAAATTTGAGATTCTCATTTTCATTGTAGTTGTCGATTATTGACTAGAACTCCCACCATCCCTCTCTTAAGTACACGACATATTACATGTATCCCTATTAATAAAATAAATTCCAGATCCATCATGAGTACTAAAATAATTGGTTGTACTGCATGAAAAGGATCTCCCCTATGAGGGTAATCTTGTGAAAATCATACACTATAAAGATAAAGTTCTATGAAATTAGATAACTCACCTAATCTAAGTACTATGGTTGAACCATAAATATAAAGAGAAAACATGGGAACCAGAGGAATACATTAAGTAGAAGCACCCAAATATTTTTTCACCTTAATTTATAATAAAATGTTTAGGGGGATAAATTCCTTAATTGGGTAATAATATAACACCCTGATATTAAAAATACAAAACTATGTTTGATAGTGTATACGACATGCAACACCAAGCCTAAATAAGGCATGATTTTTTAAATATGATTGCTATAACCTATCCATTAAATTGGAGGGTATGAATATGATTAACTAACTTATGAAATATATAAAAATTTACAAATCAATATAAATTTATTCATAAACTCTTATTAAATAAGAACTCAATTTTTAATAAATATATTTTATTCTCTTGGAAAATATAATTTCTACAAAAATTATTTTATTGTTTTTTGTGTAAAAAATATTACAATTAATTTAATAATATTTTATAAAATATATTTGATATAAATGACTTCATTTTTTAAATCAACATATCAAAATTATATAAGGAAGTAATTTTGATATTGTTTTGAAATGATTTAATTTTTAGGGAGTAGTGGAAATTAATGATTTCTCAAATGTTGTCATTCATTTTCATTATATAATGTAATTTAAAATTAACACTATATTTTGGAGTTGTTATTAAATTAAAATATGAATAATTTTATTTAAAATAATATAATTAATTTAATATCAATCAGTATTGTTTATGATTTTGGCATAAGTAATTTTTTATACATAAAAATGTAGTTTTCTGTAAACTATATTTATGTGAACATTGTTTATCAATTTTATTTAGTTAAAATAATTCCAAATAATGAAATATTTAAATAAAATTTATAGATTTTATTTATTTAAATTTTATTTTTAATTCATTTAAATATTATTACTTTTCACATAGTTAACGTATGACCCTCTAATGCTAGAAAAATTAATTTCATAACAAACCATTCTGTGACACATCTTGTGGGTTTATTTTAAAAATAAATTATTCAAATTATGAGAATTGGATTTAATAAATATTATAGTAGATTTATAATGAAAATAATTACTTTAGGTAATAATATCAACTTAATTTTTGGTCATAATAAATTAGAAGATCAATAAAAAAATATTAACTCTGTTTAAGGTTAAAATAGAGTTGTTTACATTAAATGATGTTATGATAAAATTAATTTTTGTAACAAATATTATTTATATTTGATAAAATGGTTTTCATATTTATAATAAATGGGTCAAAATTATCTAATATGTCTCGGTTTATTATCTGGCTTAAAGGATAATTT
The DNA here is from genome assembly GCA_963277665.1 of Viscum album. Taxonomy (NCBI): domain Eukaryota; kingdom Viridiplantae; phylum Streptophyta; class Magnoliopsida; order Santalales; family Viscaceae; genus Viscum; species Viscum album. The sequence goes on from OY728157.1 coordinate 786,550,075, forward strand.
ACCTAGGTAAATACTAGTTACCATGGTGGAAACGATAATTGTAAAAGTAAGTAACCTTAGAGGTAAATGAAATAAAATGATTAAGAAATTTATATATTTCATAGTAAAGGTTTTTTTGACCATATATTACCTAAAATACATTATTTATCAGTTTTTGAGTCACTTTTGTTTCAGAGTGACAACTAATTATTGAATAGTTTGGGGTATTTATAGAAATTTAAATTAGTCTATCATATAAAAGGGAACCTCGTATATTATTTTACTAATAGTTAAAAATCATTTTTTATTGTCTAATACCTAAAAAATACCTTACTTACTTCACTTTCCATATCATAGAGTCCTTGGGTCTTTTATAAAACCATTCTTGAATTGATTTTGTTGCAAACTTAAAGAGGTTGTCTGAAGAGGAAGTTTCATTCTTAGACTAGTAATTTTTGTTGTATTTATACTTCAAACTCCATTAAATATTATTCAAAAATGATGGTATAATAAAATAATTATCATCCATATACTGATATTTCATTATGTAAATGTAATAACCCATAACCATCTCCTCTACCATCATATGTGAAATGAAACCATCATTCATATGTATATAGGACTACCGCCTTTCAAACTGATGTAATTAATGTTCCATAATCACCTATAAATGATTTTTGTGATCATGGATTTAATTTATATATTATATTAATAAAATAAATTTATTATTTGAAATTAATATATAATATATTTTCTTAAGTTTTGATTCGTTTAAAGATGATAGTGTTATTTGTACACATGTATTGATTACCACCTCCATGAAGTGATATGATTTATTTTTGATTACCGATTCACATAGATGATATATAAAGTTTATTTATAAAAATACAAATATATTTATGATATTATTATCATCATTTAAAGATATAATAAAACTTACCATCTTTAAATCATTATCATTGAATAATGGAAACATTACTCTTGCGTACACATGACCTAACATATCCAAGATTGTAATGTAGTTAATCATTCATAACAATATTTCATGGTTGGTTTTGAAATTATAATTTATATATAAATTTTGTAATTATGTAATTATTATCATTTTGAATTTTAATTATTAAAAATATCTTTGGCCCTAGTCAACATAACAAATTGATTTTAGGCATATGAGTCGAATAACACAAAAACATCCAACATGATCTTAAATAATTAATTAAATATAACTTGAAAAATAAACATGAAATTTTTTGTTAAGTATATAAATAATTAAGATAAGTTTATTTTCAAGAAATAAAATGAATGAACATGATGATTTTTTTTCAAGGTACGGTATCTCTCTACATCAACCTTTTCTATGAATTATGACAATTTTCTCTCTAAATAACAATATATCTTTCTCTTTAATGATACAAAATGATTCTAAATTATATATATATATATTCATGTCACATATATATACATGGATTATTATACATTTATTTTATGGGTTAATACATTCTGTAAGTTAATTTCTCAAATGAAACTCATTTTCTTTTCCTGAGTAATTTTTATGTCTATGCCTTAAGATTGATTTCATATTATTGCACAAATATGCATATATATATTTAATTATGGGTAATACAAGATCGATACCTAATAAATTAGGTAAACATTTTGGCTCATGATACATTATGTTTTGGGTTATGGAGTAATCCTATTATATTAGGGGACTTTTTCCACCATGAGAAATTACTTTTGAATTTATCATAAACTCATTTTTATGTCATGTTATATGTTTTTTATACATTTACTATATTTCTATAATCATTATATACCATGTTCTTTATGTTATTATCCCATAAAATTAATCAATATCCTTTTATTTTTCTGATATCATTTTTATTATCTTACATGAATTTTTTATCACACCCCTTCTATTTTTGTATTACCCAGATTATCCAGTGGAGCTTTTGGAGCTGTAATGAATTTTGGAGAACATTCTATAGAACAAATAAGGAATTTTTGTTTTAGTTTCTTTATATGTATTATCAATATGGTCTTCCAAATACACATGGATTCATGATACTTGTTTTTTATTAATGGATATTAATGTTAAAAAATCATGTAATAATATCTTTCAAAGGCTTTTATTGCTATAATATTAGTCCTTCCAAAATTTTTGATCAACATTTTATTGTTAATTATCTATTGTAACTCCCAAAAAACCTCTCTCATATTCATAATATGTTCTATGCATATCTACAAAAAAAGTATATATCAAGTCTTTCATGTGTACTAAACTCAAAGGTTAAACAATTGGAAATTGATCTTTTAGGTGACTAAAAACTAGTAGAACTATTATTTCATAGAGATAATGTTTTATAGAACAATACTACTTGCATGGTTAAAGTAATATATAGGGTTAATAAATTTGGGGAAGCTACATAAGAACCTATGTATCTTATAAAGTATAGGTATCTTCATCTATTGTATCAAAGTGATGGATATTTAAAGAGAAACATTATTTTAAGGGGGGAGGAATATAATCCCACAATATTTTTTATACATTTCCATTAAAGTAAAAATGAATTATTTTATAGCTTACCTTATGAAAACATCGAGTTTATATGGACTATGATATAGTAAACCATTATAACCTATAATTTAAATTAGTAGGTATGAATAATAACAACCACATTATCAATAATATTTATGATCATTTTAACAGTGGAAATGTATTTATTACTGAATAATAATTAAGTACTCAATTTTTAGTAATGTCATTATTTGCTTCAAAAATATGTTTTCTTCAAAAATGGGGTTTATCTCATTTTTTCTATATTAACATTATAATTAATTCTATATTTTTTAGAACATTTACATTAGGAAATAAGTATAATTTTTTAAATTAATATTTCAATATTATCTTAGGATTATTTTTTTATTTTTTCTAAAATGGTTTATTTTTTAGGGATTTCCTTATTATACGTTAATTAAATGTTTTGTAATTATCACTTCAATACTTTTCTTTTGAAATTAATGAAAAACATGAATAGAGATGTTATTATAAATAAATAAAATTATTTTAATATATAAAATTTAATTATTTATTTATATTGTATTAAATTAAATATGATGGGAATCATCAATGTGGATTCAATATTATATTGTAGACTTATAAAATACTTTCTAAATTATTATTTTTTTGTTAATAATTAATCACTAAACTATTATAATTCATTATATTTTAATATGGTATCAAATTATATAAAATATACCAATATATTGTATCAGGATTGTTTATCAAGACATATATTATTAGTGTTTAGAGTTTTGATAACATGAGACAAATTTTATTACTTTTAAATATTAGTTAAGTGTTCTTGTTGATTATTGGGGTTCTTGTTTGATGCCCCAAGAAACTATACGTCTATGATTCCCATTTTTTGTTATTATTTTAAAATATAATATAATGAGAAAATTAAGAAAACTAAAACTATTTTATAAACTTTGTAATTTATTTATCGATATTGTAATTTTAAACTCGAATTCTACATTTTTTTATATAATGAAAGAATTTTTAAGTTACAAAAAAAATAGTCAATAATTTTTACTTGTTTTCACTTCATTAAATTTAAAAATGTTGAAAATAGAACCATGAACTTTTAATTAATGAATTAAAATGTTTTTATAATTTATGTAGACAACAAAAATTTAACATTAATATGTTCACATTAATTATTTTCCATTTATTATTTTAATTTTCAATATATAAACTCTTTAAAGAGTAAATATATCTAATAGAAGGGTTCCAATTTTCAATATTTATATAATTTAGAATTTAGAATTTATCTATTATGACTCATAAGAGTCAGTAATGCTTTATGATAACTAAAAATATATAAAAATTATTATCATTATGAGTTACATATATTATTAATTATTAAATTGGATTATTGTGATCTTGTATATCCTAACTATATATTGTATTATTAATTATATGATCATATTATACTATATTAACTTTAATAAAAAATAGAAAAGACTTAAACCAATTAAAATTGGTCACCTACAAAGACCAAACATCACCAATTACGACTATTAAAGACCATATTTTCATTGAAATCATTTATAATATTATCATCAAGAATTATTTGTTTAAGAATAATTTTTTTCCTACCTCCACCACTTTTAGTATGTAAATTTTACATTAAATATTAAATATTAATAGTTTCATCCCTATTACTTCTTCTAAAATGTCAAAAACATCTCAATCTAGTCCCAGCCATCTTCTCATCAATAAAAACCACATTAATTTTATCCTAAACACATTAATTTATTATATTATGTATCCTAGTATGTTCACATTTCCATCTTAATATTTTTATTTCTACTACTCTTATTTTTTGGCTTCATGATTTCCCATCAAATGTCAAAACTCAATAATATATAGAATAATTAGTCTAACAATAGTCCTATAAAATTTTCCCAATAATTTCAATGGAATTTTATTATCACAAATCACCTGAGAACATTTTATCAATTAATTCATCCACTTTTAATCCTATGAGATAAATTGTTTTTGATATCACTATCATATTGAAAAAATGAGCTAGAATATTTCAAATGAACATTTTTTTAAATAAACTTGTCTCCCTATATCACATTGATAAATTTATGATACAATCCCTTTCTAAAATGACATTCCATATATTTTTTCTTATACATGTTATTGTACAAACCATTCAATTATAAAGTCTCTCAAAAAAATCTAAATTTAACTTGTTAGTCTCTTTGGATTCCTCAATGAGAAATATATCATATGTAAAAATCATGTAATTAGGTATTTCAACTTGAATAATCCTTCTGAGTTCATCTAAGACCATATAAAAAATGATATAGGATTATTTTCAAACCATGATGTTATCCTATTGAGATAGGGATGTACATATTGTCACTTACTAGAAATATTACTTGATTTAAACTCCATTTATACATGTATGGGATGAAATTGATATATACCATAGATACCCATTTATTCATGATCATTCCATGAAAATATTTATGTAGTTTATCATATTCCTTTTAAAAATTAAATAAAACCACGTGAAAATCATGGTATTGTTGTTCATGATACTCCATTATAGATCTATAAACAAATTTCTTATGTGGTGGAATATACAAACATAAAATCAAATTTATTACCTGAAATTTTAGTTTCCTTTTGAATCCCCTATTAAATCACTCCCTATTAAATTTTAATGGTATTACCCCGAAACATAATACCTATATAATTCCCATAACATAAAACATCTCATTTATTTCTAGACATAGGTACATAATAATCTTCATAAATTCATTGGGAATTATTATAGATTTAATAATCTTATCAAATAACCTAGTGATCCAATTAATACCCAACTGTCCTAAATATTTCGACGCGTTAATGTAAATATTATCTAGACCAAAACCAGTACCATTTTCCATCCTTATGAATGAATCATTAACCTCAAAATAGAAAACATTTTAATAAAAGTTGTAACAGAGTTCATCTTCATAAGTACAAAGATTATTTAAACCTAATACACATATATCTACATTAATTGGGATATTATTAAAGTATCATTATCATATTTTCTTAATTTACTCTTCCTTAAATGGGTAAATCCTTCTTCATAATTTATGCACTTAACATGATCTAATTATCTATATGTATTCTCCACACCTCTTGATAAACTGTATATTTTTCGCTTAATATTCTTAATATTTAATAAATTGTGAATCTCTTAAAAAACAAGATATTCAGTCTCACTAAATTATATCTTTACTTCTCTATGAGAAATATGATATCAATATAGAGTATTTTCATTACTACAGTGGTGTAATGCTTTAAAACACTCTTTCTATAATTTAACTATTAATTGAACATTTATATTCAAACACCATGATTATTTTACATTCATATAAACCATTTTAGATACTCTTGAAATAGAATTAACTATACTTCTAACACATTAATCAGACATATACTTCATGTAGTCAACAGTTCCTTGAACATAACAATAAACATTTTTTCAAAAGTTTGTTCTAAAATTTAGTTATAAGGTTATCCTTAAGGCACCATCATCTAATTCCCATATTTCATAATGATTTCATATTTATTTATTAATTAATAATTTCCTAGTTTCAAACTAATAAACAATCTTGGGTGGTTATACTTTCAATGGTTATAACCTTACAATCCTTAATAAACATTCTATTTGACCATGTTGCCTAGAAATAATCAAATTGTGATCTTCTGACTCGGCTTAATAAACCTTTTATCTAACCTTTTTCCCATTAAATAATAATTTACATTTTTATATCAACATGGATAGATATTGAATGTATACCATTAATTGAGTCTCAACTAAGATTCAATTTTACTTGGGGTTGTTTTTATATTTTTCATTTAAAAATTAGAAAGTTTCTTTTCTACACATATTATGATCATGTTGAAACATCATTAATATGTTGTTAATAAGTGAGTTAACATATAAAAAAATTTGGTTTTAAAACTACCATGCATGGTAACATAATGTATAGAAAAAAAGAGTATAATGTTAATGATATAAATGAAATGAATGCAATGAAAATTTTTATATTTGATCAATTTACACTTTTTATCAACATGATAATGAAATTGGGATAATGAAAAAGTAATTTTAACAAGTAAATATTATATAAGTTATGATAACGATGATTTTATTCAGGTGAAAAGGGATAAAGTGTATGCAAGGACTCATGTTTATCAAACATGTGGAAAAATGAAAAAACTATACTTTTGAAGGGATTCAATCATGGAAAACTATGTATGAGATTTATTAGATTATGATAAAAAATATTATTACTTTTTTTATGGACTTAATGATGATGCACTTATTCACTCTAGAGTGAAATATTATAACTTTTTTGGGAGGAAACTGCAAACTTTAATGAGTAAAAATAATGTGGTACATTTAATGGATGCGTGATGCATGCTGAACAACATCTCATGTACAAAAAACATAATGTGGTTCCTTCCATTTATTAAAAAAAATTATAATATTTTTATTTTTCAAAAAATATCACAAATTATGTGATGGCTTGAGGGTGATAGAAATAAGGATAATGGTGAATAGGTTCATCTTGCAGATTGATTATTATAGTAGAAATTTAATACATGTAATATTGATTTTTCATCTAAAGATAAAAATGTGAGAATAATTTTTTCATGATATTGTTTTTATATGATCAAAAAGATTATTTGTAATAGAGCATACCTCCATGGACCATTATATTGTCAAATACAGAGTTTGGGGTGTTCTGGGAGGAAATTGTAGCTCATTTCAAATGATTTCCAAAATTCCTATTTTTCCATCAGTAGTTCAAGGTTTTGGTAGGTCGAGGAGTCAGTGAGTCAGGGTGTCGGTGAGTTAGGGCATTAGTGAGTCAGGGAATTGGTGAGTTAGGGCATTAATTGGTGAGGTATTCGGCGATTCAAGGCATTAATGAGTCCGGTGTCGGTAGGTCACATCGGTGGATCTGTGTTAGTGGATCTGTTTCGGTAGCTCAACATCAGTGACTCGCTGTTGGTTTCTCACTGTCAGTGGATTGTTGTTGGTGACTCACCCATCGGTGACTCATTCACGTTTGTAACTGTTTTTCTAGTTCTTCCCCATTGATATTTACTTTCATGTTAACTGATTTAATTACCCGATTTAATGAGTTTTGGGCCATTTCAAATTGAATTTATCATATAAAAACATGAATCATCCCTTGACTCTGAAACCATGTGATCTAGGTTGTATCTGTATTTAATGGGATTTGAAACCGTTCCCCTATAGATTTAGGATATGGCCTTTCAAAAGTAGAATATTATCTTCTATTGAACACTTTTATTTACTCTTGGTGCATTGAGGCCTTTTCTTACCCATATGAGTTGTTCCATTGTGTTGTATCCCCACTATTTGTTTTTCCTTTTAGTCCCATAATCATGAAACCCTTATGTTTTGGACCAAGGAGGTTTTTTGTTCACCTGTTGTATAACAACAATTCTTATTTTTACTCACTAAAACACGATTTATAAAATAAACTTCACGTGGTACAACAAAGAAGATTGAGAGGTAGGGTTTATTTGGGGCTTAGGATCATTACATAACAACTTCAAATATGAAATAAAACATCTTTATTGAAAACATCCTTTACATGACCACTACATTCCCCCGTACTTAGCCTTGTAGAGGATAACTAGACGACATGCCTAAGAAAAGGGTGGGCTATTAAGACCAATATGGGAATAAACAAGGAATAACATTAGGAATACAATACATGTTATAAAATAGTCATATAAATGGATCACAAGAAAAACATGAACATAAAGGCATGATAAATCATGATAATCATAACATGGAAATGTGGCAACAACACTTAAAATGGAATTATCATGATCCAAGGCTCATTGCAAATGGAGCATGAGTAAACCCTCATTGCACTTGAAGTGCAAGTAAACCACCGTTTCACTTGAATTAGCATGATTTAAAACCCATTTCACATTATGTATCAATTTACTATAAATTATCTAATACATAGGAGCACTATCAGGGTGCACCCTTTCTTAAAAATTTTATTTCATGCATAAGTGTGCTTCATGGATCATAAAACATGGATTCATTAAACATCATTAATTATTACATGATAAAGGAATGTGTAATTCATACATGAAACTATATAATAAATAAGTAAATGTGCGTAAATGTGAATTAACTTGATAGAGAAATGGGCAAGGTATTCACTACACAATGACCTTGGCATGGAAAAACATGGTGCAATTTCAGCAACATAACGTTGTGACAAAATAATTCATAAAAAATGGATGATAAGAGAGAAAGGGGATTATCATAACATGTACATGAAATGAATAGTAAGAGTGTCATATATATACACTTCCCAAAAATTGTAATGGAATTTAGATTCATGATATAAAATAATTGCTTGAATGTAAATGAGGTGAGTGAAATTCTTTTCAGAATTCCGACATAGTAACTGGTGTACATGGGAATAATTTAATGATACATAAAGGGGTATCTAATCTTTCAAATATAAATAGGGATTTATAGGGGACGTGATAAATCATACCCCAACATTTATAATTGAAAATGAAAGGGCATAACAATATTAAGAAACTTGGATAAAAAGATAAATGGAAAAATCCCTTACCAGGAAGTGTGATCCCGAAAGCTTGGGAGAGGCTTTAGAGAAGCTTATTGGGAGCTTTGGGAACCTCTGGAGTATTTTAGATAAAGGATGGAAGAGGTTGGATGAACTCAAAAGGCTTTCAGGGAAGAGGAAGTGGGATCCTGGGTGGGTTTATATAGGAAAGGAGAGGGAATTCTTCAGTATTTAGGTTTGGGACAACACACATAAAGCTAATAAAACCAAAAACCAGACCATGGTTTTTGCCAATGTTTTTTTTTCTAAATTGGAGTTGAATACAATATTTTATTTGTCCAATGTCCTAACACTTTAGAATAATAGGGTTTATTATGTGGAAGTGAATCACACTCTCAAGGAAAACAATTTAAAAACACAAAATGTTTTATATGTTTTGGAGGGTCCACTAAAGTTTTAAAATAAATAAAACAAATAGAAAATATCATTTTTTAATGGTAAAACATATATTGGCCGAATATAATGTTTTTATTATTTTATTACATCACTATTTGGGTAATTATGATGTCATAAAACACATTATATGTTTAAACAGTATTTAATTTTTACCCAAAAATCTAAATGTCTCAGAAAATTATGAAAAATTCACCACTGTATAATTTCAACATCCTTATTTCAAAAATAATATACATTTTATCTAAATAATTTTCTAAATATGTGAATCTATACTTTTAAAATAAAAATCCACATTTATCAAAAATTCATGGGTTTTGACCAAAACCGCTTTCAAACCATATTAAGAATTACAATTATATTCATTGAAAACTGTACGATAATTTATTTTTAATAAAAAGTAATTTATTAATAATATTTTATGAAAATAATATTTAATTAAAAAATAAAATAATTTATCACAATAGATTTCTTAGTTGAATATTAACTAAAAATACTATTTGTACGTTAATTTTTTTTACAAAGTAACAATAATAAAAAAATTTATATTCACTATACAAGAATAATGTACATAATCTTAGTACTAGGTTATTGTAACATAAACCCATAAAACACCTCCATATGAACTTAGGTTATGGTTCAAGATGGTGGCATACTCTTTGGGTGGCTTGGATAACATCGCTCGGGTGGTAATCTCTTTCAACTTCCACTTCTCTTGTAGGCAGTTCTGCACGATCCGAACATATTCAAGATGGATTGGGTTTGGTCCAGAGCTAATCCCAATGACGTCACCTCCTTTCTGAGCTCTGAAAAATGGGCTTCGTACATGGTAAGTCTACTGGATGAGGACATCACTTCCTTGGTCTAAGTAAATTAGATTTTTTAAATCCCTATATTCATATAATCAAGTGATCACTAATCGACAACTATATTAGCAATAGTCACAATTTATGACTGTATTTTAAAATTGAAAAATATAAAACCAATTATGTTTACATTTTATATAACAATAATAATATATTTAATTAGATCAATAGGAGTTTTTATTAATAAATGTTTGGGTCATTACAATCTCTCAACCTTATGATATTTTTCCCCCAAATTTCTTTTTCCAACACTAAAACAAATTTTGGTAACTCCGCTTCATCACTTCTTCCGATTCCCATGTTGCTTCTTCAAACTTATGGTCTTTCCACAACACCTTGCCAAGGGAAATTGTCTTATTTTGTATAAATTTTACACTACGAAATAAGATCTTTACTAGTTGCTCCTCGTAGGAAAGATCATACTCAAACTATACCACCTCTAAAGAGAGGACATGTGATGGGTCTGATAGGTACTTCCTTTATAGAGATACATGAAATAAATTACGTACTTTGGACATGGTAGGTGGAAGTGATAGTCGATAGGCCATAGCCCCAACACGATCAAGAATATCGAAGATGCCAGTGTACCTAGGACATAACTTCCCCTTCATTCCAAACCATGGGACCTTCTTCCATGGAGATATGCATAGAAATACCATGCCTCCAACTTTAAACTCAAGGTATCATCGACAGTTATCTGCATAACACTTCCATCGATGTTGGGAATCCTTGATATGCTGCTGAATGGTTCTCACATTCTCCACCATTTATTTGACCATTTTAGGTCCTAGAAGCATATGCTTACCGACTTCATACCAACATGCTGGTGTTCTACAACTCTTCCCATATAGGGTTTCCTAGGGTTCCATTCAGATTCTTGAGTGGAATCTGTTATTATAGAAAAATTCAACCAGAGGAAGATGCTGAACCCTTTACTCCTTTAATGTCCATTGAACATGATCTTAACATATCTTATAGTGTTAGAATAGTTCACTCAGATTGGATATCAATTTGAGGATGATAGGTATTACCTGAGTTTAGTTCAGTGTCAAGATCATGTTGAGGACTCTTCTAAAACATAATGGTGAATCATGTATCTCGATCAGATACAGTAGATAATGGTACTCCATGAATCCTTAACACTTCCATGATATATATCTTTTCCAGTTGATCTAATGAGAAATCCTACAGAATAGAAATGAAATGTGAATACTTTGTAAGACGATCCATAACAACCCATATTGAATTGTTTCCTTTGGATGTATTTGGAAGTCTAGTGACAATGTCCATAGTTATGTTCTCCCATTTCCATACTGGTATGGGAAATGGTTGCATCATCCTCTTAGACTTCTACCACTCTGCCATCACTTTCTGACACACCAGAGAATTTGATATATACTCAGAGATCTTCTTCTTCATATTATCCCACCAATAATGCTCTTGGAGAAATCGATACAACTTTTTGTTTCCTGGATGAATATATAAATTTGAACTATGTGCAACATCCTAAAGTTCCTTATTCATATTCAGACATGATGGAACACACAATATTTTCCAAAATCCCACAATTCCTTCCTCATTATCATTGACCACTGAGAATTTCCCTTTTTTGATAGATTCCAATTTCTTCATAATTCCCACATAATCCTTTTGAGCATCCTTTAAGCTTCCCAAAAGATACCATGGACAAATCATTTGTGAAAGGATTGAAGATGTTCCCTTATTTATGATTCATGTGTCTATCTTCATTAAATCTAAGACGATTGGATCCTTTTTAATTCTAATCAATGATAGAATCATTGGGTCCTTTCTACTTAGATCATCTGCCTCCATGTTCCCATGGTGGTAATATATTGAGAAGTCATGGTCTTTGATCACCTCTAACCATCTTCATTGGCGCTTGATCAACACCTTCTGTGTAAATATATACTTGAGACATTGGTGGTACGTATATATTTCAAACTTCTCCCCCAATAGATAATGCCACCAAATTTTCAACGCAAAGATCACAACTGCCTACTTTATATCATGTGTGGGATATTTTTTCTTCTGTATTTTCAGCTGCCTTGAGGCCTAGGCTATGATGTTATCATTATGCATCAACACACAACCTAGGCCCTTCTTCAAAGCACCACTAAATACCACAAAAAATATCCACTCATGGGTAATGTGAGAACAGGTGCAGTGATAAGCCTCCTTTTCAACTCCTTGAAGCTCTCTACACATTTATCACTCCAAGAAAATTTTACACCCTTCCGAGTTAGCTTGGTAAGAGGGTTGTACAATCGTGTGAAATTTCACAAAAATTAGTGATAATATCCATCAAACCCCAATAATCTATGGATATATTCTTTCTTCACCCATATATGATAATATATCGACCGCAAATATACCTTGGAGAAGTATTGTGATCCCCGCAGCTAATCGAACATGTCATCAATTCATGGGAGATGATACTTGTTCTTTATCAGGATGTTTTGAAGCTCATGATAATTGATGAAAAGGCGCATTGACCCATCCTTCTTCTTGAAGAATAGGATAGTTTCACCCCATGGAGAAGCACTTGGGAGTATTAACCCTTTACCAAGATTCTCCTGTAGTTGTTTCTTTAGATCCTCAAGATCCACAACAGCCACTCTATATGGAGTCTTGGATATTGGAAATTCCCTAGGTATATGATCAATTGATAATTCAACATCTCTTATAGGAGGAATTCCATGAAATTCATTAGGAAAAACATAAATGAATTCCCTCATAATAGGCGTGTCTTAAAGATGGTTTCCTCCTATGATTCCATCATTTAAGACCGATACGCATGATCATAGGGCAGGAATATCCATGCTTGAGATGATGGAGCTAATGAAGATTCATCTTCGTCCTTGAACTTGTATAGAATCAGCGGTCGATTCCCCACATGGAGAGTGATTTCCCTCTCATGGAAATTTATATTGGCTTTATATAAGGAATCCCAATCCATGCCATGAATTGCATCAAATTCCACCAGAGGGAGTATGATGAGGTTCTCCCAAAAGTTCAATCGACATATTGTGACCGGGGAGGAGTTATATTCCAAGGATGCAATGACTTCCGAATTTTCATACTCACCGACATCATTACATCCATGATTTTTGATGGTGTTGGGATTTTTAGACTAAACATTCTAGATATAAAATAATTCATAGAACTATGAACGATAACCCTACATTTCACTTTTTGACTATGTCTCTACTTATTTACTTCATCCAAAAAAACATAGGGAAGATAACTATTTAACACATAAAGGGTAATCCAAGGACAAAACATATGACTTATAAATAGATTTTATTTTATTTAGATCTGAATCTATAGGCTTAAATTTATTTTATCCATGATATACATTCTAACATGTTTTCTTAGAGGCATTTTTTTTAAAATTCCCTTAAAAATGGTTCATACCAAGAATGTTAATTTACCAAAGAATATCCCCCCATAGTGTTGTAACCAATAGTGCAGCAAAGCCCGTTTTCATCTACCAGGATACCCCAGGTCAATCCCGAAACACCTTGTTAGTTTTTTCACCCCTAGGTACATCTGTGCCATAGTCTCCATTACCAGCTCGTATCCAGACAAGGATAGATTTTCATGATAAACCACACACTCAATACCCACCAACATGGAGGGATGTTTTTATTATACATAGTATTGACTATAAGGCTTCACTAGTGTTTTCTAATACTAATCCCAAAAATAACTAAACCTATCCTCGAATATAAACTATAACAACCCTGCTCTTTATTACACACTAAAACATGATTTGTTACAAAACATTAATTGATACAACAAAGAATATTGAGAGGTCTAGTGTATTTGGGGCTTAGGATCATTATATTACAATATTAAACATTATATAAAACATTTTTATTGAAAACATAATTTACATGACCACTACATTCCCTCGTACTTATCCTTGTGTGGGATAGCATGTGGCCATGCATAAGAAAAGGGTGAGCTAAAAATCCCAGTAAAGGAATAAACATGGAATAAAATGAGGAATAAAATACATGTTAGACAATAAGAATATAAATGGATCACAAGAGAAACATGAACATAAAGTCATGATAAAGCATAATAATCATAACAAGGAAATGTTGCAACAACACTTAACATGGACTTGACATTAACCAAGGCTCATTGCACATGGAGCATGAGTAAACCCTCATTGCACATGAATCGCGAGTAAACCCTCATTGCACATGAATTAGAATGATTAAACACCCATATCACATGACTTACCATGATACAACACATTACCCAATTCATTGGAGCGCTATTAGGGTGGACCATTTCATAATCATTTCATTTCATGCATAAGTGTTCCACATCGATCATAAAACATGGATTCATTAAGCATCACTATTTATTCAATGATAATGGAATTTTGAATACATAAATGAAACTATATAATCAATAACTAAATGTGCAAAAATATTAATACCCTTGATAGAGAAATGGTCATGGTATTCACTACACAATGACTTTGGCATGGATAAACATGGCGCAATTTCAGCAGCATAACAGCGTGACATAAGAATTCATAAAAAAATGGGTTATGAGAGATAAAGTGGTGTCTCATAATATATAAATGAAATATATAGTAAAGGGTTAAAATTTATACATTTCCCAACAATTTTAATGGAATTTAGATTCATGTTATAAAATAATTTCTTGATTGTATGTGAGGAGTGATAAATTCCTTTCCAAATTTTGGCATACTAACATGTCTAAATGGGAGGCATTTAATGGGAGATAAAGGGGGATATCATCATAAAAACATAAATAGGGAAGTATGGGGGAGGTGATAAATCATATCCCAACATTTATAATGTAAAATAAAAGGGAATAACAATATTATGAAACTTGGATAAAAAGAGAACGGTAGGAATCCCTTACTTGGAAGTGGGATCCCAAAAGCATGGGAGAGTCTTAAGAGAGGCTTCTTGGGAGTTTGGGGCACCTTGGGAGGATTATAGAGAGAGGAGGGATGATATTTGAAGAACTAAAAAGGCTTTTAGTGAAGAGTAATTGGGAGTTTGGGTGAGTTTATTTTGGAAAGGAGAGGGAATTCTTTATTATTTATGTTTGAGACACCACACATTAAACTAATCAATACCACAAACAATCCCATGGTATTTTCCCATGTTTTTTTCCCAAGGGGAGTGGAAAAAATATTTTATGAGGCCAATGGATAAACATATTAAAATAAAAGGGTTTATTATGTGGAGGTTAGTCACACTCTCAAGGAAAACAATTTAAAAAACAAAATGTTTTGTAAGTCTTGGAGGGTCCACTTATTCTTTGTAAAATAAATAAAAAAAATCTAAAATAACATTATTTTAATGGTAAATCTTATATTTTCAAAACATAATGTTTATTGTATTTTATTACATCACTATTGAGTCATTATGATGTCATAAAACACATTATATATTTAAAAGTATTTAATTTTTACCCAAAAAATAAACTATATCAAAAAATGATGAAAAATTTACCATTCGATAATTTTGACATAATGATGCCAAAAATAATATTTATTTTATATAAAGAGTTTTTTAAATATGTGAATTTTTAATTTTAATATAAGAATTGACATTTATTGAAATTTCATGGCTTCTGACAAAAACAGCTTTCAAACCTTAATAAAAATTACAATTATTTTCTTAAAAAATAATATGATCATTTTTATTTAATAAAAATTAATTTAATGAAAATATTTTATAAAAATATTCCATAATTCATAAATCTGTTAATTCATCAAAGTAGATTTCTTAGTTGAATATTATCAAAAATACTATTTGTACTTTAGAAATTATATACAAAGTAACAATAATAAAAAGAATGTATATTCTCTATATAATAATAATGTACATAATCGTAGTAATAGAGTCTTGTTACATAATAGTGTAAATCATCTTCACAAGAAATTTGGGTATGTTGTACGATGGTGACAGACTCTTGGGGTGGCTCGGATTACATAGCTCTAGTGGTAATCTCTATCAACATTCACTTCTATTGTAGGTGGATAGGCTTATGCTTAACGGATCCATGATCGGCTTGGGCATGGTCAAGAGCAAATCCCAATGACATCACCTCCTTTCCGAGCTCCAAAAAGTGGGCTTCATATGGGGAATGTTTACTGGATGAGGCCATCACTTCCTTTGTCTGAGTAATTTGGATTTGTTAAATCCCTATATTTAGACTAATCATGTGATCACTGGCCAACGACTATATTAGCAATGGTCACAATTATTAACAGTATTTTAAAATCCAAAAACATAAAACCAATGAATTTCACATTTTATATAACCATAATTAGACATTAAATTAGATCAAGAAGAATTTTTATTATTGAAAGTTTCAGTTGTTACATGTTGTACCATGTAGGGATTTATTTCTTCTCTATTTTTATTGAGTATCATGTGGGGTGGGTATAATGATGCCTCTTTTTGAGAAATATTTACTCCAAATTTAATGAAGATAATAATAATAAACAATCCTAGGGTGGGAGAACGATGGTAATGATCGTTTTATTTTATATTTTTTCCTTGATCCGAGTTGATAATTGTATGGGTTGTGTTCTTCTAAATATCATGGATATTAGTGGTCTCTATTTTCTCACCTGTATGATTTTTGTAACAGTACTGTATGAATTGGAATATGGTTAATCATGTATTATTGGTTAAATAAATTGATTTTCTAAGATTGAATTTGTTCATTGATCATCCCTATTTTATCACATGGAATTAAAGAACAAGTGATGAAACTCCTGAATAAACATTGTCTTATTAGTGTGGCTATATGTTGTGTGTGGTTTTGTTTAGACTTGTGTCTGTGCTGGTAGTGTGGTTCTGTGGATGGGGGTTTGATTGTGTGAACAAGGTGGTACGTGTGGTTTGAGGGTATCTTAGGCTGAGAGTTTGTTTGATTTTGGAATATATGGACTTTTTTCATAGTGGGATTGCATATGGGCAGTAGTTGGGAAGTTGGGATGCAAGAAAATGTTGTGTTGTGATTTCATGTTTGTGGGTGTGCTGGGAGGGGTTTTGATGTGCAGTGGGGCTACTGAGTTTGGTTGTGAGAGGTTGAATTGCGTGGTATATCATTGAGTATGGTTGTTGGAAGTTTCTTTTTTTGTTTGACTTATAGTGTTTGGTAGTTTCTCAGGTAGGTATGGAAATAAATAAATGAATGATTTAATAATTCATAATGATAATTTGTTTAATGGATTGGTTAGGGGTATGTTTTGAGTTGGGTATTACAGTGCAAATGATTTCAAGTGATCGTTGTTTGTGGTGGTACATGCATGTATAGATAGCCGAAAAGGTGGGTTTGAGTGGGGTGGTTGTATGTTTGGAATCCAATAGGATTATATGAGTGTTGGTTACAAATATATATAAACTTGTACTTCCATATGTTTTTTATATGCACCACACTCATGATGATCACTATGTGATGAACACCTCCATTATTATGGGGTAGTGTGTATTTCCCAAAATCCCATAGAGAGGATGTATGTCTAGTTACTAACTTTAACATTCCCCCTCATCTTGGAATTAATCTCCCCAGACACTTTAGGAAGGTTGTAATGGCTTGATGATTAATACCAAACTTATGGAATTCGATGTCTGAGAGGTGGTTAGTTTCCCAGTTGTCTTCGGGATTAGGACCATGTGGATTTGAGCAAGACTTGTGGTGGTTGTGGCCCATAATTCTATGAGTAGGATGTGATGTGGTGTGAGGCTCAGTTCTATGCGGGTATGTTGTGATAGTGGGGCTTGCAGAAGATCATGGTAGCATCAAGATGTTCTTCATTTTGGATGAGTGGTTAACTAGTGGAAACTGGTGTGGGGTACCCAAATAATGATTTTCATACTATTATACATTACTTGACTTTCATTATTTGGTGAGTGTTTCTTGATGAGGTTGGGGTGGATAGTATAAATTTTTAGGGGTTTTTATTTTCTATTGTTTTCTCTGAAGGGGCATTAAAATGCTTCCCTCACTTTTGCACGAGTGGATTTGGTTTTTCCCTACTAAGTATACTTATATTCTCAGCATACCTATATAAAAATAATTTCATTTTTCCAGGGATATTATGAGGATCGTTCTTGACCTTACTAGCTTAGAAATTATAAATGGTTGTTGTGTCACTCTTTATTTTTTTTGGTAATTACATTGGAGTTTTCATTGTATTTTTACAGGGTCAAATTAAACATGAATGTGGGTTGATTTTTGGTTTATATATATATATATATATATATACATCTTAGAGTTATTTGAGGTTGATACATATTACCTCCCAATATTGGTTACTATAAAAAGGTTAATGCATCCCACTTTTCAGAGATTTCTATACACTTGGTACTTGTCACCACCCTAGGGCCTATTGGAGGTGGGACTTAAGGGTCATTATCTCTTCTTCATTTTGATGTATGTAGGTCTCATAATCTTGTTATCCCTTCCTTCAACTTGAAGATGGCTCCTCTTGATAGAATGGTATTAGAGGCGATGGTTGAGAGATAGGATGGTGTTAGGGGTTAGGCATAGTGAGGATTACATGGCTTTGTATGGAAACATTGTTATATGATCTTGGTGTGTGATATAGGCTAGGGAAGACTATCTAGGCCATGGTATTTTAGGGCCACCCTAGGATCATATGTAAGGTCTCTACATTTACCAAATAATCGAGTGAGGTTACACCATTTGTAGGGTAGAAACCCTAGGAAAGGAACATGCATAATAAATAATTATTTTCTTTTTTTGTTTTTGGGATTTGATGGAAAATTTAAATTAAGAAATGAGGTAAAATAAATCCAAAATAAATTCTAAACTACCCTGACTTAAGGGTTCCTTGTTTACTTTTTAGCTATGGAACCATGTCATCATCCTCATATGGTATGAGATGTTGAGGCTCAATAGGTCGATCTGGCCAATCGATAGAGGATTGATCCAGAGGAGGATGATAATCAATGTCTTAATATGATTTATGCTTTCTTTCAATACACTTTGGGAAAGTATGAGGGCAGTGTCTCGAATAAAGAAACATAGAGTTGGCTTGAGGAGCTGATGATTACTTAAATCTTGATCTGGGATCTGATAGAGTATTAGGTACCATTGGTGGTTATCTAGATTAGGGGATAAGCACGTAAATTATGGGCACTTTACCTCAGAGAGAGTAAAGAAGTCAATGTTATGTGGGTTCACTTTGAGATGGAATTCCATGAAAAATTCCTCTCTTCTGTGATGAAAGATGAGAAGAGGCAGGAGTTACTCTCCCTCTAGTAGTGGAGTATGTTGGTGAGAGAATTGAGGATCAAGTTCAAAGATCTCATCTTCTTTACTCCAGATCGATATCCAAATGAGTAGTCTCGGTTGAGGCAATTAGGGGAGGAAATATGTCCTTCTCTTCAGTATGTGGTGACTCCCTTGACCCAACCAAAAACCTGGAGGATCAGATGAAGGATGAGGTAGTGGAATGGATGTACTCATGAGTAGGTCTACTATGATAGGTAATTCATCCGTGTTCTTCCATGTGGAAGGTCGTTAGAAGCAAGCCTCTAGTGTCCGGGCCTTCCAGGTTTCATCCAATTGGGAGTCTACCCCAATAGTTTTATTTCTGACCCTCTAGTCCTATCCCTATTCCCATGGGCTTGGGCTGAGGTGTTTTTCTTGGGGAGTCCAAGAGAACCTTCAGAGTCAGTTCCTAGATGAATCTTAGTATGATGGAAGTGGGTGGGCTCATCGCCCACCTCCGAAGCAGTTTCCAGTTAGGTTTTTATAGTGGCAGGGACAACGACCCCCCTACTCCACTAAGGTAGGATGGTTGTGGAGGAGGCCGACCTCAGGGATCTCTTCATGGACCTCAAGTACAGAATAGTGAGGAAGGCTATCGACAGCTGAGGGGAATATGAGATGGGTGTGGGATATTTCATGCCGTAGAGGTAGGAATTATAGTAGGGCCAGATATTGTTCTAGGTATGATCAGTCTTTTTAATACACTTGTTTTCACATTGTTTGATTTTGGATCTTTACTCTCCTTTGTTGCACCCAATCAAGGCCAGGCTATGGGATTTGACATAAAGAGACTTTTCATGCCCCTGTTGTTGAGTACCCAAGTAAGAGGTCTGAACACCTTGTTTTATGTTTAAAGGGGATGTAGGCTGATATTGGGGATGCATCACTCCATTGGGGATCACTATATTCTATAGACGCATCCATATGGTGTTAACCTTGTAATTGAGTGGTTTTACTCTGTTTGTGCTTCAATCGGATGTTTCAGGAGAAGTGTCATGTTTTTATATGTGAAAGTTTAACATGTAGCTTTGTTGGTGAGAAGAGCTATCAGATGGGTAGTTGGTGTATGGAACCTCTTCTTTCCTTGTTAGCTGATCAATCCGGTGGATCTATGGATGGTGTGATGGTGGAGGTTCTGGGAGTTTCCGGAGAGTTTCTATATATTTTCCCCAATGAGGTTGTGACACTACCCCCTCAATGTGACATTGAGTTCGGAATAGACCTACAACCTAGTGCTAGTCGGATTTTGATGGCTCCTTATCAGATAACACCATCTGAGTTGCCAGAGTTGCAGATTTAGATTGACGATATGATGAAGAAGAGTTCTATATGACACAATGTGTCACCCTGGGGTGCTTCAATATTGTTTTAAAAGAACTAATATGGTAGTCTAAGGATGTGTACAGACTACTAGAGACTAAATCAGGTAATGGTAATGATCTTTTACACTCTTTCGAGGATATATTATCTTTTCAACCAGCTCTGGGGAGTGAGTTGGTTTTAAAAAAAATGATATGTGGTATGGATATAATTAGTTGAGGGTGAGGGATGGTGACGTCCTGAATACTACTTGGATGTGTAGGTATGGTCACTTCATGTTCACTGTTTTTCCATTTGGTGTTAAAAATTATACATTTGTGTTCATGGGGCGCCTGAAAGGTATCTTTCATGAGTTCCTAGACCGGATCATCATCGTATTCATCGATGACATAATAATATACTCGAAGTCATAGGAAGGGCATACTGAGCATCTCAGGACCATCATAAAGTTCCTTCGGCACCACCTACCCAATGGAAGGTTGTCAAAGTGTGCATTTTCGACATGGGAGGTCCACATCCTTGGGCATGTGGTGTCTAAGTAGGGCGTAGTTGTGGACCCGTCGAAGGTCAATGTAGTTATTTCTATGGAAGAACCCAATAATTTGGTATAGGTTTATAGTTTTATTAGTATCTAAAGATACTATTGGATATTAATACATGATTTCTCTTGGGTAGCATCTCTATTGATGGATCAGACCAGAAAAGTCCTAACTGTTGTGTGGGGTGATAAGTGCTAGGCAATGTTTGGCTATCATAAGGGGAAGTTGATCAGGGATCCAGTTCCCAGGATTCCATTGGAATGGGTGAGGTTCAAGGTATTTTGTGATGATTCTTTTGCAGGCATGGGGTGTGTGATGATGCAGTAATGGGTAGTGATATACTATGGGTCTAGGATGTTACATTCTCATGAATTGAGCAATTCATCCAATGATCTATAACCAGCAGCTGTCATGTTCACACTAAATTTGTGGGCACATTACATTGTGTAGGAGTACTTTATGGTCTACATAGATCATATGATCTTGAGGTACATCTTTTCCCAGTGTGACTAGAACTTGTGGAAGAGGAGGTGGATGGAGATTCTATAGGGTTAAGATAGTGATATCTCGTACACCTTGGGAAAGGGGAACGTTGAGGCTGATTCTCTATGTAGAAAGTTTCAATAGGAATTGGTTTTGGGAATCTATTGATGTTTTGAGGGTGATAGATGAGTTGTATTCCTTTTACTTAGATGCAGGAATAGATATCATTTGAGGCCATCTATTTCAGATGATGGTATAGTCATATCTAAGGTATAAGGTGGTTGGAGTATTAGTGGGGAGACTCATAGTTTAATGTGATGCATGATCACCATGACCAGGGTGATGATCCCGAGGAATGGTCGGATGATGGTCAGAATCAGAGGTTGTTCTTTAGGAATCTGTTTATTACGGTGGTGATGCGTGAGAGAGTTCTTCATTGGTTCCATAGATTACACCAATAGGTACACTCGGGAATTTAAAAGATGTATTAGGGATTGAGGGAATAGTTTGGGTGGCCCAAGATAAAGTGTGTAGTGGCAATGTTTGTGGAAAATTGCTTGGTGTGCCAACATGTGAACGCTGAGAACCATGATCCAAGTGGTTTGTTGCAACTCCTTGATGTCCTCTAGTTGAAGTGGGATAAAATATAGATGGATTTAATAACAGGATTACCAAAGGCTCAAGGAAGATGTGATTTTTTCTTGGTATTAGTGGATTGGCTCAGGAAATCAGATCATTTCATAGAGATTAAGGAGTCAAGCATAATGGATTCATTTGAATGAAGGTATGTGGATGAGGGGGTATGGATTTATGGGGTTCTGAGATTCATCGTATAAAATTGAGATATGTGTTTTACCTCATGATTCAAGAGGGGATTGTGGCATTCTTCTGGCACTGAGTTATGCCACAACACTACTTTCCACCATCAGATAGATGAAAAGATAGAGAGGACTATCCAGACATTGGAAGAAATGTTGCGGGCATGTGTTTTAGACTTTGGAAGGTCATGGGTACGAAACATGACCTTGGTATATTTTTCATAAAATAATAGTTATCACACTTCCATTTGCATGTCTCTGTTTAAGGCCTTGTACAAAAGACTGTGTTGTTCACCCTTGTGATGGAAAGAAGTTGGGGAGGTAGTTGTTCATGGTCTGGATGTAATGCATAGTACGATAGAGAAGGTGTAGCTTGTTCTTGATAGGAAGAAATTAGCACAAGACTGGTAGAATTTCTATTCTGATCGCCAGTGAAGGCCCTTGGAATTTGAGCTTTGGGACCACATGTTCATGATGGTTTCTCCTCAACATGGTAAGTGGTGGTTTAGTTGAGGGATTAAGATTCCTACAATTTTTATCATAACTTTTTAGGTGATGTGATGAGTTGGTGTGGTTTCATATTAGCTAGTATTTCCACCATAGTTGGGGAGGGTCCAAAAAATCATTCATGTATCCCAGCTTCCTCTATGCCTTCACGATGAATCCCATGTCATTGGTCGGGGAGAGTTAGATATCGAGGATGGCGCAACATTTTTGGAGAGACCTGTGAAGATCTAGGATCATGGGGAGAAGGTGATGTGTGGGAAAACCATTCTTTTGGTTCATGTGTGTGTGAGGCATGGTGGCCTCGAGGAGAGTATATAGAAAAGGGAGGCACAAATGTGTGCCCAGTACCCAGTGTTGTTTTGAGTATTTCTCGTGTGTTTACTTGAGATGTAATGCTTGAACCTTATATTCTAGGATATTAGTTGTTTCCTTGTTATGTGAAGTATGATAAATTCATAATGTTTGAGGAGAAAATGACCTAATCACTAATCCAGATGAATTAATGCCGATGAGATTAAACCTGTTTGGGTGAGTAAGTGCCGTCCAAAGTGGATATTATCTTGACATGGAGGAAGTAATTCCCGAATTCATATATTCATGAAATGTGACTTCTGGTGCTTATGTGGTATGTCTTGTAGTTGTTTTGGTTGGAAACACTTGGAGGTGGGGTCCTTCGATGTTGAAGTTTCACTAAAATTAGGTGGTGTATATTTGAGAGGTATCTTATAGGGTGGTTGTTCAGACACCTCTTTCTTTGGGGTTCAGATTTGATTCTCGAGGGTGATACTAGTATAAGAGGTATATGATTTAGTGGAACAGACCTCTGTAGTCCTTTACATTGTCAAATCTAGTGTTTGGGGTGTTCTGGGAGGCCACAGTAGCTTGTTTCCATAGTTTTCCAAATTTATAGTTCCTCCATCTGTAGGTCAAGGTGTTGGTAGGTCAAGGTGTCAGTGAGTTGGGGTGTTGGTGAGTTAGGGCATTGGTGATTCAAGGAATTAGTGAGTCACAGAGTCAGTGATTTAGGACATTAGTGAGATAGAGAGTTGTTGAGTCGTGGGGTTAGTGAGTCAGGGCATTAGTGAGTCAGGGTGTCGGTGAGTAAGGGTGTCGGTGAGTTAGGGCATTGGTGAGTCAGGGCGTTAGTGAGTTAGGGTGTCCGTGAGTCAGAGCATCAGTGAGTCAAGGTGTCAGTGAGTAAGGGAATTAGTGAGTACCTGACCAAGTCTATAAACTAAATCATCGTAAATAAATAAGGCAATTTTGGAGAACATGTGACATACACACGGTTTTTCTAATCATCACATGGTCTTAATTAAGTCATTATCATATGGGTAACATGTCTCGTATTAGGGGTTGCGAAGTATTTCACAAATATATATTAAATCTATAAGAGAGTCCCAAGATAAAAAATAATTTTCCTCAAATGTTTTTGATGAGTCTGACGTCCCATTCTCTTGAACAATGTGATTTCTTAAGCACCATTAGGTCAGAAATCCCAAAGGGCTTCCTACCTTTAGAAAGAAGTTTTGTACACAATTATGGGTATGGGTGCCATTGTGAGTTTTGGTTAGAAAAAAAATATGGTAAAACCATTTTAAATGACTATGAATCCACAAACATACACCCACAACCAAGAATCTAATGAAACCATTTTAGATTTGTTAGGAAACAAAATGGTGAACCCAAGATGAAATACTTTAACTATATCATCCCATTCATTGGTTGAAAATGATAGACATCCTAATTAGCATCACGCATATTTTTCCACATTTTTTTGAAAAAATGGTGAACTTGATACATTTTTTAAATATGTTGAACCTAGAATGAAAATAAGGCACCACATCAGTATACATTAACTATGAATAAAATTGATCAAATTGGTACTCTTATATATGATGCTACACTAATAATGTGTCATGTTTTCCCTCCATGACTTCTCAAATTAATTACAATCCAAATAGAATCATCGAATGATCCAAAAATTTTGGAGATCATTTTTTAATGCTAGTAATGCCTAAAGAAAACCTCAAATAAGTGTGAATAACTAGCCAGAAAATTGATCATGTGCATTTTTCAACCATTGAAGCCTTGTCCATATGGCCCTAATATACGATGTTAACAACACAACACCTCTAGTTTTAGTTTGTGAACATCTTGATTCAAGAGTACCACATCAATGGCTCCGTCATGAATTTGGAATCAACTAATGAAATTATTCAAAGGATCAATCCTCACTAGTCATATTTCCCATGACTAGTCCTCATAATATGTAGTGGACCTTGTTTACAAATTCAACCAATTTGGGTGTTTTCCATGAAAATACGCCTTACCTACCTCAAGGAGGTAGATGAGGAAACAAACATGTCAAATCCACCACTGAATAGGTTCCATGGAAGAATCCCATCCATTCTAGTTTTCGATATGTGACTGTGATTCCACAAGGTGTTGTAGATGAATTTGGGCCTACCCTAACCATCTAAATTGAAGAATCCATCCAGATATCCCTCCAATGGTATCCAAATAAAACATGTTTAGATTTTTCTTATATCCTTATTGTGACCAATCTATTATATTCCCATTGGTGTATCCAAACAGTTTCCCAAAATCAATCTCATATCATCTCTAGTCAAGAGCCTCGAGCATCATCATAGCTAGCCTTGGTGACTTTGGAATCCTAGGGAGCACCCCATCCCAAAAGGATGGGGTAATTTTTATGATATTTTTACATTAGATCATCTTCAATATGGGTGTAAACCCCCCCAAAGGGTGTTATAGGTGCTAAGCCCCCAAAATATACTATAGGAATTATCCCACCAAATGACATACCAGGAACTGACCTGCCACACATGATACACCATTGAGGAGGAGAACCATCACATTTATGTCTCCATAATTATGATATCAATTGAATATGAAGAATTATCATTTGAACAGGTTGAGAACACACTTGGGCAGTATAATCATACCCTCCTACAGTCATTTGAGTCACATAATGTTGTCCCACATTATGCCTCTAGTAGGGGAAAATAAGGGCTCAGTAGTATATTTAATGCACATAAAAATGTATTATTGTTCATGTAGGTATTTATAGGGAAATTTATATATAGAATATGTCCACTGGAAGTAGTATATGTTTTCTCAAGGGTCTTCATTGAGACTCCCATCATCATTTTCTAAACCTACCATCGATTGAGGAATGGGTGTTGTCATGGATCCTGGAAGTCATCCCCTTGAAGATGAAAAACAAAATTTCTATGGATGAACACATCACCCAAATAAAGAAATATAATTAGGAAATATATGTAATAATTATGGGAATACTCCTTGAATCTCAACCCAAAAATGATGTACCAGCACATTCTTATGGAATCCAGCCTTGCAGTAAAGTTCCCCAATACACCAGCCTAAGAGAATTTTCATATTTCTCAACCCCACATATAGTGAAATCCATACATTATTCCACCTCACCTCATCCCATAATGATGGTGTAATTTTCAGGTTATCAAGACCCCCAAACCACATGGATATGGTAATTTTTTTATTATTCACATCCTTATCAAAGATATCCTGGAAACCATCTAACCTCAGTTGTTACCATAATGAATCTATAAGTGTTGGGTATTTTTTATAAATTGTAATCATTTATAAGATCAAATTACCCCAATTCCTCATCACCTGCCTCTAAACAAATAAATATCTAGGCTCTAGACCCAAGACTTCATACTCATCCTTGTGCCCATGCCAACAAAGGTATAAGTAAAATATAGGAGAAGAGTAATTGTCACTCATCTATTGATGCAGAAAATTAAAAAGTATATTCCTTACAACCACATAATTTCCCGAGGTACAATAATTATTCCATGTAGAATGATTGGATAAAAATACCAACAATGAGGAATCTGGGTGTGGTGTGGAGGACATGACATGCCAATTAATTCCCCTACCACCAATGGCTTGGGCACATAATGAAGGGTTGGTTTATCTTTAAATTGTATTTATATTATCTGGTAAATGAAGTCTTGATAGAGTTAAAGGATCATAAAAAACATTAAATATTAATAATATTCATCTCAAATCCATAAAAAAGAAGTCTCTCTCATGACAGGTTGTGGCATAACTACATCATAGTCACATAACATTAAACTACAGAACCACATCCAGATTATATGATGTTAAACTGAATGATGAATTCCTAGATGCATGACATTAAACTATATGAAAATTTCCTTACCACATGATTTGAAACTGTATGGAACACATCCCGATCATAGGATGGTAAACTATGTAAAATATTATTCTTTTGGATACATGGACAACATCATGTGAAAGTAATACAATACTGGACACCTTCCATCTTTTAAGAGAACTCATATAGGCACTCATCGATGACCTTTAGAGCATACGGGTGTTCAAGATAGAAGTTTATGCAGGTGAGGTTTATCGATTAGAGACTATGCTATTAGAATTCCTTGTCACCATATCATTTACAGAGTAGGATCAAGAAGACGTCATCAAAGAAAATATGAAGCCCCTATATATTTTCAGAAATCACGACAATGTCAACATCCAAATAGAATTTATTGAAAAAAATTTAGGATCAACCTAATCCGGATTCGAACCCACCAACATTTATGATATAGTGAGGGGGGTTTATCTTCTTCAACGCTAAGTATTCAATGCTATCATATGAGTGAGGTCATATATCTTGGGATGATCAAGCTCAAGGCTGAATTTGGGGACATCACATCTAATTCGATGCTCATGTTTATAATGATTGAAACCTCATATAATTTCTTTCTCGAAAGTCATTGTCTTAATTTCCATGTGGTGGTACCTTCAACATTTTATCAGGGTTTGAAATTCCCAATCATTGGGAAGGTCGTAATCCTACATGGTGAAATTTCTCCATTCAAGTATTTTGAATCAATGTATTCTTAGTCATGTTTCTATAAAACCTAAGGAAAAAAACCAATGGTTAATGGAAATATATAGGATAAAGCTCCTAATGGATTAGGGACAGTCCCTATGAATCCCTAGAGTATGTTTGAGTGTTACTATGTGCTACCCATAAGCCTTATTGAGGAAGTAGACCTACTATGATATGTACAGGTACCCTTATCCCCAGTGACAGTGTAAAATGAAATAGTTTGCTCTAGAGCCTCTCTAGGATGAATGTGTAAGTTCATGGTAAAAATGTATCCTCTCATAGAATATCTCACCATGAAATGATAGATATTCCCTCATATTTCCATCCATGTATGAAAATAACCTCATATACTCAAAGGATGAAGAAGAGGTGGATTACCTTAGGAATTCCCCACCTGCATTTGGGGAAGGTGTCTCCACCACCATTGATGAGATCAAGCAGGTAAATATGGGAACATAATAGGACCCATGTCCCAAATTTATTAGTACATACATGCCTCTCACTAATTCAGAATATGCCTTTAATAGTACTAAAAATGGAATTTATAAGTGCTAGAGTAGTGGTGACTACTAGAGAATGATTAAAAGCCCTTGTATTTTATCAATGAATTTTTAAGCACTAATAAATGACCATTTTATAAGAACTTATATAAGCACTCAGAAATAATTCCATTATCATGGATTATTGAAGTATTAATAATGTTTCATACAATAGTGTGTTGTAACAGCACACTGCAACACAAAAAACACCACAAAATAAAAAAAAATCATGTAGGGGTGCATAATTTAAATTAAATCAAATTTACCACACAAATATAATAAAAATTATATATTATAGAAATTTAAAACACTATTTTATAAAATTACATATGTACAAATTTTTACATACATTAAACAATAGTAGTATTACTTTTTTATTTTGATCCTAACGCCTACTTGAGAAAAAAAGTACCTTTACAAGAAAAAAATTATAATGTTAGTAATAATATAAAGAAATAAATTAATTTAATTTATTAATTTTAAACAAAAATTTGAGTCATACAAGTAACTCTATGCATCATATTGAGTTACGGTTCATTCTTCCACAACACACCACTTATTTTTCACATTCAAGCATTTATATCTATGAAAATTATATAAATAAGTATATGATAAAAATGATAAGTAAATTAATTATGTAATAATAGATAGAATGATAAGAAACTAATCTAGGCTTGTTTTCTTGGTTTTGGAAATATGATGCACATTTAATCCTAAAATGATACTTATATATTGAAAAGACGTACTTGGAGTCATACTAGTAACAACTACATCGGATTTAGGTGAGGCTTACTCTTACTTGTATCAAATGACTAGTGGACTTTTTTCCTAAATAATCAAAAAAAAATCTGAATGTTTTTGCTCATTTTTTAGTACGACACTTATCTTTTTTTACTAAAATGTAAATTTAAATTGGAAACACACATTTTCACTCATATCGATCATCTCATTTGTAGGTTTGATGTGATACTAATCAATATATTCCACTAATGTCTTTTTAACAGTTTTAATAAATTATAAAGACAATATAAGAACATTTTTATAGTTTTCAGTGACTATCACATTTTGAACTAATAATTTGATTTAAAACTATTAATGGAAACAATGAGTTATACCAGAAACATCACGTATCATATTGAGGTGATTATGTTCCTACATGTAAAAAATTTATTATGGATCATTTTACTAATGTATCAAAATAATTTGAATACTTTTCCAAATTTTGGAGTTGGTCAGTTGAACTTCTTAATAAATTTGATGTTAATGTTTTTTAAAAAAAGTCACACATAGTGTCATACCAATCACACCGTGCATTAGATAGATTTCAAGTTAATTAATAAATTTCTCAAATGTATTATGTTTCATTTTAATAAAGTATCAAAACAACTCAAATGAATTTACATGGTTTTGAGTACGTCACTTGTCTTTTTTACCAAAAATGTCATTTTAAATTAGAAACACACACTTTGAATCATACCGATCACATCATTTATAAATTTATGTAAGATAGTTTCATGAAGATCAAAAATGAATATTGAATCATTTTACCAAATTAACAAGAA
The DNA here is from genome assembly GCA_963277665.1 of Viscum album. Classification (NCBI taxonomy): domain Eukaryota; kingdom Viridiplantae; phylum Streptophyta; class Magnoliopsida; order Santalales; family Viscaceae; genus Viscum; species Viscum album. Next base: position 786,580,572 of record OY728157.1, read on the forward strand.
ATTCTGAGTTTATTTTCTCAGTTTTCATTGGGTGAAATTTTTTAAACAAAATATTGATTTTAACTGAAAATGGACACATTGAGTCATATGGGGAATGTTATGTATCATATTTAATTAAGGATAATTCATAAACAATAAAAAAGAATTATGTATTGATTCTATAATGTATAAAAACAATCCTAGTGTTTTTATTGTTTTTAGTAAGTTAGTTGTCCTTTTTTCATAAAATTGATGTTAATTTTAAATAAAAGGATGCACATTGAGTTATATCGGTCACTGAACACATCATATTTCGTTGAATCTAATTCCTACATGTTGAAAATTACTTATGGATAGTTTTTAAAATGTATAAAAATAAAAAAATGTGTTTGAATAGTTTTGAGTAGTTCAATTTTCTTTTTTCCTAAAATGGATTTCAATTTCAAATAAAATGAAACCCATGGAGTCATATTGGCCACAATGTGTATTAGATTGAGGTGAGGATTATTTATACACATCAAAAATAACTTATCAATAATTTTAAAAAAAATTAAAACAATCTGAATGTGTTTTCTTGGTTTTGAGTAGGTAAGTTGTCATTTTTACTAAAATTGATGTCAATTTGAAATAAAAAAAATCATTTGGAGTTCTTCTGGTCACAACATGTGTCCAATTGAGGTTCATCTAGTTAACAAACATCCAAATTGGATTATGGATCATTTTAATAAGGTATCAAGACAATAATAAAGTGTTTACATGGTTTTAAGTAAGTAAATTTTCTTTTTTACTAAAACGTCATTCTAAATTCAAAGCATGCACTTTGAATTATACCGATCACATATTGTATCTGTTTGAAATGAGACTAATTCACTCATGTCAAAAATTCTATATGAATAAAATTTTAAATTATCTATAACATCCAAGAATGTTTTCTGAAGTTTCATTGAGTGAATTTTTTGCAACAAAATTGTCAATTTGAAACTCATAACGGACACATTAACTCATACTGGGCAGATCATGTATCATAATGAGATGAGACTGATTCGTAAACCTCAAAAATAAATTATGGATCAATTTACTAATGTATAAATACAATATAAATGAATTTTTTCAGATTTTATTAGGCCAGTTGTCCTTTTATACTAAAATTTATGTCAATTTTAAATAAAAAGATGCACTTGGAGTCATATCAGTCACACCATGCGTCGAATAATGGTGTGGATGATTAATACATGTCACAAATGACTTATATTTTTTTTACTAAAGTATAAATGCAATATAAATAATTTTTATTGGTTATGAGAATGTAACTTGTTTTTTTTACTAAATTATGATTTTAAATTGGAAACATGCACTTTGACGCATACTGATCACATCATGTATCAGTTTGATGTGATACCAATTCCTCTGCATCAAAAATGACTTATCAATCGATGTACCAAATTATAAAGAGAATAAGTGAGTGTTTTATTTATTTTCAAGGAGTGGAATTATTTGAAATAAACTGTTAACTTTAAATTTATAATGGACACATTGAGTCATAATAGTCACACCACGCATCAAATTAAGGTGCAGCTTATTCCTATATATCCCAAATGAAATATGAATAATTTCCCTAATGTATCTAAATAATGAGATTATGTTTTCTTTATTTTGAGTAAATTAGTTTTCCTATTTAATAGTATAAATATAAAATAAAAATAATCACATGAAGTCATACCCGTCACACTGTGTGGTGGATTGATGTGGGATTAATTTATACATCTCCCAAAGGGTAATAAAAATTATAAATGCCAATGTGTCCACGTTTCATTATTATTTCTATGTTGAAATATCAACAATGCATATTGAATCGATGTTCTCATCTGAAAAAACATTGTCATTATTTAATGTTAGAAGAGAATAGTAAGATCATGTGCACATTTTATCAGGAGAAATCACCAAAATAGAAAAATGAGATTCCTCTAATATTCTATATTTCAAAAATGAGAAAGGTTTCATATCTTACAATATTGAATCAATATGTAGTGTTGGTAGTTTCACAAAAAAATTAAAAGAAAATGTAAAATATGGTTACATTGGTAGAAAGAATTATTTTATATATATGGTATCTTGTTGTAGATAGTTGAGAAAAATATAACTTCCCAAAACATTTATGAAAAAAACTAAACAAGTATTTGATAAAAATGATAATGAAATTAAATATACAATAGTAGATAAAATGAAAACTAAAATATTTAAATAAATTTTAGAAATTCATCTTTGCCTAACAGTTTCATGCATTCATGATGAATTAACATATTTTTATTATCTTAGTTATAGAATTTAAGTCTATTCCCTCATGATCGTGAGAAGTTTCAGAGAAACCACCGCTACTCAAACAAAATAATTCAATTTTAAAAGAAAAAAAATTATAATATGATTAATACTGGAAAGAAATAAATTAAACATAAATACTAGAAAATATATTAATTCTATGGATAATTATTCTACTTTTAAAACATTATTGACCATAGGGATATCATGAAAGTAGAGCAAGATTAATGATAAAAAAATTAAAAATAGATCTCACCAAACAATCAATAAATGACTGACGAGGATGAGGATGAAATTTGATAAATTGTATTGAAACATTAAATTATCCAAGGGAAAGTAAAAGTATCATATTGGGTTTATAAAATATTCATTTATCACAAGAAATAAATATAATACACATAATACATTGATTATCAAAGGGGAATGTTATAGAAACATTTAATATGGGATTCTCAAAATTTGATTGCTGTAAACAATTTCAGTATGCTTTGAGGAAAATAGGTAATTGAATTTAAGAAAATAATTATTCTAATATGGTAGTTGTTATCCTATGAATTCATCCAAAGGTGAATGTTATAGACAATTTTAATCATCATCAACTCGTATATTGAATAGTTATCATCGCATTTTGTTTTCCGATACACATCCTCTATATCTTTTGGACATACACCTATGTTTATTGAAATAATAAAATCAGGAGTCATCAATATAGTGACTACATATCATAGTAGTATAGGAAACGTAATATAGATTGGGGATGATTCCTAAGAAACAAAGTGTCATATTGACTGTTCAAGAGATGAAAATGAATAAGATGATAGTTTTACTCCATTATGTTCCATAATAGGGGTTATTCCTCCCAATTGTGATAAATACATGGGTGGTAATAAGATATTCCTAATGGTGGAACCAAAAGCAAATGTTAAAGAATGAACAGTTTTTAGATTGATTAAAGTAAAACATATATTGCGTTTATTAGATCTGTAATGAAATATATGAAGTGATTTTTAAGAAGTATTAATGAGTGGGTTACATATTCAATGATTAATATTTTTTATCAACTGTATGAAATAAAATCAAGCCTTAAATAAATGAATAAAATTTCAAGGGTGATCTGGAAGTTTCAAGGAAAATTTGAAAGAGTAAGATTCTACAAGAAACCAATTTTTTCCAATTAGATCTTAAATCATTTGGAAAGGTTGAAAAATATGATTATTTGATCAAATCTATACATGAGGAGCTCAATATGAATAAGAAAAATATAAAATGAGAAATTATTCCAAGGATAGAATTCATAAATGTTATCAAAACAATGTTGGTGTTCAGTAATAAACTCATTGAATACGGAAAAGTGTCTCAAAATAAAGAATGGATTTTGTGAAAGGGGGACTCCTAGATCAAAAATATATGTTTTTACATAATGATAAAATAATATCATGCAATAATATAATCAGTATAAATAACAAATCAACGATAACTTTTCTTAATTATAATGAAATATAAAGTTTATAAGAAATATTATTAAAATAAAAAATTGTTATATGAAAATAAATTCCCTTCCGAAAAATAAATCATGTTAAAATAAATAAATAATAAATAAATTTAAAATAGTATAGTTATAAAAAAATATCATCTAAAAAATAAATCCTTATAATAAAAATTAATTTCCTTACTATTATAATCTAAATGTAAAAATAATATGGAAAATCTCACATACTTGCCTATAGAATATTTCATATTCTTTTTCTAGGAAAAAAAACTAACTCACTCTCAATGATATTTATTTGAATCATACCGGTAATATGAAAAAATGACATATAACATTTAAAAGAATGAGGAAGGCCATGCCAAACAATTGATCAAGACTCCAATTTATAACCTACTAATTAAAAATAATGAATTATATTTTATTCATTCTTTCAACCTGAAAATTGCAGACCAAGCTATTATTGGGTCCACCTATATTCATTTTTTTAATTAACATTTACAGAATATAAACAAAGAATAAAATTAAATAAAGATCAATTCGAATTGAGATATTGATTTCAAGTGTAAATATTTTCTAGTTTGTTTTACTCCAAACAGTGGAGGTTTCTTCAAGAAGCATAAACCTCATTCAAAAGAAAAAAAATGAATTTTAAGTTATTTTATTATAGGATAGTGAAACTGGACTTCCTGGGATACACATATATGAGATAAGATAGTTCAATGGGTAACCGAGGAAAATTTATTATATCAAAAAAACTATATTTTGTAGAGACTTGGTTTCGTTCCACTCTTGAATCACTCGTGCATTGGATTTGAGCCTTATAATAGTTTGATATTTGATTCAAGCCAAGATTTAACCTTGGATTAAAAAATAAGGAGCGCTGGCAGTAGGTCGCTTCCACATAGAGCTTCAAATATCGAAAACTAGTTGGCAATGGTTAGGGTTTAAAATAGACCGGGATATTTTTACCAGTGCTTCCAAAAAACTGCTAATAAAGATATATTTTATTAACACTAAGTTCATAAGCGCTGATTAAATTAATCTTTATCAGCACTTATTTTAGCGATGATAAATCTTTATTTTTATCAGAGCAAAAAAGCACTGATAAATTCTTATAATAATTTTTATAAAAAATAATACTTTTTAAAAAAGTATACCTATTTTATATAATTATAATACTTATATTTCTTTTTTTATATAATAATTTTATAATACTTTGAAATATATAATTATTTATTTATAACTATATAAATACTTTCAAAAATATAATATTTATATCATTACGTATATTTACATATGTAGATATATATATAGAAAATATATTCATTGTATAAAAAAAGTATCATAATTTTATAAATATGAATTAATAATTATATAATTACATTTTTAAAAAATATCATTTATTTCTTTATAATTACAGATTAGTTAATGATAGTATATATAATTTATACAAATATTTATTTAAAAATATATTTTTACAAATGTATTTCTAACATTATTATTGAATATTGAATCTTGATTTGTTGAATGATAGAAATGAGTAAAACTGTTTAACTAAAAATACAACCAATATTGAAAATTTAGATATGTTTGATTAATATAAATCGTTCCAAAATTGATATATATTTGGAAATAAATATGAATACATATTGAAAATATTAAAGCATTGTAAATAAATATATCTAAAATAATTAATATAAATTGATTAAATTCGAAACAAAAATATTTGTGTGTGTGTATGTAGATATAAACTCATTAATTATGTATATGTACAATCTATATAATACTTCTGTTTGGTCAATATTAACTTGGAAAACCAAATGAAATTCAATTATGACCATTACTCGATACAATTGGTTAGTATTCTTAATTCATATTAATTTAGAGTTATAATCCATTATTCACTAAATAAAATTGTATTTAATGTAATGCATAAATAATATTTTTTATTATATAAATAATATATATATATATATATTTAATTTATAAAATTATGGACATTATCAATAAATATTTAATTAATAAATTTTTTAATATTTTTTTCAATTTACTTATGTTTGATTTTTATTTGATTAATTTTTATTTTACCTATATCTATATATTTATTATATAGTATTTATAATTTATATACCATATAATCAATTTATTACTTTTAGAAATAATTATTCAGTTTATAAAATTTTAAATATTATTTAAATAAAATCATTTTTATTTTTTATTTATTTAATTATCTCATTTTTCCCTGTTATTATCACTAATAAAATAGTGTTGACAAAGGATTAATTTATGGGCACTAAAAATTATGTTTTGATAAAGGGTTTCCTTCATCATAACTAAACATAAGCCACTAATAATGGACACCCATTATCTACTAAAAAAATGCACTGATAAAGGTTTCCTTTTAGCAGTGCTAAAAAATTGTGTTGATAAAGGGTTCCTTTAATCAGTGCTGGAAATAAATAACTGATAAAATGAAACATTTATCAACGCTTGTTTTAGCACTGATAAGGAGTACCATTATCACTGCTTTTTGGTAGCGCTGATAATGGCCAATGCAGTTAAAGGCCTATTTTGTTGTAGTGTCTCGAGGAGCAAGAGATATGCATTAAAATTCAAATGAAACATTGTTACGTGTTCTCATAGAATTATATGGGAATTTGTAGTCAAAAACTTTATATCCCTACACACAATATAGGATTACTAGATGACCATCGAGGCTTCAAGAAAATAACCACGAGAATTCACTCTGCTCAGGCTATCAAGTCCTGGTAGTAAGACTTTAAAAAACACAGTGTCCCAAAATCCTGATCTTATAACATTAAATGACACGACAAATTCTAACCAAAAGATTTTAAACTACAAGGAAGTCCTTCTTATTGTATGACATTAAAACTACATAGAATAAGTCCTAGTAGAAAGACTTTAAACTACATAACATCTTATGTCCTAACCACATGATGTTAAAGTACAAGGAATAATTCTTGGTCACATGACGCTAAACCTCTTGAGTGGTCGTATTTATAAGACCAAAAACATAAATACTCCACTCATTCTTACCACAAGATTCTAAAATGCAGTAAAATGTATCTTGACATATTATCCATTGTACATGAACAAGATCTGTGAAATAGATAAATGAGGTTCCCTCATATCTATATGTGAGTCAAATCCACACAGGGGATCACTCCATTCAAGAACTATGTGTGACTTCATTCACGCCATAAAAGGATATGTATTACTACTAAAATCCCAAATCATAGGTCTGTCCTCAATATATCTATCTGAGTCACAAGACATCAAACTGTGCGATAACATCGTTATCATATTCTATTAAAATGTAGTCTTACCCTTTGTACCCAGTACAAATGCCTTAGATAACCATCTTTGGAAGCCTCCTACCAAATACATGGGATGAATATGAAAAGATGATTTCTAGAACACATGGGTTGTGTTCATAGGGCATTAATCATTCTTCATTGTGTCGGGTAACATTCATTATTACTGTATTATGTTAAAATTCATGGATGGCATAAGACAACCCTTGTCATTATTAGATATTAATTCATGATTTAATAAAAAATATTATACATAATAAAACAAGAAATATCAATAAGTTTAATTTATTTGTGAAATTAGGTATAATACATAAAAATATTAAATTCGATGTACATCATCATTATTGAATACTTCCATAACATGCTTAACATATTTTTTCCTTCCTAAAACACAATGGTATCACCTGGGGACAAACATAAAAAAGGGGTGATTTATAAATCCAAATAAGGGAATACATATTTCATAACCAGAAGAAATTATTACGTGTTAGAAAATAGGAATTACAATGGGACATAAATTTTTTGGGAATCATGAACATGAACGAATATGCAAGATATTTCCTGATAAAAAATGTGACATGGGAAAGTGTCAGCAACTTTAAACATGACATCATAAACATAAGAAAAGGATAAATTACAATATATTATAACTTGGTGGAAAAATTCTCATGATGGATTAGGATAACTCCATATTCCCTTGAATGATGTCTCATTAGAAAAAATCATTACTTAATGCCTTGGACCACTATATAATTTCTAGAACACATATCTATTTCATATCAGGTACATGCATAAGTGTTTCACATATATTATTCAACATAGGATTATATTTCATGAAATTTAATTCCATGATTAAGGAGTGTCGAATTAATTCATGTATGTCCCTATTCATGAAATTAACATTATTTCATTTTGAATTCCCTTGAGTGGAAATGGTGATGATATTCAGAATAAAAAGGTTTGGCAATGGAAAATCATAGTAAATTTTTTTGCAACATAACAGATGTATGTAAAGATTCATAAAATGTCTTAATGAGGGAGAAAGGGGTATATAATAACTTGTAAAATAAAATGTACTATAAAAGGAATGTATAAAAAGAAATCCTCACATTATTAAATTAATTGAAAATGTAAAAAATGAAGAAAAGTTTTGGATAACGAGGAAAATGAATGGTTCTTTTATCTTGAGATGGTGATTCCAAAAGGTTTGTAGCAGATTATTGAGAGCTTGGGGAAAGAATGGGAGGAATACATAGAGTTATTTATGAGTCAAGATATTCTATATTGTTTTTGAGTAAATATTAAGGTAATCTTGAGTGAGTTTATATAGGAAAAGAGAGGGGAGTTCTTTATTATTTCTCAAACATCAGTTTTTGAATGTATATAATAAATTTTAAAAACTGAAAAAAACATTTCAATGGATTTTACCATGGTTTCTACCAAAGTATATTTTTTTATAATTTTTTAAGGAAAAGGTCTGATATCATTAAAATATTACCCTTAGTGATGTGTAAGTGACTCATATTCTTAAATAAATGATTTAAAAAAATATATAATAAAGGATTTGGAGGATTCATGAAGGATTTATAAAATTAAAAAAATACCTAAAAAATAAAATTATTTTAATGTGGACAAATATATTTTTCATTAGATACCATTTATATCATTTATTTAATCATTTTTGGGTCATTATTATGTCATAATATACACCATGTATATCTAACATATTTAATTTTTACAAGAAAATCTGATTATCTAAAAAAATTATAAAGAATTTGACATTGGATAATTCCAATGTTTTAATTTCAAAAATAGTATTTATCTTATCCAAATAATTTTCTATATGTGTCAATTTTAACATTTAAAATAAGAATGAACATTTATCGAGAAACACTGGGTTTTTTATAATAATAGTTCATGAAACCTTATAAAAATTATATTTGACTTCAAAACAATTATATTATAATTTATATGTAATAAAAATTATTTAATAGTATTATTTCATTAAAATTTAATTGATTTAACAAATCCATTAATTCATAAAAATTATTTTCTAGATTAAAATTACATATTACCCAAAAAGATAATTTCTGTTTTATGGTATCAAATCAAAAATCATATATAAGGTAATAATAATAATAATTAAATATAACAATTATTCTCTTGAAAATACACTATATATATTCATAATATTATTTTCATGCTACATATCACTTTATTACACTAGCAAAAACCCAAATGATAAGGTGTGAAATGGTGAGGTTTAATGGGGTGGTAGACAAACATGGTTCGGCCCGTCATCAAGATGATGTTAAACTTCTCGCATATATTTTTTTCTTATTCTTTTGTTATTGGATATCAGCTTAATATTGGTCAAGGTAAAAAATTTATGATGTTATCTCCCTCAGAATATTTGATAAATGGGATTCATAGGTTATAAACCTACTTATTAGGGTCATCACTTATTTTGTATGTGTCAGTTAGATTTATGAGAACCATATATTTATAATAATAACATGATCACTATTGAATAACTATATTACTATTGAATATGATTCTTAATGGTGTTTTAAATCCAATAGGAAACAAAAATACCAAATAAGTGCAAGTTTTATCTATAAAAATAATACATAATAGGAATTTAATTCAATCAAAAATATAATTTTCTTTATAACAGTTTGTGTTGTCACAATATAAACCCCTTCATAAATTTTACCCTATAAATTTTCAGTTCTCACACAAAAACATATTAGGGTAATTCTTTTTAATCACCTCCTTCTGTTACCACATCGCTTCTCTAAACACATGGATTCTCCATAAAACATTTACCATGTTTATATTTTTATTTCATAAAACATTGAATCTATGATCTAATATCTTCTCCATCTCCACATAATATGAATTATCAATCTCCAATGGTACCCCATCTAGATTGAGTACATATGATGGGTCAAATATGAACTTTATAAGAGGTATACATAGAACACATCATGTAATTGAGATATGTTATGTGGGAGTACTAGTCGAAAGTCAACCACATCATTGTGGTCAAGGGCCTCAAAATGATGGATGTTTCTTGGACGATATTCTCCCCTATTACAAAATATCATGAAATTATTCCCTGGATTTATGAAAAGAAATACCTTATCTTGATCCAAAAACTACAAGTCTCATCATTTATTATTATCATAGCTCTTCTGTCAACTAGGAGAAGCCTGAATGTGATGTTGAATGGTCTTGACCTTTTTAAACATTACCTCAACCATTTCAGGAAAGAACGGTTTTCATTCTCCAATATCATCCCAAAATATAGGTGTTCTATATCTCTTCCTATAATGGACCTCATAGGGATCCATTTGGATTCTTGAGTGGAAATTATTATTTAATGAGAACAAAACCTAAGGAATATATTGACCACATCCACCATTTAATTCCATTGATATTTCTCTAAAAATGTCCTCGAGTGTCTTCATAGTCTTATTAGATTTGACATCATTTTGATGGTGATAATCCATGATGGCGTCCAAATCATAATTTAGATCACATTGGATAGTTTTTTAGAACATATTGGTAAATCTTGGATCATGATCTGATACAATTGATTTAGGTGTTCCACAAAGCCTCGCCAATTCTTTAATGTTTATCATTGCAATTTTATCATGTGATAAGTCCTCTAGAATTGAAATAATGTGGGAATTCATTGAAATATGTTCCAAAACAACCCATATAGGATTATTTAGTCTTGATATCTTCATAATACCGGTGAAAAAATCAATGGTTATGTTTTTTCATTTCCATGTATGTATGGGTAAATGTTTCATAATACCTTTGGATTTTTCCTTTTAGCCTAATCTTGATAACATACAATACAAAATGATGTATATTTCCCGATAAATATCTTTATATTTCCCACCAATAGTTATCTCGAAAATCTAGATACATATTTGTGCTCTCTGAATGGAGATAGATGTTCGATCTATGTGAGTCGTCCAATATCTCGTTCTTTAACTCATGATATTATTGTATATAAAGTCTTGACCCAAATATTACAACTCATTAATTATTAATTTTGATCGTCTAGGATTTATATTTTCATATTGATTCTACATTCTTTAGAATTCCCAAACCATCTCATTGAGCATCTATTACCTTTCCAGAAGGTATGATTGAGAAATAATTTGTGAAAGGATTGATGATGTGTCACACCCTGACAATGGACGCCCTTTATTGTACTCTCTTCTCGGTCATAGTTCTAATTTTTTTTGAAATTTAATTTTATTTATGTGTTTAATGCTGGTACACAAACATTGCATCATTTTCAGTGACTGTGTGTTCCAGTCGAGTGATCGTACTGTTCCATGTCGCTTGAAATAATAATAGGTTGTGCAAATAATAACAATATATTTATTGCTAAATTATTATTATGAATATTATTATTAATTAAAATGATATGAAACAAATTTATTAATGTGATATTTGTTATTATGTTGTTATATAATAATAATAATAATAATAATAATAATTATTATTATTATTATTTCTATTACTACTACTATTATTATTATTTTGATTAATTATTTTGTTATTACTATTATTATTATTAAAATAAATATCGATGTTATTATAAATATTATTATTATGAATATGATTATTATTATTATTTTTTATTATTATTATCTTTATTAAGTTAATTATTATTACAATTTTATTATTATTGTAATTATTATTAATATTATTTCTATTTTTCTTTATGTAAGTTCTTATATTTTTATGTTTTTATTTTTATTTTATTTTTTTACCTAGGTTTTCCCTCTTCCCTCCGGTTGCACTCCCCTCCTACCCTACCCCTCACATCGTGACTGCCTTCATTTCCTCCTCTCCAGCGACCTCATGTGGATGCACCTTCCATCCGGTGTGCCCTCTTCCAGTGATGGCAGTCCCTGCTCTCTCCTTCTCACAGGACATACCCCATGTTTTCCCCATATTTGCAGCATCACATCACCCCCTTGTGACCCACCCTTTTTTCACAACGGGTCTTCAAAATCTGGCCTTCCATTAGTGCCCCATGGCTGGATCTTATCAAGGTCGCAACATCCTCTTGACGGTGACCTGTAGTAGGTGTGTATGAGCCCTCGATTGAGTTTCTGTGGAGTGTGACCCCCTTCCTCAAATCTCTTTCATTCCTAGATCTTTATTCCAATTTACTCATGTTGCTCCAAAAATTCATCGAGGTATAGTCCTTTGACCCCTTCTCCTTCATTGTGTTGTCGATATATTTCTCTTTTCGTACTCGGTTTGGATTCAATCGGAAACCTATGATTGGGATATTATGCGATTGTTGTGTTATTTCTTGAATAGGGTATGTGAAGACCTCCTCAAGTATTGTTTTTGTGTGTTCCGACATATGCAACTGAAGGGGAAGTAGATTGACTCCATTTCAGTACTCCAGGGACATATAAGGTATATTTTAATGCCTTCTATTTTTTTTTGTAGCTTTGTTATGCCCTTAATTATCCTGCTATAGTGTTCTTAATTTTTTGTTGAATTTCTTAAAAATATTTTTTGAGTCATTCACAATTTATATCTACATACTTCTATGATTATATGCTTGTTTAAGTGACAAATTTTATTTTGATAATTTTTAAAATATAGTTTTCATCCACATAGTATCCTTGTATATTTTTATGTGATGTTTAGGCATTGATTTAATTGGTTAAAATTGGTCTTTGGAGTGATAATTTAATTATGTGTATGTTAAAGTAAATTGAGGGGATTTTGAGGGTGTTGCCCCTAGTTTTGTTTTATAAAAATGGTGAAAATGTGATATGGGTTTTACTTGTGAACTTTTTAATTTTTTTATCATTGGTTTTTAAATTATATATTGATTTCGTTGTTTGGCTTAAATTTTTTTTAGGTATTTGTGGTGTTTTTGAGTCCTAGGGCTTTATCGTAGAGAGTGCAGTTGGTTTCGAAGGTGCATTCGCATATTCCCAGGTGTGGATATGAATAGATATGTGTATCTTCTATGTGCGTGTTCCCTCATGGAACGAGTAACATGAGCATAAGTCTAAGGATATATATATATATATATATATATATGTGTGTGTGTGTGTGGAAGTGCGTGCAAGCGAGTGAGCTAATGTCTGAGTTAGAAAGCATGGTGTGACCATTGATTGAGGTAGGTGTTTTCATCCTTTCTCTCATTCGGAGTTTACCATATACACTTTTATTATTTCATTTAATTTATAAATGTTATTTTTACCCTTATAAGCATGATATTTTATGCATTTCAGTATTTGTTATGGTTAAAAGTGTTAATTATAGCTCTGAAATAGTAATTTGGTAATGTATAGGTGTTTCCAAACCCTTGTTCCCCATTTTAATCCATTTAATGCTTGTGTTTTCTAAATTAAATCATATAATTTGTTTTGAACCTCTATAATGTTTATATTTTTCTTTGGGTAGTGTTTTCATGTTGAATATTTGACTAAAAATGGATTTTTGGATGCTTCTCTATTTATGCACATGTTTATGCATTAACAACATGGTTGGAACTAAATTCCATTATCTAAAAATGGTACTTTTGGAATTCTTGAGTGGTGTTTTCTTGTAGAAACATTTTATTTAACTTTTTTTCCTTCATTGTTCTGTTTTATGGAACATAGTGTTTTTTGTAGAAATTATTTTTCATGTCTCTTTGAATTGGTATTTTTCTCAGATCCTTGGTTTTATAAGCTGTTCTTGTTTCCAAAATATTGTGGGTCTTTTTGTGTGGTTCTTTAAATTAATTTGAAAATATATCCATGCTTATATGATCGTTTGTCTTTTGATATATATTTTGTTTGTGTGTGGTGTAAGGAAAAGCTTTTTTTGTTATTACGAAATTGAACATAGTATCACTAAAGCCATTTATGTCAATGCTTTGAAATGTGGATCTTAAGGGCCCATTTGGCCTTTGAAATATGAAAGTGGTTTCAAGAGATATTTTTGAAGGGCTAGTGAAATGTTTTCATAAAGGAATTTGATTATGTAAAACTAATGGCCCGATTTACAACTCCAAATGTTTAATAAAGTGGTTTTTGACAATCAAATGATGTGACGACCCTATTGGAAATTTTTATGTTTAACATGTATGAATATATACATATATATATATATATATGGGGTGATTCTATCTAGCATAACCATTTATGGGTGAACACATAGGAAGCGTCCGTGTTTGGGTAAGGCAACTACGGTGAGAGGAGTCACGTGTGTGAGGGCCTTACTACCCACACAGTACTATTATAACCACCATGGGTTCCTAGGAATTTTATTTTTGATAGAGTGATGGTTGCTTATCAGCCCCGATTATATGGATTGTTACCCACATGTAGGTGTAGAGGCCAGATGGGGAGTGTCGCAGGATTTTATTTCAATGAGGGTGGCAAGTTGGTTATAGACATAAAAGTTCCACCATACGCCGGTAGGAGGTTCTGAACTGAGTATGTCTAGGGGTCTTCTATGGATGTTTAAGATCATGTATGGTTACTTAATTAATCTCATTTCTTGTTTACCTTCAACAATACCTATTATTTTATTTCTAGTTTGTACTATTTATTCATTTCATTTAGCATAACCTAGTTTTTTATGTCTTTGTTTTTTTATTAAATGTCAAATGGTTTTAGATGTGGTATGTAGGATGTGCTGGGTTTTATTTATATGGGAAAAATATGTTTCTTATTTTTAAATTCGAGAAAACTACTTTCATACTTGTTTTGCCAAACTTTTGTTTATGGGATATTTCGGAAAAGATAACTTTTGGATTCAGTGGTTTATTTTCGGCTTCCCTACTGAGCACCTCGATTCTCACTCCTATTATATATTTTCAGTTATAGGTTTAGTATCTTATTCGGGATCCTGGTTCAGCTACTCAGTGTTGGATCAGACTTTGTTCTGAGTAGGGTGGTGACCTGAGGGGTCACATGAAGGTATGTACATTGATTTTCGTTCTGCTGCTAGATTTATTTTCTTATAATCAATCATTATTTATTTGGTTATCTTCTTCTTATAGGAAAAATTATTCCCAATGGTTATATTTTGATGCCCGATGCTAGTTTCCAGCTCGTGTGGATCGGGTTCGCCCCTCGGGCCATGCAGTAGGATGGATCTAGTGACCGGTTTAGGGTTGATGCAGGTTGGTTCAGAAAAAAATGATATAAGAAGAGGCCCTTGTAATTAGGGGTGTCCGGTAAAAGGATATAAGGAATTTTGGGGCTCAAGAGGTAGGTTACGGGTCGTTTCCGGATCACCACTGTACGTGATGAGACCTGAGTTTCCTGGGGTTGTCTAGGATTTGAGTCATTTTTTTTTATTTTGGATTAAGGCATGATAATGGAGGAGAATCGGCTCATGTTGCAGCCTCACATGGGGCGGTGACCCATGTGGATTCCAAGTGACTGGTTTAATGTCCTCTTAGGGTTATGCCTTACATGGGGCATGGCTCACCACAATGTTGTTGGGTTAGGAACAGACACTAGTTCTACATTCTGATGGTTTTTAATTGGATGTGTTAGGTTTTGAACTCAGTTGATTTGAGTGTGGGTTAAAAATGAAAGTTATTTTGAAATGAAAATGGGGGTTTCTTCCAAATTGTTATAGAAATTAGTGATGTGGGTTTTTAAAGAGCAAGTGTTTTGATAGAAAAAATTTTGGTGTGTTTTTTGTTTTGATTAGGGAAAGATATTTTTGAACCATGGATTCTTTATGGATGGTCACATTTTCATGTGTATGTGTGTATAGTGAGTGGGAGCACTTGTCTACAGATGATGTAAGCAGGATTGAATGAACACACATGTGATGGTTCATAAGGTTCCATAGGTGAGTTTTAAAATTTTAAAAAAATAGTGGTTTTTGAAAAAGTAATTGTTTCTTGGGTTTGTATATGTTTGTCTTATGGGCTTATTTACCTTGGCTTGAATTGTTTCTCTGATTGATTATTGTCATGGTGCTTGACTTGATGGTCTTTTTTGTGTTGTTAGGTATATTCTACCCCTAAGGCCTCCAAAATTTGATAAAGAGTTTTTCCTAGTTCCCAGTTATTTTTTTGTGTTTCCTACTTATTAAGATAATCGATGTCTGTTAAAGGTAGTTTTATAGTTTTGAAAGTTAATGTGTCATTGGGTTATTGGGAACTCCTAGGATAGTTAAGGTTTTTACTGTCCCAAAGTTATTTGAGGGTCTAGTTCTAGAGTAGTAAAGGTGTGATGTCTCATCATCGTTAGAGTATGGGGTGTAATTGGTGGGGGTCGGCTCTGGTAAAGTTTACCCATCTGGAAAATAGTCCATACCGGAGGAACCTATCTCCATGAAGCAATCATCATCTGTATCGACTACCAGTTTGTTGGACTATTCTCTTGCATGCCACTCATGTTGTTGTTTCAAGCATTCTAAGCCGTCTTGTAGCAACAATCCGAAGTCTTGTTACAGTGCGACTGTTCGGACCACTAGGGAGAGTTCTGAAAGAAGCATCATTCAGAAAAATGATATTAGGGACTAGAGGATGAAAATGCCTGACTGTGAGGTAGGAGATTCTTCATCCATTAGGGCCCCTAACACAGGTTTTGGGGTGAATCTTGCGCGTAGTCATGGGTTGTCGAGGGTTTTTAGAACATCATATTGGACCATTTTTTCAACTTTGTATGAAAATATCAAAGGTTTTCCTGTTTGATTCTTATCACCTTCATAAACTCATCCTCGTTGTGGTGGTATGATGAGCTCATTGTAAAACAATCCAAGTGGCCTCATCAACTCTAAATGTGGCTTTTAAATTATTTATAATCCTTCAGGGGTGTTGGGCTGTGAATAAGAAAACATGTTCTGATTCTATGTTTGGTCTCTATTGCTTTCTTCAGGGGAATGTTCAGTTTTGTGAATTAATGTGTGGTGTTTCTAGGCCCCTTCTTAGTTCAGAAACATCCCCATGTGTTTCCCTTTAGTTTGTTTTGGTTTTGTCGTGTATTCCTCCATCCTGGTTCCTCAATGTGTTAGTTTTCCCTGTAATGGTTTTAATTCATGTGGTAGAGCTATTCTGTTAGCATTGTGAAGGTGGGATGAGTTTCGTTTAAGATGTTCCTACATTTCCCCCTAGGGGTGGTGTGTTCGGGGTTCATGTTTTTAGTGTTAGTAAATTTTTTTGGTGGGTAGAACCATCCCATTTTCTTCCCTTAACCTCGGGTAGTGATTTTTCTTGAGTTGGTCGGGTGGGACTTGTGTTGCTAATGGTCACCCTGAGCCTCTCAGTTTTCTCTGGTTTGGTCTAGGCATGGACTTTAGTTGTGTCAAATGTGGCATAGTGACTTTATGGGGGCATAAAGTGTCTGTGGTGGGGATAATTGTCACACCCTGACCTGATACTGCCTTTATTTTACTCTCTTTTCAATCCTAGTTCGAATTTTTTGGAAGTTTATTTTTATGGCTTTTGGGATGGTGCACAGACCCCGCATCGTTAACAGTGATCGTTTATTCCATTTGGGTGATCGTGCGGCTGCATGATGCTTGAAATAATAATACTTTGTTAAAAAATAACATTGTCCTTATTATTAAATTGTTTTTATTATTATTAATATTATTATTTAAAATAAAATGAAAAAAAATATCATTGTGATATTTATTATCCTGTTGTTATATAATTATAATAGTAATTATTATTACTATTAGTAATGTTATTAATGTTATTACTATTATTATAATTATTACTACTAATGTTATTATTATGATTAAATATTTTTTTATTACTATTATTATTATTAAAATAATTATTGATATTATTATGAATATTATTTTTTAGGAATATTATTATTATTGTTGTTGTTTTTATTATTATCTTTATTAATTTAATTATTATTATCATGTTATCATTATTATAATTATTATTAGTATTGTTTCTACTTTTGTTTATGTAAATTCATATTTTATTTAAGTTATTATTTTAATTTTAATTTTTTTACCTAGGTCTTCCCTCTTCCATCATGCCACACTCCCCTCCTACATTACCCATTACATCATGCCCCCTATGTTTCCTCCTCTCCCGTGACCTATGGTGGCCGTACCTTCCTTTCGGCGTACCCTCTTCCGGTGATGGCGTCCCCTGCTCTCTCCATCTCACACAAAAGACCCCCCTATTTTCCCCCCTACATGTAGTGTCGCACCACCCCCTAATGACCCCCCTTTTTGCGCAATGGGTCTGTGTAGTTTTCCCCCCCTTCAGTTCCCCATGGATAGAGCTTATGAACGAAAAATCATCCTCTTGACAGTGACTACTAGTAGGCGCACATGAGCCCTCGACTGAGTTTCTGTGGCGTGTGGCCCCATTCCTCAGATCTCCTTCATTCCTTGATCTTTCTTCCTATTTCTTCATGTTTCTCCAACACTTCATCGAGGTATAGTCTTTAGATCCATTCTCCTTCATCGCATTGGCAATTTGTTACTCTTTTGGTACCCGATTTGGATTCAATCGGAACCCAAAGTTTAAGATATTATGTGATTGTTGTGTTCATTCATGAATAGGTTATGCGAAGACCTCCTCAGATCTTGTTCATGCATGTTCCAACATCCTCCTCCAAAGGCAAATAATATTGGCTCTCTTTCGGTCAGTCGCTGACATCCATGGTATATTTTTATGCCTACTATTTGGTTTTGTAACTTTTTTATGCCCTTAATTATCCTGCTGAAGTGTTCTTAATTTTTTTATAATTTGATAAATATATGTTTTGAATCATTTCCCAGTTTACATCTACATGAATCTATAATTATATGCTTGTTTAAGTGAAAAATATTATTTTTATGATGTTTAAAATATAATTCACATCCCTATTGTATCATGGTATAGTTTTTTGTGAAGTTTTGGCATTGATGTAATTGGTTAAAATTGGTCTTTGGTGTGATTCATTAATTATATTAATGTTAAAGTAAATTGATGTGATTGTTTGGGTGTTTTCCTTAGTTTTGTTTTATAAAAATGGTGACAATGTCATTTGGATTTTACATGTATACTTTGTGATTTTCTTAGGGTTTGATTTTAAATTGTATATTGATTGATTTGTTTTGCTTAAATATTATTTTCGGGATTTGTGGTGTTTTTGAGTCTTGGGGATTTATCTTAGGGTGTGTGGTCAGTTTTGAAGGCATCCACACATATTCCCAGGATTGGATATGCATAGATATATGTATCTTTTGTGTCTGTGTTCCCTCATGAAATGGGGAACATGTTCATCAGTCTAAGGATATATATATATATATATATATATAGAAGTGTGTGAAATCAAGCAACATGTTTTCTGAGTTAGAAATCACGGTGTGACCACTGTTTGAGGTTTTCATTTTCATCCTGTCTCTCATTTAGAGTTTTCCACACGCACTTTCATTATATCATTTAATTTATAATTGTGAATCACAGCTTTATAATCATCATATTTTATTCATTTCAGTTTTTTGTGGTTAAAAGTGTTAATAATAACTATAAAATAGTTCTTTGGTTATGTGTAGGTGTTTCATTGTGATTTCTCCCAATTTTAACCCATTTAATGCTTTTATTTTCTTAATTAAAACTTAGATTCTGTTTCGAACCTCTTTTGTGTTTATAGTTAACTTTTTTTAGTGTTTTCCTATTAAAATATTTGATTAAAAATGAATGTTTTGATGCTCCTCTATTTATTCACATTGGTTAGTTTTATGAAACATTTTATTTTTTAGAAATGATTTCGCATCTCTCTTTGAATTGGTATTTTTTTCTCAAATCATTGGTATTATAATTGGTTCTTGTTTCATAAATGTTGTGGGTCTCTTCTTGCGGTTATTTCAATTGGGTTGGAATGAAATCCATGAGTATATTTCCCTTAGTCTTTTGGTATATATATTTTTTTGAGTGTGTGGTGTAAGGAAACTCTTGGTTTGTTTTTAAGAATTTGAACATAGTATCACTAAATAATTTTATTTCAATGCTTTGAAATGTGGAACTTAAGGGCCTGTTTGCGTTTTTAAATACGAAAGTGGTGTCTAGAGATGTTTTAGAAGAGCTTGTGAAATGTTTTCAGAAAGGAATTTGATTATGTAAAACTAATGGCCCGATTTAAAACTCAAAATGTTTAATTAAGTGGTTTTTGATAATTGGATGATTTGACGGCCCATTTGGAACTTTGTATGTTTGACATGTTTTCATATATATATATATATATATATATATATAAGTATACAGGGTCCTCTTATCTTGGGTAACCCTTTATGGGTGAATTCATAGGAAGAATTTGTGTTTGGGGAAGGAAAGTGTGGTGAGATGAGTCACACATGCGAGGTACTTTCTAGTTACACCATATTATTATAACCACCATGGGTTCCTGGGTGTCTTATAGTTGATCGAGTTATTGTTTCTTATCATCCCTAATTAGACAGGTTTTTACCCACTGGTAGGTGTATAGGCCAGATGGGGAGTGTCTCTGGTTTCTATTACTGTGAGGGCAACCAGTTGGTTATAGACATAAGAGTTTCACCATATACTGTTAGGTGGTTTCGAGCTGAGTATGTCCAGCGGTATTCTAGGGATGTTTAGTATCACCCATGATTACTTAATTATTCTCATTTTTTGTTTACGTTCTTTTATACCTGTTAGTTTATTTCAAATTTTTACTATTTATTCATTTTTAGCACAACCTTGGTCTTTTTGTCTTGGTTTTTTTTATAAAATGTAAATTGGTATTATCAGTGGTATATAGCATGAGTTGGATTTTCTTTATATGGGAAAAACATATTTCTTAGTTAAAGATGTGAGAAACCTACTTTCTTACATGTTTTTCAAACTTGTGTTTATTGGATGATTTGGAAAATAGAACTTTTGGATTCTTTGTTTTATTTATGGAATCCCTACTGATAATCTCGGTGATAACGCCTATTATATCTTTTAAGTTGTAGGTTCATTTTCTTATTTAGGTCCCTAGTTCAGCTCCTTAATGTTGGAGCTGAATTGGTTCTGAGTTGGGTGGTGACCTGAAGGGTAATAATGAGGTATATACAATTATTTTATTTTCGCTGCTAATATTATTTTCTTATCATTAATCTTTATTTATTTGGTTATCTTTTTTCCTGGACCAAATCATTCAAAATGGTTAGAGTTTGTTGTATGGAACTAGTTTCCAGCCCGTGGGGATCCGGAACACCCATCGGGCCATGCCGCTGACTTGCTCGGCTAACCAGTTTAGGGTCGACCCAGCTCAGTTCGTAACATGATGTGCCTTCCTTTATGATTCCCTTGTCCATCCTTTTCAATTATAATAAGATTATATCCTTCCCAATTCCCATAAATGATAAAATTGTCATATCCATTCTACTTAGAGCATATATCACATTATTTTCATTCCCATGATGGTAGTGGATTGAATATAAATACTCTTTAATCATCTCTATCCAACTTTACTATATCATATTCATCTCTTTCTGTGTGAATATATACATGAGTATCTTAGGATTTGTAGATATTCCACACTTGTACCCTAATTTATAATGTTTCCATTTTTCAATATATAGATCACCAAATCTAGCTCAAGATCATGTATTGGGAAGTTCAATTCATGAAAATTCAATTTCCTTTAGGCAAATGCTATTAATTTTTCTTTATTTATTATTACACAGCCCAATCCCTTCGTAAAATCATCAATGTATACATCAAAAATTTCCCCTATTGTGGGTAGCATGAGTATATATATAGTTATAAGCATCATTTAGAACTCCTTGAAGCTCTATTCACATTTGTTACACCCAGAAAACCTAACTCCCTTCTAATGTATCATGTTTAGAGGATTTAAAAATCATGGGAAAATTCTCACAATTGATGAGAGTACCCAAATAATCCAAAGAAACTATGGATTTATAACATATATATTGGCCTCATACATCCTTCAATCACCCATTTCATTGAAGTATCTATAGATATACCAATACTTGTGATAATATTCTCTAATAATGAGACTTCCTTCAACCAGAACATACATTTTCTTTACTTTTCTTAAAGTGTTTCATTTTTGTAAGGTCTTTACCATAGTGCTCAAAGGCTTCTATTGGTCCTACATGATTTTTATGTATATTATAATATCATATATAATGACTAACAACTAATTTTCAAGGTAATTTCTAAAAACCCTATTCGTCAATTCCACGAATATTGTTGTAGAATTAGTGATTTCAAAAGGAATTATTATGAACTTATAGTTCTAGTAACATTTATGGAAATTAGTCTTTGGGATATCCTACATATTCACTATTACTTGATAATAACCCAAATGAAGATTTGACTTGGAAAATTATTGGGATCCATATAGCTAATTGAACAAGTCATCAATACATGGAAGGGGATATTTTTTCTTCATAGTGACCATTTTGAGCTTAGGATAATCAATCAAAAAGAACATTGACCAATCTTTCTTCCTGATGAAGTGAACTGGTGCGGGTCAAGGTGATCCACATTGGAATTTTAACCCTTTATACAAATTATCATGTATTGGTTTCCTTATATACTCATGTTATACAACATCAATTCTACATCAATTCAAAGATAATGGAAACACCCCTAACATAATCTTGATTGAATATTCAACCACTCAGTTCTGAGGAAGGATAGAAAATTCTTCTGGAAACACACCAGTGAATTCCCATACAATGGGTGTTACATCATGGGTGATATTTTAAATAGAGTCAATAATTTGAGAAATATTTTTTACTTATAGGGAATTAATATCCATGATTTATGTGTTAGTGGTAAAAAAGATTTATCCTTCTCTTTGCACATCTAATGAATCGAATGATGATTCATAATGCCTAGAGTTATTTCCTTATTGTAGTAATCTATGCTGGATATATATATGGAAATCCAATCCATAACTATAATTGCATCAAATTCATGTAAAGGGAGTATCCCATGTTTTCTAGGAACTCCCTACCACAAATATTTATAGGGTAGGAGTTATATACTTGTCATTCAATAATTACATCATTTTCCATTCTCTTCTATATCTATACTTCCATGTTTTGTGGTTGTGTTTTGATAGTTCTACTAAACATTGTTGACATAAATGAATGTGTAGAACCGAAATCAAAATCAGTGTTCACTATTATGGAATGAATAATTAGTGTACCTATAACCACCTCTTTTTTGGATCTACCATAGTGGTTGAAATGGAATAATCTCTCCCTTTCTCCCTTAGAGGTTTTCTGTGTTGATTGTCTCCATCCGCACAAGGCCTAGTGATTTTTTTTGAAATGTTTTCTTATTCCTTGTTATTGAATCATTGGATAGGATTATGGTTGACTACATCATTAATATCTTCCATTAAAATGGTGGGTTTCTCCCATCTGAAATCACAAGAAAAGTTCCCTTAAATTCTGAATGTAAATCATTTCATCATCCCCTTCAGGTAATTTCTGGGGTTCTTTTTTGAAAACTTTTGAGAAGTGGTATATTGAAATATATTACACCATTTTAATTCTACGTTACACCAACAAAATTAAACACTACATTATGATCCTTATCCTTGTGATACACTTTATATTCACTAATGTACATTTCAACATTGAGGGAACATCAGATAATTTCTTCATATCTATCAATGACTCGAATCAGGAGGAATTTTTATACGTTCTATTTTAATACACTAAATAAGTTGTCCCCTTTAGTTTTGGGGTAATGAAAAATCTAGAGGCTTATGCTTCACGTCTTATGATGTATTCTCCAAATTCCCTAATGGATTCATCATATTTTTTCTTCATGGAAAGGAAAATTCCTTCCATTTTATTTTAGAGTGTACAATGAAAATATTTATAAAAAAATCAAGAATTATTTGCACATCATCATTTTGATCTCTTACATGTTATTTTCATTCTTGATCAGTGTCTAGAACTTATCAAATTATCCCTCCATCAAAATAAATAGCCCATATAACCATCTCTTGTTTAGATAATTAAATGATGGAGAAGATCTTATCAATGGAGTTGATCTATTGTTATGAGAGTCAATAATCAAATGATTCGTTGAATGATTGAGGCCTTTGTTTCATAAAGGACTTAATGGTTGTTATTTATTTCATATTTGGGATTCCGGTTTTCCTTGTAACTATTGGAAAATATATTTCTTTTATTTATGGATATCTTTCCTCCCAATAAAGTTTTATTATATTTTACAATATAAGCACGTAGAATTATATTTTATTTCATCAGAATAGTATACAACATGCATAAATATTGATTATTACAACAATAAAAAATAATGGTATATAGACATTTGAGAATATATTTTTTTAATAAAATATATGTTTAATAGAGAAAAATTAAATATATTGACTTTTTGGACTAAAATTACAGTTTTAAGAAATTTAATAATTATAATAATAAATTAATTTAGTATGAATAACAATTTTTTAATGAAATATTATGATTTAAAGACACCTTTTTAAATGTAGATTATAAAATAATTTTATTTTTTATGTTTCATAAATTTCACTATGAAATTTTACTATGAATTTTCTATCCCCATTTATTTCTAATAACTAAAGAATTTTATACAAAAAATATAAATTTCTCATAAAAAGAAAATTATTATCGTTAAATAAAGATCATTGTGGAATTCCAAATGTCAAAATTAATATTGGGTAATTTTTTTGTTGTTTTCAAAGAAGATTCAATTTTTTAGTATATGATGAATGGTATTTGATGAATAGTGTTTTATGAATAGTGATTTTTATGAATAGTGTTTTTTATGAATAGTAAAAAAATATTTTATTATTAAACAACTTTTCTGGGTAATGATTTTCGAAAGTCAAACATACATGGTGGAAATTAGGGTGTGAATGTGGTTCAATAAGATCAGAATAATTTTTTGGTGAATAGTAACATTAAACTTTGGAATAGTAGTTTTACCTTTATTAACGGAAATTTGAGCAAAGGAATAGTAACTGAACATAATGATGTATAAATACTTCTTCTCCATCTTAAGTGGTAATTCGATATAATTATATCATAGTATAAGTAAAAAATGTTTTGGAAATTATTAGTTAAGTATTGGTATTTTATTTATTTTATTTATTTTAAAATGAAATTAATTTTTATAAAATTGAGTTGAATTTATAATTTTAAACGTGAAAAAATGGTTAGGTTGAATTTTTTGGATTTTTTTAAAACAGATGAATTATCTGTGAATAGTAAATAAAACAATTCTGAGTTTTGAGTAAGTTTAATGACATCAGAACTATGACATAACGATGTAATGAGTAAGATAAGAATATGGTAGGAAATTATGGATTAAAATATTATAAGATGTGTCCCAAGTGTCCAATACCATGGTCATATACCATAGGAACGCATGTGTTATTTCAAATACCACTAATGAGGTGTCCTTTGAAATTAAAAAAAATATTCCTTCACTTTTTCTATTACTACCAACCAATTCCATTGTTTAATTTCATAAAAAAATAAATATACAAATATTTATGGATGTATTACCTCCCATGGAGTCCTCCCAAGGATCCCTTAATCCCCCAAGGTCTCAAACTTTTAGATTTTAAAGTTACTTATAAAGGTTAGAGAACATTTCACCCTCCTCTTTTAGTCAAATAATTATTTTATGTTATGTCATTGAAATCTTGATTTTATTATGTTGGGGTATGATATTATACATCCTAATTTAGTTTCATTTTATGTACAAATTATAAGATAACATTTTCTCTATCAACAACACATTTTTTGAATTTTAATGTGACGATTTGGATGTCGAATTTTGGTACTAGAATTCTCAAATTCTCTTTTCTATTCTAGTTCTATTTTATGTGATATCACTTTAAAGATTCCATAAAATCCACTTATTTCTATTTTATTCTATACATATACTCTATTATGAGTCTTTTATTAATGGTTTACACCATTCCCATCTCTTTTTAATGTTTTTAAAACCATGTTGTATAACTGTTATGCTACACAATTTTATTCTCAAAATCACTCTCTTTTTTTCATTAAATTAATTTATTTTTCTAATGTGAAAACCCAATTCTATTTCATTTCTAGTGGTATGTAGAAATTAATAAAAATGATATATTTTATTCTGTAATTTACATACATAAACTCATTTTTCTCTTTCTATGGGTTATAAATGACATAATGATGATGTTTTTATGCACTTTTTAAAACGTCAAGATTTTGATGTGAAACCCATTTCATTTATTCACTTTGGGTTATTAATGAAATTTTTTATTATGATGTATGAGAAACACATTAAAATAAATACATATTATGGGTGCACCCTAATATCACTCTAATGGATTGGATAAAGAAATTAATCCCTATAGATGACACGTTTTTTGATACCATGGTGAATAACCTTCGTAATTTTTATGAATCCTTGGGGATGAACCATGGTGATATGCTTATAAATGTCTAAATTAAATATTTTATCAACATATTAAAGATATTATTCATGTTATTATTATCATTATGTGTCTCTTCTCACACCTTTATGATATTTCCTCATATTCTTATTGTATTCTATCAAGTTTACATGTAAATTGTTTTCCATGTTTCCCCAAACTGGGCCTTATGCTCACCTTTTACATTGATGTATACCCCCAGGTTATTAGATGAAATAAATGTACATATGATGATCCTTGAGGATGCCTTTAAAGTGAAATAGAATAATGTTTTATATATGATGTACCGAATTTCAAAGACACTAAACTTTTAAAGATCTTCTATTTGTAAAATCATACGTAACCTTATGTAATAAAAATGTGGGATTCCATATTTGGTATCAAAGGATAGTTTAGTTATTTGTGAAAATTAGGATTTGACATTTTTTGGAAGAACCCTATATAAAGGTTTAAATATAGAAAAAATTCCTAGTATTTTGGTGAAATATTAATTATTTGGTTTCCGAAAAAATAAATCCATGACTGGATATAAAAAAGTGGATGTGGCTATGGAAAAGATGTATCTAGAGGTAAAACCCAAAAAACCCACATTGATCTAGTCTTGAACAGAAACTGGTGCATGAAAACGAGTCTTGAAACACTCTTAGTTTGAAAATCCTTGGGGATATGTTGGGTTAATCCCATACTTTTTATGAATCATTATGAAGGATTTATAAAAAAGTAATTATTGTTATAGAATAATATTTTTTTAAGAATGATGTTTTATGAAATAAAATTAATTTATAATTATAACATACTTAATAGTAACAAATTTTTAATAATAGAAAATTGCGAGGATATAATTTCTTTGTAGGGGGAGAACGTAACGACCCAAAAAATGTTTCATTATAACTCATTTTATATATTTTCATGTGATGTCGTTAGGCTTTCAAATTTTCATAAGGGAATTCTCAACATCTCTTTTCCATTCAACTTCTATTTTATGTGGTATGCCTTTAATGTTTCCATACTATGTTCTTATTTCCATTTTATTATGTCAATATACTATATTATTATACATTTATGAATCAATGAGCCATCTCCCCTCTCTTTTTAATGTTTTCTAAAACAATGTTTCATAATCATTATGCTGTAGAATTTTCATCTCAAAAATTCTCTTTTTTTCTCAAGACATTATTTTTTATTATTTATATGAAAACACAAACATATTTAATTTCTAGGGGTATTCATAAAGACATAAAATATATATTCTATTCTTGAATTTACATACAAAAAACCCTCATTCCCTTTCTGTTGGTTATAAATGAAATAATGATCATGTATTTAATCACTTTTTAAAATGTCATGATTTTGATATGAAGTCCATTTGTTTTATTCTATTTGTTTTTTTATTTAAATTATTGATTATTATCTATGTGGTTCAAATTAAAATAAACAAATATTAAAGTACTTCCTTTATTTCACTATAATTCATTGGATACAGAAATTAATCTCTAGAGATGACATGTTTTTTGATACATTGGTGAACAACCTTGATATTTTTTATGACCCTTGGGGATGGACCTTGTTGATGATATGATTATAAATGTCTTAATTAAATGTTGTAAACACATTTTCAAGACATTATTAAAGTTATAATTATCATTATGTGTCTCTTCTCATGAATTTATGGTATTCTCTCAAGTTCAATTGTAATCTATTTCCCATACTTTCCATTACTAGGACTTATGCTCACCCTTTACTTTGATGCATTTCCCTAGGTTATTAGATGAAATAAATGTACATAAGATGATCCATGATGAATAATTTCAAGTGTAATAGGGGAATGTTTTCTGTTTTCTTGTATTATATACTTAATTTCCATGACACTACACTTCTAAAGATCCTCTGTTTGTAAAATGATATGTCATGTTATGTAATAAAAAGGTGGGATTCCATATTCCACATCATTCAGGTTTCTATTAAAAACATGAGTCAAATGAGAGAGTATTGTCACAATGTTTGTGATTCCTTATTCTATCATGTTGGGCATCTTGTTTGGGAAGTCATCACATTTCCCTACACAATGGTTATTTACATGGTTCCTATAATTATTTTACATTGGCTAGAATATAGGGAAAATTAAGGATGGGTAATATTAAACTATTAAACACATAAATGGGAATTTGATAACATTTAGGAAGAACATATATATTTAATTTATTTCTTTATCTTTTGAATTTCTAGGCTTTAATCTATGTTATCGATTATATTTTTCCTAACATGTACTCTTATGGGTATTTGTGTTCCCTTAATAATAGTTCATAATAATCATATAAATTTACCAAAGTATATCCACTAGGATTATCAAGATAGATGTGGAACATGACCCATTTCTAGGAACCAGTTACTAATCGAGTCTAGATAAATGCATTGTTTTTATGTTTTACCACTAAGTACATATGTTCCTGATCTACATCCACTTATAGTATCCCAATATAGTGGTATTTTATTTCTTGACACTTAATCTATACATTACCAATATTTAGGTATTTCTTATTATGTTTAGTAATATCCTTAAAGATTTTTCTATAATTTTCATATCTTAATATCAAAATAAATAAACTTTATTTTGATACCAATTATGAAAACCCTTATCTTTATTAACATTAATTCATTATTTATTATGTATGATTACACATAATATAATCCAAAGTATCAATAAGTAGGGTTTATTTGTATAATTATGTACAATTCAAAACAACATAAAATAGGGTGAATATCATTAATATTGAAAACCTCTTTAACATGATCTATACATTCCTCATTCTTAAAACAACATGGGATAACCTGTGGAAATATATAATAATAGGCCAACCTAAAAGGCCCAGTATGGGAGTAAATATAGAATAACCTAAATAAAGTATTACATGTTATACAATAGTCATTTCAATGGGTCATAAAAGGGGTGGTAATCACAAATAAGAACAAAGGTCCATGATATAACATGATAACATAATGGAAAAATGGGAAAGTGGAAATACCTTTTAACATGACATCAATTACAGAGGTCAAGGATAACCACCAAGACATCATAAAATGGTATTAAAATACTAGTGATGGATTACGCTCAATAAATAATACAATTTTTTAAATACCATAAGACTAAAATTTTACCCCATTCTTTGGAGCACTATATAATTTTGGGCACACCCGTCGCTTTCATATCTTGTACATGAATAAGACTTCCACATAGATCGCTGAACATATGATCATATTTCATGAAATTTAATTCCATGATTAGGTATGGGGAAATACCTAAACCTAATTACACATTCAAATATGATTAGTTATGTCTTTTTTAATATAATTGAGTGGAAATAGTGATGGTATTCACAATACAAAGGTTTGGCATGGAAAATCATAGTCAAATTTCAACAACATAACAACTGTACATAAATATTCATAAAATTAATTAATATTTTTAAAATTGGCATCTCATAATTTTTAAATACAATGTAAAGTTATAAGTATGTGGTAATAAATATCTGAACATTAGGAATTGGAAATAAAATGCATAAAATAAAGTAATTGTTTGAATAAAGAGGAGAAGGAAAGGATCATTTACCTTGAGAGAGTGATTCCAAAAGTTTGGGTGGATCTTCTTTAGAGCATGTGGGAACATTGGTAGGGCTACATATAGGAGAGGGATGTGTATGGAAAATCTCTAATGATTTTTATTGATGATGAAGGGGAATTTGGGTGGGTTTATATTGGAAAATAGAGTTGAGTCCTTTATTATTTCTCAAACATAGGTTTTGGAATCTGTATAATAAAGTAGTCAAAACCACAAACATTACCATGGTTTTTACTAATGGTTTCTAAAAAAATTGAAGTTATTTTCACTAATTTACAACTTAAAGGATCTAAATAATTAATATATTACCCATGGTTATGTGGAAGTTAGTCATGTACTTAAAAAATGATTACTAAACCTTAAAATATAATATAGGTTTTATCCAGATTCATAAAGGATTTAGAAAATTAACTAAATAACCAAAAAACATTATTTTAACTAGAATCATAGATTTTGTCATGGATACTTTTTATATAATTTATCACACCATATTTTGGAAATTATGATGTCATAATTCATACTTTATACTTATACAGTATTCAATTTTTACCTAAAAAATTAACTCTCTCACAAAATTATGAAAAATTCCCCATGAGATAGTTTTTACATGATAATTCCAAAAATAATATTTATTTTTTCGAAATAATTTTCTAAATATGTGAATTTTCACTTTTCAAACAAGAATTAGTATTTATCAAGAAATGATGGGTTTTTGATAATAAAAGTTTTTGAGCCATTATAATAATTACCTTTGACGTCATAAAAATTATAATATCATTTTTGTTTAATAAAAAATATTTAAAAATAATATTTTCTTAAAATATAATTTATTTAATTAAATCCATTTATTTATAAAAGTATTTTCTTAATTGAAATTACATATTACACAAAAATTCAATTTCGATTTTATCATATCAAATCCAAAAACATATATAATGTAACAAAAATAAAAAGTAAATATAAAAATTATTCTATTGAAAAAACAATATACACATTCATAATATATTGTTCTCGATACATTCCCCTTTATTTGACCAAAAAAATGCTCTAAGGGTATGGTGTGAAATGATGTTTTTTTTCTGGGGTGGTTCGACGTACAAGGTTTGGGCTAAAATATCACTAAGCCTGAACTAATCTTGTAAACGGTTTCACCAACACTTTAGTTATTGGATATTGGCTATGTCTTTTTCAAGGTAATATCCCAATGATGTTATATCCCACAAAATCTCCGATAAATGGGCTTCATAGAGTGTCAACCAACTGGTTGAGGCCATCACTTATTTTCTCAGTTTCAATTGGATTTATCAAAACTTTATATTTATACTAATCATAGGATCACTATTCAGAGATTGCATTATGAATATTTATGATGATTACTTTTATTTTAAATTAGGTATTATATAATAAAACCAAATTATTTCATGTGTTTTCTATATCAAAAATACATAATAAGGAATATGATTCAATCATAATGGGGGTATTATTTATAAACATATGGGTCGTTACACGACGTATTCACCCATGATGTTAAATTGAATAGTTCTTGATAACTATGTATGTCTTTATTATCACTCTAATGAGATATGTTTTGATTCACATAACCTATATATTTTCCCATCCACTAGATGATACCAAATTCCATTTCCCCCCTTTTAATCTCATTTGTATGGTGAAGGAAACATTTTCCATTCCTCATTTCTCACACTTAGCATAGGTCATGTGGGCATTGAAATTTTGGTAAAGACTTTCCTAACTGATCAACTCATATCAATTCACAATATGGTTATCATGGTCTTAAATGCAATAAATTAAAATTAACATCATGAGTCCTTGCCACATGAAATTAAAGTGAATGGTTGACGTATCCCACATGACATAAAACTATGCATTACTATGTACCTCAACCGAGAGGACCATTGTCCTTGGTGTTGGTATTCCACTACACCTCCATTAATCAATAATGTGTATCTTTATTCCTATCATCATATGATATGTAGTGACACTCAGATTCCCAAAATTGGGTCTATCTGTAATAATAAATGGGAACAATTCCCTCCTCTGTGTATTTGTCTGACCTGAATAGATAGTTTCTTATTCAAGAACTATGTGTTTCATGATTTTTGTCACCATAGAAAATCTAGTAATTCCTATAAGTCCAATCCTGGGTCCAACTGCAACAATCCAAAATAAATGTTCCCTCCCTCTGTGTATAGGGCAGACTTGTGTGGAGGGTTTCCCATTCAAGAACTACATATATCTTGATTCATGTCATAAGAGGATATATAGTAACATCCATATCATTAATCCCATATCCAATTTTGAAAATCAATTATAACAACGACCCCCTCAATATATGGTTCAGACCTATTTCAAGATATTTCTATTCCAGAACTATGTGATGATTAATTCCTATCATCAACGGATTCATAGTGATGCCTAGATATCTAATCTTGGGTCCATCCACAATAATAAATTAGATCAATTCCTCCCTCTATGTATAATTCAAACCAACATAGAGATTATGCCATTCAATAACTATGTGTGGATTTATTCTTGGCATCACTGGATACATAGTGATGCTTGGATCTACATTCCTCGGTCTACCTGTAACAATCAATGGGAACAATTCCCCACTCAGACTATGGTCCAAGCATGCATGTAGAGTTTCTCATTCAAGTACTATGTTTATCTTGATTCTTGTCCTCATGAGACACATAATGACACCAAAATATCCAATATCATGTCTATATACAACAATAAATTGGAACAATTCTCCCTATCTGTATGGTACAAACCTAAATGAATTGTCCCTCATTCATGAACAATGTGTGGATTAATTCATGTAATCCCGGGATTTGTAGTGACACCCAGATATCTAATATTGGGTCCAACAACAATAATAAATGGCAATAATTACCTCCTCTATGTATGGTTCATACAAGAATGGAGAGTTACCCATTCAAGAACTATATGTGGCTTGATTAATAACATCACAAGACATGTAGTTATCCTAGAATATCCAATCCACAGTCCAGTAATGACCATTAGTAGGAACAATTCCCCACTCTATGAATATTTCAGGCCTGTATAGATACTTTCCCATTCATCGACTAAATGTGTATTTATTTCTGTCATGATAGGATTCCCAGTGACACGTGAGTATCCAATATTGGGACCATCAACAACAATCAAAAGGATTAATACCCCCTCTACATATGTGTCAGACCTACATGAGGATTTTACCATTAAATAATTATGTGTGGCTTTATTCTTGTCATCACAATATTTTCAATGATCCATAGATCTCAAACCATGGGTCCATATGCCACAATCAATGGGAATAATACCCCCTCCCTTTGTGTATGGATTATGAATACATGGAGATTTTCCCATTC